>CM048746.1:488227871-489427871 GCA_026315105.1 Locusta migratoria | reverse complement strand
GTCAAGACTCTGTTGCTGAGTGAAAGTTTCATTCATTCAGGTAACTAGTTCATTGTTCATCAAGTTAATGTTACAGGACCACTCACCAAGCTTTGTCAGAGGCTGTCTTTATGCACATGAAAATATTATTACCAGACCTTGTAGAACTATGCTCGACATGCTTTTATTGCAAACAAAATGAACTCTGCTTCTGGCAGTGTAACTCACGAGTGGTCATTAATGTACACAAGAAAAAGCAATGGTCCTAAGATGGATCCTTGTGAGACACCACACTTAATTTCTCCCCAATGTAATGATAAGTGATGGGTAAATTTACAAGTCCCTAGTAGTGAGACTCTAGTAGCGAGGTATGACTTGATTTCGCAAGCTACGTCCGCGACATGATTCTATTTTAATTAAAAATTTGTGTGACTGCTCACCTCGAGAATCCCAGCGCCGCCGGGACACGAGGGTGCGGCGGTGACGGTGTCGGAGGGCGAGGGTGAGGAGTTGGCGGAGGGGGCGGCGGGGGTGGGCGCGACGGCGAGCGCCACGTGGTGCAGCTCCAGCAGGATGGTGTGCGCGGGCGGTGCCACCAGCAGCGTCGACAGGTCGACGTGCGGCGGTGGCGGCCGTGGCCAGTTGAGGTGCAGCAGCGAGCCCACCGCGCCGCTAGGTAGCCGCAGCACGCGACGCTCCAGCGCCGCGCCCACTGGCCACACACGTCACAACAGCTAAGCCTCGCCGCAAACACTATTGGCATCATTTTGACAAAGAAACATCAATGTTCAAATGTTTGTAAATCTTTCGGACCAAACTGCGTGGGCATCAGTCCATAGCTTACAAACTACTTAAACTAAGGTAAACTAACCTAAGGACAAACACACACACCCATACCCCAGGGAGGACTCGAACCTCCGACGGCGAGCAACAGCGCGCACCGCAGCGAGGTGCCTTAGACCGCTCAGCTACTCCACCGCGGCAAGAAACAAATATTCCATCAATTGTCACAGCATAAGATATACAGTCACGACCTGATTTTTGTTATAAACTGCCACAACAGCCAACACCACCTAGAGACAAGGCGTGCCGAGCGGTCTAAGGTGCCTCGCTGCAGAGCGCTTGCTTGCTTGCCGTCGGAGGTTCGAGTCCTCCCTGAGGCGTGTGTGTGTGTGTGTGTGTGTGTGTGTGTGTGTTGTTCTTAGGTTAGTTCACCTTAGTTTAAGTCAGCTACGGACTGATGACCACGCAGTTTGGTGCGATAGATTTACAAACATTTGTACATTTGAAAACAAGGCGTCACAACAGCCCGTGTCACGTCACACCGACCACGCCGTGACCGCCAGCTGACTGGCTGGCCGCTATGTGGCAGTGGGCTGTGCCAGCCAGTCAGCTGGCGGTCACGGCGTGGCCGGTGTGACGTGACACGGGCTGTTGTGACGCCTTGTCTCTAGGTGGTGTTGCAATAGCACTCCGAGCTTTATATCTAAATACGATATTAGATGAGTGCAAATAGTATCGTTTATATTATAAATGGAAGGACAGATGCTAAGATAGAAATTTTTATTTTATTTATTCAAGTCGGCCGATTTAGACACTCTGTGCTGTCATCATCTGGTTTCATTGACAAAAAACTGCTTATATTAATGCTCCACATAAAATTTGGTAGATGTACTGGTTGATATTTATACAGGGTGTCCCAGCTATCTTGTCCACCCAAAATATCTCTGGAACAATAACAGCTATTGGAAAACGACTTTCACCGGTATCAATGTACGTCTGGGCCCATGAATGAACATATTTGGAAACATTCTAAAACGAAAGCAAATGTGTTTTTTAACTCAAACTTATGTTATTTAAATCGACACCCTATATTTTTTCTTCATCAATCCATAGCATGACAAATCACATAAACAATGGCGTTGATTGCATCGCAATATTCCAATTATATCCCGAGATATTGCGACGCGAAGTTGACGCTTGTAATACGCGAAACGCGCGGCTACCGCTCGTCCTGAGTAGCATGGGGTTCTCGCCTGAGACTCAGGACGTGCCCTAGCCGCGCGTTTCGCGTATTACAAGCGTCAACTTCGCGTCGCAATATCTCGGGATGTAATTGGAATATTGCGATGCAATCAACGCCATTGTTTATGTGATTTGTCATGCTGAAGAAACCAAAATAAGGTGTCCATTAAAAAAAACATGTTTGTTTTAAAAAACACATTTGCTTTCGTTTTAGAATGTTTCCAAATATGTACATTCATGGGCTCCAGCCGTACATTGATACCGGTGAAAGTTGTTTACCGATACCTGTTATTGTGTCAGAGATATTTTGGGTGGACGAGATAGCTAGGACACCCTGTATTTAAAATCATGTGCTGGTAGGTAGTCAGAAATAAAATGGCTAGTCAAAATTAAAACATAAAATAATAACCACCATAGTGCACATGTCTGGTTAAGGAGATAAAAAAACTGATAGCTGCCACGTTTATATTAATTAGAGAATGTATGTAGTGCCATAAAAAGACGTAACAATTTAACAATAGCTCCACATTTATCTATCTTAGTCTTCCTAAGATCTACGAAACGGTACATTGCAGGACAGTTTATTTACAATTATCTTGTGACCCATAGGTTTTTATCGAAGAATTTTCTTTTATTTAAAAGTCAAAAATGGCTAGGTAATAACACAAGACCTACCCTTTGACAGAAAGACTTCGCTTTTCCACTAAGAAATACTTGCAATTTCAGTACAATCGATGCGTTTAGAAACTAGGAAACGTATACAGAATGCAACAGAGATAGCGTGGCGAATGGAGATTTGGGTGTGGCGGGAGACGTGCGGGGACGGGTCCTATGCAGTCGGGCTGGTCACGGAGTGTCCTCGGTAGTGGAGTGGTCAATGCGTCTGCCTACAAAGCAGGAGATCCCGGGTTCGAATCCCGGCCGGTCACAAATTTTCATTCGCCGCACTTTGGTATCCCATCTAAACCTAGTACAGTGAAGCCGTAACTGATCTCAAATTGCGATTTATTTCATTCATTTAACGCTGTAACGTCGTCAAAACTATATAATAATTGAATATTGAAGAAGTCTTCTGCTGAACTTCTCACGAGACATTAGCAGTCGTAATAAATTATATTATCAGAAAGAATTCCATAGTTATGCTGCATCTCCATCGTCATCATCATCATCACCACCACCACCGCTGCCACTTCTGTTCTGTCCAGAGGCAGGTTTTCACATGGTGACTCTCCATACTGTCTAGTCTTCTGGCATCTTCTTTAGGTCTGCGTATTTTCTACTTCTCCTTATGTCGTCTATCGACTTGTACCTCCTCCTTCCTCTCAATCTTCTCCCACAAGTTAGTCCTTTTAAAATATCTATTTTTAAAGACTCTCGTCCCAACAAATATCATATCCAGCTCTGATTTGTTTTTCTTATAACCTGCAGCAGTCTTCTCCCGTCACCAACCCTATTCAAAGCTCTTTCGTTGCTCATTCTTTCCATCTAGCTTATCCTCTCCATTCTCTTACACATCCACATTTCAAATGCTTCTAGGCTTTTTTATCCTCTCGTCTCATTGTGTTTGTTTCTGCTGCATTGAGTGTCACACTCCAAACAAAACACTTTGCAAGCCTTTCCCTCGGGTCTTTGTCACAGAATAGTACTCTCTTTCTGTTGAATTCCTCCTTCGCTATAGAAATGGGGTTTTGACTTGCTGGTGGTATCTCAGATCTTTAGTCATCGTACTCCTAAGATATTTAAAAGTTCTGACCTGGTTTATGGCTATTTGACCGATCTTAGTATTGCCAGTTTCCTTCTTTTGCTGATCACCATACTTTTTGTTTTCGGTTTGTTGATCCTCATCCCATATTCAACATTAGCCTCATTCAGATCTTTTAGCATATTATTTGCAGTTTTCTCGCTTTCTGCCACTAATACCATGTCATCAGCAAATCTCACGCATTCTGTTCTCTTCCCACCAATACGTACTCCTCTTTTTCCGTCTAACCTTTAGCAATGTGTGAACAGCACAAATATAATAAGCGAAAACGTCTTTCCAAGCATCATTATGCAGAGCTGTCATTAAGAAAAAGTTTCTAAAATGTTATAAATTACATGAAAAATGTGTTACAAGTCACTAAGAACTTGTTTTCAAATAGTGGAAGAATGAAGTGTGCACAGATCATATCTACCCTCACCCCTACTCCTTTGGAGGGTTAATTGTTTTACCCTTTTCGATTGTTGCATGACATACTTGTGTACCAAGTTTGGTTGAAATTGGTCTCGTGAGATGATGATAGTGTAGAATTTTTGGCCTTCAGTCCCCAGCTGGAATCGTGCTCGTCCTGCCTGGCGCAAGTCGTCTTAGGTGACGCCACGTAGGTGACTTGCGTGTCATTGATGATGAGAACGACACAACTCCCAGACCCCAGTAGAGGAAATCTCCAATCCGAGGCCCCAGCCTGGCAATGTATCACGCTGTCCACTGGACTACAGAGGCGGACAATTCGTCTGGTAATTTATGAGTATGGGAGAGCCAGAGGGTGAGTACCTGTCCTGTAGACAGCGCTGAAGCCGGCCCCCGTTGGCCGGTCTGCAGTGCGTAGTCGCACCTGGAGTCGTTCGCCAACGGAGAGGAAGACGCCGTCGGTGAGGTGAAAGGGCGACTGGAACGGCTGGAAGGCCGGCTGCCCGCCGCCTAGGTCCAGCTCCAGCAGCGCCTCGCCGCCGCCCACCGAGAACTCCGAGAACTCCAGCCACACGCGTCTTCCCGCTGCACAGGATATGCGCAAACACTGACATGGACAGTCAACATACTATACGGTGGGGAGAGCCTCCTAGCGTGTTCTGGAAATTAATTGTATTGGAGCAATATATTGGTGGAGAGATTGAGCAAACGAAGAAGGCGAAGGGAATACAAACGTATATGACACTGACATGAAGTGAAAGACAGATCAGCAAGAATGGCTAGAGGGTAAATGCCAGGATACAGGGTGTCTAATACTTTGAAATGTGGTAAAATTTCAAAAGTAAGTCGCCATGGATCTGGGGACGCATTCTTTCTGATACACGAAGAGAGTGCATTTGGACCATCTACCTGGCGCCAGTAAGGTGGTGGCACAGTCAAGGTGCACCAGTAGGAAATACCGGTAGTTTGAACTGCCAGGGTATGACACCATGTCTCTCTACAACAGTAGAGGTGAACCAATAGGAAGTGCAAGTAGTTGTGGTTGAAAAAGGGTCACAGCATTTAAGTTACATAATTGGCGCCACTATGGTGGCATTGACTCAAGGTGTGCCAGGAAATTTGGTTACATATGGATGGTGTGGGGTGATGCCACTTTGTCAAACAAGCTGGCAATGATATGGTGTGGCATGCATTGAAATGTATCAGTTGGAAGTGTGGATATCTGGGACTGGTGAGGTATGACACCATTTGGCCCTCATATCTATCTGCACATGGGCAGAAAGTGCAAGCAGTTGGGGCTTACCCTGTATTACGCCATTTGACCCACATATCTAGCGCTACTGTTCTGATGGTGCATTAATATGTGCCAGTCTGAAGTGTGGGTAGCTGGTACTTGAGGTGTGTCACAATTTGGCCACATATGGCGGTACATCAGCTGAGGTACATAAGCAGGAAGCGCAAGTAGTTGATGCTTGTCATGTGCGACGCCATTTGGCCCACATACCTAGTGCGACAATGGCGATAGTGCATCATGTAAGACATCAGGGTGTGTGGTGTGGTGTGACAACATTTAGACCATGTGCTTGGTGCCATTACGGTGGTAGTGCAAGTAAATGGTGCTGATGAAGAGTCACACCATTTTGTCCACAATCCTGGAGCCAGTATGGCGACACCAGAGTCTAATTGCACTGGCAGGAAGTGAAAGTACTTGGCGCTCATTTTGTGACGCTATTTGATCCACATACATGGCGCCACTGTGGTGGTACTGCATCGAGGTGCTCTAACATAATGTGGTAGTTAGGCTTGTGTGGTATTTAACATATTTGGCCCACGGACCTGGCGCCAGTATTGTGATAGTGCATTTGAGGAGTGCTACAACCGCAGGTAGTTGGTGTGGTGTGACACCATCAGGCCCATCTATTTGGCTCGAGTATCGTGGCGGTACATTCGAGGTGCACCAGCAGGAATTTCCTGTAATTGGGACTGGTGAGTTATGACACCACTTGGCTCTTTATGGTCAAACTACAGTCAATATGCTCCAACAGGTAGTGCAAGCAGTTGTGGCTCCTTGTATGTGATGGCAATTGGTCTACATATTTAGCACCACTATGATAGTAGTGCATCAAGGTGTGGCCGCAGGAAATGCCAGTAGTTGGGGCTGGTGAGGATTAACGCTATCTCACCAATGGACCTGGTGCCACTATGGTGGTTCTGGAGTCGAGGTACATTATCAGGAAGTGCAGGCACTTAGAGCTTGACATGTGTGATGGTAGTGCATTGAAGTAGGCCAGCAAGACTTCAACTGTCATGTGACACGATTTGGCCCATGTGCATGGCACCAGTGTGGGGGGAACACAGACAAGGTGCGCCAGCAAGAAGTGCAGATAGTTGTGAGGTGTGACGCCATTTTACCCATGTACCTGGAGCCAATACAGAGGTAGTGCCTTGGAGGTATGTCAGCAGGAAGTGCAGATAGTTGGGGCTGGTATGGTGCCAGAATGGTGGCAGGACAGGTGAAGTGCACAAGCAGAAGATGTGGTTAGGGTTGGTGAGGTGTGACGCCATTTTGTCCACATACCAGACACCACTATGATGATAATGTATCAAGGTGTACCAGCAGCAAGTAGGGTAGGTCTGTCTGGTGTGGTGTGACACTATCTGGCCTATACATCTGGCGCAAGTATTGTGCTAAAATAGTCAAGGAGTACTGGTAGGAAATCCAAGTAGCTGCTGATGTGTGACACCATCAGATCCATCTACTTGGCGGCAGTATGGCGGTCGCACAGTCGACGTGCACCACTAGCTAGGGTGGGTAGTTGAGACTGGTGAGGTATGGTGCAATATGGCCCACGATCTGGCATCAGTATGGTAGTAGTGCAGTTGAGTTGTCCATCAGGAAATGTTCCCAGTTGGGACTAGTGAGGTATAAAGCCTTTTGGCTCACTTACCTGGCGCCAGTATGGGGTGGCTCAGTTGAGTTGCACCAGTAGGAATAGTTACTATTTGGGACTGTTAAGAAATGATGCAATATGGCCCACGTACCTGGCACCAGTATGGTGGTAGTACAGTCATGGCTCGCCATCTGGAAGTGTGGTCAGTTGGGAATGGAAAGTTTGATGCCACTTTGGCCACGTACCTAGTGCCAGTATGGTGGTCGTGAGATCAATGTGCGTCAGCCGGAAGTGCGTTCTTTGGGGTTGGTGAGATATGATGCAATATGGCCCAAATATCTGGCACCAGTTTGGTGGTAGCACAGGTGATGTGCGCCAACTGTAAGAGTGGGCAGTTGGGACTGTGAGGTGTAAAGCCTTTTGGCTCACGTAAATGGCACCAGTATGGGGTGGCACAGATGAGATATACCAATAGGAAGGGGAACTAGTTGGGACTGTTGACGAATGGTGCAATATGGCCCACGTACCTGGCACCAGTATGGTGGTAGCGCATTTATGGTTCGCCACCAGGAAGTGTGGGCAGTTGGGACTTGGACGTTTGAGGCCACTTTGTCCACGTACCTGGCGCCAGTATGGTGGTAGCGCAGTCGAGGTGCGCCAGCAGGAAGTGCGGGTAGTTAGGGCTGGTGAGGTGTCCCTCTCGCGCCGTCAGCGTCTGCAGCGGACAGCCCGACACGTCGACCGCCTGCCACGACGCCGAGAACCCTCCGCCGGACACTGAGTAGTCCGAATGAAAGTGCAGCAGCGCCTCGTTGCTCTCCGACACGAAGTTCAGTCTGCAAATCACAACAGCTTCATTACGCACTGTAGCTATTTTAACGAGTTTATGTGCTGTTTTCCTGAAGATGTGTAATTCTGTGACGAATAAAATTGTTTGTCTTGTTTTCAAACTGGGAAGTCTTAACTGCACACTGCCACTGGAATCGCCTAATATACTAAAATGGGTTGGAAATGTGACATAATATGAAAACATACAGGGTAGAGCAAATAAAAGTGTACCGGATGAGTTGATACGATTAGACGTGAATATATGAATATAACACCCTGTGACTCTCAACAGGATGGAGCAACTACCCATACAGACTTCGGAATCTTGGAGAACATTGACTAAAAATTTTACGCCTGTGTTATGTGTTTTAGTTATCAGACGAACCGACGGAAAGTTGGATCACGAAAGTTTTAGGAAATTGACACATACTGACAGATATCTGCCCAAAAATTACAGTCATCAACCACAACATTAGAGAGGTGTGATTAAAAGTCCTGTAGACAGGGCCCAAAGAATTTGCACACCAAAACATCTGGAAGATGAGCTACAACATCTGAAGCAGGCCTTTAAGAAGAATGGTTATTCTGAGAAAGAAAGAAATAGTTATTTTACGACCGAATAACAGTAGGCCGAAGGACAAGGAAACAACACAACGATGGAGCAATACGGTTTCCCTCCCCTTTGTTAATAAGGTAACGGATCAGATTGGAAATATTCTACGAAAACGTAACATCAGACCGGTTTTCAAACCAACAAAGAAGATATCCCAAGCCCTCAGATCTGTAAAAGATAAACGTTCTCCTATATCAGCAAGTGGGGTTTATAAATTCCATGCTCCTGAAGTAAAGTCTACATCGAAACCACTAAGGGAAGTGTGAACACACGTCTAAAGGAGCACAAAACTCTATGCCGACGTGGAAAAACTGAAAAATCGGCTTTAGCGGAACACTGCTTACAATCGGGAAATCATGTAGCAAAATTCTCTGAGACAGAAATTTATCTTCCATGACGAATTACTATCCTAAGTTGTATAAAGAAGCGATTGAAATATATAAAAATAATGATAATTTCAATCGAAAAGAAGAGACTATGAAACTCAAGGAAATATGGACTGTGGCTCTGCAGAATCGATGACTGTTTTTATCTTTGACATGGTTCGATAGTAAAGCTCTGCTTATCACGTGGATCTTAGCCACACCCCCTTTTAGACGGTATTTAAGAAGCAGTCAGACCCCCGACCCATCAGTCGGCAAGACTCAACCGACGGACAACCTCCGAAGAATTCCGACGCAGCATCGGACGAAACGTCAGGAAGCAGCAAGATTCCAAGAACACGGCCTTACAACCCAGAAGATATGATATTTACAACGTCAACCGGTCGTGAAAGCCTTCACTCTACTCATGAACTACCTTATACTAAAGACTACTTAAACATGCATGCCCGAAGGGAGATTCGAACCCCCGACGGGGAACGGCCTCACGCATCGGAGCATAGCGCCTCAATGCGCTCTGCCACACCTCGCGGCTGCGGTCGTTATTAGTTGACTTAAAAGTTTTCTGTGTGCTTCACCGCGTCATAATGTAAGTTGGCTATTACTTTCATATCCGACATTTCGGCCAACGTCACAGTGGCCTTCTTCTCGGTATACTGATGTGAGCTGGTTGTTACACATCACTATATTTATTCATTACTGTTAACTGTGACATTACGTCATAATTCTAAAATCATCGATGTTATTGGTGAGTTTTGGCGGAAAAATAATATGATACTGAGGTGAAAGGAGTGAGCATCAGCCGTTGTCTATTACTTCGTGGATTGCGAGACATGTTTGATGGTTTACTTTCTATAGAGGGTGTAGCTTCTAGAAATAGCGTCTGATACCAGGGTGCAGAGACGTGGGTATAATCAGATTGTGCGGCAGTGCCGGCAGATGCAAGATGAGGTCTCGCTTCGGGATGGGGCGGTGATGACGCCTGGGCTAGACGAGGGTTGGTGAATAATGCAGGGGGGCGGCCACAGGTGCCGCGGCTGCATCTTTGATGGCCGGGCGCTCCTCGGCCCTCATCTGCAGCCGCGTTAATCTTGCACCAGCCCGCTGATGAGGCCAGGCCGACACGTGCACTGCACGTGCTATATCTCCAAGTCTCACAGCATCTGCAGGGGCCGCGTTTAACCCTCTGTTTTCTGACACAAGCAAAAAAAGTTTACTTTCTTACATTTTCTTTGTACAGTTTCTGCAGTTGTGGTCTCAAAAGGCTCTAGGAACTTTTGTAATTTTGTTTCATTCTTTATCAAGGGCTTGCAATGGCGGTACTCAGAAGTAACGTCAGGTTCCATGCACTGAAATGCAACACACGTAGAAGTATAATTCTTCTATTTTTCTGAATTATCTGTCATTCGACATAATTACTGAAAGTTTCTACACTGGAGGCTTATAAGGTGACAATTATTGAAAATCATGAAAATAAATCTGAACAGTTTGTGTTAGGACGTTTAAATGCGTGCTTGACGTACGCATGTGAATGTGGTCTGGTTAGCGACGAAACACACTTTGGACGGATTAATCAGCGAGTAAAATTGGCGTATCGGCATTTCACGATCGGGAGGTCTCTTCACCCTCAACGGGTACGGTATACAGTGTACAGCCACGGAATAATCGGTGCGGTATTCCTCGATAGCATGGTGACTACCGATGGTGTTGGACGATGATTTCATCCCCATTATCCAAAGTCATACTGATTTAGACAAGATGTGGTTCATCTGTACAAAACAGCATACTGACATCCATCGGGGGCTACGGATCCGGAAGCAGGGGGCACAGGCTCAGCCGGGTGGGGCCTGCCATGGCTGTGAGAAGAGTACAACGAAACTCGGTAGGGGCTTACAGGATCACAAGCAGAATATGTGGTTATGATTGGTGCGGTGTGATGCCATTTTGCCCACATACCAGACGCCACTATGATGATAACGTGTCAAGGTGTACTAGCAGCAAGTATGGTAGGTCTGTCTGGTGTGGTGTGACACTATCTCGCCTATACATCTGGCACCAGTATTGTAGTAAAGTAGTCAAGGAGCGCTAGTAGGAAGTGCAAGTAGCTGCTGAGGTGTGACAACATCTGATCCATCTACTTGGCGGCAGTATGACGGTGGCATACTGGAGGTGCACTACTAGGAAGAGCAGGTAGTTGAGACTGGTGAGGTATGGTGCAAAATGGCCCATAACCTGGCATCAATTTGGTGGCAGTGCTGTTGAATTATCCATCAGGAAATGTTCCCAGTTGGGACTAGTGAGGCATAAAGCTTTATGGCTCACTTACCTGGCGCCAGTATGGGGTGGCACAGTTGAGGTGCACCAGTAGGAACGGTGACTATTTGGGACTGTTAAGAAATGATGCAATATGACCCACGTACCTAGCGCCAGTATGGTGGTATTAGTCATGGCTTGCCATCTGGAAGTGTGGTCAGATCGGAATGGAAAGTTTGATGCCACTTTGGCCACGTACCTATCGCCAGTATGGTGGTAGTGCGCTCGATGAGAGCTCTTCCCATCCTGATGGGACTCTGCCCCTGGATATTAAAATTAGAGAACAGGTCGCGTGGTACGGGCAAAGAAAGGAAACCAAGAGAAGGCCAATGAAATACTGGGGATCGCTCTTGGGGACCGGGCCTCCATCAGGCGGAAAGGGGGAGAAGTTTGGCAGGAACAATGGAAAATGGACGAAACTGACAGAGAGACCTATGGGCTACTGACGAGTGTGCGGGAAAGATTAACAATGAAGCACTTTTAAGCCAAATCATGGGCTGATACGTTTTTTCACAGATCATGGCCTCTATCCGGCGTACTTATGTCGGTTTAGGAGAAGGGCGACACCTGGGCGTGACTATGAAGCTGAAGTTGGAACACCTGAACATATCGTGTATGAGTGCCCCACATACGACGATATAGCCACTGATCTCAGAAGACAATTACCTTATTTCGTTACTGATTCCCTGATTCGACACGCTGACACCTTCAACAGTCTTAATAGTCTTACAAAAGCAATTTCTAGCAAGATGCGTGAAGACTATGCGAAAAATCAGAGAAGGGAGAAGGTGCAGCCAACCCGGATTGACCACACACCCGGTCATGCCACCGGCGTGATGGGAGGGGGGTGGGGAGGGGGAGAGGGTGGACTGACCATCAGAGGCATCTGCAGTGATGAAAGGCCAGCCCAGTGCCAGTGGCACGTCTGTTGGGTTTCCCTCGGCAGACACATGGCCACAAGGTAGGTTTATACAACACTGGCACATTTGTGACACTGCAGACATTAGTATGTATCTTCCCATCCTCTCCGTAGTTAGTAGTAATAGGAGTAACATGAGAGTCACACAAATAACAATTGTATATACTTGCACTCATCAAGTAGTAGCATAAATAAGCCCATTAATGTGTTCGGTAATGGGTTGTAAAGATGAATATGAGAATAAATAAATAAAAAAAAAAAAAAAAAAAAACTGGTTCATATGAGATGGAGTTGGACCCCATATAAGCAGGAAGCCTTTGATGTCGTGGAATAGCACATTGAGGACCACGACCTACGCTAGGGTACCCAATTGGCCGCTACGTTCCCGTATCTGAACATATGAGACGCCTTTTTGTGTAGCCACATTAAAGACGAGGTGTACAGCAATAGCCCCAAATGAAATCCTGAGTTAAAAAGCAGCCACAGGTGGTCATCGGCAGCATCGACGTTTCGACACTTCAGCGGGTCATGCAGAATTTCATTATTCGTCTTCGCCACATATGCCCAAGTATATAGAACGTGCCGTAACCTAAATCCGAATATCTATAATGTCGTTTAAGTGTTTAATTAAGCGTGAGACTGCCGTAGTTTGTAACGAATTTAAGTTTTATTTCATTTAGATCAATAACTGTCACCATGTAATAACAAATACGATTCGAGTCCTCACACTTCCGTCATTTTTCCTAGGGAAATTGGATGGCATATCTTTCATGTTAGATCTAATTTTAATATAGAGAAATGTGTTGTTAAGGTGAAAATTTTGTTGTAGTACAATGTTCTGAACGGACCTCAATATGTTTTAAACACCTTTGAAATTCCCACTTAAGTGACTCATTTATACCATAATACAAATCAAAAGTTGATGTGTATCCTCTCTATTCAGAAATCGCATACGTTCTGTGGCCTTTTTCGATTCATTTTTGTGGATTATACTGCTTCATGCTACTTCTTCCCATGGAGACTTTCATTGATTGACCAAGATCATCTCAATTCATCTGAGTCCCCAGTGCCCATGTAATTACAAACAAAACGCTTCTTCGAAGCTGTTAAAATGGGTATACTCTACCAACTCATCAGTACAATTTTATGAATTATTTTTCTTTTGTTACCTACGTAAAGTACTGAAAAAGTTGTCGCTAGGTATGCTCAATTTTATGATAAGGATAGCGTAAGAAAGTGCATTTAATTTATTTGCACTCAATTTATATATCAGTCAGTGTGTTCAAAAAAGCAGCGGTGAATGATTTTGGTCCTTCTATTTCAGAAGAAGTAGACAAAATAACACGGGACAGGTTACAGCATGTCGGTACAATGGACTGTTCTCAGAGCCTGAATGTATTTATACGTCCATTTTGTACATTCTGTTTTATATTATTTTTGTAACGTAATACTGTTGTGAAATAATAAGGTAAATGTTTAAATGGCAAAATCGGCAGACGTTTCAACATCTAATTCATAAAAGTAGGAAACACTACGGAAACAACTGCGAGAAGTCTTCTATTTTCAAAGCAGTGCGCGACAAAGAGTTCCATGATCTGGCAACGACATAGGTTTACGATTGATCTTTATACTACCTGGATGTTGAACCGCAGCTATCTTAGCGTGCCAGCGATAGAAGTTTATATTTCATCTGCAACATGACTGATGCAAAATTCAGGGCATTACATCGCACATTGACAAAGTTCAGAACAACAATTAAGCAAGCAATTTTTGTCACGTACAAGCTGATAATAATTAGTTTCATAAATTATGAAACGGAGAGCAATACAAAATTATGTGCAAAGCATATGAATGTGGAGACACGTTGCTCAGAGACCAGAGTTATTCATCGAGGTTGTATTGTGATGTTGTGTTCCCAGTAACATCTTTGAAACTGTAAAGTACTGAGAAGTACCAACAGGCTTTCAGTAGACATAACTTACCTACGAATAATTTATTAATGTATAGTAACATCAGGCGAAAAGGGGTTAATGCACTCTGTGTCGCATTCCCTTGTGCTACGTGGCGGCCGTGCACTGAATGTACACAAGACGAAATACTAGATTGGAGCGTGAACTCCGTCTCTAATGACCACGGGATGTTAAGCCTTTAAGCCTTTTTTTATCTGTAGCTGTAGAAACTACCACGATTAATGTATAGTGTGTATATAAAGAGAAAAAAATTATATATAAAAAATTCTTTAAAATTATTATGCATTACTAGCAATAAAATGTTCATAGCTGGTCAGCTGTATAGTGCTTCCATGATATACTCGTTGCAGTAAATGTCACTATTGTGCCTCTCATGTCTCCAAAAAGTAACTCATAACACAACAGTAGTATGTGACTGACTGCTTTTGCATGGCAAAGGAGGAATAAAAAAGTAAAAAAAAAAACGTACATGTAAGAAGTAACTCAATGCAGCTAACTGTCGAACTGATTCATTAGCACTCTGCTATTTATAATATATAGAACGAGCTACTGGTATATGTAACACTATGTATAGAAGCAGCTACAAGGAATTTGTGATAAAATTATGATCATTTTGAGAGGTACTGGGAAAAATGAAGTATGTAGCCGATCAGCTATATGCAATAATTGGTTAAACACCAAGCTTCCTTTCTTCCTTAGTATGAGTTGTGAGTCAATAGTTGCCACTATTTTAGTTCCAACCGTCGTACTATGATTAGATAAATGAGGGGTCTAGTGAGAGAGGAAGCTATGACACTCTGAGGAGAAATGGAGATAACTTGAGTTTTCTAAAGCGCTGTATTATGGCTTTATTTATAAAATAAAGGGGTCACTTTTTTCATCTTAAATTATTGGTATGCAAATTATGCAAAAGGAAAAAAATCAATTATAATGTAAATAGCACTTATTATGGCTTCTAGGCTGTAATTAATTATTTCCACTTATTTCAAAACGCTGTGAAAATAAACCCCCCCCAGAACGCTGTCAAATTGCAAAAGAATATTCTTGGCGAAGGGGGAAAACGTATTGCAGAAGAAAAATAAATAGTAGCAATAGACGGCGCTGTAAGCACCATAATTTAAACCTTTCATGCCCGAATTATAAATAGTCTGAGAATTGACACCTGGAGGATAGGCAACCATCGCTGCCCTACATCCCCGCTGGTCAGCTCCTCATGCACACTAACACGTGGGGAAATCTACATGTAAGTGGCATAGCTGCTCCTCTCACTCAAAATTATTGCCATGCCACGTGATTCTAGGTAACAGGATAGATGCAAGATGACACTAGAGTACTGAAAATGGATGAAGCTCAATATTTCATGTAATTTGGCATGGCCCCCCCTCTCACTAGACCCCTCAAATGTTTACATTTACTTATTTGCACTTTACGGTGCGAAGTATTGGCACTGGCCACCTAGTATTTTATGAATATGTGCCACTTTTGGAATGGGGAGTTTGTAGGTTGGGAGACTGCAGGGTCAGGCGGCGCGGCGCTCTTGGTGAGGTGTCAGTAGGCCATAACACCACCACCTAGAGAGAAGGTCCCGGCGCTCTCATGTGACGTCAGGTGGAGTAGGTTGCGCGCGCATGGCTGAGTGGCTCGCTGCTTTGGCATAGTGGGCCGTGCCCCCGCGGCTACCCAGTCAGCTATTCGCGCGCAACCTACTCTGCCTGACATCACACGAGAGCGCTCGTTGCCTACGAGAAAGACAGGCTGCAGCGCAGTCGTCATGCTACGTAAGCAAGATAGTTCCGAGCCGGCGCGATCGCTAGCCGATTGGCCGGCCGCTGGAGCACAGCCCACTGCCTCATAGCGGGCAGCTACTGAGCTAGCGATCGCGCCGGCTCGGAACTACCTTGTTTACGTCGCATGACGACTGCGCTGCAGCCTGTCTTTCTCGTAGGCCACGAGAGCGCCGCGGCCTTCTGTCTAGGTGGTGTTGGCCATAGCGGCTCACCTGTGCAGGTCGGCCTCGTCGTGGCGTCCGCAGCGGAGGACGCGCGAGTCGGGCGCGCCCTCGCCCTCACCGTCTGCCTCGGCCTCGGCGTCTTCGGCCGCGCCCTCGCCCGCGGCCCTGGGCAGCAGGGAGCGCAGCTCTATGTAGTCGTAGAGGCAGTCCTGCTGCGGCTCCAGGTCCAGCCTGGTGAAGCGCAGCACGAGGCGCGAGCCGGCGGGGCCCGCCAGGCGCACCCAGTAGTCCAGGTTGGGCCCGTAGCCGCCCGGGAAGTTGGGCGAGGTCAGGAAGCCCTCCGTGCCGTTCACCGTGCGGTTCAGCTGCACGCCGCCCTCCGACACTGCTGGAACACACGGCTCGTTAACACTCCCAATACCGAGCCATTTTCAGTAACGTGGAGGGGGGGGTGGGCGGTACTTTGTACCCACCATAAAAAAATTTGAAGTATCTGTGTATATATAAAAATGAATTGCTGTACGTTATTCTCGCAAAAACTCGAAAACGGCTGAACCGAATTGACTAATTTTAGTCTCGAAATATTCATCTAAGTCCAGGGAAGGTTTAAACGTTGAAAAAACATGGAAAAGTTGTCCGGAAAAGAGGAAAATCGGGAAAAAGTAAAACAGCTTCTTCCAGTAATCTATCACTACCGTTCGTCCAATTGCGATAAAATTTTGTACATTACATGTTGAAACCAAGAGGAAGGGTCACATGAAATGAAAATTTGGAAAAGTCGCCCGGAAAGTATGAAAATTTAGGAAGAACCAAAAGCTATTTTTTTCTTTGAATAAAAATCATTGCCACATGGTTATAAGAGCATCACTTGAGTACGGCTTGACAGGACAAGGTTTGTACGGTGGGGGGTAATTCTTTTTTTGTTTTGTTCATTATGGTCTTGGAAAAGTTTTCACTAAAAAAATATTTAAAAAAATAAATAAAAAGCCAGTTAAAAAGAAAAGTCGCAAAATTTGAACCAAGTTCCTTTTCCAATGTGTTTCTAAATGTACTCAACACTATAAACTGAGAACCGTTCATTTTGGTCATTTGACGTTCAGCAAAAGACGAACGTTCTTATAAACTAAAAATTTGGGAAAGTTACCAGCAAAATTTGAAAATTTGCGAGAAACTGAAAGAGCTTTTTGCAATGGCAAGTCAATATCATTCGTCTGATTGCGATAAAATTTTGCATATTTGTCGTTCAAAGCAAGAGTAACACTCTTATGAATCAAAAATTAGGTAAAGCTTCCCGGAAAATTAAAAAAATACCAATACCACTCATCTGATTGCGATAAAAAAAGCTTGGAGTAATTGGCCAGAAAATAGGAAAAACTGTGGAAAACTGAAAGAGCTCTTTTCTTTGGGATATCAATATCATTCGTACGATTGCGATGAAAATTTGCACTTTTGATGTTCAAAGCAAGAGTACATACGTATTAGCAACTGTGAAGCATTGCCGGGTCGACCCGGTGAACTTACCTCTGTATATAAACCATATTAATTTAGATCGTATGTATTTTAGACCAAGTAGCTTTCTAAAGCCATCATCAGATAGTCTACGTATCGGATCGATAGTGGGCGGAAAGAGTGCAAATCACAAGTACATGTCCAGGATAATGATCATGTCAAATTCGTTGAAGTTCACGATTTGAACCGGTATATGAACTGTCAATGTTAAAAATGAATTCCTGTCCGTTTATCACCGCTTAAAACTTTCCTGTACCTCCGGGAATGTGACATGAACATTATTCTGGACATGTGTGCCTGATTTGCCCACTTTTTCCGCCCACTATTGAGCCGCTACTTAGACTATCCGATGATGCCTACATAAAGCTACTGGGTCTAAAATACATATCATTTAAATTAATATGGTTGATATTAAGAGGTAAGTGATACGAAGTTCACCGTGTCATGTAGTAAACAATGTTCATTAATTGTTATTGAATTACATTAATAACATTCTTTTGAAAGATCTATCAATGCATAATCAGGATACGGAACCTGAATATTGAGACGAAAACTTTGCAAATGATGATTTCGTGTGGTGTTTATGGCATTTAGCCCCCAACCGGGACCGTGTGCAGCCTGACTGGTGAAAGTCTCTTTAACTGACGCCACTTCGGCGATTTGCGTGTCAATGATGGTCAAATAATGATGATAGTGACACAACATCCAGTCCCCTAGCGGAGAAAAATCTCCGACCTGTCTGGGACTCGAACCCGTGTCCCCTGCGTGGTAAACCACCACGTTGTCCACTGGACTACGAAGGCGGACAATTTTCAAATGATTCTCTTAGTCATATTCACGGAATGAAAGACATTAACTGCGAATGCATAAAATTGAAAATGTGTACCCAGCTGGGACTCGAACACGGGTCTCCTGTTTTATGGGCAGTTGCGCTGACCTCCACACCACTATGGACACAGCGATTGTGGTGTCGCACAAGTCCAAAGTGCGCGCCACCTACTTTCGCCGCGCGCCGCCATGCACGCACGGCGCGGCGTTCTTACGACGTCAGCCACGAGCGCCCTCTGAGACAACTCCGCTCGTGGCCACCAGTGAACGACATCGTGCACTTGGGACTGAGATAGCAACCAGTTAGGACCTTCGTAATCAGATAGGCACCAGTGAAGACTTGGCGATCGTATAGCCACTAGAAGCAGTACTAGGCAGGCCTCTAGCTCAACTATGTATCTGCAGTACTGAGCAATGTAAAAGTTAAGTATTGTATAAATTCTATGCGAAATATATCTCGTTCTAATTTACTCTAGTGTTTCTAGTTTCTGTCTGCTTCCCTCCGTACCTGCACCAGCGTGCTATCTTTATTCCTGTGTCGGTCTCATTCCACTCGGCCACCGACACCTACGACGGAACGAGACGCAAAAGCGGCGACGAGCTTGGGACACAAAAGCGATCACCACACCTGCACGGAATTACTCAAGTACGCCTCCCGCCCGAAAGAACAGACGACACACGGGTGATCCAAAAGTCAGTATAAATTTGAAAACTTATATATATATATATATATATATATATATATATATATATATATATATATATACAGGGTGTCCCAGCTATCTTGTCTACCCAAAATAGCTCTGGAACAATAACAGCTATTGGAAAACGACTTTCACCGGTATCAATGTACGGCTGGGGCCCATGAATGTACATACTTGAAAACATTCTAAAACGAAAGCAAATAAGTTCTTTTTAACACAAACTTATGTTTCTTTAAATGGACACCCTATATTTTTTCTTCAGCAATCCATAGCATGACAAATCACATAAACAAAGGCGTTGATTGCATCGCAATATTCCAATTACATCCTGAGATATTGCGATGCGAAGTTGACGCTTGAAATACGAGAAACGCGCGGCTAGCGCGCGTCCTGAGCAGCATGGGGTTTTCGCCGGTTTCAATGGAATATGCAACCATCAACTGGTCATATAAAATTCTACAATGTGGTCATCTTACGTTATTTAAAAAATTGAGGTATTTGTGCAGCATAGCACTTAGACAAAATATCAAATACCTAAATAGTAAAGTAGCAACCATGGAAATTATGTTTCAACATTTTTGTTACATCTCCTACTGTTTCAACGATATCTCGACAACAGCGTTTCCTTCGGGAGGGCGTTCCCCACTTCAACGGTGGTATAGGGTCGTATAAAAAAATACGTGTCTCAAATGTCCAGATGTTTGTAAATCTAGGGGACCAAACTGCTGAGGTCATCGGTGTCTAGATTTAACAAACTTATCTAAAGCTAAAGAGGAAATCACACTCACACATGCACATACGTGCCGAGGCAGTGTAACGAGGGTAGTATTTCTCGTGAGATGTACTTTACACGGCAGTTTAGAATTTAATGTTTCCACTGTATGAGCGGGAATGTTCGCGTGATCTACGATGCCATGTCACGGACTGCACAGCCACTACAGTCGGTGATTCCAGTCCTCCCTTGGGAACTATGTGTGTGTATTTTGGCCTTAGCGTAAGGTAAAGTAGTTTTCTCCCATAGGTTTAAAGGTTTGAACACTTTTATGCAAGTGTGTTTGGATGACCATATTCCGCAGCAAGGGCCGAAATTATTCGTTTTTGGTGGGGGGAAAAAGCCGTATGTTTGCTGCAATTTATTTTATCTCTTCCAGACGTGTTTCTCTTGAAGGCATCTTCAGCGAGATATTTTCGTTATTTTTTGAACTATCTTCTGGCGTTTTCTCCATCTGGTCCGGGCGCTCATGACCTCGCTGTTGAGCGCCCTGAAACGCCAATCATCATCATCATCATCCATCTGGTCAAGGCTACATATTGCACATTGTATAACTAATGTGTGTTAGAAATAAATTCAATTGTAGCAAACACAAGGCTCTTTCTCACCTTAAAAAAAGTGTATTAGTTATAAAATGAGCAACATGTGGCCTTGACCAGGAGGAGGAAACAGCAGAAGATAGTTGAAAAAAACAACGACAATATCCCACTGAAGATGCCTTTAAAATAAAAGGCTAAACTCGTCTGGGAGAAAGAAATCAATTGCAGTAAACACACGACCGTTTTTTCACCTTCGGAAATGAAGAATTTTTATGCAGTTTGTTGGAAAGCGTGAAAGAATTCTGTTCATTAATTACTGGGAGACCTTTGCTACGCAGTAATCGACATTTCTGGATACGTTAATCCAGGAATATAGATGCCCGAAGGCCGTGCTAGACACTGCCTGTGATGTTTTGACATTCTGCGCAATTCAGACACGTTAAGTCGTTACACACAATGAGACACGAAATACTGATGACAGATAACGAGTGTGTGTTGGGGAGAGAAATTGCTCGGGGGAAGTCTGACTGTTGTTAGCGTGCGGTCATTGAACCCCGGGGCTATTGGAGGTCAGCGAATGGCACGACGCATGCGCAGTGGAGGAGCGGGGTATAGCCACGCATACAGAAAGTAGCGCAACCTTTTGCGTGTGCGTTGCCGATAATCACATCATACCATGTCTGTTGATCGTCACATGGTAGTCTACTGCAAGTTTTGGGCAAACCTGACCACTATGTATATTGAAGAAATGTAGTAATTTAAGGTTTATTTCTTTTTACGAAGGCTGTTTGGCATCAAGATCGTTTTCTATTAATTAAACAAGAACTGAACTGTTTTAATGGTACAGAACACAAGTCTGCACGCTGCAACTTAGTATTAAAATTACTATGGTGCAATGAGCCATATCGTTCTTGTTAGTGTGTCTGAGGAAAATTACAGTCACCCCACGTCTATCTGATTCTTAATATAATCCTTCTAAGCTGTCTTTTTCAATGAAATTTTGTCGTTTCGTTGTAAAGAGCCATAGTTAATTACGAATTAGTACTGCGTATCAGGTCCGCATTCTTACTATTGATATAGCGTAGTAGGTACAGTTTTGCCTTTTATACATCTACAACTACATAGATACTCTACAAATCACATTTAAGTGCCTGGCAGAGGTTTCATTAACCACTTTCTTAACTTTTCTCTACATTTCCATTCTCTAATAGCGCGCGGGAAGAAAGAACACCTAAATCGTTCCGTTTTCGATCTGATTTCTCCTATTTTATTGGGATGGTCATGTCTCAATAAGTAGGTGGGTGGTAGCAAAATATTTTTACATTCAGAAGTAAAAGTCGGTGATTGAAGCTTCGCATACAGATCACACCGCAATGAATAACGTCTTTCTTTTAATGATTTCCACCCCAATTCGTGCTACATTTCCGCGACTCTTTATCCCCGGTAACGTGATAAAACGAGCTATCTTCCAGCTGTCCCACCTGGCGAGGGTGCCACAATGGGCAACAGTACTCCACGAGAGGACGCACAAGTGTGATGTAGGCAGTTTCTTTGGTGGAGCTGGTGCATCTTCGAAATGTTCTGCCAATGAAACGTAATCTCTGGTTCGCCTTCCTCACAATATTTTGTGTGTGTTCTCTCTAGTCTAAGTTGTTCGTAATTGTAGCTCCTAGGTATTTGGTAGAATTTACAACCTTAAGGTTTGACTGATTTATCACGTAATTGAAGTTCAGCGGATTTCTTTTAGTGGTCATGTGTATTACTTCACACTTTTCTTTATTTAGTGTCAATTGCCAATTTTCGCACCATGTATAAATTTTGTCTAAATCGCTTTGCAGTTGCTTTTGATCCTCTATTGACTTCACTAACCGATAAACGACAGCATCATCCGCGAACAGTCTAAGGGAGATATTCAGATTGTCTCCTAAATCGTTTATAAACACAAGGAAGAGTAGGGGACCTATAACGCTTCCTGGGGAACGCCAGATATCACTTCTGTTTTACTCATAACTTACCGTCAATTACAACGAATTGTGTCGTTTCTGATAGGAAATCGTGAATCCAATCGCACAATTGGGGAGATATTCCATAAGCACGCAATTTCATTAGAAGCCGCTTTTGAACTGTGATAGGAGTGGACATGGGTTCGATCCCCACCGACTACCCTGTTTTTCTTTTCTTTTACTTTGCAGATACGTAGCAATACAAACAAATAACAATTCAAGAGCAATCGGTCTTGATCCAGACTTCTTTTTTGTGAGACAATTCAGAATAACTGTGTTTCATTCAGGAATAAAGCCTGACTATCATGCCATTAATTTAAAGCTCAAGGAGAGATCGTGGATAGAACCTGAGATAGGTCTCACCAGGGGAATGTCCCAACGTGTGGTGGCATTGCTAACATTCGCTTATGAATCAGTTAAACCGTATTGTTCCATACAATTCTACGTGAACTGAATACATACTATTGACGTAGTGTCTTCGGCTTGGACAGAACTAAATCACAATACAATAGCAAGCCGACTACCATGTGAAATGCAAAATGAGTTTATAAATATTATAAAAATTCAGTTGCCATTACACTAAAATAATGTTGTTTGGTGTTTTAATTCATTCTTCTGTTGACATCATAGATGAAGCAGTTCGAGCGAACAGACTTAGATAGTGGGGTCACGTTACACGCATGGAAGATGTTATTTGCAACATAGCATCAAAACTCTGACATATAGCGAACAACGTTTTGAAAAGAAATTAAGACTATTTCGATGTCAACTCCTTCTACTCTATATAAGAAATTTTAGGTATAAATTAGTAAACTGACAAAAAATGAAAATAGAAAAGTATTAAAGAATGCTTGCCTTCAAATATGATGTAAAGATACGTTGTATAACTGACACATTTCATATCATTACCAAATGTCGTATTCATGATCTTTGACACAAGCACTAACCTAATCTCACCTAAAAGATATAAGGTTACAAAAGAAACCCATGATTTCGGCAGTGCCACGCGTGTTAAGCCGAGCTCTCTAAGGCGCATTGCTGAGGTGTGCGCTGCCTTTTCTAGTCAGAGGTTCGAGTCCTCCCACGGGTATGGTGTGTGCGTTGTTGTTAGCATAAGTTGGTTTAAGCAGTTACGTCCCTTAGCTGCACAAACATTTGAACATTTTATCTTGGTTCGTCAGTGTAGTTTAGGAGGAGTCGAGGTAGAAAAAAATGTCCCCTCGGCCACCGCGGCCGGCTTTCCATGTTCTTTCAAATGTTTGTTAAGGTTAGGGGACTTAACTGCTGGGTCAGCAGTTCCTAAACTTACAAACTACTTTTAAACTAACTTACACTAAAGACAACTCAAACATCCATGCCCGACGGGGTATTCGAATCCCCGACAGAGAACGGCCTCGCACATCGGAGGATAGCGCATGAATGCGCTCGGCCACTCCGCCGCGGCTTCCATGTTCTTTCCTATCACCACAATATCATCCGCAAAAGACACATATATCTTTTGTACTGAGGTGACTCCTGCATTTCCACATGTTACTCTCCTCAGGGTGTTGTTGAGGGGCCGGCCGCGGTGGCCGAGGTGACTGAGGCGCTCCAGTCACGGTCAGCACGGCCACTGCGGTCGGGGGTTCGAATCCCCCATCGGGCATAGATATTTGTGCCTTCCTAGTTCGTAAGTAGTTCATAAGTAGTTTGTAAGTTTAGGGACTGATGACCCCGTAGTTAAGTCCCATAAGCTTAACAAACATTTGAACATTTTGTTGTTGAGGGTCAAATTGAACAGTGATACAATATCTGCCTGTCTCAAAAAATGTTCAAATGTATGTATAGCTTAAGGGACTTAACAGCGTGGTCATCAGTCCCTAAACTTACAAACTACTTATGAACTACTTACGAACTAGGACGGCACAAATATCCTTGCCCGATGGGGGATTCGACCGCCCGACCGCAGTGGCCGTGCAGACCGTGACTGGAGCGCCTCAGTCCCCTCGGCCACTGCGGCCGGCTCTGCCTGTCTCACACCTGTTTTTTACTTCAAATGCTTCTGCGAACTAACCCTGTACTTTCACACTACACTTTGATTCTCTCACTCATACTTCAGTTAGCTTTAAGAGCTAGTCAGGTAGCCCATACTCTGCCACTGTCCTCTACATTTCCTCTCTTACTATACTGTCATATTCAACAAGTCAACTGTCCATAGTAATATACGTTCAAAGGTCAGTAACCGTCTTTATGACATTCAAGATTTCTAAGCTGTTTATCGTCTATATTCCTGGGGTGACAGCACTGATTAAATTTGCATCTACTTTTCACAATTTCACCGCACATATACGTCATCATGGATTGTAGTTTTTTTCCCCAGAAAGTGATGCCTGGCGTATTTTTCGGGCCCGATGGTCTTGGGGTAAAGCGCTCGACTGGAAACCGAAGGGTCAAGGGTTCGAAATCCGGTAGGACCGCGGATTTTTTTTTTTTTAGTCTGTGTTTTAACCCATCTTGCAACTATGAATAATGACACGTGGTTCGGATTCCATGTTAAGCTGTAGGTTCCCTTTCCCCGGTTGGATAACTGGGGTAGGCTAGGGACACGCAAATCGCCGAAGTGGCGTCCAGTTGAAAGACTTGCACCACGCCAGCGAGTTACACGAAATTATTACTACCCATCCACCTAATGGTATTTCTCAGAATTTAGGACGTGGTGGCCATCGTGTCAAGGCGTGGGGTCCAGGCAACAGCCGTGTAAAAAACGATGTTGACATGTGCAGTGACTGGAAGAAACTAATGTGCGGGGTATGCACGCTATCTACTCCGAGAGTAGTACTCTGATGGGACCTTGCGACTCACAAAATGAATAAAAATGTTCACTTACGTGATACCAAAACCAATGGTGAAAATATACAAAAATATACCCTCACTTCATGGTAAAAAGGGGGGCCTAGTGTTATAAAATAATAAAGGTTCAAATTTTAAGCTAAAATGTAACAAACTGGTATCAAGAGAATAAGTAAGGGGATAGGGTACGTAGGGAGGAGGGGGTACGGTGTTAGAAGTGAACGGGAAGAGGCAGGAAAAGGAGGGAAAAAATAAGAGGGAGTGGATAAATCACAAAGAAGAGTGGAAGGATGAGAAAATGGAGGATAACGGTATACTTGATATACAAGCTGCACCAGAAAGTAATCACTCAATTAAAATTAATCATGGAACCCAAATAATCAAAATTTCCCCAAAAAATTGATTCTTAAGATCTTTTCACTGTTCAGTACCAGTGAAGGAGTCTGTTTAATAGCCTTTACAATCTGTATGTCTTCTAAAATGTTCAATACTGTTATTATACTGTCCATGAATAAAAGCACCACCTTGTGTTCTTTATTCGTAATTGAATGACCTTTATGCCGTGGGTGAGTTGTCTTGGCAGATCCGGGCTTATTAAAATTAGGATATTCCTTGTAACGTGTCTCAAAAACCGTCCCTGTCCACCCTATAGTATGGCAGTCGTTACAGTTAATTGCGTATACTCCTGCGCCCTTATAATAAACATATGAAGAGGAAATTGGACTCTCAGACGGTTTGTACTATCTTTTTAACATCACTGTCTGTTTAAAGCGTTTGAGTGTTTGTTTTAATATGTATGCAAATGAAAGCCTGTGTCCACGAAATGCTACAGCAGACGAATGGAATATTCCGTCTCCTTGTATCTGTAACATTCATTGATACAAAACTGTGCTTGGGTGTATATTCTCAATACTATGCTACGCTATCATCTTCCCCTTCATTGTGTTGCACAGTGATTACAATTTCACTGTAATGCAGTGGTCCCGTCCTGCGCTATGGGAGCACACCAGCCGCATGTCTCAACAATGGCGGACCACGCTGAGTTAGCGCTACTTTCTCTATACAGGCACAGAATAGGAGTATACAGAAAATCCGCTACAGTCTGTACGCCAAAATTTAGTGCACATACAGGAAGTCCAACATCTTGAGAGATAGTAAAAGTGCTGTCTTTGAAGTCAAACGCGACGGAATACGTTTTGTTTATTTTGTGAAATGTGCATTTTAACTGCTTGGATTATGTAGAAATAAACAATTATTTGATACGCTATAAAAGGTAGAAATATGTAGTAATACTTGGAGCTGTATCATTGTAACTATGACCAGCAATAAGAGAAGTAGATATAATAGGAGTAGTGCAGAACCTAAAATCACGTAACAAGAACAAGTCTTGTGGTCCGGACTAGGTACCCATTAGATTTCTATCTGATTATGCTGAAGTGATAGCTCCTTACTTAACAGTCATATACAACCGCTCTCTGAAAGAAGGATCTGTACCAAAAAATTGGTAAGTTACACAGGTCACACCTATATTCAAGAAAGGCAGTACGGGTAGCCCACTAAACTACAGGCCTATTTCATTGACAACAATTTGCAGCAAGGTTTTGGAACATATCCTGCATTCAAATATTATTAATTACCTCGAACAGAACGATCTATTGACCCAAGGTCAAAACTGATTTAGAAAATATCGTTCATGCGAAACACAACTAGCTCTTTATTCACATGAAGTGATGGGTGCTATCGACAAGGGTTCGCAAATCGATTCCGTATTAACTCACAAACGGCTTTTAATAAAATTGCGTGGTTATGCTATACCGCCCCAAATTTGCGATTGTCAGAGAGGACACAATTCGTAGTAATCGATAGTAAGGCATCGACTAAAACAGAGGTGATATCGGGCGTTCCACAGGATAGTGGCCGGCCGCGGTGGCCGAGGGGACTGAGGCGCTCCAGTCACGGTCTGCACGGCCACTATGGTCGGGGTTCGAATCCCCCCTCGGGCATGGATATTTGTTCCGTCCTTAGTATTAGTTAGTTCATAACTAGTTTGGAAGTGTAGGGACTGATGACCCCGTAGTTAAGTCCCATAAGCTATACAAACAAAACCAAAAACATGATAATGTTACTCGTCCTCTGTTGTTCCTTATTTACATAAACGATTCAGGGGAAAATCTAAGTAACTCCCTTAGGTTGTTTGCAGATGACGCCGTCATTTACCGTCTAGTTAAATCATCTGAAGACCGAAACTAACTGCAGAACGAGCTGAATAAGATATCAGTATGGTGTAAAAATTGGCAATTGACTCTAAATAATGGGAAGTGTGAAATCGTCCACATGAGTACGAAAAGAAATCCGTTAAACTTTGTTTACAAGATAAATCAATCAAAAGTAAAGGCCGTAAACTCCACAAAATACCTAGGAATTACTATTACTTCAGACGTAAACTGGAAAGAACACGTAGATAATGTCGTGGGGAAAGCGAACCAGAGACTGCGTTTCATTGGCAGAACCCTTAAAAGATGCAACAGAACTACAAAAGAAACTGCATACTCTACGCTTGTCCGTCCATTCTTGGAGTATTGCTGCCCACTGTGGGATCCTTATCAGGTGGGTTTGACGGAGGACATCGAAAGAGTCCAGAGAAGGGCAGCTCGTTTCGTATTGTCACGTTACAGGGGAGACAGTGTTACGGAAATGATACAGGATCTGGTATGGGAATCATTACAACAACGGCGCTTATCGCTGCAGCATGGGTTACTTACGAAACTCCAGTCGCCAACATTCTTCTCAGAATGCGAAAATATATTGTTGACTCCCATTACATAGGTAGAAATGATCATCAAAATAAAATACGAGAAATCAGAGCTCGAACGGAGAGATTCAGGTGTTCTTTCTTTCCGCGAAAATGGAATGGGAGATAAATAGTATAATTGTGGTTAGATGAACCCTCTGCCAGGCACTTAAATGTGATTTGCAAAGTATCTCGTGTAGATGTAAAAGGTGGGTGATGGTGTTCAGCCTGACTGCCGATATAGTTCGAATATAAATTAGGACATACGTTTTTCACCTTTCCAAAAGACATATAACCGTAAGTGAAGGTCGCTATATATTTAGCCAGAGTTAAATATTATCAGTTTGTAATCAGAGAAATGTATGTATATTACATCTAGCCAATAATTTAATTTGAAAACTATAAATGCTACACAATTCAGTGTGTTTAAATTGGAGCTTCTCTTGACGATAACTCTCGCTGTGGCTGTAGCAATTCAAAAATCACTGAAATATTTAAGTATATTTCAATTTCATAATTAAAACTTTAATGTTTCAAGAAATAAAATTAATGAAAAAAGAAAAATGTATCGTAAGTAATTTAACTCGAACCCAGGTCGGAGAATTAGCAGCCCCCTACCTATCTCATAGTGCTAAGACACGTTCGCCGGCCGCGGTGGCCGAGGGGACTGAGGCGCTTCAGTCACGGTCTGCACGGCCACTACGGTCGGGGGTTTGAATCCCATCTCGGGCATGGATATTTGTGCCGTCCTTAGTGGTAGGTAGTTCATAAGTAGTTTGTAAGTTTAGGGACTGATGACCCCGTAGTTAAGTCCCTTAAGCTTAACAAACATTGAACATTTGAAGACACGTTCGCCTGTAGTGCTAGTGAAACACTGAAATCGGATATCTTACGAGAGTGTGTTATGTTTCCTTATTGCCCACTCAGGCGAAATATTTCAGGAATTTAAAAGGTTCATCTACTCGCTTATTCTCCCATAGTTTAAATGGCATTTTTTTACTTATGCCAACAGAAGGGGTATTGTACCGATGTTGGCAACGCCCGTTGAATGCTCATTATAACTTTACTTACGGCAGGGCTCTTTATCTTTAAAATAACTGAAGCATTTCTTATTACAGCATGACATACTACAGAGTAAGTAGAGATGTCGTTTTATGTAACTACTATCAACCCTTTATGTGTTATTTAGATGTTTTGTGTGTGGCCAGACGTCATTAATTTGGTGTACCTGTATTGTACAACAGAGCCTAAGTCAATATTTGTGCCATCTTATTTTCGCGTCAAATAAAACATGGCAATTGTGAGCCACTTCCTTATTAATTACAGCTATGTATTTTACCAAACATTGTTTCGCGTTACTAGGGTTTCTTATAGAAATAATTCGGTTATTTAGTACCAGAAAGACGTAACTACAAACCATGGCTTATATCGATTTAAATGCTTTGTTCCAAAGTCGGAGTACTATCTAACAGGTTTTTGCGGAACTTTAAACTGTAAATACAACGTTTGTTTCATTCACTGCTATTTTCTACTGCGTTTTACATACTGTAGTCACCCAGTAAATGATAAAAATGTAATTACGTCTATCTGATCCAAAATGAGCAAAGTAGCAAATGAAACGGTCGTTGAGTTCATCGAACAATTTTGTTATTATTAAAAAATTAATTGGATAACATTTAGGTGGAAGAATAGGTCGCTAAATGGAGAAGAGCGAACGGAACACCGTCTCCTTTCGTGTATGTTTCATTTATTTGGTGACATTAGCTCCGGTTGGTTAAAACGTATATTTTAATCTGTATTATTAAGCGGCTAACGTTCCGCGTTTACTCTCTGTCTCTCTTTCTCTCTCTCTCTCTCTCTCTCTCTCTCTCTCTCTCTCTCTCTCTAATATGGCGTCGAGTGCAGCGCTTGACTGCATACAGATCAAAAGAGCCGCCGTCTTCTTTATATTTCCCGCTCAGTCGGGCATGCAGCTGCAAGAATTATACTTCCTCTAATATTTCGGCTGCAAAAAATTCAGCTATCCTCATAGTGTGCCATAAGACTGACACTCCACCTGTTTTTCATTTTAAAACCTCCTGCCGAGAGGAATTAACAATGGAAATATGGCGCTGAAAACAATGTAAATGGAATTAAAAATAATGGAAAATTAAAAATAGACAGGGCGAAACTTTGGGGATTTATACAATGAAAATGTACATTAAAAACACATATAGGCATTATTAAAAATCAGCCACGGTGGCTTTAGAACACACATAGATGGAGATAGGCACTGGAAACGATGAGTCGGGCATTGCTAAATTTTATAAAAGGTTGTTAATAACGGTGGTTTCAATGAAAAAACAATGTTACTTTTTTCAGTATTGGTTCACTATTACTTGACGACGGTACTCTTTGATTGTTCAATTTGTGAAGAGCTACGATGCTGTTTTTGGAAACTCATCTCCATAACTACTAATGACTTTACAAGCAACTACCATACTCAACCATTGTTTTAGTGTCTACACAGCGCGTCCGGGATCAGCACCCAACGCCGGACTTAGAAAATTTTCGTGTTGAGTCGACATCTTGTGCAAGCGCTGGTGTATATAAGGCGGTACTGTAATCAGCCGGACCACTGTGACTGTGTGTCATAGGTGAGTAAGATGCCTCGTTCAAGGAGATATAGAAGACGCAGTGCTACTGTGTTTACAAAGTGAAACCGATTATATTTTGTGGTTGTGTTGTGAACTTTAGTGTGTTTCAAATGGTGCTGACTATAAACATTGTGTTTCATTTTGCACCCACGTTTCCTGACATTTATATTAATGTCTGCCGAGAACCACCGCTTTGTATATCGAGAACCAATTGCTCCAAGGACGCAACAGTGTATATATATATATATATGGGGTTAAAGGGGGGTACTATATGAAGTAAATTTGATATATTGCATCGTCAGCCATGGCGTCTGATGTGCACTGCTTACCGCTAAGTCAAGGCTACATAAACAAACCAGCTCGTCTGTATACACATAAACAAAAACTGACACAACACATGAAATTAGAGATCCTAAAATGTCTTATATAACGGAATTTGAAAACACTAAAAAGAAAATATGTGTTACAAAAGGATTCGAACCAGTGATTCTTTTGTTATGAGGCCAGTACGCTACCACCTGAGCTACACCAACATACGCTGCAACTGTTTCCATTATTGGTACATGTACTTACAAAACTTCAAAGTCTATTTCCTCGATTTTTTTAATTTTTTTTTATTTGCATCGAATGGTTTTAGCTGATTGTATGTTGGACACGGTGGTCTGGGGGTAAACCGAAAGGTTGCAGGTACGTAACCTGGCTGGACCTAGGATTTTATCAGTCTGCCTTTTAACCCATCCTTCACCTCTCAGCGATATGAGTAGCCGCAAGAAACGACAAAACGACACATGGTTTGGATTCCACATTATGCTGTACGTCCCCTTTCCCCGTTTGGGTAACTGGGTAGGCTAGGGACACGCAATTCGCTGAAGTTGCATTCAATTGAAAGACTTGCACTAGGCCAATGAGCCACACGAAATTGTTATTATTAGCTGATAGTTATTTAAGTTCTGAACTTCATGTACCATAAATATAAGGAAATTCTAAAATCCGATACCCATGTGGTCTCCTTGTAAGTTGAAAGCACTATCTCTGTTGATTAAGTTCATCGCCAAGCTAATTTCAATTGCCTCCTTCACCACAGATTCCCAAAACAATGAAGTGTTTGTCAAATTTTTACGATGTTGGAAAACACAGTGTGTCCATTGCTAATACAGTGCTCTGCCACTACCGACCTGTTGGGCTGTGAAGGCCATGTTCAAATGTTTGTATAGCTTATGGGACTTAACTACGGGGTCATGAGTCCCTAAACTTACAAACTACTTATGGACTAGCTAATACTAAGGACAGCACAAATATCCATGCCCGAAGGGGGATTCGAACCCCCTACCGTAATGGCCGTGCATGAAGGCCATGTTCCATGCATGATTCGCGGACAGTGCGAGTTGCCTTGCTGCCATGTGGTAGAGTGCACGCAGGATAAATTGGCCGGTAGATGCGCAGACGGCTGTGTAAGCGTGGGGAGAACAGTAGTGATGGGGGTAGCAGTGAGCGAGCGCTGGAGGGGAAGTGCCCAGCTGACTGGCCGGCAGGCGGAAGTGGACCGACGCGGCCTCACTTTCTGAACGAAGAAATGAACTCTCTAAGTGCTTCGAACGGAAACTCGTTTCTGCTCACCGTCCACCTTATCCTGTGCAGACTCTACAGTAGTCTTGTGTAGTTCGCGAACGAACTAGTTCGGAAGAGCGATCCCACAGGCGAACTACACGAACTAGTTCGCAGATCCCTCGCCTCTTAGTTCGTCCACTCCTTTTCCGAAGACTGACGGGTAACAGCGAGAGGAATCGAGAGCGCACAGAATCGCGTGATTCCCTTCTGCCAGTTGCCGTCATTTCGAGCTGAGATGCAGCTCAGCTGTAGTTTTGGTAGCGGTAGCAAAAGCCAAATCGAGCGGACGAACTAAAAAGAGCGACCTACTTCGTGGCCGAGCTGCGAACTAAAAGGAGAGCTACCAGCTGTGAACTAAAATATGCGCGATAGGTCGAGATTTAAAATATGCGTGATAGGTCGCGAACTAAAATATGCATGATAGGTTGCGAACTAAAATATGCGTGATAGGTCGCGAACTAAAATATGCGTGATAAGTCGCGAACCAAAATAGGTCGTGAACTAAAATATGTGTGATAGGTCGCGAACTAAAATAGGTCGTGAACTAAAATATGTGAGATAGGTGTTTGCCTTCTGCTGATGAGAGCCATTTCGAGGTTAGTGTCTGCCTGCTAGATTACATAGTTCAGTGCTACAAAATTTCTGCTTTGAAGTACTCTCCACTCTGCAATATATGACTAATAAATTCCATAATGCGAACATATAGAGATAACTCTAAACTTAAACGCGAGAAATTATCCAGAAACTGTTTCTTTTGGTTTGCATGATATCGTTAGCGAGTCAAGCAGCAAGCGCATGGAGCAGCTAGGTGGGGGAACTTCTCCCTCCACCTGCATGCGCAGACCACGCCGCTCAGCCGTCACTGGGAGAGGACGAACTAAAGTGAGCGCTCCCGATCGCGAGCTATTATGCGCAAGTGTACTCTGCTGGGCGTTAGCGCGGCTGCGGCTGTGCTGCGGCTCACCTTGGTTGGTGCGCTTGCAGACGTACCCGCCGACGGCGGAGCAGCGCTGCGGCTGCCAGTAGAGGCCGCTGGGCAGCTGCGGGTTGGGCGAGCTCACCCACTGCAGGCCCAGGCACGCACCCGCCTGAGGCACGGGCTCCTGGTCGCGCACCCAGCCTGAAGCAAACACACGTCACAGCCGCGTATGCATCGACCGACATCAAGGAAATCGCTCTGGCGTGTTTTACGGCTCACCTTAGGTTCTCCTTTAGTTTATTGTTTTTTGCAAAGGTCTCGGCACAGGCCAACCAGTAGGTTTGTATATTACTGGCACACCTGTGAGCACGGCAAGGGAGGGAGGGGGCGGCGACACAAAATAAGACACTAAACGTAGCAGTAGCCACTTCCACACGAAACACAACATACCAACACACCCTGCATGACACAGCACATACAGCAGACACAACAGCAAAAACAAAACACATCATGTAGTTTAGTAGAAACATTAGAAGTAGCATAAAAAGCACAAAAATGTAGTAGTATAAGAAGACCCATATATGTATAAGTATTGGGTTATTGTATAATTAAAAGAATAAGGAATTAGAAAAAAAAAGAAAAGAAGATCTCGGATAAAAAATATTAAAAATATCTTAATCTATATCTATAAATGTGAATGTCTCTTCGGTGTACGTTTATCACGTCTGAACCACATGACATAAAGGGCTACAAATTTGTACAGTTACTAATGTCTAACCGGGGAAGGCTTTAGTCCTGGTTTTATGGCGATCGGTTATATATATATATATATATATATATATATATATATATATATTAAAATTGTGAATGTCTGTTTGGTGTACGCTTATCACGACCGAACGACAAGACGCAGAGATTTAAATATTTGTACAGCTACTAATTTATACCTGAGGAAGGTTTTAGACACGGTTTTATAGCGCTCTGATAGATATTTAGTAATTTAAAGAATATAACGTGAAATGAGAAACAATAATTACTCTTTGAAAATTAAATTTACTCTTTGAAATGGGTTTTATTGGTTGTATTGTTGCTTGAGGGTTGATAACGATAAAAGGGTGGAGTATATTGGGATGGAAAGTTATCGGTTTATATAAAATTCTACGTGTGTGTGTTTGTGTGTGTTAATATTTTGCTCTGCAGGGAAAACTACAGAACGCAAACGAATGGTCTGTAATTGTTGTCTGAAGTCTCCCTTTGTACACCATAGCAGTTCCATGCCGATAGCTATAAGGGGGTGGAAGAAATGGGGGTTGAAAGTCTTCAAATTATAAAAAAATTCTGACTGAACGCCAGCGATGACTTTTGCGACTCTATAGCAAGGAGGTTACATACGGCGAAACGTGATGCCACAGACCATATCTCTGGTCTATGCGTGCTACAATGTCTTCAGATCTTTCTCTGTAAGGATAATCATACGAATAAGGAAATATAAGAATAAATAAATAAAGCAGTAAAAAAGAAATTTCTTTTAATAAATCTCTTTAAAAAAATTGATTTGAAGTTCCACGTATTTATATCAAGTACAATACTACAAATAACGTAGTTTACCAGAATGCCCTAAAATGAAATTAAACGTGTTGAGATATTGCAAAACAGGCTGTAAGGAATAATGTATGTATTATTTATTGTAAATCATTAAGTACTTCACATAATTTTATTTTTTATTTGAATGTTTATTAAAAATGTTTGTTTCTAAAGAATCTATTGTATTTCATTCCATTCTTCAAAACCAGTCTCATAGCATACTACTGAAAGATAGCTTATCTGTCATAATCAACCAACACGCGAGCGGAGCCGCGGGTTTAAGCTAGTACATGTATAAAAATTGAGGTGTTTGTGTCTATATTTCTCTCTGCAGCCAAAACTACCATCGCAAACGAATATTGTTTGTATGTGGTAGTAGGTATCAATCTCCCATTGTGCACTATGGTGATCGAAGGTTGATAACAATAAGAGGGTGGAAGAATTGTATAAAATTCTACGTGTGGGTATCAATATTTTGCTCTTCAGCGAAAACTACACAGTGGAGACGAAGGATCTCTGTGTGTTGTTGTAATACAAAGTTTCCCGTTGTATATCATAGCAGTTTCGTGTCGATAACTATAAGAGGACGTTTGAAAGTCGACAGCTTAGAGAAAATTCGAACTGAAGACCAGCGATGACTTTTAATACTATAATAGCAAATAGGTTATACACAGGGAAACGTGATGAACATTCTTCAGTAGTTTTTCTGCAACAAGCGTACGAGAAACAAAAATAATTGCATATTTCAATTTGAAAAGTAAAACTACCAAGAAAGATGCCAATGCGGAAGAAAGAAATTTCTGATTCTCGATCCGTTTCTAAAAGACGGAAAACGGCCCTGAAAAGTGAATCTAAAGACGGTAGCAACTTGAAATTTGTAGACATCAGCGATTTTTTGATATTCCCATCCCCAAGGAGGTGCAAAAGAGGATGAACGGTTTTTTGAAAATACGTTTCTATTAAGGCAATTTTGAAGCAAGAAGTACAAAACTTCGGATGTAGATTCTTGATAGGAATTTTAAAAACACGTATTTCGACATTTTTGGAAATTCAACAATTAAGGAGGTGAAATTAGGAGAAATATTTAAAGGTTGCTAGTAAGACTATTCTGATGCTAGAAATGCGAAATTTGTTTTTGGAACCATAGTTATAATTAAAAAAAAATGTTTCGGGATGATTTGAATTCTGCCATCATTGGTGCAATAGGGGGTGGCAAGTTGTATCATAATACTTGATTCGGAAAACATTTTTAAAGCTAAATATATGAAAATTTATATTTAGAAGTAGAAAAAACCAATGAAGACCATGCAGTCTATGCGTGCGAAGCATCGGCAATTAAGCTAGTAAATAAAATAAAATTTAATTAAGATTCGATTCCATTCCCAACAATCACAAAATAATTATTACTAACATTAAATGAGCACCATTAGTCGTAAACGTCTTTTGCTTTTATGGTCGCAAATCGATTTCAGTTTCTGAGCAACCATCTTCAGAGCTGATGCAGAAATTTACATAAGGTGTTATAAAATTACCCACAGATCTAACACATTCAAAATCACAATGTCTAAATAGTGGAGGATAATCATTTTATATGTCAGGTATACGTTAAACGCTGCACTATCTAGACATTGTATTATGGAATAACACGGAAAAAAGAAAAAAACATAACACGTAAATATGAAAAAAAGGGAATGAAGTCTGCAATTAAGAAAATAGGGAAATAGTATCCGAATTCGAGAAAAAAATTCATCGAAATCGTCAAAAATCACGGAAATTGGCTATAAATAACACCGAATATGGAAAGGAGTCATTAAAATCGGCAATAATTGAGACGTAAATAATAAAAAAAGACCGAAATCGGTAATAAATGGCACCGAAATGGGGAAAGATTATTCGAAGTCGTGGAAAAAATTGGGCAGATCGGAGAAAATAACCGAAACCGACAATAAATCACACTGGAATCGGAAAAAAATAACTTCGATTTCGGAAAAACCCCTCCGAAATCGTCAAAAATAACACCGAAACCGACATTAAAAAACATAAAAATCACTCCGAAATCGGAAAAAATGACACCGAAATCGGAAAAAACCACCAATCGGGAAATAACAATATCGGCAAAAGTAATACACCGAAACAGGCAAAAAAAAAAAAAAAAAAAAAAAAAAAAAAAAAAAAAAAAAAAAAAATAAAAAATAAAAAAAATGGCGAAAATAACACTGAAATAGGAAAATCCCACCGCAAAGTGCAAAAAACAACACCTAAACCGGCAAAAACAACAGCAAAAATAACGAAATCTGAAAAAATATGACCAAAATTGGCAAAATATTACACGGAAACCGACAAAAAATAACACCGAAACCGGCAAAATCCCACCTAAATGAGCAAAAAATAATACCGAAACAGGCATTAAAAAACATCGAAATCGGAAAACCACTCCGAAATCGGCTAAAAATAACGGAACTGGCAAAAAATAACACCTAAAACGGCATAAAATAACACAGAAACTGGCAAAAAATAATACCGAAACCGGCATAAAATAACACCGAAATGGCTGAAATCGGCCAAATTCCACAGAAATCTGCAAAATAAAAATAAAAAAAAGAACCCGAAATCGAAAAAATACCAAAATCAGCAAAAAAAAAAAAAACACCGAAATCGAAAGAACCCTATTGAAATCGGCAAAAAGTAGTATTAAAATTGATCAAAAGAACACCGATACTGGGCATACAAGAATGTTTCGTTTCGGCGAGTAGTGTGGGAAGGCTGGTACTGACCGGAGTAGGCGATGGGCGTGCCGTCGGGCCAGGCCCACATCCAGGCGGGGCGGCCCCTGGAGGAGGTGGTGGAGGGGACGGCGCGTCCGCCCAGCCAGTAGACGGCCGCCGTGCTGTACTCGGCCGAGTTGCGGATGCTCGCCGTCACGAAGCTCTGCTCCTCAGGGCTGCCGATGCTCGCCAGCTCCGCCTGCCAACACAACACACTGGATCCTGCATCACCACAATCTAAATGAAAAAGCAGCGTCGCCCAAGACTGGTTCACTGGCACCACATGAGCAAAATGATATCAACACCAAACAGCACACTACATCTTCTGGCTCCACTGCATGTGTGTTAACACAAAGACGCGACAAAGTGCAACAACTCTTGGACCTTGCCTTGCACTATACAGGATGTCCCAGTTTAATCTGTACCGGCCGATATCTCTGAACCGACACATTTCGATGTACTAGAGCTGATAGCCTACACCAGGAGTCTCCAAACTATGGCCCGCGATGGGATTGAATCTGACATGCGCAAATTTTTCTTTTCTTTTTATTCAGCGTGAGATTTCCATTGGTATTACTCTGAGAGAAGTTTCTGAGTATCATTGCAGCACTCAGAGAATGTCAAAATAGCCTCCACGTCTTCATAAATAAGAGGCGCCACTACGAGCGCCATATCTCCAGGTGACTGATCTTGTTACTTGCTGTGTTTTGCTACATTCATCTTGATTTATATTTCAAGATTTCTATGCTGTGAATATAGGCACGTTATTTGTTCAGAGTACGTATGTATTATGTCTGTTGCAGCTAGAAAGCGAATAGTCGATACTGAGAGTCATATAATATTCAGTCAAACATGGGACATGAAATGCCCTGCTTTAGACAAAGACAACAAAACAATGTGTGTGTTCTGTAATGAAGCTATTGTTGTCTTCAAGGAATATAATATGTGTCGTAATGATGAAAAACACATAGTTTGAGTAATTCAGTGATCATGTACATTAAACCTTAAGGAAACGGGTTCCAGAAACTGAAGTTAGAGAAGTAAGTTGAGGAACTGGCCATTAAATTTCAAAACAAGGGAAGCCACTCACTGTTTACATGAAGAGCTCCGTGTTAATATTCTTAGTTGATATTTACGCTATTTTCTATAACCAGAAAAGTAATTTGAGTCACGAAGATTTAGAAAATATTTTACTCATGTAGCAGGCTATGTTTGCACCACAATTTGAGAAAACTTTGAATTCAGAAGACTAATTTAATATTGATTATAACAGGTAATCTGTCTTATGATGACTGCGATTAAGAGATTTATTTTACACCAGACGTGTTTCGCTTTTTTATTTTAAAAGCATCTTCTGTGTTCTGTAAATGATACAAAGGTTTGTACAGTTTGTTTTCGATAAATAGATTAATAACAGTTTTTAAAAAACATTTTGCACGTTAGGCCTAAGTGTTTTTATCTTAATATACGGTCTACTCACGGTGGTGATGTCTTTTCTTTACATGTTACTACTGTTTCTCCGTCTTGTTGGCTGGAGTTCGGTTTTTCCTGGCGTGTGTTTGAGGGCTGTGTAAAGTACTTTTCGTGTGTTTTTGATTCATTTTTTTCCTTTTCATCTCAGCACATCACATCACTTTTTGAAATGTATACAGATTACATATCACCTGTTATAAGTGGAATGCCTGTCTGTTTATCATTTCACTACAGTGTGGCTATGTTTTCGTCTGTTCGTTTGTTTTTCGTATGGTCAGTGAGTTTCGCCAACGTTATTTATTTATAATGCATAAATACAACTTAATTCAACACGAGTGTGTGTGTGTGTGTGTGTGTGAGAGAGAGAGAGAGAGAGAGAGAGAGAGAGAGAGAGAGAGAGAGACAGATAGAGAGAGAGAAAGAGAGAGAAATATTTAATTTCGTGAACAGGTTGTTAAGATGTTTTTTTCAGATGAGTAAATGCAGGTTTAATTCAGTTGTAATGGTGAGGGGGGGAGGTGAGGGTATCGCGATTTGTGTTTTTATGGAAGGGGGGTTGACTCTCATAATGTTTATATTTATGTTAGGTGGTCAATAAGCTTGAAACGTGTGTTGTGTGCTAGATTGGTTTGGCCGTTTATGAGATGTTTCTTTTCTGTTATTGTATTTTGGATATGGTAGTTTTCTTGAAGGATGAGCAGGTGTTTTTTGTTGTTGTCTATTCTTAGGATTTCCATGTCTGTGTCTCTGGTGGTGATTTTGTGCTGGTTTTGGTGTAAGTGCTCTGCAAATGTTGAGTGACTTGTTTTAAACTTCCAGGCTCGTACATGCTCTTTATATCTGGTTTCAAATGTTCTTTTAGTCTGACCAATGTAACTTCCATCACATGTGTTGCATTTCTGTTGGTATATTCCTAATTTTCTGTATGGATCTATATTTTCTATTGATTTTGGAAAATATTTTTGAAGTGAGTTGTTAGTTTGGTGGGCTATTTTGATCCCCTGTTTTTTGAAAATATTGCATATTCTGTGTGTGTATTTGTAATTGTATGTCATTGTATACCATCTGTTGTTTCCTTCATTTTTCTGCTTTGTGTTGTTCTTGTGTGAGTGTCTTGTGTGTTTGTTTGTGTGGTATTATGCCTTTGTGGTGATGATATTGGTTGTTTATTTGTTTTTTAATTTTATTGTTCAGCTTTGTTACTAGGTTTTCTTTGTATCCATTGTTTGTGGCTATTTGTACTATGGTGTTCATTTCCTTCTGGTAGTTATCTGTGTCTAATAGGATGGTGTTTAGTCTGTGGAGCATGTATCTAAGTGTTGCATATTTCTGTGTATCTGGGTAATTAGATGTGTGGTGTATAACTGTATCTGTTGTTGTTGGTTTCCTGAATGTGTTAAATGTATGCTGGTTGTTCTGTATCTTTATGGTGACATCTAGGAAATTTAACTGTCCGTTTTGCTCTTTTTCTACTGTGAATTGTATTTTATAACGAACAGAATTTATGTCATTATACAACTGGTCTTTTTTTGAGTTTGGTTCATCTAATGAGGCATAAGATGTCATCCATATATCTAATCCAGTATAAGATCTTGTACCTGTTTGGGAATTTTTCTTAAATGTGAACTGTTCTATGTGGTTCATAAAGATATTTGCAATAGTACCTGAAATTGGGGAGCCCATTGGTAATCCTTCACTTTGTAAATAGAATTCATTATTAAAGTGGAAATAGTTCTGTTCTGTTATTAGTTCTAAAAGTTTTATTATCTCTGTGATGTATTCCAGCGGAAGGGTGCTGTGAGTCTGTAGGTTTTTTTCTATGATTTTTTTTTGTTTCTGTTACTGGGAGGTTAGTATACATGTTTTCCACATCAAATGAAAGAAGGGTGGCTGAGTCTGGCACCTGTATGACTTTTATATGCTGAATCAATTGTTTGGTGTTTCTTATGGTCCTATCATTTTCTAATTTGTAGTTTTCTGTTATTACTTTTAACATGTGTCTAGCAAGTGGGTATGTTGGAGCACTTCTGTAGCTCACAATAACTCTGACAGGGAGATCTTTCTTATGTAGCTTTGGTTGGCTTCGGAGGAAAGGTGCACTGGGATTTGTCTGTATTAGTTTTCTTATCTCATTGTCTTCGAGTGTGTATTCTATGCTTTTCAGTGTGTTTCTCAACTTCGTCTGGAATCTATTTGTTGGGTCTGACTTTAGTTTTGTAGTTTTATTTTTTGTGATGCAGTCTTGTGTCTTACTGATGTACTGGTCTTTGTCCATCAGAATTACTGTGTTTCCCTTGTCTGCTCTTGTAATTATAGTGTTGTTTTGTTGCAGTTTCTTTTTAGTTTTGTCAGTGTAGTGGAATCTGTGTTACTTTGCTTTCCTGTATTTTGTTTCATATGTGTTATTATGTTTTTGATTTCATTACTTACAAGCTCTCTAGTAACACCAATGTTTACTTCACTTGATTCGTTTTTGTTTTCTTGTAGGAGGATGTTTTCTGATTCTGCTATCAAGTTTTCTATATAGTTTTCGTTTATATTTGTGCTGTTGTTGTGTTTCAGGCCTTTCTCTAAAAGTTTTATTTCGTTTGTTTCTAACACAGTGTCTGTAATGTTTATCAGTCTTGGGATGAAAGTGATGTTTCTGTTGTGAATCGTTGTATTTTGCGTGTGTGTTATGGGACTGTTTTGATTTTAACTTCGTGAACTTTTTCTTATGGGTAGCTTTCATTTTTCTACCACTTTATTTGTTCGACTGTTTAATACGTCACTAATTTAATACTTCACAATAAGTGTACTAAAGAGAAATAAAGATTACTATGAACGTTTCGCTGAATACTGTGCCTATGTTAAATAACATTAAATTTCGTTGTAGTTTTCTCCGTATGAAAAAAATGTATGGGCAACTAAAAGTTGCGTTTCCGCAGATTGTGTTTATAAATGTTCAAATGTTTGTAATGTTATGGGACTAACTGCATTGGTCATTGGTTCCTAAACTTCCAAACTACTTAAACTAACTTATCCGAAGAACGACACATACACTAATGCCCAAAGAAAGTACTCGAACTCCGACTGCGAACGGTCGTATTTATAGATGACGCGTTGAAGTAAATGGGCGAATTACATAATTAGCATATTATTACTGTTTTCTTTGACGCTGATGGTCATATGATATAAGCTTGAAATAGGTATGTTCGCCATCTTGTTGACGTTACAGGTTAAATAATACGGCTGTTAGCGTCAAACTATGTCGTCCGGCCCCCATTGCGAATCGAAACTTTATATGTGGTCCTCAAAGTCTAATATTTTGGAGACTCCTGGCCTACACAGACGACGTCCTGTTGGTCGGTGGCCGTAGCCGCAAAGAGAGTTGATGTTATGGTGCCAAAACACCAAACTGACAGCAGCAACTAAATCGAATTATCTACTTCTGCAAGGCAGCCCAATGTGAAATCCGACTATTTGGCAGGGGGACGCAATGTACAAGGGAGTAGTGATAGGCGAGCGCTGGAGCTTCACGGGCCACATAGATGCGCTAACTGCATCTAGATGCACTACGCAGGCTGGCTAGGATTATGCATCGAAGTTTCACGTTCCGTGACTTTCATCATGTTTTACCACAACAGTATACTTACATCTATCATGGGCTACGGTTCCGTCACCTGGGCACACACGCTCACTCCTGTGGCCGCTGTGGTGGTGAGAATAAATTTTCAAATGTATGTGAGTGAGGTGTCATGCGACCAAACTTCGTGGTTATCATTCGCTAGACTTACACACTAATTACTTGACTAATTTAATCTAAGAACAAGACAAACACTCATGCCCGAGGGAGGATTCGAAGCCCCGACCGTAGCGGCCGTGCCGACTATAGCTCGCGGCGCAGACCGCTCGGCCACTGCGGCCGGCGTGGTGAGAACATTGCAATGGAACATCTTGCTACAGTCGGTTGGGACTTATAGGACGACTCCTGGAGGGCATTCTTGTCTTGATGGAGCTCAATCCACTAGACATAAGAGAAGAGACACCTTGGTATTGGATTAAAAAGGGGAATTACGGGATGGTGACTGAGATCATGGGCAATATTCTAGAAGATGTCTATCAGGAAAAAAAAAGGAGAGGAATTACGGCAAGAATTGTGGGATGAGACTGGAAGGAGGAACTATAACCTACTACCAAGAGTGCGAGAGATACTGGCCATGAAGCATTTTCATCACATTGGTGAAATGGTACACTTCCTCACTGCCCCTATCCGAATTCTTATGCCAGTTTAGGAAATGGGCGACGCCTGTGTCTGTGGAGCTCTGTTAGGATCACTGGACCATGTCATATAGGTTTAATTCTCTCGTTCTGTCGTTGGGTTTCTGACATGACTAGACTAAAAAATGTACAACTACCTGTGTTAACGGCTGCTCTTTTTACATGTGCTGGTACTGACAGTTGCACAACGGGAACCTGAAGATGCTGTGATTGTAACATCGAAACCGGTCGCATAATTGAATAAATAAAATCTATTTTTTCGACCTTCATGTCATACAAGAGTGTCCCAGAAACGGTAGGATCGCCAGTAACGTAAGACAACAAATACAGTAAGCGAACAACGGGCTGACAGCTAGCACCTGGTCATTGTCCCCGGGGTGTGAACTGGCCCCCAAAACCAAGCCTTGGTCCAGGGGCATTCAAAGAAATATCTTAAGTAGCTGCAGTGAAATTCTCGGCCAGCATGGTGCCAGAGGCACGTCCTCTGGGTTTAGCTCGGTGGACAACGGCCAGTAAATTAGGTTTTTATTCCTTCTGACAAACCCTTGATCACTGCAGATAGTAACATAATTAAGAACACTGTTAAGTAAAAGACATAGAGTAGTTTTAACCCATTGTAGACAAAATGCAGTAAGAAACTTGCAGACCACAGTGTTATGCAGTTTACAATTAACTGGTGTTTTCTATAGTTATGCAAGATTAATTCATATGCAAGGTGATGGTTTTTATTCTGTAATTAAAATAATAAGGAACGGCAGAATTTTACAAAAAAAGTAAAATTTGTAAGGTTTGAAAAGGGTCGTGAAATAGTTATCTCAAACTGACCTTGACCCCTTTTTTCAGGTCAAACCAAGCTCGAGTTATCTTTTTGCAAATGGTAATCCCTATATTTTTCCATATTCTTATTCTATACAAAAATAATTTTTTAAAAGTCATTATACGTTTCCCCGGTTACCAGTACGTCGAGAACGAAGAGATATCGGGAAAAATTTTCCATGAAAATCTTGTATGGTTTCAGAAGTTGACGAAAATTTCACCAGTGGTCGGAGTTCAGAAACCATACAAGATTTTCATTGAAAATTTTTCCCGATTTTACTTCGTTCTCGAGATACTGGTAGCCTGGTAAACTTACAATGAAGTATGCTGATGGTGCCCTGGCGCCGGCCGCGGTGGCCGAGGTGACTGAGGCGCTCCAGTCACGGTCAGCACGGCCACTACGGTCGGGGGTTCGAATCCCCCCTCGGGCATGGATATTTGTGCCGTCCTAGTTTGTAAGTAGTTCATAGGTAGTTTGTAAGTTTAGGGACTGATGACCCCGTAGTTAAGTCCCATAAGCTTAACAAACATTTGAACATTTGGTGCCCTGTCGGGTAGGTATATGCTGCGGCAGATGAGCGAGACCCACCTTTCTGTCTTGGCAGGTCTGGCGCGCCGTCTGCCACGAGACCTGCGGGTAGCTGACGAACAGGTAGCACGAGCTGTTGAACACCTGCAGACGCTCGTCCGCGCACTCTACCGCGGCTGCAACACAGGCAAGCAAACAAACAAACAGGTTCATTACTGGGCTGGACTGCTATATGTAGCTCCACTATAAATTAATAACAAATAAAGTCATAGTTCAATTCGTATAAAGAAGAACAGATCCTAGCATGCGTAATTTAGTAGGTACCCCCTGGAGTGTGCTCCTCGGTTGCACAGTGGGAGAGTGTCAGACTCCAAATCCAACGGTCGCGGGGTCGATCCCCGCCAGGTCCTAGGATTTTTATCTGTCACTTCTCACTTCTTTCACCTCTGGTCTTAATGCTCATGTGAAAAATACCGAGTAGCACCGTGGTTCAGAACCCACATTAAACTGTAGGTCCCCCTGTAACTGGCTGGGTAAGTCAGTTCGAAGGTCGGAGAAAGGCAACGGCATACCACCTCCAAACACGACCATGCCTAGTAAAGCACTGTGGTGTTCAAACCAATCTTCAGATTGTTGACTGCTTTATCTTTTTACCCCTGGAGTATTAAAATAACTTAAATCACTTAACAAAAGTACGTTTCCCGGTCCCGATTGTATGCCAATTAGGTTCCTTTCAGAGTATGCTGATCCAATAGCCCCATACGTAGCTACCATATACAACCGCTCGCTCAGCGAATGTTCCAAACCCAAAGCCTGGAAAGTTTCACAGGTCACTCCAATATACAAGAAAGGCAATAAGAGTGATTGGTAGAATTACAGACCTGTAGCATTGACGTCGGTTGGGAGCAGATTTTAGAACATATACATTCCTCACAATTTGGAGAGGGATTTAAAGTTCAGGGAGAAGAAACAAAAACTTTGCGGTTTGTCAGAGACCGCAAAGGATTTGGAAGAGCAATTGAATGGAATGGACAATGTCTTGAAAAGAGGTTATAAGATGAACATCGACAAGAGTAAAACAAGGATAATGGAATGTTGCGTCAGAAAATCAGGCGATGCTGAAAGAATTAAATTAGGTAATGCGGCAATAAAAGTAATAGACGAGTTTTGTTACTTGGGTAGCAAGATAACTTCTGATGGCCGAAGTGAAGAAGATATAAAATGCAGAATGGCTATGGGAAGAAAAGCGTTTCTGAAGAAGCGAAACTTGTTGACATCCAATATTAGTTTAAATGTTAGGAAGTCCTTTCTGAAGGCATTTGTCTGGAGTGTAGCATTGTGTGGCAGTGAAGCGTGGACAATAAGGACTTCAGACAAAAAGATGATAGAAGCTTTCGAAATGTGGTGCTACAGACGAATGATGAAAATTACATGGGTAGATCACGTAACTAATGAGGAGGTGCTCAACAGAATTGTGGAGAAAAGGAATTTCTGGCGTATTCTGACTAAGAGATGGGATAGGTTGGTGGGACACATCCTGAGACGTCAAGGAATCATCGACTTAGCATTAGAAGGAAGTGTGTGAGGTAAAAATCGTAGAGGTAGACCGTGGGACGTATACAGTAAGCAGATTCAAAGGGATGTAGGTTGCAGAAATTATTCTCAGACGAAGAGACTTGCACAGGACAGGTTAGCGTTGAGAGCTGCATCAAACCAGTCTTCGGAATGAAGACCACAACAACAACAAACATTCCTCACATATATAATGTATTAACTCGGATGGAACGACCTATTGACCCATAGTCAACATGGATTCAGAAAGTATCGTTCTTGTGAAAGTGATGAGTGATAAGGGATGTCTGGAAGGCTTTCGACACTGTACCTCAAAAGCCTCTTCTAGTCAAATTGCGTGCTTACGGAATACCGCCACAATTTCGCGATTGGATTCCTGATTTCCTGTCAGGAAGGACACAGTATACGGTAAGTCATCGAGTAGAACAGAAGTGATATCTGGAGTTCCCCAGGGAAGTGAGTAGCTCTCTTAGACTGTTCGCGAGGATGCTGTCCTCAATCGGTTCACAAGAAGATCAAAAGCAACTGCAAAATGAATTAGATAAAGTATCTGCATGGTGCAAAAATTTTCAATTGACCCTCAATATGAGAAGTGGGAATTCATTCATATGACCACTAAAAGAAGCCCGTTAAACTTCAGTAACATGATAAATCAGTCAAATCAAAGATCGTAAATTGAACTAAATATCTAAAAATGACAATTACGAACAACTTAAATTGCAAAGAACACATAGAAAATATTGTAAGGAAGGTGAAAAAAGACTACGTTTCTTTGATAGAACACTCAGAAGATGCAACAGTTCTAGAAAAGAAACTGCCTACATTGCACTTGTGCGTCCTATTTTGGAGTATTGCTGCACATTGTGGGATCCACACCAGGTGGGACTAACGGACGATTTAGAGAAAATTATCGCAATGTAGGAGAGAGAGCTTCGAGGAAATGATGCACGAGTTGGATTGGAAATCACTAAAGAAAAGGCGTCATTTGTTGCGACGACATCTATTTGCGAAATTTCTTTCTACAACTTTCTCTTCAGAATGCGAACATTGTTAGCACCCACCTATATAGCTAACACGAAAATTGTGGTACAGATTACTAATTAATTCGTACAAGAAGGCCAATGAAAGTTACATAATTGGAAATATTGTTTGTTGTAGATTTCACGAATATAAATATTATGTGTACATTTAGCCATTAAAAGTGGTAAAAGGAAGTAGAAATTTTCCTATCTACAGCTTGGATCAAGTTTTATATTTTCCAACAATCAGCTCACTGATTGGCTATTCGCCTTGACCAAAGACGCTTTAATGCACCGCATCTGCAGTATTAAAATAAAATATTAAAATTAGTGAATATCGAAACATGGAGTGCTCCCAACTCACTTTCTTGTGCCGTTCAAATGCTTCATTTTCGCAGTGATTAAGAGTGGTTAAAGGAAATGGATGTTTTCATATGAATGCCGATATAAAGGATGATGCGTCGAGAGAGGCAAGTAGCGGTGCACGGGTGGAACTACGAACTCCACATGTAGTCAGCTCTGGAATTCTGAATATCGCAGTATCGAAATAACATTATTTCTTGGCGTTGTATAAATATACGAACACCGAAATTGTAGTTCCATTTCAAATATTAGGCTAATGAGAGTTATATAATTCGAAAATGGCATGAGAAGTATATACTTCCGTTTTTATTTGTTGTTATTGTGTCAGGAATTTTCCTTAACACGTAAAAGATATCGTTTCATACCTCCCAGTGCCGGTTAAATGTTACCAAATATCCCAGCGGCCTCCTATGAAAATGTTGGCAACAGATGCTGAATAGTGAGAATCCTGTGAGTCTTCATTTTAGCCAATCGCTTGACAACGCTCATGTTTTCTCATGGAATCTTCGCTTTACGAGACTAATTATTTTTACTGAGCGGTCGAGGGTACATACAAGAACCTGTCAACCATAAAGCAGGAACAGCTAATTGTGACTGAGGTGTCAAAAGTCATGCGATACCTGCTAATATCGTGTCGGACTTTCTTTTGCTCGGCGAAGCGCAGAAAATAGACGTAGCGTCGACTCAACAGGCCGGTCACACTCTGTTATAGTGTTGCCGATTTGTGCACGAGCTGACCTCTCACTTGTATGCCTTGCTGCAAAACACCACAAGCGCCATTCTTCAGTAAGACAATCTAAATCTACATACTCCGCAATCCAGCCCAAGGTGCGTGGCGGTGGATACTCAGTGCCACTATTTACTTGCTTTCCTGTTCCACTCCAACAGGGAACGAGGGAAAAATGATTACCTGTATGCATCCGTACGAACTCTAATCTCCGTTATCCTTGTGGTCTTTACGCGAAATGTAGGTTGGCGGCAGTAGAATCATTCTGCAATCCGCCTCAAATTCTGACCCTATTAATTTCTTCAATAGTGTTTCTCCAAAAGAACGTCGCCTCGCTTCCAGTGACTCCCAGTTGTGTTTCCGAAGCATTTCGGTAACACTCCAATCTACCAGTTACAAACGTCTCCGCCCGTCTTTGAACTTCTTCTATGTCCTCCTGTAAACCGATCTGGTGGAGATCCCAAACACTTGAGCAATACTCAAGATGGGGTGACACAAGCGTCTGTTACGCTGTCTCCTTTACAGACGATTCAAACCTTCCAAAAATTCGTTCCATAAAGCGAAGTCGACCATTTGCCTTCCCAACGACTGTCCTTATATGCTCGTTCCATTTCATATCGCTGTGCAGCGTTACGACTAGGTATTTAATTGACGCAACTCTGTCAAGCAACATGTTAATAACGCTGTATTCGAACATTACGGGGTTGTTTCTCCTACTCATTTGCATCACCTTACATTTTTCTACTCATAGTGCTAGTAGCCATTCCTCACACCACGTACAAATCCTGCTTCCTACTATAGCTAATCAATGACGACACCCGCCAAGGAATCACTCTATTTACAATTTAATTTGTTGTTGTTGTTATGGTCTTCAGTCTGCAGGCTGGTTTGATGCAGCTCTCCACGCTACCCTGTTCAGTGCAAGGTCCTTTATCTGAGAATACGAACGGCAACCTACATCCTTTCGTATTTGCTTACAGTATTCGTTCCTCGGTCTCCCTCTACGAGATTTACTCCACACATTTTCTTCTAATGCTAATCTGACAATTCTTTGATGTCTCAGAATGTGTCCCACCAAGCTATCCCTTCTCTTAGTCAGGATATGGCAGAAACTTCTTTTCTCCCCAATTATGTTGAGCACCTCGTAATTTGCTATGAACCCATTTTTTGTTTTCGGGTAATAATTATTGCAAATTTAACATTAGGCCACGCTTCGATTAATGAGGGTTGCGTTCCATCGCTTGCAGTACATCACTGTCGCTAACAAACAGTTTAGAAAACATTACTACAGTCTCATCATACGGCGTGTCCAGTCACAATATTTCGGCGTCATAGACGCGACATATGCAAGTAGGAAGACCGTTTCTCTTGTCTTTTCACAAGTCCGTACAAAGCATCACCTGATTTGATCAAAACACCACCTGATTCAATCCAACATCCTTGTTTAACTTTTGCTGATTACCATTCAATGGATGTTAAAAGTTCTTGACTGCCTCTGACGGAACTGCAGTGCTATCGGCTACACTGATGAAAAATTTTTCTTCTTTTTCTTGATAATTAAATTCCTTTTCAAAGTTGTTCTTAATTTCCTTCCGTCCCGACCCTGAGTGGCTACCCCTGTTACATCGACTACCTTCCTGCCACAGAAGAACCACCAGGGCTGCATATACGCAAGGCGAAACTAGTACGTTATTCGTCACTCGCTGCCAGTGGAATGGCGTTGAAGTTGCACTGTGCGAGCTACAGGGAGACCATATGGCTATCGTAATTTCGTAATTTTTTATATTTATGATAGGGGAAGATGGCTACTCAAATAACAGTAAGCAAAAGCCTTGGTATGCAACTAAAAAATTCTTCAGGAAATCGATTTTGAAGTTTCTGGACTACTGTTCTATACTAATGGCGAAATTTCTGACGGACAGTTATGCTCATTCGGTAGCGGAGGATCGGTAGATCGAATCACGCATAGTCATCTATGTTTTAACTGCCAACTAAGAAACTTTATTAAGCTTCTCCAGAACTGTGAGTACATAATCGAACAAGAACGCTAAACATCTGAAGAAAAGGCGGAATTAATGACAGAGAAACTGAGTAAATTTTAAATGAAAACATTTTGGTATAGGCTTTACCGTGGCTGTTGTTTGAAACTGATTGGAAAACAAGGTATTACTGTTACCAGTCACTTTGTTTTATTGTATCCACAACGCGTTTTTCCGGCCGCGGTGGCCGAGGGGACTGAGGCGCTTCAGTCACGGTCTGCACGGCCACTACGCTCGAAGGTTCGAATCCCCCCTCGGGCATGGATATTTGTGCCGTTCTAGTTCGTAAGTAGTTCATAAGTAGTTTGTAAGTTTAGGGACTGATGACCCCGTAGTTAGGTCCCTTAAACTATACAAACATTTGAACATTTGAACAACGCGTTTCGAAGATTTAAACCGCCATCATCAGGTGGAATAACATTAAGCTGTGTATATGTAGGTTAGGTTGACCTGTTGCATTGTATCCGGTGCTCACAGGTCCCTTGCATTGTCTTAACCTCACTTATGTGTGATAAAACATAGCCATCATCTTCGTTTACTTCTGAGAGAAGCTTCTGGTAGAAGTAAACGAAGATGATGGCTGTGTTTTATCGCACATAAGTGAGGTTAAGACAATGCAAGGGACCTGTGAGCACCGGATACAGTGCAACAGGTCAACCTAACTTACATATACACAGCTTAATCTTATTCCACCTGATGATGGCGGTTTAAACCTTCGAAACGCGTTGTGGATACAATAAAACAAAGTCTATATAAAGCGCAGACCTTGTACGACGTTTTAGATGCCGTATAAAGTATTGCTTTCCATGATCTCATGACGCCTTTAATTTTGGTGTGTGAAAAGACTACACTTGGGTATAAAACAATGTACATAGTCGACGTAAAAGGTATCTGATTTTACATTATTGCCTGAAAACTGTGATGTTCCTTAGTTGAAACAATCGTTAATATCAACCAGAGAAAGTAGGAGATGTAGATACATGAAGGTGAAATCTTTTCCGAATTATTATTTTAGTTTCTAATATAAGATAAAAAAACCGAGCATCGCGGCTAGTCTTGTATGTTAAAAGGAACTACGAAAACTACACTCAGTCGGCCTGACCAAACTACCCGGCCGATTTCCGTCATTTTTATTGTAAATGAAAGGTATTCACCCACAGATTTGTCATCAAGTATCGTAATTCACATAACTCTCGCCTTCCTTTTTCTGTACTCAAACGAGATTTCCTTCTGTACATTTCTTATGGGGATGTCCTTGCTGTAAACTAAAGTCAGTCGGTCAGGCCATTCTATCCGACCGATTTCTTGGATTTTTGCTTTAAACGAAAGGTATTCATTCGCAGATTTGTCATCAAGTATCAGAATTAACTTCAGTCTCTCCATCTTTTATTTTTATTCATACACGGTATCCTGTCCTTTCACTGAATATTTTAACCGGTTTGTCTTACGATATCTTCGGTTCTAATTAAGGTACAGTTCTTTTTGGTCTAACAACACTCAAAAGCGGATGAAGCTCTTTCATTTGCACTTTTAAACGCTTGCATTGATTGATTCTGAAGAAAGCTGTACGTGAACATACAACAAAATCGTATGAGGGATAATGTAAAGATCCCTTATTGCACCAGTGATTCTCCCGCATTTGCAAAACTCTGCAGTCGTCCGTTAGAGGCCTCTGCGTGTGCCATGCCGCATTGCACTTTGACCTGTCGGTTCGCCAGTAAAGACAGTGCAGTGTGCCTCCAAAGTTGCGTTTTGTTACGTTATTTGTGTGGTGAAGCGTCAGTTGGAGCGGCGATTGCTAATCAATCCTGCTAATGCATTAGTGATTAGTTGACATGAAGTTACGAAGAACCCTTCTTCGTGAAGATGGTATTAGTGTAGAAGATGAATCATTTGCATGCTTTCTCGTACCTGTTATGGTACAGAAATTTGAGCATAAGTTAGGTACTGTTGTTACAAACTCATAATAATGATAATAGGGATGATAATGACGAACAACTCATTGCAAGCGGTAGTGCTACGGTAAGTGCGGGAAGAGGAGATGGAAGCAGTGGCAGTGAATACCAATAGTCTTTCGGGAAGAAGGTTAAAGTTGCAACTATCATAACGGCTTTTGATGACAATTCGCAAGAGAACATGTACGATGATTAGTACATACGTTATGGTTAAGATATCTGCATTACGTATGGCGTCTACAATTACATCTACAGTGCTATCGCCGCGGTGGAGTAGCCGAGCGGTCTAAAAGCGTCTCGCTGCGGAGTGCGCGGTTGCTCGCCGTGGAGGTTCGAGTCCTCCCTGGGGCGAGTGTGTGTGTGTTTCTCCTTAGGTTAGTTTACCTAGGTTTAAGTAGTGTGTAAGCTACGGACTGATGACCACGCAGTTTGGTCCGATAGATTTACAAACATTTGAACAGTGCTATCTAGAGCATGGTTGCAGAGCTTTGCAGAAAAACGACACCCATCAGCACATTGAGGTGTACGTAGAGATCCTGTAACCAAACGTTCATACAGATATGTTTGTTCGAGCCCGTATACTTTCCTTGTCAGAGAGTAAGACTGTAAGATTTAACCACAGTTTACTCCTGATCGCAGCATTTTCCTTCGAGCTAACGGAAGCCCCCAAGAGACACCCAGCTCGGGGTGCGAGAACTCTGAGAGTCTCCGACAAAGGCTGAAAGAGGAAAAGAGAGAGAGAAAGAGAGAGAGAGAGAGAGAGAGAGAGAGAGGCGCTGTCGTAGCTGCGAGACGATTTTCGGAACAAAGAGGCCGAATCCGAGAACTGGAAGCATCTGCGGCTCCCGTAATGACGCCTATCACGCCGGCTGCTGCAGTATTAATACCCCGGGATCGGGGTAGAAGAGGGGGGCGGGCGATTTAATTAAAAGGAAAAGCGAGCGCAAACCGACACCGCTTCAAAGGCGGGCAGCGCGCGCATCCCTGGCCATTGTGCGGCCGTTTGGTGCCGCTTTTTGAGTCGCCTCGCAGCCCAGGGATCGCGGGCATTTTTCAATTAATTGGTCGCCCGTTCCCTCGCTCCGCCAGCCGCGTTTTAAGTATTATTTTACGATTCCATAAAGACCCGGCACTTCCATCGTAAACTGTTTCACACTGGATCGCCGCGGTTATTCGGGGTCAGCTGTGCAGGGGAGGATAGAGAAAAAGTGTTTCTTTTCTTCCTTTCTTCTTTTTCCCTCGCTCAGTAACAGTTTTAAAGCAGAGGAATCTCAACGTAAAACGTATTGCGGTCTCTTTGTATTCATACCAGTAAAGTCATAGTCACTAATAATTAAATTGTTTACTTCACATTAGTAGTTTCAGTGCACTACGGTACAGTTATGAATTGTACCGGGTATCAAAAAGTCAGTATAAATTTGAAAACTTAATAAATCAAGGAATATATTTCGAAGAGTTGAGATTTTGGAGAAAGAACATTTACAGTTTTGATTGCTGATGATGATTCCAGGTTGTATGGCCGCGATCCAAGAAACATTTTTGTTCCTAACGTTTCGTCCAGAGCAGCACTGGACATCTTCAGAAGTGCTCCTGGCGGGACCGAGTCTTGCCGAATGCCGAATCGCACGTCGGAAAGCGGCATAAATACTATCTAAAATGGGCGGAGTCATATTTTCAGGTGATTAGCAAAGATAATCTTTGTCAAAGGTAAAAAGTAGCTATCGACTGAAACTAGATAAAGCACTTCTACCTATTTTGAAGAGCCAAAGTCCATATATCACTAAGCTGGATGGCTTCTTCTTTCTTGTTAAAATTGTCCCCTTGCTTATACCGGAAGATAAAAAGTCAGTATAAATTTGAAAACTTAATAAATCACGGAATAATGTAGATAGAGAGGTAAAAATTGACAGACATGCTTGGAATGACATGGAGTTTTATTGGAACCAAAAAAAGTTCAAAAAATGTCCGACAGATGGCGCTTCATCTGATCAGAAAAGCAATAATTAGCCTAACAAATTAAGACAAAGCAATGATGATGTTCTTTGCAGGAAATGCTCAATATGTTCACCATCATTCCTCAACAATAGCTGTAGTCGAGGAATAATGTTGTGAACAGCACTGTAAAGCATGTCCGGAGTTAGGGTGAGGCATTGGCGTCGGATGTTGTCTTTCAGCATCTCTAGAGATGTCGATCGATCACGATACACTTGAGAATTCAGGTAACCCCAAAGCCACGGGCTGAGGTCTGGGGACCTGGGAGGCCAAGTATAACGAAAGTGGCGGCCGAGCACACGATTATCACCAGACGACGCGCGCAAGAGATCTTTCACGCGTCTACAACATGGGGTGGAGAGCCATCCTGCATAATGTCATACGTTCCAGAAGGTGTTTATCAGCCAGGCTGGGGATGATGCGATTCTGTAACATATTGGCGTACCTCTCATCCGTCACGTTAGCAGTTACAAAACCAGAATCACGCAGTTACTCGTAGAAAAAGGTCGGATAACGGTAGATGTTTGGTTCTAATAAAACCTCATGTCATTTCAAGCATGTGTGTCAAATTTTACCCCTCTATCTACATTATTCCGTGATTTATTAAGTTTTCAAATTTATACTAACTTTTTGATCACCCGTTATATACAGGGTGAATCAGCTAACACTTGCACCGCAAATATTACGGAAACGGAAAGTGCGATTGATGTGCGGTTTACAAAGAATGTATTGGTAGTAAGGGGCTCGTATTTTTAGCCAACAAACCGATTGCAATATTACTTAGAAAGTGTATTTTTTATGCAGACATACAGTTTTTTTAATGGAACAATGGTTGTTTCTATCATGCACTGCAATTTTTGACACCAGCTGTGTACAAAGCATTTTGAATGACATTTTTATCACGTTTAGTTTGGCAGCTACAACAGTTCAAAGTTTCGGGGGCGGAGGCTGAGATAGCGTAGCTGAGTGGTCGAGTGGCTAGCCCCTGGGGCACGGCTCACTGTCTCATGACCACGCTGTCGTAGCCTCCGCCCCCCAAAAGTTTGAATGGTTGTCGCTGCCAAATTAAACGTGATGAAAAGTCATACGAAATTCTAAAAATGTCATTCAAAATTCTTTTTACACAGCTGGTGTCAAAAATTCCAGTGCATGATAGAAACAACCATTGTTCCATTTGCAAAACTGTATGTTTGTATAAAAATACACTTTATAGGTATTTTTAAAATCTGTTTATTGGCTAACAATACGAGTCCTTGACTACCAATCTATTCTGTGAAAACCGCACATCAATCGCACTTTCCGTTTCCGAAATATTTGCGGTGCAAGTGTTAGGAGATTCACACTGTATAAACGAAATTCACAAAATATGTAATTAAAAGGTTGTTTTAAATTTCCACTACCAGTTACAACTATGATTTAAGTGTCAAAAAATATTTAATTGAGACATGTTTCGATGCTGTGCATCTTCATCAGGCTGTAGGCATACTAAATATATTGCTAAAGGTGTACATTAATCTATATTGACAACATCTTTATGTTTGTGGCAATGAACTTTCCTGTTGAGCAGCTCTCTTCCTCGTTTTTAATGAGTGCAGCCCCCACAACGCACCACTGTTCGACACAATAAACAATGAAATTGTGTCTAAAAGTGCTGTGTTAAGGGGCTAACAAGCCCAGAAGTGCAATGCACTCATTAAAAACGAGGAAGAGAGCTACTCAACAGGAAGTTTCATTGTCACAAACATCAAGATGTTGTCAATGTTGTTGTTGTGTTCTTCAGTCCGCAGACTGGTTTGATGCAGCTCTCCACGCTACCCTGTCCTGTGCAGGTCTCTTCATCTGAGAATACGTTCGGTAACCTACATCATTTTGAATCTGCTTACTATATTCGTCCCTCGGTCTCCCTCTACGATTTTTACCCCACACGCTTCCTTCTAATGCTAAGTTGACAATTCCTTGATGTCTCAGAATGTGTCCAACCATTAGTCAGGATATGCCAGAAACTCCTTTTCTCCCCGATTCGGTTAAACACGTTCTCATTAGTTACGTGATCTACCCATCTAATTTTCATCATTCGTCTGCAGCACCACATTTCAAAAGCTTCTATTATCTTTTCATCTGAACTCCTTATCGTCCACGTTTCACTCCTATACAATGCTACACTCCAGACAAATGCTTTCAGAAAGGCCTTCCTAACATTTGAATTAATATTGGATGTTAACACATTTCGCTTCTTTAGAAACGCTTTTCTTCCCATAGCCATTCTGCATTTTATATCTTCTTTACGTCGGCCATCAGAAGTTATCATCCTACCCAAATAACAAAATTCATCTACTACTTTTATTGTCTCATCAGCCAATCTAATTCCTTCTAGATTAATATATTTGGTACGCCTATAGGCTGATGATGAACAGCATCTAAACATGTCCTTGTCTTTTTTTTTCTTTTTTTTTTGTAACGTTTAAATCGTTTGTTAGTGGTAGCGGGAATTTCAAGCGACGTTTTAATTATTTAGATACAGTTATGGCCGACACAAAGTCAGCTTGGCTTTAAATTATAATATACGTATAGACTAACACTGTCCTTTAGATATTTTAAAGAGAATAGTTGATTCAGGTACTGGAGAATAGCCGTATAAAGGAATCCATCAGCTTCCAACTAGCTGTTGTATCCAAGGCATATAATTGGTTTGATATTATGTGCCTTGGATACAGCAGTCAATTGGAGGTCTGGTGCATTCCTTTATGCTGCTTAGTTCCACTTCGTGCATCAACTACACTTAAAATATCTAAGGGACAATATTATATACTTTTCATATTATAATTTGTGACTTTCCTATATACATGCGAGGTATGTCCACAAAATAAGTTCCGTTTTGTTATATAAAACAAACGTGTACAGATACAGAAAAAAATATTGTTTGTATAAAGATCTACAACTGTTAAACTACCTTTCTACGTAGCTTCCGAAACTTTGTAGCCACTTGTCATAGCGTGGCACGAGTTTTTGTATGCGTTCTTCATTGAATGTTACCACCTGTGTATTCAACCAAGTGGTAACATGTTCTTTCAGATTGTCATCATCATTGACCACCAAGGACAAAATATTCAAATGCTTGTATAGCTTATGGGACTTAACTACGGGGTCATCAGTCCCTAAACTTACAAACTACTTATGAACTAACTAATACTAAGGACGGCACAAATATCCATGCCCGAGGGAGGATTTGAACCCCCGACCGTAGTGGCCGTGCAGACAGTGACTGGAGCGCCTCAGTCCCCTCGGCCACTGCGGCCGGCCACCAAGGACAGATTTTAGTTGCAAGAGATGAAAGCCGCTAAGAGTGAGGTCGGGTATTATCGTGGAAAGAAATAACACCTTTTGACAGTAAACCTAGGCTCTTGTTCAGTATTGTGCGGCGCAATTTCTTAATGGTCTCGCAGTAAGCATGTGCATTGATTGTTTGGCCTCGTGGTAAGAAATCAATCAGCAAAATGCCTCTTCTGTCCCAAAAAACGATGCACACGACTTTCCGAAGTGTCCAGATTTCGTTAGGCTTAACCTTCGTTGGGGATGAAGTGTGCCTCCATTCCACTGATAGAGGTTTTGTTCCAGTGGTGTCGTCCGATACCCAAATTTCGTTCCTCGTGACTGAGAAAGAAAACCATCGCCTTCTTCATTGTAGCGTGTCAATAACTGAAGTGCTCTGCCCATCCGTTGTTTTTTCTGTTTTTTTCAGTAAGAATTTTGGGTACCCAGCGTGAGCAAAGTTTCCGAAATATCGGTTTTTCAGTAATAATTTCAGGTATTAGTGATCGTGAAATTTGCGGAACTTCCATAGCAAGGACACTAAGTGTAATCTTTGGTTGTGCTTAATCTTCTCGTCAGTTGTATGAACTAGTTTATCAGTAAGCATAGACGGGCGTCCACTTCGTTCTTCATCGTACACTTGATCACGCCCATTTAATAGTCTGACCCATCTTCTAACGATTGAATCACTCATAGTATTTTGTCCGTAAATCTCGCAGATTTTCCGACGAATTTCCTTTGGTTTAACTTTCTTTGCATTTAGAAAACGAATCACAGATTTGATTTTACACGCGGCGGAATTTTCAATTTCGGCTGACATTATAAAGCACTACAAAGCACACGTCGACAGCAGCGATCTGAAAATTGCGTACATGTCTTCTCCTTGAGTTATAGTAACTGCCGCGGATGCTCGGAATTGTAATCGTAGCGCTGCCGCGGATAGAAACAGAAACGGTACTTACTTTGTGAACGACCCTCGTATATACCTTGGATATAACAGCCAGTTGGAGATCTGGTGATGCGGCTTATACTCCAGTTCCTGAATGAACTATACCTTTTAAAATGTCTAAAGGACAATTTTTCTTTGTGACTTTCCCCTATATATACGGTTAAGTAGTGCACTGAAACTAGATATGTAAGGTAAACATTCCAATTATTAGTGGCTGTGACTTGACCAATATATATTGTATGAAATAAAAGAAGTTGTTGGTTACAATCCTTTCACTACAATGTCGAATAAAAAAACTGCGGTCTCTGTTCTTTCAGAAAGCAACATAATGCTGCAGTTGTTCTAAATATACCTCTCGTTGGGGTATTTTTTTCTCAGCTGCTGGTAAGGTTTGAAATCAAAACAACATTGACATAAGAAAATTTGTGTTGGGGCCGGGACTCGAACCCACGTCTACCGCTTACTAGGCACTTGTACTAAAACTTGCACCATCCAAGCACACGGGCTTCAAGCACATGCACGGGAACTTCTCAATGCCATATGGAATGGCTGCGTGGTCTAAGGTGTCATGGCACGTAATGGGTGGCCGTTGCCGCCGGAGGTTCGAGTCTTCCCTCGTGCGTGTGTGCGTGCGCGCGCGCGCGCGCGCGCGCGCGCGCGCGCGCGTGTGTGTGTGTGTGTGTGTGTGTGTGTATTATTCATAGTGTAAGTTAGTTTAAATAGTTTGCAAGTCTAGAAACATGATCATCCGTATAGCACTGGAGACGTATATATGGGTACCACAAATAGGAAACGACTAGAAGAGCACAAGGGTAACCGTAGAAGGGGAGAAACTGACAGATCAGCTGTTGATGAACATGTTTTTCAACGAGGAGATCACCTTACTCAATTTGATAAGGCTTAGGTGTTGGCAGCCACAAACGGATGTCACGAAATACTGTAGGCTACAGAGAGGCTGTAGAAAGGGTAAGTCACCCCAACAATTTCAGTAGGCTGGAGGAGGACGTGAAACTGAATGAAATTTAGATTCCGGTGTTGAAGAAGAAATGTAACAGTTTTCCACCATGGATCGATATTAACAACTGACAACGACAACCGGCAATGGCGAATTGCGCGTGCCTTTCCAAAAAATCTGAAGTCAAACGTCTGTGCGCGAGCACGCGTAAATGGAATTGAGCTGCAGTCAGTAACGAGCCACGGTGTGTAACGGACGTACAAAAGAGCCGCAATACCCCTTGGAATGCCCTCCCCATGTGGGAACGAAATGTTGGTTTTTCAATAACAAATGCACAAGACCACGGTATGAGATCCCAGAAAATTTTGAGCAATATTGACATTTGCGGCGGTGGAAGTTTACATTTTAGGCCTACAACTGAAACGTGTCTAACCTTTCTATTTGTCAAAAACAAAAGAGGTATGCTGCACACTAGTAACTGTGAACATATATTTGAAACATGTGTACCAACACAAAAAATGATCGGTTTCGAATTTACGTTGCACCTTACCTTTTGAACAATCCTCGTATATGCTGATAATAGCTTTAGATACTAAACTGAAGTTGAATTGAAATTTATGCCGTAGCCAGGATTCAAACCCAGGACCGCTGGCTTACGAAGCAGACGCCATAACCATTTTATTGCTTTTATTTTTTTAAAGTACATCAATCAAACATTTAAAGTACATTAATTATTACATTGGTTTCATCACTTTTATGTTAACAACTGACTCATGAGAACCATCCACTTTTCCTCACTCGTTTCCTTCTTAGTAACGAGGATTACTTGGATTCAGTTAGTTGCTATGGTTGTCCAGATCTGGTATTTCTCCTGTGCCCTTGCAGCCAGCGTCATGGCCCACGCGCGCAGAGCACATTGGATAAACATTCCTACGGCTTTACCATCTTTCTTCCTCTTTTCCGTATATTTCAGTTTCCCTTGACCGATCTTCTTATTTCTCTTCGTCTCATGCTAATATTATTGTATCGAACGCATTCATCGAGTTAGTGATGTCCGCCTAATCATAGCTCACAACTCTATTTCAGGGATACCGTAGCGGCCACGGGGCCAACGTAGTCCCCACCGTACTTCACTTTCAGCAGAAATCCCCTGCTACGGCATGGAAGCCATAATCATGCTAGCAGACTTCAGTTTAGGTCTTTATATTATTTTATGTTCGAGGAGCCAAATTTTTAACTTGTTGCCAAATTTCTTTGTATGATCCTTCCACCTCTATAGCTTATAAAATTTTCCCTTAATAAATTCTTCATATCCCTTTATACAGACATTCTCTTTCTTTGTTATTACGTAATCTACGTAAATGCCTAGTACCCAAAGTATAGCGTTTTCTTTTGTTGAACTCTTGAGTAAAAGAAGGTCTTGGCTGCAAAAACTTTTATTCAAATGACCCGTTTCGCCCGGTTAGAGCATCTTCACATGAGTGCCAGTACCGATACCGAGGCATGTCGTGTATGAGTTGAAGACCTACTATATAGCATAGGGACATCATATAATAAATCTGTAGATGCTCTAACCGAGCGAAACGCGTCATTTCAATAAAAGTTTTTGCAGCCAAGACATTCTTCTATTCAAGAGTTCGACTTAACACGGTTGCTGTACCACACCACGCAGAAATGAAATGGGAAGAATTTTTTTTGTTCTGGAAAATATACTTCTACTGGGTAAAGGATGTTGTTTACGGTAATTTCTGTTCCGTCTCTTCGTTTGAGGAATGCTATTTGCTTCTTCACTGCAATCCATACGTCATGATAGCCTTTACAAACGAATTTATGATTTAATGTATCAAGATAATTACATTCTTGACAGATGTTAGTGACACTTCGAGCAAATGAGTATAATTTCTGATTTGTGGAGACTAAATTGTTTTTAAAGCAGCACCACGTTGTTTAAAAATCCGTAGAAAAGACTCTATTACTCATATTACGCAACATATATTTTCAATTTTTGCCGGGGTACTTCATTTCCACTCTATTTCGGCAGAAAGGAAGGAAGGAAACTTGGAGTTTAGCGTCCCGTCGACAGCGTGGTCATTAGAGACGGAGCTTACAATTTGAATGTTTGGGAAAGAATGTGGAAGGAAATCGGCCGTGCCCTTTCAAAGGAACCATCCCGGCATTTGCCTGGAGAGATTTAGGGAAATCACGGAAAACCTAAATCAGGATGGCCGGAGATGGATTTGAACCACCGTCCTTCCGAATGCGAGTCCAGTGTGTCACCATCGCGCCACCTCGCTCGGTCTATTTCGGCAGTTAGGTGGGTAGAGTGCATCCATGATGTACTTACTATTTCTTCTGTTTTTGTCTTCCACAGAACACTGAAGGTAGCTTAACTGTAGATAAAGTTCTGTGCACAGACGGTCTGAAGGCACTTCCCTCTCCACCGCATAAACTTTAACATTTGGGTCATGTTCCCTAAAGGTCATTAAGTCTCGGTGGCCTAATGGTTAGCCGCGAGGGAGTAGCCGAGCGGTCTGGAGCGCCACGTTGCGGATCGCGCCGCTTCCTGCGTCGGAGGTTCGAATCCTCCCTCGGGCAAGGATGTTTGTGTTGTCTTAAATACGAGTGCCATGGACCTGTGGCTAGAGTGATGAGCTGCAGAGTGGCAGGACCTTGGTGCAAGCCTTCCCTTGAACGAAAATTTTGCCGGGCGCCGTGACTCAGCGAGCCCGGTCAGGAGGCTAAAAGCTATCTACCATTTAAAAAAAAAAAAAAAAAAAAAAAAAAAAAAAAAAAAAAAAAAAAAAAAAAAAAAAAAAACTGAGCCGAATATTCAATGAACAACCAAGAACAACTGAACCAATATGCACAGATCTACCAGGAAAAAAAAAAAAAAAAAAAAAAAAAAAAAAAAAAAAAAAAAAAAGTGGTTATGGCGTCTGCCCCGCAAGCAGGGGGTCCTGGGTTCGAATTCCAGCTGTGACATAAATTATAATTGAGTGCCTATACTTCAGTTTAATATCTTTAATAAGATATCGAGACAAAATATGTCTCTGGACATTGCTCATGTGATATTTAAATAGCTTAAGAGTTGATGTAGAGACCTTGCTCCATGGAGATGCGCGCCTTGTAGCCGCTGTAGTGGTGCGAGTAGTCGGAGAAGAAGCGCAGCTGCAGGCGGGGCCCCTGGCTGACGTAGCGCAGCTTCTTGAGGCGCGAGCTCCAGTCCCCGCAGAGGCGGCGCGTCGCCACGCTGCTGCTGCTGCTACTGCTGCTGCTGTTGCTGCTGCCGCCGCCCACCGGCTCCAGCACCTGCAGGTAGTCGTAGCTGCACCTGCCCACAGCACCGGCAACAGCCACACGTCAGCACACGCAACACACACCAGCTGCAACATAGTCAACACTGGGGCACCGTCAATTCAAATGCTGCGGGAATGGGAGCCATACTGTACACCACAAGCCACCTACAAGGACGCGGCGAAAGCTATTTAGCGTGCCCATTCCCTTTTCCAGTCTATTACGGTTCGCGGGAAAAAAAAACCCTGTAACTACTTCATAAAGTACATATTATGAATCATCAGCTGTTTGTTATAACTTCGATCGGTTTCGGCTCTAAAACATTGCCGGGCCGCTGACACCGCATCCGCCGGCCACGGCAGTGCCCGATTCTCGGACTCTATTGTGCCGCGGGCGCATACACTGAGTTAAAGTCTACAAAACATTGCCGTCTGAGTAACCTGAGCTTACCTTCATATAAAGTAGATGTTCAAAATGATGTCCCTCTATGGAAAAGGCGGTCTGACATCTCTTGAACACATTTTTGAACACTGACGAATTTCGGCTGCCGAAATCTGGGAAATGACTAGCCGAATCCTGTTTTCCAACTCTTCGAGTGTATGGGGATTGCTAGCATACACCTTGCCTTTTAACATTCCCCAAAGATAAAAGTCACAGGGATTTAGATCTGGAGAACGAGGAGGCCAGTCAACTATCCTGTCATCAAAAACATTTTTTATTGCTGCCATAGAAGCATTGGCAATGTGTTGTGACCTTGCGTTGTCCTTCTTGAAATAACCGCACAACTTTTCGTTGGGTGAAAGTTCTAGAAAAAATGGATGCAGGATATTGTTCACACACCTGTCAGAATTTATTGTTTCGTGGAAAAAGATTCCACTACTCATTTCCCAGCTTTCAGCTGCCGAAATTCGTCGAGTGATCGCAAATGTGTTCAAGAGTGTCAGGCCGCTCTTTCCATAGAGGGACATCATTTTGAACATCTATTGTAAGTAAAGGTAAGCTTAGGTTACTGAAATGGCAATGTTTTTTAGACTTTTAACTCAGTGTATTCTTCCGTGGCACAATAGAGTCCGAGAATCAGGCGCTGCCGTGGCCGGCGGATGCAATGGCGGCAGCCACGAGCCCTACCGCGAGATCCGCGGACAACTATCAGGCGTCTTTCGTCAGATACCCTGTATATATATAAACTGGTTATTAATAATCCAACTAAGTTGAGAATCAACAGCAGTGTGCATAGCTACAAACAATGGTTATTAATAACATAACTAAGTTGAGAAACAACAGCAGTGTGTATAGCTACAACACTAGGAGAAACGATGTTCTACACCATTCAAGGTTAAATCTAACTTTGTCACAGAAGGGGGCCAATTATGCTGCCACAAAATCTTTGTTTACCTAACAAATAACATAGAATGTCTAACAATTTAAAAGAACTTCCGAATGACTACTCCTATTCAGTAAGGAATTTTTAAATAGAAATTAGTAATTTTACAAAAAATGAATAAATGAAAATATATATATATATATATATATGTCAGAGACGCTGCGGGCTATGTCTTTCTGTTAGCAAAATCACTAGAGTCGTTTGTCTGTTGGCATAGCACACTGACGCCAAATTACGCTGCACTGCCCTAAGGGAAGTGTTATTAGTAGTAGCACTTTGCTTTTAAGGTTCTTTCACGCAGTGTTGCTTCACCGTTAGCTCTGACAACTCTCTCCGTCTTAAAGAGCAGCCTTTCCGCCACTTCGTCGTCCTGTGTGAGAGATTATGCTTTCTTTTCCCTTTATTTATTATTTTAACGTCCCTTGAGGCAGGCTGCCAGCTACCTTGTACAACGCTCTTTAGCCTTGAGTATGTGAAGGTTGTAATGGAGAAGTTTTCAACATATTTACAGGAGTTAAAACGATGGATTTAAAACAATAGCAATGGTGAAAAAATGTAGGTGCATACAATGAAAAGTTTGAAAAGACAAATATGGAGATTTTAAAAACGAGTTCGGTGTTTAATATATATAAACGTACTTTGTCATAGACACACACACATGGAGACGGCGACGTAGATACAGATGTCGGCGGTCGTAACACTATAAAAATGAAGAAAGACTGCACTGACACACACAAAACAGTAAAAATTCATCGCGCAGTGAGAGCCTGCAGGGGATGAGGAGGGTAGGGAAAGTGGGGAGAAGATGGAGGAGAGATGGGAGATGGAGCTCCAGGAGGAAGGAGTGGAGGAGGAAACCAAGGGCGGGGTGACATGAGCGAGGGGAGAGGAGATAACGAACTACGAGGAAAGGAGAGGGAAAGGATTAGAGCTGGTAGGAGGGATACTATTGGGTCAGAGGGCGTGATCCGTGAGGGGGGTGGTGGTGGAAGTTAGCTGGGAGAGGATGTGGAAAGTGTGGAGGTGAAAGGAGGGAGGGATGCAGTGGTGTAGGTTTGGTAGAGGCCTTGGGTTGGTGATGATAGAATATACCATTGGCTAAAAGGAATCAATCTTACAGGGAGAGAGGTAACGTCTGAAATTTGGTATTCAAGACACACTCTAGACACTGTGGATCTGGGCAAAACTAAATTCCCAAACGATTTTGAAAATGGAATGTCCCATGATTCCTGCTCCAACTACCATTCCACGTTAAAGGATCGTCATTTCCTGTCATACGGCCATAATAACAAGGAAGAGCATTCTACGTCAATCGCCATAGTAGAAATGACAGATGTGGCAGTGCAATGCCCTTTTCGAACTTGCTTCCAGCGTCATCTGTGTTTATATAAATCACTACCCTGTGACTTTTGTCAAAATGTTGAAATGTTTGTAAACCTATTGGACCAAACTGCTATGGTCATCAGTCCCTAGGTATACAAAATATTTAAACTGCCTTACATTAAGGACAACACACACGCGGGAGGACTCTAACCTCCGACGGCAACGGCCGCCCAGTTCGTAACATGACGCCTTAGACCGCGCGGCCATTCAGTGGCGCCGGCAGCGGTGACCGAGGGGACTGAGGCCCTCCAGTCACGGTCTGCACGGCCACTACAGTCGGGGGTTCGAATCCCCCCTCGGGCATGGATATTTGTGCCGTCCTAGTTCGTAAGTAGTTTGTAAGTTTAGGGACTGATGACCCCGTAGTTAAGTCCCATAAGCTTAACAAACATTTGAACATTTGAACATTCAGTGGCTGAATTTTGTCACCTTAGCCTCAACTGTTAGGACAATAATTGTACATTAGCTTTTCAAATTTTGTGACATAGAGATAGCTGAATATGAGCTGAAAGAATCGGATAGCTCATGAAAAAGTACTGGATAGAACAGCTGATGAAATAAAGATATGCTACAACCTTATAAAACAAAAACTCATTTGATAGGAAACAGAGTATTAGCAATTAGACAAATTTGTTTGCGTGGCCATGTTACGCAGCAAGCGCAGAATTATTCATTTTTGGAAATAAAAACTCCATTTTCTTGCTGAAATGTATTTATTTTTCCTGGACATGTTTCGCCATTTTCAAATTCAAGGCACACTGACTGGTTTCTAGAAATAATATTTTATTTAGATGTAGCATTTATAGATGACTAGCTGTAAACGCGGCGTTGCCCGGGTGTTCATTTATTCTACACTCTCGTAGTCCACATCCCCTTCCCCCCTGTCTCTCCATCCACCTCTTTCTCTCCCATCTCTCAGTTCGTTTCCACCTTTCCCTCTCTCGGCAAATTTGTCTGCAAGGTACCCTCTGTCATGTACCATAAAAAACATTTATGTACTCCGTGATATTCCTCTTGGTTTATAGGTCATGTGTGCAAAAATTCATAAAGATTGGAGCAAATCTATGCATTTTGTAAAAATCCGTAATTTAAGTACCCTCCAGCATGCACAAAACGAAATTTTATACAAAAAGTGACATTCCTCTCATTTTTAAGGTAGAGTGTGCAAAATTTTATCAATATCGGAACAAAACTATAGATTTCTATGCAATATAAACGCAGAGTCACATTGAAAAACGCACTTTGTTTTTCCCGAATATTCCAGTTTTATTGCATACAACACTTGTTCTGAGAATAACGAAAACAACAAAAAAGGATATGTGAAATCGTTCGAGCCGTTCTCAAGTTATGGCGCGACCAAGGTATTTAGGGATCCATTTTTATGTTGCAAAGTACCCTCCCCCATGCACCATATGAAAAATAAGGTAGACGGTGACCTTTCTTCTTGTTTTAAAGGTCAAGCGTGTGAAGTTTCGTAAAGACCGGAATGAAACTGTCGTTTTCGGAGTCTGTAGGAAAAGTATGCTCCGCCATGCAGCTATCAGAAAATACTTTCTTAGCTGATTTTATCTACCTATGAACTACAATCCTGACAAATTTCAGCTTCATAGGTGAAGATTTCCTGTTTAGTTAGTCAGTGACTGAGTGTCCTCTCGCTTTTATATACCAAGTAATCAAAAAGTCAGTATACATTTGAAAACTTAATAAATAACGGCATAATGTAGATAGAGAGGTAAAAATTGACACACATGCTTGCAATGGCATGGGGTTTTATTAGAAAAAAATAAAAGTTCAAAAAATTTCCGACAGATGGCGCTTCATTTGATCAGAAAAGCAATAATTAGCATAACAAATTAAGAAAAAGCAAAGATGATGTTCTTTACAGGAAATGCTTAATATGTTCACCATCATTCCTCAACAATAGTTGTAGTCAAGGAATAACTTTGTGAACAGAACTGTAAAGCATGTCCGGAGTTGACGAGGCGTTGGCGTCGGATGTTGTCTTTCAGCATCCCTAGAGATGTCTGTCAATTACGATACACTTGCGACTTCATGTAAACCCAAAGCCAATAATCTCACGGACTGAGGTCTGGGGACCTGGGAGGCCAAGCATGGCGAAAGTGGCGGTTAAGCACACGATCATCACCAAACGACGCGCGCAAGAGATCAATCAAATGTACAAATATTTGTATAGCTTATGGGACTTAACTACGGGGTCATCAGTCCCTAAACTTACAAACTACTTATGAACTAGCTAACACTAAGAACGGCACAAATATCCATGCCCGAGGGGGGATTCGAACCCCCGACCGTAGTTTCCGTGCAGACCGTGACTGGCGCGCCTTAGTCCCCTCGGCCACCGCGGCAGGCCGCAAGAGATCTTTGTTGCGTCTGTCAATATGGGGTGGAGCGCCATGCTGCATAAAAATCGTACGGGCTGGGGATGATGCGATTCTGTAACATATCGGTGTACCTCTCACCCGTCACGGTAGCAGTTACAAAACCAGAATCATGCAGTTCCTCGAAGAATAAAGACCCATTAACGGTAGATGCGGTAAATACAACCCATACCGTGACTTTTCCGGCGTGCAATGGAGTTTCCACGACAGTTCTAGGATTTTCGGTAGCCCAAATGTTGCATTTGCGGGCATTGACAAACCCTCGAAGCGTGAAATGAGCTTCGTCGGTCCATAACACGTTACTCAACCAATCGTCGTCTTCCGCCACCTTTTGAAACGCCCACTCCGCAAGTGCCCTCCGCTTCACTAAATCGCCAGGTAATAGTTCATTATGCCGATGGATTTTGTAATGATAGCATCGGAGGGTACGCCTAAGAGCCAACCAAACAGTAGTGTATGGAATCCCGGTGCGACGTGCGACTGCACGAGCGCTGACTTCCCCGTGCATTAACGAACCCGCTACAATTTCTTCCTGAACTGTCTCAGCAGCATTACGCCTTGTGCTCGGTCGGCCACTACGGGGGTCTATCGTTTAAACAAGCAGGGGCTTCTAACTTCATTCTCGCCACAGCTGCATTCGTCATCGTACCTTTACCCGTTCGCATCCCCTTCCTCTGAGGATAGGATCGTAACGTTGAACTAGCATATTCCCCAGTCTGATAATACAGCTTCACCAAAAGCGCCTTTTCAGGTAACGTCAACATGGTGCGACTGCTGGTGCATCTGATTCCCTCTCTTTTTTTCTTTTCTTTATTGTTATTTTCACGGCGACAGAGTCGGCAGGCTGGCAGCAGCATCCGCCGCTGTCTTCAGCCGAGCGTACATGCAAACTACAAATTAAGACTTAAAAACTATGTCACGAGGGTAAAAACAAGAGAAATACGAAACATGGCATGAAGAGAACATTGAAGAATATATATATATATATATATATATATATATATATATATATATATATATATATATATAAAACCAGGACCAGGACACAGTAGTGTAGTCATAAAACACAGCCGGCCGAGGTGACTGAGACGCTCCAGTCACGGTCAGCACGGCCACTACGGTCGGGGGTTCGAATCCCCCTCGGGCATGGATATTTGTGCCGTCCTAGTTCGTAAGTAGTTTGTAAGTTTAGGGACTGATAACCCCGTAGTTAAGTCCCATAGAGTATACAAACATTTGAATATTCATAAAACACATGAACAAGGCGATGTAAACAAACACATAGTTAAAAACAGTCTCTGTCTCGGCGGCAGTAAAATCACAATGAGAACAGTAACTGGCTACAAGAAGAAGTAACACAACGACACTGGTAATGAAGAGAGGTTGTTGTGTTGTTGTTCGACGCACTGTAAAGGCTCACACGGAGACACTGACGCACTGAACACTAGACGACACTGTATCTAAAATTCGTCACTGTGGCCCCTGCAGGAGGATGGGAGGGGAAGGTTAGGAAGCATGGGGGAGGCTGGGGAGATAGAGAGGAGAGGAAAGATGGGGGCTGTCGAGACTCCAGGGTGGGGAAGGGGAAAAGCCAAGCGCTGGGTGGGAAGAGGAGGGGATGGGAAGAGGGGGCGCTGATGCTACGGGGATAGGATCAGGGTTGATAGGAGGGGTAAATTTCGGGACGAAGGGCGTCATCTGGTAGGGGAAGGGCGTAGAAGTTGCCTTGGGAAAGGACTTGTAGTGTGTGCAGGTGGAGAGAGGGAGGAATGCATTGGCGGAGGCGTGGCAGAGGCCCTGGGTTGGTTAGGATGGGGTAAACAAGGGGATTGCGGGAATCTATTTTGCGGGTGACGTACAGGTGTTGAAGGAGGTGAAAAAAGGGGATGAGTTCAAAGGCGAGGCAGAGTGCGTGGTGTTCCGGGATTTGGAGGGTCTGATAAAAGGTGGGAGGTGCGGAAACCCAGGCAGGGTGGAAGGAGCAGAGGATGGGGCGCATGATGGATTTATATGTGTGGAGGATAGTGGAGGGGCTTAATCCCCACGTTCGGCCGGTGAGGAATTTGAGGAGGTTTACACGGGAATTAGCGTTTTCACGAATGGTTTTAAGGTGGGGGGCCCAAGAAAGACGTCGATCAAGGGTGAGGCCAAGGTACTTTAGAGTGGGGGTGTGACGGATGGGACGGCCTTGGAGGGCCAGGGAGAAGTTGTGGAGGCGAAAGGAAGGGATGGTATGACCTATTATGATTGCCTTGGGTTTGTTGGGGTTGATGGAGAGGAGCCATCGATTGCACCATGCAGTGAACTCGGTGAGGTGAGATAGGAGCAAAATTTGGAATCAGGCAATGGAGAGGGGGGGGGGGGCGAGGACTAGGAAGGTGGTGTCATCAGCATATTGGAGGAGATGGACCGGAGACTGAGGTTGGGGGTTCCCTCTCTCATTACAGCTCCTTTTATACTCGATTTTCATGAGCAGTCACTGACGTTTTGTTGTCCAGTGCCATCTGTAGGACATTTTTTGAACTTCGTTTAATATTTTTTCCCTAAAAAAACCCCATGTAATTCCAAACATGTGTGTCAATTCTTACCTCTTTATCTAGATTATTCCATGGTTTATTGAGTTTTCTAATTTATACTGACTTTTGATCACGTGGTAGATAGAAATTAAGAAATCAGATTACTTAATTTTGGATGTAAGAGAATTAAGGGAGACTTGCAGACAACAATAAATACTAACATGCAAATCAGTAATGATAACTTCATTTGACACAAGTTCATGTCTGATGCGACAGTTTTACTGCGTCTACAGCGTAACTGTTGTGAGCGGTAGACTTCTTTTCGTTTTATCATTTTGTGTGTGTGTGCGTGTGTGTGTGTGTGTGTGTGTGTGTGTGTGTGTGTATGTGAGGGGGCGGGGGTTAGTTACAAAACGCTTCATAAAGGTCCGAAATTACATGCAGACTTTGTTGCAGGTTCCTAACTACTCCTAGTGTGCAATAAGTGACGCATAAATCTGGGTATTCCCACGCGGTGACCTCTCAGTCGTTAAGGCGTCATATCTCCTGAGCTATGTGTCATGCTCTTTGGTTTTTGGGTTAGGAACCTTTGTGGGCATACGTTGAACAGTTCACCAAAGTTTTATTGCAATGGAATGAATGGTTTATGAACACATAGAAGACATACAGACAAACATTCATTTTTATATATAGAGATAAATAGTTCACAGGGTTTTTTCTAAAGTAAATAAGAAGTTACTTACAGTTTATCGTCTTTCGTGCTTCAGTTTTGCTGTTCTTCCCATATGGTCACAGCCTGATTTTGTACATTTGTTCCACCTACGTAATTTTTGTGCAATTTTTTTTTACGTCGTGGACGTGTTATTTGTCTTAGAGCTGTAACTCATTTTGTATGCTTTCATATTTTCATTTGCTTTGTATGCAATCCGAACGTATCGGCGTGTATGTTGGCTATACACTGACACACACACACACACACACACACACACACACACACACACACACCCAAACGAAATCTGCATCTTTTTAGTTCACACACACACACACACACACACACACACACATACACACCTGACGTGTATAGTCAACATAAACTCCAATAAGTTTGCAACGCTACAAGGTTTTTGAACAGATAGAAAACGAATTATAGCGGAGATACAATGAGACAGGTAACCCTTTCAGGCCCTGCAAGCACAATTGAGCCGATCTGGTTTTGCTCGCTTTATTTCTTTGTGATTCACGCCTGCACCACACAATCGTGGATGGACTGTGAAAACGTGCGTTACGTGTTTTAGTTCCATGTTTCTACAATTTGAGGTACCAGCAGTCGGCAAACGTCCAGTACACTTACAATGGCGGCAACAAAGACGTATTGACAACATGTTGATATCCTTGTTTTGACATGTGAGGCTATTATATCTGACAGCCCGTTGATTTTATATGATCCTGTGATGTTATTATGCCATTTCTTCGAAAAAGGCATGTTACTGTAAAAAATGGTGCAGATCATTTAAAAAAATGTAGTGAAGGTCCAAAACAAACAATTGTGTGGGTACAAAATTTTGGAAAGAAATTTATTTTCTTTTTTGTAATGAATTTTTTGTATCTTAAACATCGCCCTATATTAATTTCACCGTCACCGCGCGTCTGAAAAGATAAGTAACTCTTTCACATGGTAAAAAATCCACAAAAAATTCTGCGACATCAGACTGTGACACTAGACCACAAAAAGCAAACGCGACAGACGACAAATTGTAAGTAATCACTTCTTTACACTAGAAAAAAAGCCGAGAACTTTTTATAACCTATAAATACTGTGTCTAGAAACGAAATTGTAATTTCTAGAGTCCATTGAGGACGCCTTGAAATAAAAAAGAGGCGAAACGTGTCAGTGAAAAATAAATACATTGCACCAAGAAAACTGTGTTTTTATGTCGAAAAATGAATAATTATCAGTGACGTAATGGATGGCAATATGGGGCTTAAAAATTGCAAAGGTAGGCCAGTGCTTGAGCATAGTAAGGAGATTAGAATTAATGGGGGTTGTAGTAATACAGAAATGAGTGTTCGGTCTGAACAGTACAACGACAGTAAGTAGTATATTTTTGTTGGTCTCTCAAGCAACTGCGGAATAGAATATATGGAGTATCTACATATACATGCATACTCTGTAACTGACACTGAAGTGCATGGCAGAGGGTTCATAGAAACACCTTCATAATATTTCTCTATAGTTCTATTCTCTAACAGATCGCAGAAAAAAGGAACATTTCAATCTTTCTGTTTTCGATCTGATTTATTTTATTATGGTGATTCAAATGTTCAAATGTTTGTATATGGGACTTAACTATGGGGTCATCAGTCTCTAAACTTACAAACTACTTATGAACTACTTACGAACTAGGACGGCACAAATATCCATGCCCGAGGGGGGATTCGAACCCCCGACCGTAGTGGCCGTGTAGACCGTGACTGGAGCGCCTCAGTCCCCTCGGCCACCGCGGCCGGCTTATGGTGATTATCATGGCCCCCTATGTAGCTGGGCCGGCCGCGGTGGCCGAGGGGACTGAGGCGCTTCAGTCACGGTCTGCACGGTCACTACGGTCGGGGATTCGAATCCCCCCTCGGGCATGGATATTTGTGCCGTCCTTAGTTGTAGGTAGTTCATAAGTAGTTTGTAAGTTTAGTGACTGATCATCCCGTAGTTAAGTCCCTTAAGCTTAACAAACATTTGAACATTTTATTTTTTATTTTTATGTAGCTGGGTGATAACAATATATGTTCGCATTCTGAAGAGAAAGTTGGTGTCAGAAATTTCGCAAATAGATTTCGCCGCAACAAATAAGGCCTTTCTTTCAATGATTTCCAACCCAACTCGTATATCATTTCCGTCACACTCTCTGCCCTGTATAGCGATAATACAAAACGAGCTACCCTTCTATGAATTTTCTCTGGTTGGATGCTACAATGCGCAGCACTATTCGAAAAAAGGACGCACAAGTCTAGTGAAATTGTTCAAATGTTTGTAAATCTATCGGACCAAACTGCGTGGTCATCAGTCCTTAGCTTACAAACTAATTAAACCTAGGTAAACTAACCTAAGGACAACACACAGACCCATGCCCCAGGGAGGACTCGAACCTCCACGGCAAGTGTAGTGTAGGCAGTTTCTTTAGTAGAACTGTTGCATCTTCTAAGTGTCCTGTCAATGGAACGTAGTCTTTGTTTCGCCTTCCCTGCAATATTTTTTTTTTGTATTCTTGACAATTTAAGTTTTTCATAATTGGTAACTCCTATGCATTTAGTAGAATTGACGGCCTTTAGATTTGACTGATTTATCGTGTAACTGAAATTTAACGGATTTCCTTTAGTGGTCATATGAATGACTTCACAATTACCATTGTACTGTCAACTGCCAGTTTTTGCACCATGCTGATATCTTATCTAAATAATTTTGTAGTTGCTTTTGATCTTCTGGTGACATTAGCTAGCCAATACAGTAAATGACAGCATCATCCGCGAACAGTCTAAGAGACCTACTCAGATTGTCTCCTATAACAATTAGTTGGGGACGCCAGATATCACTTTTGTTATACTCGATGACTTACTGTCAGTTACAAGGTACTGTGTGCCTTCTGACAGGAAATCAAGAATCCTATCGCACAACTGTGGGGATATTTCAGAAGCACGCAATTTGATTAGTAGACTCTTGTGAGGTACAGTGTGAAATTCCTTCCTGAAAACTAGAAATACGGACTCTATTTGACATCCCCTGTCAATAGCACTCATTACATCATGTAAGTAAAAAGCTGTGTTTAACAAGAATAGGAATTTTGTGCAGTTACTGCCGACATTTCAGCGTCTCATCCAGGAAAATTTTACAAGACACCATTTCTGGTCTGTTCAGTCTCTGCGGATAGACTGTCGGATGTCATCTGAGCGCCAGAGAGCTTACTTTCTGCAGGGAAAGCTGTGTCGCAGAATAACGGTAATGGCCCCTCCTAGTGGTTACTTTGTCTAGCTGTTGTCCTGGCAGTTTGTCGGCACGATCGCGTCGTCCTCTAGAAAGGTCTGTTGTTGGGTAGGGAGTGCCACATCGGTTGGAATGAGCGTGTGTGACGACAGCAAATCGCCATCGGCACATTCTACCGCCACTCTCCGAAGCAGCAACTTGAGTACTGGAGAGAGGGAAGAGACTGTTTTCTTTGTTAACTCCTGGATAGACGGTCTCCGTTGAAGCTGTGGTAAACAACGGTCACTACACTGAAGGATACTCGACGGCAGATTGAGATGTTTCCCCCACTCGGCAAGCAGTGGTAGGTGGTGGCTTCAGGACACAAAGCCTATTCAACAGGGGAGAGTAGAATACACGTCACAAAATGTATTTCGACCATACGTCGAGTCAGGGGCGTATCTATGACGGGATGGTGAAGGGAGGGTAGGGCGAATTGCTCCCCAAAATAAGAATATAAAGAAAAAGAGATATTTATGATTTAATGTAAACAATAAGAAAGCGTGATTCGGTAAAGTAAAAGGAGCTTCAATGCAAATTATCCTCTAAATACGAGCAGCAAAACTAATACAAAATATCATGGGCTATGTTCTTAAAATAACATAGACGGCCGCGGTGGCCGAGGAGACTGAGGCGCTCGAGTCACGGTCTGCACGGCCACTACGGTCGGGGGTTCGAATCCCCCCTTGGGCATGGATATTTGTGCCGTCTTTGGTATAAGGTAGTTGATAAGTAGTTTGTAAGTTTAGGGACTGATGACCCCGCAGTTAAGTCCCATAAGCTTAACAAACATTTGAACATTTAAAATAACATAACTTATCTGTACATTAATCTTGCTCTTCCCCCCCCTTCCCCACCCCCACAAGAAATATCATCATACATATTATTTCTCATCGGCGTTTTTTTGTGGATACGCCATATTTCCCATATTACTTATCCAAAATTAATGATTAAGGTATCATTATCAAGGTTTCGTTCTCCACTAATGACGAAAATTATACAGATAGTTTAAAGTTATTACTGCGCGGGAGTAGCCGAGCGGTCTGGAACGCCACGTTATGGATCGCGCGGCCTCCCGCGTCGGGGGTTCGAATCCTTCCTCGGGCATGGATATGTGTGTTGTCCTTAGGTTAGTTTAACTTAGTTTAATTAGATTTGTAAGTCTATGGACTGATGACCACCGTAGTTTGGTCCCATAGAATTACAAACATTCGAACATTTTTTTAAAAGTTGTTTTCACAAAAAGACTTCATTTTGAAAAAAATTGTACTGTTCGTACAATCTAAGGTGATACACAATTAACGATCGCAAATGGGACATGTATATACGGTTGCACCCAGAAAAATGCTATGTTAATTCAGGGATTAATTAATGGTGCAAGATTAGTGGTAACGTACTTAGGAGAGTACAGCATCACTTCTAAATTCATTGACTCTGATGAAACTGTGCTAATAACGCGCATTAACCTCACACCTTATGATCCAACCATGCCTTTCCAAATGATAAGAAGACAATTCCCAATAAAAGTAGCCTTCGCTATGACCATTAATGAAGCACAAGTTCAGACGCTTCAAAGAGCAGGATTTTATTTACCAGAACTTGTTTTTTGGCACGGACAGTTATACATGTTTTTTTTTCACGAGTTTGCTGATTGAGTGGTATTTGTGTTTGTAGTAAAAACACATGCAGCCAAAAAGTTAACGATGACCACAATACAACTACTAATTGTTTTCAAAAAAAGATTTGTAAAATAAACAACTTAAAAAAATAAACATGAAAAAGTCAATATCAGATTTTTTATGTTTCACAATTAATCAAAAATGTTCAAATGTTTGTAGAGCTTATGGGACTTAACTACGGGGTCATTAGTCCCTAAACTTACAAACTACTTATAAACTAGCTACTTCTAAGGATGGCACAAATATCCCTGCACGAGGGGGGATTCGAACACCGTAGTGCACAATTAATCATATTGCATTTAATTATATAATTTTTTTACAATGAAACTGATATTGATTACTACTATTCAAAGTTTATTATCTGTTATACATATGTACTTGCATCTACCTTTTCTCCATTAATATCTTACCTCTCTGAGACTGATCAGGATAGAGTATGAATTATTCGCACGGGTCAGCAAGTATGGTATATTCGCTACTGCTCCGAGTGTCGAATGTCTGCCTCGCAGTTGTGTTACAGCGCAAAACTGTGACAGAGAAACTTGTTAAAATCTTAGATTGTTCAAGCAATCGCCAACCAAGCTAGGCGGAATCAGGTTATCGGCTCTATCGTAAATGCGACGCCAGTCTGTTTTGACGACAGCAGACGCTTCATCGGCGAGTTGAAAGCCTACAGCCAGCGGATTGTTGACTGTGACGGACGACCCGGAGAGCGAGAGGGTATATTCGTCAGCTTGTAAACATTTCATAGCTACGCATAACTCAGTCACAAGACTGAATAAGATGGCGGATACGTCAGCGGTTAAAGGGCTCATTGAGTGAACGTTGCACGCACAAGTAGGACACATTCTGTCATTACGAACCATCCCATACGTCTAGCGTCAGCCGGCGCCAACGGCCATACCACGTTGGGTATACCGCTTCTCGTTCGATCACCGAAGTTAAGCAACGTTGGGCCTTTTCAGTACTTAGATGGGTGACCGCCTGGAAAAAAAATAGATAATTGTCTTTGCCGGCCACGGTGGCCGATGAGACTGAGGCGCTCCAGTCACGGTCTGCACGGCCACTACGGTCGGGGGTTCGAATCCCCCCTCGGGCATGGATATTTGTGCCGTCCTAGTTCGTAAGTAGTTCGTAAGTAGTTTGAAAGTTTAGGGACTGATGACCCCGTAGTTAAGTCCCATAGACTGTACAAACATTTGAACATTTTTTTTGAGCGTCAGCCGATTTCTGTATATAGAGTAGAATGGGGTATGTCTGCGAAGCGGGTAAGACTGCGCAACGCTTGTATCTCATTCCATTCCATTCCATTCTATGATGATGATGATGATGGTGGTGGTGGTGGTGGTGGTGGTGGCGGCGGCGGCGGCGGCGGCGGCGGCTAGTGCAGCAACAGTGTTGAACAATTGAAAAATCTCAGTCTCTGTTGTATCTCAGTTTTAAAGATCCAACAGTTGGCTGCTCTGCAGGGCACGTAACGGCCTCTGTAGCTGACTTTTTACTGCCATAGTTTGGTTGTTGTCGTAGTGCTAACGGCTGAGCAATTTCATATAAAATTTTGTCTTGCGAAAATAAGTTGTACCTCAGGAAATAATGAGTTCACGCTTTTTAACTGTATACTGTAGTGAACTACGATTTATTGTCAGTCTTTTGATATACTGAAACATAGAATTTCGTGTAAAGCGTAACCATGTGCAGACAAAAGCTGAAGTCCCGTATTACGGGGCAAGCTTTAGCATTTTGGGTGGGGTAAAACTGCGCAGCTATAATTACCCCATAAGCTATAAGTATTAGTTTTTTCGTTGTCGCGAAGCTAGAAATGTTTATGAACAAGTGAACATAAAAAGTCGATATTGCAGATTGTTAGTAGTCTTAAAAGATATGATTTTTTTCTATTGTAGCATCTACAAAAGAAAAACTGAACGGAAGGCATGCCCTCCAGAAATACTATAGCTTTCTTGAACGTATTGATAACGTCCGGTCGCTTTCTGGATGGATTCAGTCAAGTTTAGGGACCGATGACCCCGTAGTTAAGTCCCATAAGCTATACAAGCATTTGAAACATTGTTGTTCAGCACAATATAAAGCAATCGTACTTTGTTGTAATATACTATGTTAGCAACAATTTATCTTATCAGTATTGTACATAATGGGATGGATTATCTTATTGTTATTCCATATTTTTTTATTAATCACTTTCCTTGAAAGTGAGGAGCTTTTTTAATAACGAATACGGGTTTAGAAAACATTGATCATGTGCAACACATCTTTTATTTTCAGTTTTCGTAAATTTATGCTGACAACAATCATGCTGTTAGTCGGAACTGTGACTTAATTTTTCGAAATACTTTCTGCAGCACTAATTGAAGCTACTGTATTCAGGAATGCCGAAATGGAGATATGTAAAGATGTTTGTCGCTTTCAAAAATCGGAAGTACAGATGTCATCTAAAAGCTAGCGCTTTCAAGATCAAAATCGTAGAGGCTACTTATGGAAGTAAACGATTGCTTTCTGCGTATTTTCTATTGTGGTAGTCTCGTTGAGGTCTGACATTTATTTGCCATGTTTGGTGTGTAACTAAACAATGAAGACCATCTTCCTACAGGAAAGTGTGCAGGACAGTGGAATTTGTGGTAGCTATATGGTAGCTTCACTAATTTGAGGTGAACGGGATCAGGATCACATCGAACTACTGAAATTTATATGTGAAAAAGAAGAAAAAACGAACTTCGAAAGAATACACTAGTAAAAAAATTTATGGCTTTTTCTAAAACAAAGTTTTTAAATAATCAATTAAATTGGAAGCCCAGAGGTTTTGATGTCTTTTCACTGAAGTCGTGTTATAATTGTGGACTGCCATTTTCTGGGAAGACAGAATGCACCCGCATTTTGCATTGGCAAAAAAGAGCCATCGCTATGAAAAACCATATTTTGTTTAAAACAGTGCATACGTGACATGTACGATATCACTACAAGATATGATCCATTGATAAGCAAAATATCTTCTACTACAACAGAAGTACTTCATCAAATTGCTAGAAAGCTAGCACTCAAAGGAAAAAAAATGTTTCTACAAGTGACATGACTGAGTCCTCCATAAGTAGAAATTACGTTTAATGTGATAATAAGACATAGGTTTTCAAATGACCACTTCATTTCTTCTTTATACGGTACAGTAACAGATAAAAATGTTACCACCTATTAATCGCCATGAAAACAAGATTCAACGAGATAAAACAGGGAAAACATTAGAAATTTAATACCCAATAACGGAAAGAAATTATATAAAAATAAATTGTAATTGCTACCACAGAATAAACAGTGTATGAGCTTCAGTGTATGTAGTATTAACAGGCGTCGCTAGATTGAAGCACTACAATTTTAAATCCCGATTGCTATCATTTACGTATAGCCTAAATCCGTTACTATTTTTACTTCTGACCTGCACCCTAGAAGTTACTACAGTCTGCTTTTTCCTTATTTATTCCCATAGTACATTAATGACACTATCTTCTTTATAAATAGCTTACTACGCAGTGCCGAAAAGATTTATGGATATTATCGCTGTAAATCGTAGACATTGCTAGATAGTGTCAACACTTCTTCAGTCCCATCTCTCCGAATTCACCTCCTGGTGCAACCAGTGGCTCCTCGCTGTCAACCGCACAAAATCCCAGGCAATCATCATAGGTCACACCACCCCTTCCTTCTGTCACAACGGTCTCTACCTCACACTCTATGTCCGTCCCATCCCACAAACCAAAACCCTCAAGTACCTTGGCCTCACCCTTGACCGCTCCCTCTCCTGGAAACCGCACCTCCAATCTGTCCATTAAAAACCCTCTCCTTCCTCAACCTTATCAAGCTCCTGTCTGGCTGGACATGGAGCCTTAACCACTCCACCATCCTCTTCACTTACCGAGCCATCAAGCCTTCTATCCTCTTTTGTTTCCATCCTGCCTGGGTCTCCATTCCCCCTGCCCGCTACGAATCCCTCCATACCCTAGAACGCCACACCATCCGCCTCACTTATCATATCCGCCTCCCATCCCCCACACAAATCCTTTGTCACTTGACTCCCTTTCCTCACCTTCTTCAGTTCCTAGAACACCTCCGCCTCCGCTATGTGTCCCGTAAAATAGAATCTCGCAACCCGGTCGTCTCCCACCTCTTGCTTCATCCTGGGCCTCTGCCACGTCGATACCTTGTAGCTACCTCCGTAGCTTCACCTCCACTTTCTCCACATACTCTCCGAGGGTAACTTCCGTCAACTCCCTCTCCCAGATGACCCATCATGACGTTTACCCCTCCATTCGAACTTAGTCCTTACACATATTTGTACATCTCCCTTCCTCCCCGCCCTCCTATCCCTGTACACTCCCATGCTTGGCTCTCGTCTCCCAGCTCCTTCATACGGTGAGTCCTTGCGCCTTCCCCCTCTCCCTCTCCCAATCCCCTCTCGTCCTTCTCCCACCGTTCTTCCCCTTCCTCCCCTTTTCCCATTGCGGTGCCCCTGTGTCGACATATTTTAACAATGTGCCCTTTAGTGTTTTGCCATTGTTTGTGCTTTGTGCTTAAGTGGTGTTTCAATACTTCAGCAGCCGCCAATCAGGTAGAATATTAGTGGTTTCGGTGTGTTTTAAGCAGTGTCTTCGTCATCATCTATGTGATGACGAAATCATCAATGTGATGACGAAATCATAAATGTGATTTCAACGACCCTGGATTTCTCTATCTCTGTGTGATTTTAACCACCGTGGCTGTTTTAATTCCGAATACGTTTTACTTCAAATTCTTTGCTCTGTGTCTGTCTCTCCATTTTACTCTCCATTAAAGTGTTTAAATTCAACAAATTTCATCACCTTTCTATGTTTTTAACAAATGACTTGTCAAAATTGTAAATACAATCGGCTGAATAGCAGCAATGAAGCTGCTGCCAGCGTGCCATCTCTGGTGGCTTTAAAATACCATTATTATTATTAAAAAGGTAAAGCAGTCGAAAATTCTAAGATTGGTTTGAACACCACAGTGCTTTACTAGGCATGGTCCTGTTTGGAGGTGGTACGCCGTTGCCTTCCTCCGACCTTCGAACTGCCTTACCCAGCCACTTATAGGGGGACCTACAATTTAACGTGGGTTCCGAACCACGATGCTACTCGATATTTTTCACATTAGCAACACTGACAGAGGTGAAAGAAGTGGAAAGTGACAGATAAAAAGCCTAGGACCTGGCGGTAATCGAACCTGCGACCTTTTGATTTGCTATCGAGCCACACTTTATTATTATCATTATTATTTTTAAAGATAGTGTCGTGATGGAATGTTTCAACATAACCCGAGATTTCCCGCATTGTGACGTAAATTGTTCGAACAGTTCGAGTCATGTTCAAAGCCAGCTCTAAATCTAACTCCGGCGCCAGACACCTGTTGTCTTATGTAGGCGATTCCTATCGCAGTGCCGTTCTCTGAGCGTTTACATTTCCCTGTGTTTGCATATGTATACCAGTTTCTATGGTTCTTCAGTTTATATTACGTAGAAGAGTAACAATTGTCTGCAGCATTATTAACAGAAATCTGAAGGGATAAATGCTCCTTTTCAAAAGTAATCTACAGAAGAAATTAAAATTAAATCCTGCACGATTTCGCTGTGGGCTTAACACGATAGCCTGGAGTAGGCGTAATATTACACCTGAGGCGACCGTGTCGGTACCTCTCTCGAAAACAGATTTCGTTTCAGTCAAACCGATTCTGTGAAGAGCGGCTATAACTCGACGGGCGGCCTTGTGTTTATCAGATGAATAGGAGGCACGGTAATCTCGCCGCGACACCAGAGCCGCTTCACAAATCACTCACCGGCCCGATGGCGCCGCGCCGCGCCACGCGGTCGCAATTTCAGTTAAATCCCGCGAGAAATTTAATCTGCCGGATAACTCTCTCCGTTCCGCTCCCTCAAACGCCGAGAGGAAGGAAGAAACAGTTGCGAGCGAGCGGAAAGAGATAGAAGGGGGGAAGGTGGGAAAAAAAAAGGACAACGAGAGAGAGAGAGCTGGAGAGATGTTGTGGTGGGGGGAGGGGTGACGGCGTGGCATTCTGGGTGATGGTCGCGGCTCAGATTAGAACGGCATGGCGTGTTGCGCCTGACGCTGCGGACGCGCTCTGGAGGGGAAGCGGGGTGCGTGGTGGGGGCAGAGCCTGCCTGCTGCTGGGAGTGGGAGGGGGGGGAGTTGGTTGTGGGATGAGGTGGGGGATTTAAACACTTGTCGCTTTTCGCGGTTACTGGGGCGGCGCATCTGAGTGCGAGGTGGCTACACACCGTGTCGACGTTTTCATTTCTTTACGCTCTCTCGAATTCCGAGCTGGCCTTTTGCGTAACTTTTCCGGCGTGTGTTTTTCACCGTTTTGACAGCATGTGGCGGCGAGAAAAGTCAGTGAGAAAAAATAATGCCTTTCACAACCGCCTTTCTGTTTACAGTGTAAAGGTTTATTCCGCGTGAGTTCTATTTATTAAAGCTGGGATAAAAGATTTTTTGTTGTTGATTTTGGTTGCACCCTTTACCCCGTTTCACTTATTAACCTTCTAAGCCACTACACTTTTCATCATTTCAATCTGGTAGTATCTATATTTTTCTTAAAAGGCTACAGAGCAGTAAAATTAAGTTTCAGTCTTACCCTATTTCCTACAGTTATTATTACCATTATTTAATACTAGCTTAAACCCACGGCTCCGCTCGCTTGTTGATTGATTATGACAGATAAGCTCTCTTTCAGTAGTGTGCTATGAGACTGGTTTTGGAGATGGCATTCAACAATAATGATTGTAATAATATCACAGATCGATCACTTGATATAATGCGTGAAACGTCAAATCGATTTTTTTAAAGAGATGTATTAAAAGATATTTCTTTTTTACTGCTTTATTTATTTTTTCTTACATTTCCTTATTCGTATGCTTATCCTTACAGAGAAAGAGCTGAAGACATTGTAGCTCGCATAGACCAAAGATATGGCCTGTGGCATCACGTTTCGCTGTATGTAACTTCCTTACTATAGAAGGCAAACGTCATCGCTGGCCTTCAGTCGGAATTCACTTAACTCTCGCCTTCCTTTATTTATACCCAAAAGCGATATCCTTCTGTCCTTGCTGTGAATATTTAATCTATTTGTTTGATGATATATTTGGTTCTAATTTAGGTACGCGATTCTTTATGGGCTAAGAACGCTCAGCGGATCAACGTCTTTCATTTGAAGTTTCAAATTACATTGGTTGTTACAGTGAAGCTTACAGCAAATATCTATTTTCATCATGGCAGTTTGAATCTTTTCACGACTGCAATTCTTGTACCAAAAACAAATATTGTATTAAAATTAATAGGGTAGTTTCAGATCTACTCCCAAGAAGTTCGAGATCTTACACTAGTGTGAATACATTGATACCGGAGAAGAAAATGAACTTTCGCAGCTTCGCATATAATTTTTGAACAGCCTAGAGGATAATGGTCAATCTCCTGATGTGCTGACTTTGGAAGAAGAGGCTATGGTAATGCTTCACACGTATTTGAATCCAGCAAAGTGATTACTGAATGGGACGAGGCTAAAAATGTATGACAATATCATAGATTTAGAAGTTGCAACTGGTGTGAATATTGGAAAGCGAATACTGTAATCTCGCATAGAATCGACACCATCTTATTTTTTAAATGACAGCAATTTCTAATTAGATTATCGTTCTGCATTACGATGTGCAGAGTCAAACACCTGATCGAGTTGGAATTTACTTGCCTGATCCAGTTTTTAGTTACTAACAATTTTACGTTGCCTCACACCAGCGCAAAACATTCAAAAACTTAAAACTTACACCTAAGGGTCTTCAAAGAGCTAACAGGAAGTACTGTATAAAATAATATTGTATATACTGTTAAAATCTGTTTGTAGTAATCGATGGTAAGGCATCGACTAAAACAGATGTAATATCTGGCGTTCCACAGGGTAATGTTATTGGTCCTCTGCTGTTCCTTATTTACATAAACGAGTTGGGAAAAAATCTACGCAGCCCTCTTAGGTTGTTTGCAGATGACGCACTCATTTACCGTCTAGTAAAATCATCTGAAGATCAAAACCAACTGCAGAACGATCTAAGTAAGACATCAGTATGATGTAAAAATTGGCAATTGAATCTAAATAATGAGAAGTGTGAAGCGCCCTTGGCCTCTTGTTCTGGGGCCTCCAAATCTCGAAATATATTTTTTTAGACTGTCCTGTTCCTCTCGTACTGGGGGCTTCCAAATCTCAAAACTTACTTTGTTTATTAGTAGTACATGTATATCCAAGTGGACAGGGAGAACTAATTTTGTTATGACGCCGCCCTGGGCCTTAACTTTGGGTTTCATCCTTTATTGATCTTCGATATTTCACGTCGTGTACGCTGACACTACCGAGGATACTGTGTGTAGTGAAACATTAAACAGTGAAGCTGTTTTCGTCACAGATGCTCCTACTATCTTTCGAAGTCTAACAGATCAGGAATTTCGAAGATCATTTGTGTTGACCGCCGCAGAAAAAAAAAAAAAAAAACAAAAAAAAAAAAAAAAACAAAAAAAAAAAAAAAAAAAACGTATACTTACTGGAAGGGAACGTGCAAGACTTTGTACGTCAATTGTGCGTTGTGACTGCATCTCAGTGCTAAAATGTAAGCAGTGATTCCATGTTGCAACAATATATGATATACTGCATGGTGATCATATTATTTTCCCGGATCCCTGAATAACACACCAATTGAATTTATAAATAGACTGTCAGTAGAGAACTCAATAAAGTTACAGCAAAAGACTATTTTTTACCCTCCCGGCACATGTAAGTGGATGGCACTACTTGCTACTAGGGATGGGAAAAACAGACCGATTAAAACCGATAGGGTAAGGTGGTACAATTTCGATATAGGTACAATTCTGATCAACATAAATTTTCGCGCCATTTTTCAGTCGCGTAGTGTCTCGTTGTGTGGCATTGTAGCGTAGCAGGTTTCTACAGCTCCTCCTGTGTTTTCCAAGAATACACCACTTTGTGCTTAGGAGAGAGAAATTTTTTCCCGTTAGGAGGTAAGTGAAGCTACTTAGTCTAACGAGCTCTTATAAATTTTCTATTTAAAGGTGACTAAATTCTCTACCCAAAATGCAATGTTTGGTACAACTAAGTAAGGGTTGGTGCCTGACGGAAAAAGTGCTTTTTATGTGGAAGAAGCCCTTAGTCAAAATTCTATTAGGAAGTGATCACAATTGTACCTAGTGTGGTACATTTTCGATCGATTTTTCTCAATTCTGTAACTTTTTGTGTGTCTATACCGACATTTGTAATTGTCTAATATTTGTGTTACATATTAGTTACACATCCAAGAACAAATGCTATAATTAAAATTACATATTTTCTCAATATATTTCCAGTTACAATAAGATTTGTCCGAAATGATCGAAATTGTACCACCTTACCCTACTGATGTTTTAGTCCTGAATTCGGTATTTATTTGGTGTCGGTTGAAACCGGGTTTTTTAGTTATTGCCAATAACCGGGTAAAAATTCTAGTATAACAACTTTCTGTAGTAATTGTTCTAAACGGTTTTTGCTTTTAACCCTCGAGCGGCAGCGCTGGTGCAAATATGCTACCACTTGTCTTTAAATGCTCACTGTTGTCACACTAATGGAGATGCCGTATTTCCGCTTTAGCTATTCCTCAATTAAGCCTTAGCAATGATGCCAGTCACTGTTCTGAGTTTCTAGTGCACGGTTGTGTTCACCCAAAAAAGTTTTGTTAGGGAGAGCATCACTGGTAGCAGATTTGCACCGCGCTGCCTGTCATGTAAGCAGACTTGAATAGTTTTGTGTTACGTCTAGTTTTCCTTGCAAATGGATTTGTGGCAGTTTCTAGTAAATATTTATTGTATAAATTTTACGCTCCATATTAGAATGCTCAAAAATTTAAATTTATTTCGTAAATAGAAGTTTATCTCTCGATAAATTGTCATCTAGTTTCTCCTGATGCTGCAGTTTCCGTGAATTTCATTTTTAACACTTTTTAAGCTTTACACTATGCGAAAGTGAGTGTTATTCTACTACGTAATTTAATCTTCAGGTCTCGTAGACGTGGTGTGGGTCTAACAGATGAGGAAATAGATTCTTTCGAAAAGTAATGAAAATCTTAGTGATTTTTGTCTAGATTCCTCATCATATCATGAACAGGATACTATTATTCAAATGTAAATCCTAGTTCCGATCCCAAACAAGAATTCAGACGCAATTAACCTGATATTGAAGAAGGTAACACACTGTGGAATAAAGCACCATTCAAGTAGCAATCAAAAACAATGAAAATAATACCATAAAAATCTTCCCTGGTTCAAAACGGAACGCAAGGGGGCATGAGGTCAGAGAAGCAAGCTCTCTCATACATGATAGATGATAATATCATTGATGAGGTAATTACGTGTACTAAGTTCCACAAAACACAGAAAAAAGCTGACACTAATTACTCAAGAGAGAGGAACCACAGGGAAGTAACGAAAGAGGAAAGGATAGTACTGCTGGATCTATTATACATGATTATTGTCCACTTTTAGAATAACGTTACATTTGTTATATTTATGCGCCGAAGGTAATCGCTATAATAATTCAAATATTAACGAAAATGTTTCAAATGTTTGTAAAGCTTATGGGACTTAACTACGGGGTCATCAGTCCCTAAACTTACAAACTACTTATGAACTACTTACGAACTAGGACGGCACAAATATCCATGCCCGAGGGGGGATTCGAACCCCCGACCGTAGTGGCCGTGCTGACCGTGACTGGAGCGCCTCAGTCACCGCGGCCGGCAAATATTAACGAATGTAATATTTCTACCTGTACATTAAACTATTTTTGCACATTACGATCACTTAGTAGCTATGTACTATGTTTGTAACTCGGAATACACAGTGGTAGCAAATCTGCACCTCGCTGCTGCTGAAGTTATAACAATTGGCGCTGCCGCCCGACGGTTAAATGTAAAAAGAAGACCTTGTAATATTTTGGCCAGAGACACATTTGTTCAGTGACTTTGCCAATGGAAGCATTCGTGCATGCCACACCGACCTGCAGCCAGCCTGGAGAGCCCTGCCGCCATCCTGGGGAGCCGGATCCAGCCTGCAGGAAGCCAGGAGCACAGACACATATATACAGACGGGAAACCTCCGTAAGGGGCCCGGTCCCACGCTCAGGTGTGCGGGGAGGGAGGGCCAGATCAGTTCCGTAAGATGTCCCATGATGGCGCTGCAGTCAGAAGCAGCCCTTTAAACTGGCCAGAGCAGGCGGCAGGTAGCGGCACGCCGGACACAGCCGTGGCCTCGTGGCAGGCGGCACGAGCTCTCCCCTCAGCCTCCCCTCCACGCTACCCTCTGACGTGCGAGAGGCACCCTCAGTAGTGCCTCTAGTGTGGTCTACCGGTTCTACCGGTGCTAAGCCAGGGAACCGCCTGACATCTGCTAGCATCTTACGGAACTATGAGGGGAGCGTAGGACAGTGGTCAGTGGTTTGGGGGGGGGGGGGGGAGCTGCTTCTCTGTATATGTTACTCTGTGCCAGGAGGCACCCCCAACTTTCACCTTCACCACCGACCACCACCCCACATTCTTCCGCCAAGGGGCAGCCAGGTGAATTGCCGTGGCGTTGTCGTAAGGATGTTCACAGCGAAACCAGGAGCGTGGAGATAAATGGCAACAGCGGACACAGGGAGGAAAGGCACTTACAACTAAATGGACACAATAGTGTGTGTGCAGAGAAAGCCCTTGTCTGCACGTACTAGAGGAGTCTTTTCCAAAAAACAGCGACGGCATCATAAAAACGTGGACCTCTGCAGACGGAAGAAGACAAGCAAACTGCCGGCCGAGTTGGCCGAGGGGACTGATGTAGATAGAGAGGTAAAAATTGACACACGTGCTTGGAATGACATGGCGTTTTATTAAAAAACCGTTAAAAAATGACAGAGTAAAAACATTGACAGTCGCAGCAGTTGTCAAGATCTCACTACTAAAATCCTTCTAGGTCATAGCTTTTACCCTCGATTAATCCGGTGTTGAATGTTTCGGTAACAGTGTATGCACCGGTGCTGTTTAAACAACACTGGCATTCAAGTGAATCTTCCGATCGGAACTGATAGTGCCTCACCATAACAGTGCTGTTCACAACATTATTCCTCGACCACAGCTATTGTTGAGGAATGATGGTGAACATATTGAGCAGTTCCTGTAAAGAACATCATCTCTGCTTTGTCTTAATTTATTATGCTAATTATTGCTTTTCTGATCAGACGAAGCGTCAAATGTCGGACATGTTTTGAAGTTTTTTGTTTTAATAAAACCCCATGTCATTCCAAGCATGTGTGTCAATTTTTACTTCTCCATCTACGTTAGCCAGGCGGGGTGGCCGAGCGGTCTGTGGCGCGCCAGTCACGGTCTGCACGGCCACTACGATCGGGGTTTCGAATCTCCCCTCGGGCATAGATATTTGTGCCGTCCTTAGTATTAGCTAGTTCGTAAGTAGTTTGTAAGTTTAAGGACTGATGACCACGTTGTGAAGTCCCATAAGCTATACAAACATTTGAACATTTTTGACAAGCAAACTCCTGCAGTGCACACATGCATGGGTGGGAGAGACACTGGCTTGCAGTGGTTCCACAAAAACAATGTTTCTCGCCAGGAAGAAAGACCCTGATAAATGGCATACTAGACAGGCCTAACACAGACAACTGCCACAAAGAACTGTCTTTTAGAACCAAGAAGGGATGCAGAAGATAAAGACAACGCGCTTGAAACGTGGGAAAGACGCCAGTGCACAAGTCTCATCTCAGCCCACAGAAAATTTCCACCGGGGAGTGAGAGGCGTGGTCGTGAAAACGGCTATCAGCTATTGGACGACGTTACGAAACCAACTCATAAATCGCAGAGCCAAAGAGACGCAAAATTCGAGGAGAAGGTGTAACTGGAGAGCGACATATGGGACTTGGTGAGAAACCACCAAAGAAGACACTTGGTCCATCGCAGGAGAAGCGAGCGGAGAGCGGGCGTGTGCTATGCAGCTGCGACCACGACCGACACCGCCGCGCAGCCACACCGCACCGCGCCGATCCAGCGCCTGACGCCCACACCAAGTTAATGTTGGTGAGATAGGAAATTACTCTCCTTCTCCATTCATATCTGAGTCGTGTCCATGCCCAGTCAAATCGGCCCCGAGAGATTATTGTTATCAAACCTTTTAATAATTAAAACTAAATTACATCTGGTAAACCTCTGTGTAACCTGTTATGTTCTCATATCAATCCCTTGAATCAAATGTCCCTACCAGCCTAGTTCCATAATTATTCATTATATTTTTATTCAATTTTACTGCAGTGTGTGAGGGAGGAAGGAAGCTTGGGGTTTAACGTCCCATCGATGACTTGCTCATTAGAGACGGAGCTAACGCTCGGAATTGTGATAAGGATGGGGAAGGAATACGGCTGTGCCCTTTAAAAGGAACCATCCCAACATTTGAGTGGAATGATTTAGGGAAAATCACGGAAAACCTAAATCTGGATGGCCAGAGGTGGATTTGAACCACCGTCCTCCCAAATGAGAGTCCAGTGTGTTACCACTGCACCACCTCGCCCGGTACTGCGGTGTGGGAGTTATTGAGGGAGAGGTTTGATTTACCACAAACTAATACTTATTTCTAAAATTTCAACTGCTGTGAAATGTGAAGTTGTCGAAGAAACTAGGAAATATTATCAGTGATAATTATAATTTAAGAACAATCCCGAGTCAGAAAAGCAACAACGCATGGTGTAAGAATTGATACATATCTTGTCGAGGCATCAGTGCACCTGTCCCCTAATGGCGTGGCCTATTAGACGGCACCTATGCACGTGCACTGTGCAAGACTTGCCTCCGTCTGACCCTACGGCATTACTTTGCTGTCGTCGCTGGATATCGGATTTGTTTTACACTGAGTCTAGAAGTACTTAAAATCAAATGTTCAGATGTTTTTAGAGCTTATGCGACTTAACTGCGGGGTCATGAGTCCCTAAACTTACGAACTACTTATGAACTAGCTAATACTAAGGACGGCACAAATATCCATGCCCGAGGGGGGATTCGAGCCCCCGACTGTAGTGGCCGTGCAGACCGTGACTGGCGCCCCGCCGAACGCTCAGTCACCGCGGCCGGCTGGAAATACTTAACACACTGCGGTAGCAGAGAGGTACTACAGTTCATTTGCCTAAAAAGGCTGAAAAAAAGTTGATGTTCATGTGTTGTTATTGATGTACTATAAGCTTAGCATAATAACAGAGCCCTTTTGTACAATTATTTCTTTTCAGAAATGTCTGAAAAGCATATCAATAATTGTAAATATGCCCACAACAGGTAATGACAATTTGAATGCGGACGTATTACTACGCTCGACCTATTGCTGGAATCCGTAACTAATGGTCAGGGAGCACAACCATCATAGTTTGCTATAAGTTAAAAATCTGAGTTGGAAGGAAAACTTGCCTGGATAGCCTAACTGGTTAAGGAGACAACTGACCCAAAGCAGGAAATTTGGGTTCGAATCCTGGTGCAGCACAAATTTTCAACTTTGCTGTTGGATTTATTTTAGTGCCCCAAAATGATCGAAGTGTCTAAATATTACAATTTTCTTAATTTTGTTATTGCTTCACAGTGCAAAATTTGTAACAACTTACAGTGGCGATGTAGGACCTCGTGAATTTAGATTGACGCCATCGCCCCACTTGTCTCCATCACCTGCACCTCAGTTTTCAACCCTTAGTACTATTCACAGTGCCCAAATAGCGATGTGACCCTCCTATTAAAATATGATTTTTCAGCCGATATTCAGAATCAGTAGAAGGAAACTGGTGACTTGTTGGTGTTTTGAATCCACCTATCTTGAAGAAAAGTATAATGCAAAAGTCCGAGGACGTCTTAGTTTTTCAGCTTTTGATTTGTAATTTTATATTTATTATTGGAAATAATACCAATAAAAAAACAAAAAACTCGTAATTTACAAAACCGGTTATCTTGTATCGTTTTTGCGGTAGGGTTAACCTGGAAGTGGAAAAATAAGAAAACAACAACACGGTATAACCGCAAGCCTGCTGTTTCATTGATATCCGACATCCCTTCTTGCAGCTGCAGGTTGAAGGCTGTTTCTGAGCGTCGTCACGGGGGCATTTATTTTTCCCAAGAAGCCAGTTTTAAAGCCCTCCGCACAACCCTCGGGAACCACCACCCCACAATCTCCTGCCAACGGCGGTGCGCGTTTTTATGCAGAAACTTGGCAACAGCGGCGGGCTTATCTCGGCGAGTATTCACACGAGACCTCGAGGCTCGCCCTGGTTGCCCAGGTCTCTCCGCAGAGATAGGCGGGGTGGGTGGGAGAGCACCTGCCGTATTGAGGCGGCTTATCTCGGCTCTGCTCGCCGAATAACGCTGATAGATACTGACAGCGCAGTGATAGCGCTCCAGGTTTGCCACCATCAGTTTTTCTCCGCGTACCAGGACGTCGTCGCCAAGGCGTAAAGAAACGTATACTGTGTGTGGCAGTATTTTTTCATGGCGTTGGTAGGAGTATCAAAAACTTGTGTTGACTCCACTACCATTATTTTTTCTCGTACTTACCGTATTTACTCGGCTATAGTACCCGCCTTTTTTTCCAATTTTTTCCCCTTGCGAGTGGGAGTTGGAAAAGAATTTTCCCCTGTCGACTGTGGTCAGATTTCCTTATCTACATCTACAGTAATACTCTGTAAGTCACATTAATGTGCATGGCAGAGAGTTAATCGAACCGCTTTTATGATGTTTCTCTACAATTCCATTCTCTAATAGCTCGCGGGAAAAAAGGAAGACTTAAATCTTTCCGTTTTCGATTTGATTTCTCTTATTTCATTCTGATGATCGTGTCTTCCTATGTAGGTGGGTGCTAGCAAAATCTGTTCGCATTCGGAAGAGAAAGTTGGTGAAAGAAGTTTCGCAAATGGATCTCGTCGCAACGAGTAACGCATTTCTTTTAATGACTTCCACCCCGAATTCGTGCATCATTTCCGTGACGCTCACTCCTTATATCGCGATAATACTAAACGAGCTGCCCTTCTCTGAACTTTCTCTAAATCGTCTGTCAATCCCACTTCGTGAGGATTCCACATTGCGCAACAATACTCCAAAATTGGACGCACAAGCGTAGTGTAAGCAGTTTCTATAGTAGAGCTGATGCATTTTCTAAGTGTTCTGCCAACGAAACGTAATCTTTGGTTCGCTTTCCCTACAATATTTTCTACGTGTTCTTTTTAATTTGTTTCTAATAATTACCCCTAGGTATTTAGCTGAATTTACGACCTGTAGTATTAAATGATTTATTGTGTAAATGAAGTTTAACGGGCTTCTTTTAGTGGTCATATGGATGACTTCAAACCTATAATTTTTAAGGGTCAATTGCCATTTTTTGCACCTTGCAGATATCTTACCTAAATTCTTTTCCAGTTGCTTTTGATCTTCTGGTGACATTACTAACCGATAAGTGACAGCATCATCTGCGAACAGTCTAACGTAGTAGCTATTCCGATTGTCTCCTAAATGTTCATAAAAATTAGAAACAGTAGGGGCCCTATAACAATTCCCTTGTGAACGCCAGATATCACTTCAGTTCTACTCGATGTCGTTCCATCATTTACAACGTACTGTGTCCTATCTGACAGGAATTCGCGAATCCAATCGCACAATTGTGGCGATATTCCATAAGCACGTAATTTGATGAGAAGACGCTTGTGAGGTACAATATAGAAAGCCTTCCGGAAATCTAGAAATACGGAATCTGTTTGTCATCCATTGTCTGTAGCACTCATCACGTCGTGTGAGTAAAGAGCTACCTGTGTTTCCCAAGAATGACTTTTTCTGAACCCGTGTTGACTGTGGGTCGATATGTCGTTCTCATCGAGGTAGTTCATAATATTTGAGGAAATTATATGTTTTGAAATCCTGGTGAAAATCGACGTCAATGATATAGGCCTGTAATTTTCCGGAACACTCCTATTGCCTTTCTTGGATATAGGCGTATCCTGTGCAACTTTCCAGTCTTTTGGTAAAGAACGTTCGCTGAGCGAGCGGTTGTATATGACAACTAGGTATGGGACTATTGCATCAGCATACTCTGAAAGAAAACTAGTTGGTATACAGTCGGGACCGGGAGACTTACTTTTGTTTATGAGATTTAAGTTGCTTTAATGCACCAGGGGTATGAAAGGAAAAGAAATACAACGAGACATTACAGATAAGACCTATCTTTATTTTTCTACATAATTTCTAAGTACATTGAGACATTTGTCGAACCACTTCATAAGCTTCAAAAAACCGTTCAGGAAAAAGCAAGGTGTTGCATATGGAAGAAGCGTTGAACGGCTTGTTTGACGTCAGCATTGCTTCCAAAGCGCCTTCCGCCGAGAGTCTTCTTCAAAGTTGGAAACAGATGGAAGTCCAGGAGCCAGCGTCAGGAAATGATGCCCAATTTTGAGTAAATTATTGCTGCCGAATGTCATGTAACCAGCAAATTCACGAAATTTTCTGATTTTTTAAAGTTTCGTACTTTGACGTCAAAAATTAAGGGGGGTACTATATGTGGTGGGATACTGTAGCCCAGTAAACAGACACGAAGCTCAGTATGTCACAAAAATGAAAATATAAAGTATTTATGAGCTAAAAGCTGCGTCCCGCAGTGTTACCCAAGGGAAAATAGTCAATTGTAAGGAAACGTTAATGCCGAAACTTAACCAAACGTATGCAACATCATGAAAATTCTCTTGGAAGAATTGCGGTGAGTGTCAATTGTGGCCTAGTAGAAAGGTGGCAGAAATACGGTCCTAGGCCTAGGAACAAATAACAGCAGCAGTTAAGATTCTCGAACAAACACTTGTACTAATTGGAAAAATTTGGACGCGATCGAATGGCAGAGTACGAAATGTACAAGGAAAGGGAGTCCATAACTGCACGACTGAAACTTCCTGGCGGATTAAAATTGTTCATTGGGCTATTTCTGATTCTGTTATCGTGTACTTTCAACCGCGTAAGTTTGCGCCATCGTTTTTGATAGATTAAAGAAATAGGTACATAAATACCTTTCTGTATTAGAATGCAATGCTGTGTCGAAATTTCAAAGCTGTTGGTCGCCAACGTTTGGAGATTAACGTTTTATTACAAAGGAACATAACATATTTGTTAATATAAATGTGTAGATACTGATGCATTTAAACTTTTATATACTATCAACAATTACGAGAAATATTGAAAATTACATTTTTCGTGCCTCTAGAAGCCGTTAGATAGGTCACCTGCAACAAATACAGATGGACAACCCTACAAACATGGATTTTGTCTTGTAGGCTTGTTCTGCAGATGTTAGTCGCTACGTGAAGTTCTAACCCTTTAATGCATGACCTATTGTTTACGCTATAGAAACTACCACAATTAATTTATATTGCTTATATACTGAGAAAATATTTTAAAAAAGAGTCCTTAAAATTATTATGCACTACTACAACAAAAATTCCTAGCTGGTCAGCTGTATAGTGCTTCCATGATGTAACACATGCCACTATTATGCTTCCCATCTTTCCAGAAAGTAACTCATAATGCAACAGTAGTATGTGACTTTTACATGGCAAAGGAAGAGTAGCCGAGCTGTCTAAGGCGCCTCGTTGCGGAGCGCACGGTTGCTCGCCGTCGGAGATTCGAGTCCTCCCTGGGGCATGGATGTGTGTGTTGTCCTTAGGTTAGTTTACCTTAGTTTAAGTAGTTTGTAAGCTACGGACTGATGACCACGCAGTTTGGTCCGATATATTTAAAAACATTTGAACATTTTTTGGAGAATACTAATGTAAACAAACGCACACGTGGAAGTAACTCAATGCCGCTAACTGTCGAAATGATTCAGTAGTACTATGCAATTTATAATTTCTAGGACGAGCTCTTTGGATGTGTAACACGATGGATAGAAGCAGATACAAATGAATTTGTTCTAAAATGTTGATCATTTTGTGAGATAATGGAAACAATAAGGTATGTAGCTGATCAGTTACACTATGTATTGATGGGTTAAGCACACGTTACAGACTGCGCAGACTTGCAGGCGGCTAGGTGAAAGGGCGGAGACTAGGGCAGAATGTAGCGCAGCAGGATGTCAGGGGTGCTCACCCCAATTAGGGGTGGTTAGCGGCCAGGTCGCCTCGTTACCGCCATCCCCTAATGGCGTGGCGTGGCGCGCCCCTTAGAGTCGGCAGCCCGCGCTGCAGCCCCTGACCTACATAGCGCCACGTCAGAGGGCCAAGTCATCTAGACACCAAAGTCCCCTGACACAGCAGTCGCAGTAGCTGTCTAATAGGACTGGGGCTCACTTCTCTTTCAAGCTCACAGCGTAGAAATTTCTTTTTAAAACATACTGAGCGCTAATTTGCTTCGTTTGGGCGAGAGTGTACATTGAGATAAGAATAGGAGACATTCTGATTTCAATTTCGAAGAAAGCAAGTGCAGACAAATGTGAAAATTACAAAACTATCAGTTTAAGAAGTCACGGTTGCAAAATACTATCACGAGATACTTACAGACAAATGAGAAAATTGGTGGAGTCTGACGTAGGGGAAGATCGGTTTGCGTTTAGGAGAAATGTGGGAAAATGCGAGGCAATACTCACATTACGACATATCTTAGGTTAAGGACGGGGAAACCTAAGTCTTTAAAATTTGTGGATCTGGAGAAAATTTTTGACAATGTTGACTAGAATACACTCTTTCAAATTTTGAAGGTAGCACCGGTAACAATAGCGAAGAGATATATTCAACTTGTACCAAAACCATACCGCAATTATTAGAGTCGAAGGGCATGAAAGGGTCGCAGTGGTTGGGAAGGGAGTAAGACATGGTTGTAGCCTTTCCTCAATGTTGTTCCATATGTACACTGAGCAAGCTGTGAAGGAATACAATGGGAAATGTGGAGAGGGTATGAAAGTCCAGGGAGAGGGAATACAAATCTTGCCGTTTGCTGATGACATAGTAATTCTGTCAGAGACACCAAAGAACTTTCCCTCTTGAGAGAGTAATTAAACGGAATATATAAGATGAACATGAACAGTACGAGGGTAATGTAATGTAGTGACAGAAATCAGGCGATGCTGAAGGAATTAAATTAGGTAATGAAACGATAAAAGTAGGTGAGTTTTGTTATTTGAGTAGCAAGATAACTTCTGACGTCCGAAGTAAAGAAGATATAAAATACAGAATAGCTATGGGAAGAAAAGCTGTTCAGAAGAATAGAAATTTGTTGAGAAGCAATTTTAGTTTAAATGTTAGAAAGTCCTTTCTAAAAGCATTTGTCTGGAGTGTGCCATTGTATGGGAGTGAAACGTGGACGATAAGGAGTTCAGACAAGAAGATAATAGAAGATTTCGAAATGTTGTGCTATAGGCGAATGATGAAAATTAGATGGGTAAATCACGTAACTAATGAGGAGGTGCTCAGCGGAATTCGCCAGTGTGCTGTTCGAATCCACGAATTATACGAATACAAAATTTCTAAATCTCTTTTGGTTAGGAATAAATGATTAAGGGTCCTGATGTACATATTTATGAAACAGCTTTTGTGGGTATCTGAGTTTGCAGAATCCCGTAGAAGTCGTTATTCATGGAATTTACATTAACTGCGACTGTGGAAAAGGTGAAAATGTGTACCCAGCCGGCATTCGAACCTGCGTCTCCTGCTTGCTATTCAGTTGTGAAGATTCCTATAGTACTTTTTTATTTATTTTTTATTATAAAATTACTTACATTAAGGATAAGATACAAACCGATGCCCGAAGTAGGACTCGAACCTCCGGTGGGATCGACCGCCCATTTCTTGGTATGATGCCTTACTGCCTTACTGCTACCCCGTGGCTACCGCTGGGGGGACAGCCATCATGACAACTGCACGGAATACTATCTCGCCTCCCGTCGGATACAAATTCTTACCATTTCCCTACCTACTGTTACTGAAACTCGTATTTCTTCTTCTTCTTCTTCTTCTTCTTCTTCTTCTAATAATTGCCGTAGGTGTAAGGGCCTAAGAGTTCCTCGGCTCTGAAGAAAGGATCATTGACCGTCATCGGTTTATATATATATATATATATATATATATATATATATATATATATATATATATATATATATGGTGTCTCTGTTCTTTCGGACAAAATGTTCAAATGTTTGTATAGCTTATAGCTACGGGGTCATCAGTCCCTAAACTTACAATCTACTTATGAAGTAGCTAATACTAAGGACGGCACAAATATCCATGCCCGAGGGGGGATTCGAATCCCCGACCGTAGTGGCCGTGCAGACCGTGACTGGAGCGCCTCAGTCCCCTCGGCCACCGCGGCCGGCTCTTTCGGAAATGTCTTAAAGAACAGGCGACACAGGTATACAGGATCAAGCGAAATTCGTGCACTCGGGCTTCGCAGCAGGATTCCTCCCATGCCAGCAATAAAAAATTTCTCTCACAAAATTTCATCATGCGAATATTTCCGGCAGTAAATGGACGTTGAAGAATGAGATAGGTGTGTGTGCCTTACGTTAGTGTGTTTTGGAACTACAAAATTACGTCAACAAACTTCTAGGGTAAGTAGAAGGCGTCTTGAGGAACAAAATGAGCATAGAAATACATGGCACGAAGCGTCGTCCAACGCCGCTACAGAGCGCCGAAGTTGCTGGAGGTGATGTCTAGCGGCAGGCGCCGGTGCCTGTAACTTGGGCTCTCCGTAGCGTCGTTGAATGGCGTTTCCGGGCTTGGGTTTCTATGCTGAGTTAGTTTCTCAACACGCTTTATAGATCCGAAAGAAGTTTACTGGTGGAATTGTGTAATTCTGAAACTGACGTATGGAACACACACGCGTCTCAGTCTTCCACGTCCATTTACGTGTTCAGGACTAAATTTTGCGAGCGACATATTTTTATTGATCGCATGTGAGGAATTGCGTTGCGTAGCGCGAGTGCTTCGTCTGTATAAGCCGCGGAAGTGTTTACACATTCCACCTCCTGTCTTTTTTCGAACTCAGGACGCAGCAACGAAAAAAAAAAAAAAAAAAAAAAAAAAAAAAAAAAAAAAAAAAAAAAAAAAAACCGGTATGGCAAAAACGGGTGACGGACTACGAAAGCACTGTTTTAACCGGTGGCGACTGGTGCTTCAGATGACTGGGAGACAATTTGGCGCACCTCTGCGAGTGGCGCCGGGGAAAAGCGCTCGATCTGCAGAATGTCTCACTTCCACTTTTTTGTGATTGCTTCAACTCGAGCTGACGCGTCGGCCCATCAAGCTTCTTTATTTCACACTTTTGTTGATAATAAGGTAAAGGTTTTATACGCGTAGGCATAATTCCTCCGTACTTAATTACGACATACCTTGCCTTACAATACGTGTTTTGCAATTGCCTTTCAAGCGCCGTTACGTTTAATCTGCCCACTTTCGTAATGTTGAAGTTTAAATACAAAATCCGCCAAATACGGCACATTTGCTTCCGACTGCCTGAATTGGAGGCTACGCAACGCGATATTCATTTGTTGCAGACCACGTGATTATGTCGTCAGCGAATCGTCAGCCTATGGTAATCAAACCTTACCGCCGCGGCAACATCCAAATAACAATTTTTGACGTTGGAAATTAAATATGCTGTAATGCGTTTTATAGACGATAGCAAGCAATGTTTACAAGATGTAAAAATTACCGTGTTAACATGAAATTTAAATTATTTTATTTTCGAAATCACTTCATTACATTTTCATACAGATGATAAAATAAATAAAACATGCTATACCTGCTCTATGGTTGACAGCTTCTTGTATGTACCCTTGTCCGGTCAGTAACAGTTATTGGTCTCGTAAAATGAAGATTTAAAAATAGTTGAGTGTTTCGTTCATACAAAATAAACGTGCTATAGTACTGAATGGTTGACAGGATCAAGTGATTCTAAATCTTCATTTTACGAGGCCAATTACTTTTACTGATCAGACAAGGATACATACAAGAACCTGTCAACCATAGAGCAGGTATAGCATGTTTTCTTTGTCATCTGTCTGAAAGTGTAATGAAGTGATTTCAAAAATAAAATAATTGAAACATCATGTTAACACGTCAATTTTCACATCTTGTAAACAATGCGTGCTTTCGTCTATAAAACGCATATTTAATTTCCAACGTCAAAAACTCTTATTTGCATGTTGCCGCGGCGGTAAGATTAGGTTAACATTGGCTGACGACATAATCACGTGGTCTGCAACAAATGAACATCGCGTTGCGTAGCCTCCAATTCAGGCGATCGGAAGCAAATGTGTCGTATTTGGCGGATTTTGTATTTATACTTAAATATTAAGAAAGTGGGCAGATTAAGTGTAACGGCGCTTGAAAGACATTTGCAAAACACGTATTTTAAAGTAAGGTATGTCGTAATTAAGTACGGAGAAATTATGCCTACGCGTATAAAATCTTTACCGATAATAAACACCAAGAACAGATGAATGTGCACATGAACACTAAATGCAGGCCGCGATGGCCGAGAGGACTGCGGCGCGTCAGTCACATTCTGCACGGACACTTCGGTCGAGGGTTCTAATCCCCCCCTCGGGCATGGATATTTGTGTCGTCCTAAGTATTAGCTAGTTCGTAAGTAGTTTGTAAGTTTAGGGACTGATGACCCCGTAGTTAAGTCCCATAAGCTCTACAAACATTTGAACACTAAAACATAGTAACTGATTACACTGTTAAGTGACTGCAAAAAAGTGAGCCGCGGTGGAGTAGCCGAGCGGTCTAAAGCGTCTCGCTGCGGAGCGCGCGGTTGCTCGCCGTGGAGGTTCGAGTCCTCCCTGAGGCATGGATGTCTGTGTTGTCCTTAGGTTAGTTTACCTAGGTTTAAGTAGTTTGTAAGCTACGGACTGATGACCACGCAGTTTGGTCCGATAGATTTACAAACATTTGAACATTTGAACAAAGTGAATCTGTTACTATGAAGAGACAAGCTACCTTTGAGTTACGTGACACTGTAAGCAGTATCCCCTCCTAACCTTACACATGCGCAAAAGCTGCTCTCCCCCACATTTTCTCAAACAGTTAAAAAATTGGTTACAACGAAGAGCAACAATCTAATGTAATTTACACAGAAAATCGCGACAAATTGGGTAAAAGTCCAAAGATGTATGGCAAGCAACAAGACTAAAGTAATTGTTGTTCCCGTAACTGTTAAAAAGAAGACTGGGTTTACGGAAAATCGTTTGCAGTCTTGAACCCACTACCTTAGGAGGCGCAGCGCAATGCCGCTAAGTACAAGCCTATTTTTGGTATTGGAGAGTAGTGACTTCATCATTATTCATGATCGGATCGTCTGAAGGCTTGATGCGTCTTTAATTTATAGTTGTATTGTATCAAATATTACATGTTTTTGATTAATATTCAATGTGCCAAAACAATATGAAAGGCGGATGTTGCCTTCATGGAGGATTTGCGAATGCGCAATGCGGGATGTGCAGTAGCTCCATTGTCTTGCTGCGGGACCATTCGTGCGTAACCGCCAGGGCTCGAGTAGACAGGAGCTGGCGTCTCCGTCAGCTCCAACGCCAATGTTACAGAGGCGTTTCTTCTCGCCCGTTCCTGCCGCGGGAGCGCCCACATGCTGCGTCCAAGAGGTTCAGAAGATAATTTGAACCTCAGCCGCACATGCGCATTGCAACGCTGTGGGCACTGTCGCCTATATTAAGCGGCCGAGCCACGGCTGGTGTACATGCTGTCTCCACGTCAAACGTTTCTCATGCGATAAAGATACTTTGAATCTACTTATAAAATGATCTGATAGAAGAACGAAGCGAAGAATGAAAGTTTAAAAAATTTAATTTAATTTATTTACTTTTTTCACGACGAGCTTTTTTCCGGGGGTTTTCTGAACCGTTAAACACACTGGACGCGCCGCCACTCTGATGTACTATAAAAACACTGTTGTAGCGTTCAAATGTTTGTAAATCTATCGGACCAAACTGCGGGGTCATCATACCGTAGGTTACAAACTACTTAAACTAAGGTAAACTAAACTAAGGCAAACACACACACACACACACACACACACACACACACACACACACACACACACACGCATGCCCCAGGGAGGACTCGAACTTCTGACGGCGAGCAACCGCGCAACCGCGCGCTCCGCAGCGAGGCGCCTTAGATCGCTCGGCTACTCCACCGCGGCGTTGTACCGCTAAAATGGTAACGAGTTGTAGCTCGAGCTGCTGCTTCGAGCGGCGGTGGAGTAGCCGAGCGGTCTAAGGCGCTTCGCTGTGGAGAGCGCGGTTGCTCGCCGTCGGAAGTTCGAGTCCTCCCTGGGGCGTGTGTGTGTGTGTGTGTGTGTGTTTTGTCCTTAGTATAGCTTACCTTAGTTTAAATAGTTTGTAACCTACGGTATGATGACCACGCAGTTTGGTCTGATAGATTTACAAACATTTTGAATGAAATACACAAGATAACTGTGAGATATTCTGCAAATTTATTGGTTTACGAACCAGTTTTCGGCTGTTACGCCATCATCAGGTAAACATTACAAGTTTAAGTTTCAAAGATCTTAACTTGCTAGATATATAACATTCGAAGGAGGATAGTGTTTTGATTTATAACTAACCTGCGGAAAATATTACAATTCAGCCAATTTCTATTATTTCACTTTATATTTCTTAGGATACCATCATAATCTATTAAATTGTCATGTATTTTACAATGTCAGGAATTTTCACCACAACTTGAATTGTAATATTTCCCGCAGGTTAGTTATAAACCAAAACAGTATTCTCCTTTGAAAGCTATATATCTAGCAAGTTAAGATCTTTGAAACTTAAACTTGTAATGTTTACCTGATGATGGCGTAACTGCCGAAAACCGGTTCGTAGACAAAAAAATTTGCTGAATATCTCACAGTTACCTTGTGTATTTCATTCATAATGTATAAAATATTCTGTCAAGAACTGACGGAACAGTCAGTGAATATGATTACAAACATCTGAACATTTTTGCTGCTTGGACACGGACGGCCGCACTGCCCTCGGTTGGTGACGCAGCCAAGAGACCATCCAGGGTGAGGAGAACGCGACCGCGGCCCGCTGACTGCTTCTTCTCACAGCGGGCTGGCCTGTGCACCGCCGAGATTAATGACTGGCGACGACGCTGACGCAGGCTGCGCGGCAGGCCGGCTGAATAGACGGCCAGGCCTCTGCGGCTGTTCATTAGCGAGGCACAGCCGACAGCCAGATTAATTATGAGCAGCGGGCGTCCAGATAGCGGCGCGACGCGACCCCCCGCTGTGCCGTGACCTTTGCGCTCTCCGTGTACATGGCTGCAAGGCTGCGCTGGACACAGACCGGAATCTCGCCGATCGTACTTCGGGGTGAAGAGTAGGCGTCGAACTGCACCAGAGGTGTCAACGAGGCTGATGGGGCAACACCACCTAGAAGAAAAGGCCTCACAAGTGGCCTTGCCTACGTCACATCGAGAGGACGCGGCTACCAGCTGACTGGCTGGCCGCTGGGGCACGCCTACCGCCTCGCAGCGACCGGCCAAACAGCTTGAATTCGCTGCCTCTCGGTGTGACGTAGGCATGGCCAGTTGTGAGGCCTTGTCTCCTAGGTGGTGTTGGATGGGGGCATCTAGACGTCAGAGGTAGAGCTCGCCCAGTTCAAATGTTTGTAAATCTATGGGTCTTAACTTCTTTGGTCATCAGTCCCTAGGCTTACGAACTACTAAAACTAAGAACAACACAGACACCCATGCCCGGGATAGGACTTGAACCTCTGACGGCGATCACCTTGCGCTCCTCAGTAAGGCGCCTTACAACGCTCGGCCAGGCTCAGTTGGAGGGTTGACAGAGTTGCTCACCCCCAACCCCCCTTTGGCTAATGGCCCAGCCCCCAGCCCCCACCCCCAAACTCCGATCTTCCCTTCCCCAACACACCAGACACATTAGGTCCTGTGTGGCCAGTTAATATTGAAATTAAATATCTTTTATTTCACATTTTGTAAAGTGTTTTGAAAAGCCTCCCCCAGGCTGGGCAAAAGTACTAATTCTTCAGCCCCCCATTAACGCTGGACAAAGGATAATGGAGCTTACATAAATCAGAGATCGTACTATAATGTTAAAATCAACCAAAGACGAAATAAAGACACATATCAAATAAAAATGTATAATCTTTAATATCCTCCAAAATTTCTAATACAATTTTTAACCATAATCGCTAATAACAACATAGACAGAAATAATGAAGAAAATAATGCCATATCTGTTAACTTTTACATTTTCTATCTGAAACAAAAATTTGTAAATATTTGTAAACGTATAGTATTCCGAGGTATTGACAGATGCTGTAACTGGCTACACTTCATAAATCCAGTGTAAAACATCACCTAATAAATAGTCAGTAGAATGTTATCCAGTTTTGTACCAAACATCCGCCAATTACTTGAACGATGTTGTAACTGTCAATTTTGTCCTCACTATCTGCTCCAAAACTTCCCATAACGGTTCAGGTATGTCTATTATGAAGTCCAGAGGAGATGTTTGATAATTTTATGATGTTGTAGAAAGCACTTTGGAACCTATTTGGGTATGGATATGGGCGTATTGTTATTTTGGAATATGGTAGTATTTGTCAGCAACATGTTAGTCATAGCAAGCAGTTTGCTTTCGAAGATGGTCATATATTCGTTCACAGTTACCTAACCCATGAGGGTAATGGTAGTACAGTTCAATACCGCGATATAGAAGAAACAATCACAACAGTAAGTAGGCATGATATATTATATTGTAAGCTTCTTTTTGGGCTTTTGATACATAAACCCGGTTGTCTGTACGAAGCAATGTAAACGATCATTCACTGGTCGATACCACATACTTATAGTTATCAAGTGTCCAGGTATTAGAATCTAGGCTTGATACTGCATGGTTTTTATATTATTTTGTCGACCCCTTGTGCAGATTCACACAGGAAAGATACGTTGTAGCACTCTGGTCATTTTCTTGTTTGTTACATTCCCATATAGAGAGGGAAAAAATGACGCACTATATTCCGCCAAATATGCTCTAAAGTCCTACTGATTCCTTATAATCAGCGATTATGACTTACTATTAGTTTCTGCTGGTAAGGGGTCATGGAAAATAGCTTTCAAGGGATTGTAGAACTTGCTGTTACAGACACCGTGAATTGTCTGATTTGTTTTCATGAATAATACAATGCACTATCGTGATCATTATTGGTGTTTTTGACAGTTGACCAGAAAGTTTGTAACCTTGACAGATTATCGGCCTTTCTTGAAGGACCTGAACCATAAAATATTCTTGCTTGACGCAGTGCACTCTCACCAAATGCCTCTTTCAGCATGCAGTGAGTTTCAGTTTAATTCTACAGAATTTAATGAAATCTGTTGTTCCTTCACGTTGTCCATTTCACAATTCACACTATCACTGAAACACGCCGTGGCATCCATCACTACAAGGCAAAACTGGATGTGTGTGTTTGTAAACCAATGGATGAAACTGCTATGGTCATCAACCCATAGACTAAAAACTGCTTAAGCTAACTAAAAAGAACACACACACACACGCATGCAAAACCATGCCCCAGGGAGGACTTGAAACTCAGATGGCGAGCAACCACATGCTCCAGAGCAAAGCAACTTAAACCGCTCGGCCACTCTACCATGGCAACTCACAACTGCATGTGCCGAAGTGGACACAACTTTTTGTCGGAGGTAAGACATGTTCCTCGACACATCTAGTGGCAGAAGGCAGTACTGTTAGTGGTTTGAATGATACAATGAAATTCTTGAATATTTTGGATTTTTGGCAGTATTTTGTTACAATGTTAAGAGTTCTGTTCACTCACCAGTGAAAGAAGTCCTGTCACTTTCTTATATCACTACTTATCCGTCTGTAGTTTGTGTCCAAGGAAGGTGCTACTGTCGCGTACCTGCACAGATGCCTTTCACCAATATAGAGTTGGGTGGGTCTGCGTGATGCATTTAGGGTGTTAACGACACTGGGGTATTTAGTTTCCTTACTTAGCGTTGTAAAGGAGGTGAACGGGAGTAGAATCTCTTAGGCGGTACGTTCAGATATTCCTGAACTTTATGTGAGAAAATGAATAGGCTTTACTAGTGCATTTTTTAATAAAATTGAATGAAAATTTATTGCTGAAAACAAATAGAATATGCGATGTGTCAGACTCTTTTGCCCTTATCTGTCTTGTTACTTTTAAGATTCAGTCAGAAGTTCCTTGCTCTCTCCGGATTAGCCTGACTTACTACGAACTCTGTAGTTTTCTTCACCTTTCCGTAAATGACTTCAGTAGACAAATGCCAAAGAGTGCCATGTTGCTACTAATATTGGAGCTTTAATCCTTAACTATTAGAGACATAAACTGGCTGTCTACGTTTAACTAGACTCCATAGAAAACTCTATCGTTAAAACTTCTTCTCTCTCTGTTGTTAGTTCTATCCACCCAAAATATCTCTCACATTATCAGATTCTAATACCGATTGCTACGTTTCAGTAGCTGCATCGTCGACGAGATGTCAGCTTGTTCACTACCCCTTCGTCCAGCCCCCGCATTACACTTACTCTTAGACTGTTCTCTATGCTCTATATATATGATATCGAGATTGCCTGTATCACTTGGAAATCGTTCGCTCTCTCTCGCTCTTTGGCGTCACTCTTTCTTTCTGCAGGCTCTCGAAGTTTAAGTCTAACTGCGTCTACGTGCCCCCGGTCATGACGTGGAGGAAAGATTTCCAGCTCCCGCATGGTAACTACTGGTATGTGGTCACGCACCCTCGTACTATTTACTTACTTGCTGCTCCTGGCGACTTATTATTTTAGGACTCCGGTCGTTTCTATTTGCCGATACTTGTATGCTTACAGGAATTGTCCGAAACTTGTACAATAGTTTTCCTCAATGTTACTAGTTTTATATGGATTCTTATTTTAAACTTCTCTGAGGCCTTGACACTACCTACAAAAGACTATAGTGCGTTCACCGAAACGAGAAAGAGTGTAAACAGGCCGGGGCACGTGACCAGGGCATGGACAAAAACGGGTCGCTTGCTCAGTTTCGCTACCTAGGTAGCAATCGACGTGGTACCATGTTGTAATGGAATGGGGATTGTGGCTGTTAGTCGAGTTTTAATTTCAAATTATTAACACATCCACCAACAGTCGTAAAGCTTGTTGTTTTATTTAACGATTGGTTTCGGTATTACATTAATTCTACTTTATATTTTGTATACATACGGCATGATGTCATGGATACAACACTGATTTGCAAATTAATTTGTATAGGGCCTGAAGATGGTGTTAATGCAATACCGAAACCGGTCATTAAATAGAAGAACAAACTTTACGGGTGTTGGTTGGTAAGTTAATAATGTGGATTTAAAACCTCTGTATCAGGTGTAAAGCGGTTGTGTGTTTTGCTATATAGCAGTAATATTAGACGCCACATATATTCAAAATTCATTTCTTTTAATAATTGATACAATCTCTGAAAATTGCCGAAATCTACATTTACGTGTGCAATAAAAATTATATCAACCGAACAACAAATCATGTACTTTCATCCGCCGCGTTGGAGCAGCCGAGCGGTCTAAAGCGTCTCGCTGCGGAGCGCGCGGTTGCTCGCCGTGGAGTTTCGAGTCCTCCCTGGGGCATGGGTGTGTATATTGTCCTTAGGTTAGTTTACCTAGGTCTAAGTAGTTTGTAAGCTACGGACTGATGACCACGCAGTTTGGTTCGATAGATTTACAAACATTTTATACTTTCGTTCGTGTCGCATTTCTCTGAGAGTCATCGACACTTTGTGTAACTTCTGTAGTGATGTGTTTCTGGAGACTTCAAAGAGTATGTGGACTTGTAATAATTACCATATGACAAACTGAGGAACGACCAACAACCATAGATGCAGTTGTTTTTATAAAAATATCTGTCATTTATTGTTCTGGACACAACACCTCCGTTTTATACACATTAAAAACTTAATGATTTCTTCTTTGATCGCGTGGATTTAAAATGTAGGACGGCATAATGAGATTGCTGTTACGCAATACAGACGAGAAAGAGAAAAAGAGAATATGAAAGCTTAATACTTATGCTGCTATTCAGCAACTGGTCCTTTTAGATGAAATTTCTAGCCATCCTCTAATATCAGTCCTCGTAACGCATACAAATGATTTACACCTGAAACGGATATGGCGACTGAGGGAGCACCCGGTTTATCCACACCTGGTCACGCGCCTCGCTGTGTTTACAGTCCGTCTGTTGTCTCGGTGAACGGAGTATAGATGTTCTCGCGTCAAAATCGAACCATCAGACCGTGTTTAAGCCAAAAATAAACTTTCCTGTCTATCCACGCTGGAAAACATTACAAAACATGCAGTGTTATAGGTGATCCTGTAATCAGACATCAGACTTCTTAATTGCGTTACTCGGTCGCTTATACCTCGTTGCCGTTTCCTCATTGGCCTTCCTTAGGGGCTGAAGACGGCAGAAGGCGGCCCTAAAGTGTGCCTGCCGGCCCCAGCGTGCAAGCTGGCAGGCTGGTGGCGGCCATTAGCAGCTGCGAGGCAGGTGGCTCATAAAGACCGCCTTTACGAGGCCGCCTAAAAGCCGGAGCGCCGGACTCGTGTTTCGGGACAGCTTTCACAGCCTCCGCTAAGGCCGCCCTAATTCCCCGTGGCGTGCTCTCGATTTTACTACCACTCAGAGGTGCCCACAAGGGGGGGGGGGGGTTATGACGGAAACTTCGTCATTGTAGTTTCTGGCGGAGCGGTGAAATTAGTACTTTTGGTCAGCCTCGGTGGGCTTTATTAATTAATTTACAAAACGTGAAATGAAACATATTTAATTTCAATATTAAATGGAAATGCCAAGTATCTCGGGTGTGTGTGTGTGGGGGGGGGGGGAGGGGGGTGGTTGGTCGCAGTTTCGGGGGGGGGGGGGAGTGTGAGCCATTGGCAGAAGGGGAGGGGGAGTGTTGGCACCTCTGCTGCCACTGTAGCGTGACCCACGTTCCGTCATTCATCTAACTCTACATTCGCTCATCATAATTTACCTCGCACAAAGACAGATGTTTTAAGTACACATAATAATCGACGTATGCTATTACGTCGACGAGAAAGGCTGAGTACATAACAACAAACCAACGATAGGTATTATAAATAGTTAATAAAATAACCCTCTGACCTATTAAACATCTCTGGTATCATAGTTATTTACACTATAAAACATCTTTGGCAAACTGTTACATTGAAAAATGTGTTTATACAAAAAAATAAAATTAAAATCTTATTAAAATAGCGAAAGAACTGGAATCGAGATGCAGCAAAGCTAATGCAGTGAGTGCTCAGCTAAGATCTACTCTCTTCTGCAAGAAGGAAGTAAGTACCAAAACTAAGTTAGCAGTGCACTGCTCTATCTTTCGACCAACTTTGTTGTATGGGAGTGAAAGTTGGGTGGATACAGGTTACCTCATTCATAAGGTAGAGGTTACAGATATGAAAGTAGCAAGAAAGATTGCAGGTAACAATAGATGGGAACAATGGTAGGAGGGTGTCCATAATGAGGAAATCAAAGAAAAGCTGGGAATGAACACCATAGATGAAGCAGTTAGAGCGAACATACTGAGATGGTGGGGTCATGTTACACGCATGGGGGAAGCAAGGTTACCTAAGAGACTCATGAGCTCTTCAGTGGAGTGTAAGAGGAGTCGAGGTAGACCAAGAAGAAAGTACTTAGATTCGGTGAAGAATGATTTTGAAGTAAAAGGCATAACATCAGACGAGGCATCAATGTTAGCATTGAATAGGGGATCATGGAGGAATTTTATTAGAGGTACTACGCTCCAGACTGAACGGTGAAAGGCATAATCAGTCTCTAATGATAATGAATGAATGATAACATCTCAGGCTGCAAAAAGTACAGCCGCTAAATGCAAATAACATACTGCTATAAAGTATGATTATATAATAACAGTTATGCCAGATGTCATATATGACGCTAGACCATCATAGCTGTCAGTAGAAACTTTTTACGTATGTAACACGTCATTTACAATACACAAAAAGTAATTTATGTTATTATTACATAACCGCAGGCACTTGAAAATGAACTGCTGAAACAGCTGTTGTGCAATAAATAAAAATATTAATTATAGCAGTGATCTGGACCTCTTAATACTATGCCCTTTAGAAATATTTACTTCATTGCGGGCCCAACAATCAAGAAGTGTGCTATTACATTTTTCCACAACACTAATGAGAAGCAGAAGCGCAATGATAATGCCAGCTTGCAGTAACACCCAAAAGTCCACTTCATATTTCCAGATTTTTACCATGCAGCTGCATTGTCATTTATTGACATAGGAACATGCGGAAAACGAATTTGACTGACGAAAGACTGCATTGTGTCTACTGATATAATACGAAGTAAAGTTTTTGTCAATGTTGTTACTGTCGAAAAGCTCTAAACCGTTTTAAAGCAAATTTTGACACAGTGCTCCAATAAACAGTCAGATAAACGTGGGCTAAATACACCGATCAAAACAAATAGGGGATCAGTCGGGTCGTTATCGGCAGGATGAATAGTTCGATGTCTTTCTATCGGTTCTATGAACTGGAGACAACAACATTACGCTAACTGAGATAGTGGTAATAACAGAAAGTTGCTGCAGAAGAGCTTGGTGTTGTCTCTAACAAACTAATTACACAAACAGTTGGGCTCAGACACTGTAGTGCAATGTAACTTGACATGGAAAGCCATAGTAAGATTAGGAGTGAGACAAACAGAGACGGAGGTGGCTGCAGCTATTGGAGTGTCCCAATGTGTAATTTTTAGGACCTGGACGCGATTTCAAACAACAGGAACTGTTAAAAGAAGGCAAGGCCAAGGTCTTCCACTAATAACATCAGCAAGAGATATCCGTTACATCCGGTTAACAGCCCGTCAAGATAGGAAGATGAATGCAAATCAGCTGCAAACGAACCCTCCAGGAAGCAACAGGACGCGCAATATCAACAGTCGGAAATTGCCTTCGGGAATGTGGCCTCTACGCAGGGAGCCATTAAAACTATGACACCGTTTAGTCCGCAGAAACTGTGCGGAGTAACGAGCCATCGCGATCGCTAGCCGACTGCCTGGCCGCTGAGGCACAGCATACTGTCTGATAGCGGCCAGCGAGTCAGCTAGCGATCGTGATGGCTCACGTCTCCCTTAATCTCGTGATGTAGCGTGCGCACCGCGGCCTGTCTTTTTCGACCTCGAAAAATAGGCACCAAATACCTTCATTAGAATATATTTCGAAGAGTTGAGATTTTGGAGAAGGAACATTTACAGTTTTGATTGCTAATGATGATTCCAGGTTGTGTGGCCGTCGTCCATGAAACATTTCTGCTCCTGACTTTTCGTCCAGAGCTGTATTGGACACCTTCAGAACTGCTCCTGGTGGAGCCGAGTCTTGTCGACTGACGAATCGGGCGTCGGAAAGCGGCATAAATACAGTCTGAAATGGGCGTGGTCATGTTTTCACGTGATCAGCAAAGATAATCTTTGTCAAAGATAAAACTTAACTATCGACTGCAAATACATAAAAGTAGATAAAACACATCTACCTATTCTGAAGAGCCAAAGGCCGTATATCACTAACCTGGATGGCTTCTTCATTCCTGTTAAAATTGTCCCCTTGCTTATATATTACAATTGCTTGTCTTTACATAAATGGATAATAGGACGTGTCGTAGATAAAATTATAGTTTCGGAAAACGTCCCTTCGTGATTTCCTGACTGAACTGCGTACTCAGCCACAGTGGATGATGGTCACGCACAGCAAAAGAGAAGCGTCATTAAAAGTGTCATTGACAGAGCCAAGAAGGATTTTCACGCCGGAAACCCTAGGCACCGAATTTCAACGGCTGATGCAGGCTTTCGAGAATGATGGATATCCGCGCAAAGAAGTAAACAGAGTTCTGCAACGAAGGGAGGATGGGCCGAAGGATGAAAATTAAACGCATCATTGGAAGAATATGGTTTCATTCCCATTTATCAGAAAGTTTACAAATAATATGGGAAAGATTTTACGAATACCTGATATCAGACTGGTTTTTAGACCAACTAGGAAGATAATTCAACCACTCCGGTCCGTGAAGGATAAACGACAGCCTCTGTCGACATGTGAGGTGTTCACGTTTGTGTGTGTTTGTGGAAAAGTATACATCGGAAGTATGAAGTGCAGCGGCTAAACAAGAATAAAAGTACATAAAAGGCTTTGCCGACTATAGAAAACGGAAAAATCAGCTCTGGCTGTGCACTCGATTTAGTTATGAAAACATGAAGTCTCTGAAGCAACAATTTTATACACGTATGTATAGATAAACAACTGAAATATACAAGCATGGGGACAATTTTAACATGAAGTAAGAAGGCATGAAGCTTAGTGATAAATGGACTGTAGCTCATGAGAATAGGTAGATGTGTTTTTATGTTTGACTATAGTTCACATAATGTAAGAAGGCGGCGCAGTTTTCAGCCGTTCTGCGCACCCCCCCCCCCCCCCCCTCCATTACTGCATTGGTAGCGAATAATGTTCATTCTCTACACGCATGGCTGGCCTAGAATTATGCAATGGTTCTCCCGCAGTCTCCACTGTTTGTGTTCGGCGGTAGCTCCTCACATCAACACTTCCCCTACTGGTCCTCCTCTATGCGCTGAAGTGCCTTCTTACATGACGCGAAATATAGTGGCAATCAATAGTTACGTTTTATCTTTGACAAAGATTATCTCTGCTGATCACCTGAAAACCTGATCACACCCAATTTAGATTTTAAACAGGGTGAGTCGTAAATGAGGAACAGTATTTCGTGCAAATTGTCGCGCACTGGGCTACAAACATGAATTCGTTTTCCGCATGTTCCTATGTCAATAAATGACAATGCAACTGCATGGTAAAAATCTGGAAATATGAAGTGGACTTTTGGGTGTTACTGTGAGCTGGCATTGTCCAAAGGTACAGATTGGCAATAGGGCAAGAGGGCACAAGTTTCTTTCCTATACCCACTAGCAACGATACATAATACCGGCCAACAAAAACTGTAAGAGGTAGATGTGAGCGCTGTCATTGCTCGCAGTGTCATGCAGACCGTCGCTTGTCACCGCATGCCTCGCCTTTTCGTGAGCGGCTAGACTACCTACAACACTCGCATGTTGTGCCTTGTTGCCGATCTGTCCCCTTGGCCAATGTCGGTGCACAGTAAAACCCATAAGTCCACTCCATATTTCCACATCTACATCTACATGGAATACTCTGCAAATCACATTTAAGTGCCTGACAAAGGGTTCATTTAACCACCTTTATACATCTACCATTCCATTCTCGAATAGCGCGCGGGAAAAAAGAACATCTGCATCTCTCCGTTCGAGCTCTGATTTCTGGTATTTTATTCTGGTGATCATTTCTACCTATGTAGGTGGCAGTCAACAATATATTCTCGCATTCGGAGGAGAATGTTGACGATTGGAGTTTCGTAAGTATACCACACCGCAGCAATAAACGGTATTGTTTTAATGATACCCATCCCAGATCCGGTATCATTTCCGTGACACTGTCTCCCTTGTATCGTGGAAATACAAAACGGGCTGTCCTTCTTTGGACTCTTTCTATGGCTTCCGCCAAACTCACCTGATAAGGATCCCACACTGGGCTGCAATACTCCAAAAATGAACGGACAAGCGTTGTGTTTGCTGTCTGTTTAGTAGTTCTGTTGCATCTTTTAAGCTTCTGCCAAAAAAAAAAAAAAAAAAAAAAAAAAAAAAAAAAAAAAAAAAAAAAAAAAAAAAAAAAAACCCACAGTCTCTGGTTCGTCTTTCCTACGATGTTAGATGTTATCTTACTTTTTCCTTCGATTTTGAGTGTGATGTAATAGTAATTCCTAGATATTTTGTGGAGTTAACGGCCTTCACATTTGATTGATTTATCTTGTGAATAAAGTTTAGCGGATTTCTTTTCGTTCTCATGTGGACGACTCCTCACTTCTCATTATTTAGAGTCAATTGCCCATTTTTACACCATACTGATATCTTATATAGATCACTCTGCAGTTGGTTTTGATCTTCAGATGACTTTACTAGACGATAAATGACGGCGTCATCTGCAAACAACCGAAGAGAGCAGCTCAGATTTTCTCCCAGATCGTTTATTTCAGATTTTTACCATTAAATTTTATTGTCATTTACTGACATAGGAACATGCGAAAAACGAATTTATGTTTGTAGCTCAGCGTGTGACAATTTGCACGAAATATTTTTCCTCATTTATGTCTCGTCCTGTATACACCGCTCCCCGACATCCGACTCTTCAGTCGGCAAGACTCAGTACCGACAGGAGGACGCCTGAAAGTATCCAACGCAGCTCTGGACGAAACTTTACGAGCAGAAATGTTTCATGGGCCACGGCCATACAGTTTGGAAGAACCATCAATAGTTATGATATCCGGACGTGAAAGCCTTGATTTTATCATATTCACTGACTGTTCCGTCGGTTCTTGACAGAATATTTGATCAATTATGAATGACATACACAAGATAACTGTGAGACATTCCGGAAGTTCTACATCATGCACAAAAAGGATGGAAAATGAACTTCTTTGAAATAATGGAAATTAACAGACATATGTACATGTCCCCAAACCTGGTATGTACATTTCCATACTCACCACTTTTGTCTGCAGAACCGAATCATAACACAGTGCGCCGGCCGCGGTGGCCAAGCGGTTTGCTGCGCGCCAGTCACGGTCTGCAGGGTCACTACGGTCGGAGGTTCGAATCCCCCCTCCGGCATGGATATTTGTGCCGTCCTTAGTATTAGCTAGTTCATAAGCAGTTTGCAAGTTAGGGACTGATGACCCCGTAGTTAAGTCCCATAAGCTCTACAAACATTTGAACATTTTTTTTTTTTTTTTACCCGGTGCAGACAATGTAAATTACCATCTCCTACCACTTGTCTCATACCTCTACTACTGCTTCATAGCCATGTTATAAAAAGCCTTGTGTAATCAGAACTGTTTGGCTGCTTACCAGACATAAATTGCAATGCCTTATTTTACTAGTTATAAAATTCTTCTGCAATCACAACTGTTTTGGCTGTTCATGTGATATAAACTTTCATGTCTTATTTTACGAGTAACCATAGTAATTTAACCATTCAAAATTTTTTTAACATATATTTACAGATGTTTCATTCAACATTGTCACATGATTCCATGTTCCAGACATTGGACCTGTTTAAGATAATTTTTTGGTCAATTTAACCAGTTAAAATTTTAACAAATATTCAGAACGCTTCCATGTTTCTAGACATTAGACCTGTTTAAGATACGTTTTATATATTTTTGACGACGTTACAGAGTTAATTTAATAAAATAAATCGCAATCCGCGATAGTTATGGCTTACTGTACTAGGGTTAGATGTAATACCAAAGTGCGGCGAATGAAATTTTGTGCCCGGCCGGAGTTCGAACCCGGGATCTCCTGCTTACTAGGCACACGCGTAGGCCACTCCGCCACCGAGGACACAGTGACCAGCCCGACTGCAGATGACTCTTCCCTGCACATCTCCCGCCACACCAAAATCTGCATTCCCCACGCTGTATCTTTCCTGTTACCACAGCCTGTTTGTTCTGTAAAGCTCGCAGCCACAATACTGTATTCCCGCATCAGGGAGAACAGACCATGAGGTATCGAGGACACAATTAATTGTCGTCAGGAGCCCAGCCTCGGCTTGCAAACAATTATATATTTTTGACGACGTTACAGCGTTCATTTCATTAAATAAATCGCAATTTGCGATAGTTATGGCTTCACTGTACTAGGTTTAGATGTAATACCAAAGTGCGGCGAATGAAAATTTGTGCCCGGCCGGGATTAGAACCCGGGATCTCCTGCTTACTCGGCAGACGCGTGGCGAATGGAGATTTGGGTGTGGCGGGAGACGTGCAGGGAAGAGTCCTGTACAGTCGGGCTGGTCACTGTGTCCTCGGTGGCGGAGTGGTCAACGCGTCTGCCTAGTAAGCAGGACATCCCGGGTTCGAATCCCGGCCGGACACAAATTTTCATTCACCGTGCTTTGGTATTACATCTAAACCTAGTACAGTGCCAAATTGTGATTTATTTAATTAAAAGATACGTTTTGATCAATATTTTTCAGCCAATTTCTATTGTGTCACTTTATATTTCTTAGGATAACGTCATAATCTATTATATTGTCACGTATTTTATCAATGTCCGGAATCTACACCACAACTTGAATTGTAATAATTTACCGCAGGTTAGTAATAAACCAAAACACTAGTCTCCTTTGAAAGTTATGTATCTAGCAAGTTCAAATCTTTGAAACTTAAACTTGTAATGTTTATCTGATGATGGCGTAACAGGTGAAAACCGGTTCGTAAACCAATAAATTTGCAGAATACCTAACCTTGATTTTATGATTTATAGTTTTACTAGCTGAAACCCCGGTGTTGCCCGTGTAATTATTCATTTATTCCTGCCATTTTTCATGTATATATTCATTTTTATAAGGACTGTATGTCTGTAAAATCTCTTGGGAATACAATTAGTAGTAAAGAAGTAATAGATTAAAACTTGGTGCTGGGTGGGGCGGCTTTCCATGTACACTATTGTTTATGTGCTCATATCTCATAAAGTATGTGCAGCTCTAGCTTCAAAACTGTATCAATAGCAACGTGTTTTCAAAAAGAATTTTTGATCCTCTATTTAACACTCTTACTTGTTGAATTTCCAAAAATACTAAAAATCTTATTTGTCGAATTTCAAAAAATGCCGAAACATGTATCTTTTAAATTCGAACCCTGAATTAAAATCCGAAATTTTTTAGTTCTAGCTTCAAAATTGCATAAATAGCTACGTATTTTCAAAAAACGTTTCATCCCCTATTTCACCCCCTTACGGACGGAATATCGAAAAATCGCTTCTTAAATGACGCCGTCAGAGTAAGATCAACACCTTCTACAAATTTCAAGTTTCAATCTTCAGTGGTTTGGGCTGGGCGTTGATGAGTCAGTCAGTCAATCGGGACACTTCCTTTTACGAGGGTTGTTTTTTAAATAAGTGCCGTTCGCGCGTATAGTCCCGTAGATCGCGCGGACGTCGCAACAAGCCACCGCGCCACTTGCCGGCATCCTTCCCGTTCACACTGATGCCAGTTGCAGCTCTGTAGCTGACGTGTACGCATCGCTGTGCTACTTCATAATGTTTACGATTATTGAATCGCCCGCCGCGTGTGAGATACGGTCAGTGATACGTTTTTTTTTTTACCGCGAGAAGCCTATCAGCTGCAGAAATTCATCGTCAGTTAACAGAAGTTTATGGCTTGAATGAATGAGTGAAGGTAAAGTGCGTCAATGGGTTAGAGAGTTTAAAAATTGCCGTCAAAACGTCCATGACGAAGAACGCTCAGGCTGGCTCTCTGTGATCACTGATGATTTGGTGGCTGCAGTCGAAACAAAGATTCGTGAGGACAGAAGATTCACAATTTCCACTCTTTCTTTGGAATGTCCACAAGTTTCAAGATCGGTTTTGTACAAAATTGTGTCTGAAAACCTGAACTTTAAGAAACTGTGTTCTCGGTGGCTACCCAGACTCCTCACAGAGGACCACAAAGGGAAAGAGATTTGCTACTTCGTTGGAGTTTTTGATTCTTTACGAGGAAGAAGGGGAGAGTCAAATTGTCACTGGAGATGAAACATGGGTATCCCATATCACTCCCGAAAGCAAGCGACAATCGATGGAATGACGACAGACAACCTCACCCGTCAAGGTCAAAGCCAAACAGACGCTGTCAAAACGCAAAATTATGGCAACTGTGTTCTAGAACCGGTGCGGTGTTATGCTAGTGGACTTTATGCCACGAGGAACGACAATCAACTCAGATGCCTACTGTGAAACTCTAAAGAAGCTCCGCAGAGCAATTCAAAACAAAAGGCACGGCTTGCTGACAAAAGGAGTTTTGCTCCTGCACGATAACGCTAGGTCTCACACCTCTCAAAAGACTGGGGATCTGATTGATTCTCTTTTCTGGGAAGTTTTGGACGATGCACTATACAGCCCCGACCTTGCTCCTAGCGATTTTCACCTTTTCCGGTACCTGAAACACCATCTTGACGGGCAGCGCTTCAATGACGACGATGAAGTGAAAGCGGCTGTGAACTCTTGGCTGTCGGAGCAGGCGGCGGAATTCTTTGAAGAGGGAATTAAAAACTTAGTTGTACGGTATGACAAGTGCTTAAATAAACAAGGCAACTATGTAGAAAAATAGGTAAAAGTGTATAGAATCAGAAAATGAAAGTTGATTGTTATTATTATTATTATTATTATTATTATTATTATTTACAGAAGTATTTGTATCTTTAAAAAAATGGCCCTTACTTAAGGGGGGATGCAATGGAAAAGGTAAACATTTAAAATAAATTCATGATAGCCATATTTATTAATGCACAAATTCAAAATTTTGCAAGTGTTAAGCAAAAGAGCTATATTTTTAGGGAAAAATATAATAAAATATCCAGGGAAAATATTTTGCCCGAAAATTTTAATTTTTACTTATTTTTATCGTCTTTTTATAAAAAGCCGTAACTCAAATTCTAATCATGCAATTAATTTGAAAAATGTATTGTAGTGTCCTGAGAACATTATAAGACCACTGAACTTCAGTTATTAATTTATCCTGATGTTCAGGAAGCCAGGGAAAGACAACTCCCTCCCACAAAATTACCGACCCATCAGTCTGCTGAGCTCGCTCAGTAAGATAGTTGAGAAGGTAATACTTAAACGTCTCACTCGGCACTGCATCACCAATGACACCCTAAGACCGGAGCAATTCGGCTTTAGGAATCACCACTCCACAACACAACAACTCCTCCGCGTAGTTGAACACATAACAGACGGCTACAACAAAAACAAAGCCACTGGGGCGGTGTTCCTGGACATCGAAAAAGCTTTCGATCGTCTCTGGCACAACGGCCTTATACGCAAACTTAACGACGCCGCGTTTCCCGACGGACTCGTGCATCTCATACACTCATATCTCACCAACAGAAGCTTCAACACTGACGTGCAGGGCAAACAGTCTACACGACATGGTATTCAAGCCGGAGTACCCCAAGGCAGCATCCTGGGGCCCCTCTTGTTTAACCTATACATTAATGATTTTCCATCCACACATAACACGATGACTGCAATCTACGCAGATGACACCGCCATCATGGCGCAAGATTGGAAGCCATCAAACATTAACTCACGCCTACAGACAGCACTCAGAACTGCCGAACCTTGGTTGGAGAAATGGCGTGTCAAAGTCAACGTCGACAAGTGTGAGGCAGTTCTGTTCACACGCAGACCGAAACACCTGCGCAAACACCAACACTGTAGACCAATTACTCTACATACACGCCCAATACGCTTCCGTGAGAAAGTCAAATACCTTGGTGTCTGGCTGGACCGGAAACTCATATGGGGGGACCACATACAACACATGACCAACAGAGCAAACTCGAGGCTCAAACAACTCTACCCGATGCTCAACAGGGAAAGCAAACTGAATAGCCGGGTGTCGAGGAACCTCTACATGACACATATTAGACCTCTGATGACGTACGGTGCTCCGTGCTGGGCATACGCGGCGCCAACACGGCTGCGCCGCCTGCAGCTCATACAGAACAAGGTACTACGCATCATTAGCAACGCTCCACGATACACACGCACCGTGGACCTTCACAATGAATACCGCCTAGAGCGCCTCTCGGTGGTATTCAAGAAACTCGCCACACGACTATACAGAAACTCGAGACACTCGAACAACCCCTTCATCCTACGCTTGGGGAACTACGATCACAACCATAGGTGGAAACATAATCGCCCAAAAACACTTCTCCTCAGAGACTAACCACCTACGGCCGTAGGGAACACCAACTCACAAACACGATGAACATGGCAAACCCCTGCAAAACAGCAAGCTGACTGGCAATGCCAGCTGAGCCCACAGCCGACCTACAGGCAAGGCAGGGAAACCATATTCATCGCACTAAACACAAACAAACCTAAACAGTCCCGCACACTTAGCCAGTTCTATGACCGAACTGCCTAACTACCTTGACAGACTTGGCTATGTTACAGGTATTCTGCCACAGCCGACCCAGGAGGCATCATTGGAGCTCAGCTGCAGCAGAACCTCGCATCAAAACGGACTGATTCTTTATGACGAACCTAGCAAAGTTAATGGTACTGAGAAAATACCCATCACTAACATTACCAACCCTTGCATGATCTGTCGCAGATAGCATACCGCTACTGCCCTTCATACCTACCCCACTGTCGCAGAGGTTTTTTTCCCTTGGCTCTTGCCTTGGCACTTTTTTTCCTCTGTCCTTACATACCTTTACCCTTCGTATACCTTTCGACCAATTCTATCTCCAGATGCACCGTATTAATGGGTGATCGCGCCCACACGTACGGATAACATCGCGGTTCCCACATCCCGTGATCCACCTTAGCAAACTAACTTAATTACGGAGGTGACAGTAGAACTTTTGTGATGGTCACCACGTTGGTGTGGGCGTGGAGGGGCCCCATCCTTGATTAAAATGAAGTTATTAATTTATGGTACAAATTGTATCATTTTCAAAGTTTTTAATACTGCACGTCAAAAATACACGTTTTTTTCTACATAAATATCATCTAAAACTCAGAATGTAACTGCAGGATCTCGTATTGTTTTAGTTCCAGTAATACACTAATCGTGAAAATTTCATAGCGTTGGTGCATATAATTTTTGAGAAAAGGCTTCCAATAGTATACAAAATGTAAACCCGAGAAAATGAGGTCCAAACATTTTGTCTCATACTTTCACATGTTATACATTTACGTCAGTTTGAAAATACTCCATACTTATCCACCAGCTTTCTCTTCCCTGCTCTTCGAATCTGCTTGGACTCAATGGTGTAAAATTCTCTTGTTGTAGACACACCAGGATCTATACCAACTCTCTTCAGCACTTTAATTCTGCCATTATTTCCGTCATTTAAACATAAAATTGCATTATATACACCTATTTCGAGTTCTTCAAATCCACAGAATGTCGTTTTTGAGCATCTAATCCAAATTAAATTACTGAGGCATTCATTCGCATTTTGTGTCTTTCCGTGAAGACATTTACTGAATAAATTAAGGTTTGCAAAAAACCTCAATGTGAAGACTTTATAGCCTGACAGAGAGGTTCTACAGCAATGACCCTGAATACAGTGAAATCCATATCAACATCACTCACCCACTTGTGCAACTCTCCTTTCGCAATTTTCGATGCCGAAACTGAGAGCTCATGTACTTCATTTGGGGCTGCTTCCAATTTTTCATTAGCATACCGATATATAGAGAGGCTCTATGAAGGAAATGAACTTAGCGGCAATATTGTAGAAAGGGGAGAAGAAGTAGATGAGGATGAAATAGGAGATACTATACTGAGACATGAATTTGACAGAGCACTGAAAGACCTAAGTCGAAACAAGGCCCCTGGAGTAGATGATATTCCCTCAGAGCTACTGAAGTCTCTGGGAGAACCAGCCATGACAAAATTGTTTCACCTGGCGTGTAAGATGTATGAGACAGGTGAAGTACCCTCAGACTGTAAGAAAAATGTTATAATCCCCATTCCAAAGAAAGCAAGTGCAGTCAGGTGTGAGAACTACAGAACCATCAGTTTAATAAGTCATGGTTGCAAAATATTAACACGAATTATTTACAGAAGGATGGAAAAGCTGGTAGAAGCCAACCTCGGGGAAGATCAGTTTGGGTTCAGGAGAAATGTAGGAACCCGGGAGGCAATACTCACTTTACGGCTTATCCTAGAAGATAGATTAAGAAAAGGCAAACCTACATTTCTAGCTTTTGTAGATTTGGAGAAGGCTTTTGACAATGTTGATTGGAATAAACTCTTTCAAGTTCTGAAGCAAGCAGGAGTAAAATATAGGGAGCGTAAGGTTATTTACAACTTGTACAAAAACCAGACGGCGGTTGTCAGAGTTGAAGGGCATGAAAGGGATGCAGTGGTTGGAAAGGGAGTAAGACAGGGTTGTAGCCTTTCTCCAATATTATTCAATTTGTACATTGAGCAACCCATAAAGGAAAGCAATGAGAAACTTAGTGAAGGAATTAAAGTTCAGGGGGAAGAATTGTGAAACATTGCGTTTTGCCGAAGACATAATAATTCTGTCAGATACAGCAAAGGACCTGGAGGAGCAATTGAACGGAGTGAACAGTGTGCTGAGGGTGAAACGTGTCCATAAAAAATTATTTTTGTAAGAAAATGTCTAATATTGTGCCTCCTGTTTTGTATCGAGTAACTTGCTTGCAAGAAAATGAATAATATCGCTTCTACTGTATGTATCGATATGTGTGAAGTTTCATCTTTGGCAAAGATCATGTATTGCATAGCATTGTAGCTCGCGCTGAGAGAGAGTAACACTTGTGGTTCAGCTCGCTTAGAGAGCGGTTGAGTTGTGTGTATGGCTCCGATGTAGAGCAGAGGCTGCTTTGCCAGCAAGTCAGAAGTTGTATTATGTAGGTAATGTAATGCTGATTATTAATAATAAGTAACTTGACCTTTCTTTCCTGTTTCATTTACGTAGTTAGAAAATTAAACTACTTCCTTCATTTGATAATTAGTTATTAGTGGATTTAAAGTGCAGTATTGATTTTAATAATATTGTTGAACAGATTTCGTTGTTGGTGCCATAGTAAATGATAGTTAATTGACTATGATACTAAATTTCAATAATTAGAAACTGATCTGCATAAAATTCTCACAGTCAAGCATTAAGAAAGTGATTTGTGGTTTTTTTTATATCTTTCTCGCAGTCAAAAATTTTGAGTATAGTCAGTGTCTGTTTCAAATGGTGACTTGTTACAGTTGTTCTTTGTTTAAAATATCCGTTGCGCACATAATCAGTTTAATGCACTGTCTCTTATTTAATAGTATATACATCAATATCAGGGCCATAATTAAACCAAATTGCTGTGTTAATGAACAATTTGCTGTCTGATTTAACGATAGGTTCAACATCCACAACACACGCACAGCTTTTAAGGGGTGCATATGGAATGGACATTAACGAGAGCAAAACTAGGGTAATGAAGTGCAGTCTAAGAAAATCAGGTGATGCCGAAGGAATTAGATTAGGTAATGAAGAAATAAAGGAGGTAGATGAGTTTTGTTACTTGGGCAGTAAAATAACAAATGATGGTCGCAGTACAGAGGATATAAAATGTAGGATGGCAATGGGCAGAAAAGCATTCTTGAAAAAGAGAAATTTGTTAACATCGAATATTGATTTAAGCCTAAGGAAGTCCTTTCTGAAGGCATTTGTATGGATTGTTGGCTTGTATGGGAGTGAAACATGGACGATAAACAGTGCGGACAGGAAGAGGATAGAGGCTTTTGAAATGTGGTGCTACAGAAGAATGCTGAAGATTAGGTGGGTGGATCGCGTAACTAATGAGGAGGAACTGAACAGAATTGAAATTTCTGGCATACCTTGCCTAAAAGAAGGGATAGATTGGTAGGGCACATTCTTAGACATCAAATAATTGTGAATTTAGCGTTGGAGGGAAGTGTGTAGGGTAAAAACCGCAGAGGAAGACCAAGAGATGGATACAGTAAGCAGATTCAGACAGATGTACGTTGCAGTTCTTATGTGAAGATGAAGAGGCTTGCTCAGGATAGGGTATTGTGGAGAGCTGCATCAAACCAGTCTCCGGACTGAAGACCACAACAACAACAACCTATTCCCATAAACGGCCGGCCGCGGTGTCCGAAGGGAGTAAGGCGCTGCAGTCACGGTCTTCACGGCCACTACGGTCGGGGGTTCGAATCCCCCCTCGGGCATGGATATTTGTGCCGTCCTAGTTCGTAAGTAGTTCATAAGTAGTTTGTAACTTAAGGGACTGATAAACCCGTAGTGAAGTCCCATAGACTATACAAACATTTGAACATTTTTTTTATTCCCATAAACCTCCGTTTTCTAAACACAGTTTTTCCACAACCCGTTATGCATAAATATTAAATTTCACGTAAAGTTTTGCGATTTCAACGTTCCACCTAATAATATGTGTTAATATTATCAAAACGTAAATATACCACAAGTAAGAAAATTATCAGGCAAGATGACAGACAAAGATATCGAAAGAAAATAGCCTTGATACTGACAAAAATTCCGCTGAAGCCAGCAGCTTCCCAAACGGCGGAAAGGAGGCCACCAGTGCAGAGTTGCAGAGTTTAATAATTTAAAGGCATTTCTAAAGCTGATATCACGATAAAATTGACAGACAAGTTTGATTAAACTGTGTGGATTAAGAAAAAAATATTTTTGAAAAAATAGATTTTCGGCACCAAAATCCATTACATCCCCCCTTAAAAAACAACCCTCGTATATATAGAGATTAATAGAGATTGGTGTAGGGTGGAGATACTCACGTGGGTTCGTCTTCGAGGACGAGTTCCTCGAAGTCGACGACGATGCGGTAGCCGTCGGGCGCGGCGACGTCTACGAGGCAGTCTGCGTTGTCGGGGTAGTGGCGGGGGAAGCCGGGCGAGGAGGCGGTGGCGCGCGGGGCCTCCCTGGACAGCCGCACCGAGCGCCGGCACGACGCAGACTCCCGAGACTCCACGGGCGACTCCGACTGCCCGTCGCCTCCGGGGGGGTCGCCGACCCCCTGCACAGCGCCACACCAGCCGAGCTGTTACAACGCCTCTGCGGACAGTTACTCTGCTTCACAACTGCCAAGTAACACCTGCAGTGCAACGTAAATCTCTCGAAGAAGGTGAAAAGACTCTAACGGATGACCTTCAAGTCCTTAGCAAATACTACAGAAGGTGGCGTTTGTGCCGAAATCCGGCTAAGACTTAAGTTTGCGCTTTTCACCTCAACGATAATATAGCCAATCAACAATTGTTGATGTGATTTGCAGAGTATATATGTAGATGTAGATTTTCTGTGCTATTTAACCAGTAGAGAGTGAAACACAAATTTCATAATCATCTTTTGATGCTGCTCTTCTTTCTTCCGTACTTGCTTGGATAAATGGTTTGGATTTTCCCCCGTATGCAAGACACCTGATTTTTTAATTGTTCCCAAACATGTTTCAGCACGTGACGCGTTTTCAAAATGTTCAAATGTTTGTTAAGCTTAAGGGACTTGACTACGGCGTCATCAGTCCCTAAACTTACAAACTACTTATGAACTACCTACAAATAAGGACGGCACAAATATCCATGCCCGAGGGGGGATTCGAACCCCCGACCGTAGTGGCCGTGCAGACCGTGACTGAAGCGCCTTAGTCCCCTCGGCCACCGCGGCCGGCTGACGCGTTTTTCTCGGACCGAATATAGAAAGCAAGAAAATCGTAATCTGTTTGTTATGTTTGCAGATGACAAGTTTGTACCAAAAAAAAAAAAAAAAAAAAAAAAAAACAAAAACAAAAACAAAAAACAAACAAACAACAAATAAATAGGCTACTTAACGAATTTTATGTACCCTAATGTAAAAGGTATGTAAGAAATGTGATACTCGTATATCTAGGCCTAATATTCACTAAACTGAAATAGTTATATAGTCAGATAACCTAAGTAAAATTTAAAAACGAATGAACCTAGAAGTACCTGAAAAGACAATTGTACCGTAAACATATTTTCAGGACAAAAATAAACCATCCCACTGACGATAGCACAAAATGTGTTGAAACATGTTTGGGAACAATTAAAAAATCAGGTGTCTTGCATACGGCGGAAAATCCAAACCACAACTTTCATCCTAAGTATCTGGGTATTACACTTGATAGATTCCTCGCCTATAAAGAACACCTTATAAATGTTGGCCAGAAACTAAAAACACGAAATAATATTATTAGAAAACTGGCGGGAAGTTCTTAGGGGTGCAAATGCGTCCACACTGCGAACAGCAGCAACATCGATAGTCTACACCACTGCCGAATACTGTGCTCCGGTCTGGGAGAGAAGCCACCACACCAACAAGGTAGACGTGCAGCTCCACGAAACGATGCAAATAATCGCCGGCACATTAAAGTCTACTCCAACACCGTGGCTCTCCGTCATCGCTAATATAGCTCCACCAAAATTAAGAAGGCAAAAAGCACCTTTTAAAGAATGGGAAAAAATAGTAAAAATGTTTCCCTATGCAGGATGTAATAAAAAATTTGGCAAATTACCGTTTGAAATCACGAAAGCCGATATGGAGTAACTGCTATATAAGAAAAGAGGTCACCTTCGACCTAAAAGAGAACTGGAAAAAGGAGCGGGAAAATTCAGTCTGTAATATTCACCCCATAAGTGATCCATCAACAGAACTAAAAGGGTCAAACTTCGCAAGAAAAGACTGGACTAAGCTCAATCGCATCAGAAGTGACCATACCAGATGTAAGGCCATACTTTATAAGTGGGGACTCACGGACAGCCCAAGTTGTGACTGTGGAGCACCTGAACAGACGCTGGACCACATCATAAGAGTGTGTCCAAAAAGAAAATATAGTGGCTCTGCTGAGGACTTTATAGAAGCCACACCTCAGGCTATGAAGTGGATTCAAGTTCTGGACATTGATGTGTAGCCAAAGCTTGTCTCACATGATACATGTCGTAATTCCAAGTGTTCTGTCATAACATATCATTGATCACTCACATGAACCGAAAATGAGCTCTTGTACAATCTTTTACTGATATGTGTATATATATTCTTGTTCTTTGTTTAATTATATTTGTATATATGCTGCTGCCATATGCTTTACGATAAATAAATAAATAAAAGTAACATCTGCCAATTTATAAGGAACAGTTACCAACTACTGCTGAATGAGACGAAAATTGTGGACCATGCATCAAACTTTTGGATGTAGATTATCAATGATTATGTGGAAATATGACTGTCTGACAGCGGAATCCTTATCAGTCGAGATGGTCGGTTGCAGCTAAATTCTGCTTGGAATCCTGTCATAGATTAAAATAAAATTTAAAAATAAATAAATAAATAAAATCGCAGTCGGCGTACTTTTCTGTGTGAATATGACAATCTATTTAAATATCAACAAATAATACAATTCCTTGAGACAACATTCTCTCGTTATACCAAAGGTATTAAAACGTAAGGAGAGGCATTGAATTAAAATTTATGTTGTAATCTATTTTACTAGGTAGTAGACTTGCGCATACTAGTTCGCGATCGGGAGCGCTCACTTTAGTTAGCGGCTCTGCCACGAACTAGTTCGTTCTTTTAGTTCGTCCGCTCCCAGTGACGGCCGAGTGGCGTGGATCTTTTATATCTTGGCATTATGGAATTTATTAGTCAGATATTGCAGAATACTTCAAAACATAAATTTTGTAGCACTGAACTATGTAATCGAGCAGGCAGACGCTCACCTCGAAATGGCTCTCATCAGAAGAAGACAAACACGTAATTTTTAATTCTGCTGCGCACCCTCTCGCTATTGCCCGTCGGGCTTTCGAAAAGAATCCAACGAACTAAGAAAGAGATACGTTTGGTATAATAGTTCGCGACCGTATGACATTATGGAGTAAGAGTTCGCACTATACGCTAACTTATATATTTTTATATCTCCTATGTCTGACAACATTCTCACTTACAGGCTCCAGGGTGGTAAACGTCTGACCTTTTATTTATGTTTATGCATAAAACGGACAAAGAGCGAGATAATTTAGCCTACTGACTTTGCAATAAATAATAATCTTCTGAGGAAAACATAATTTTCAAATTTTTTTTTCATTACACGAAGCCACAGAAGCAACAATGCAGCGTTTTGTCTATTTTCTCGGTAAGTAGTTGTTGGCAAGTATTCTTTTTATAATTTTCAAAATGAAATGCCGAGATCGCACATTAATAATTTATTCACTGTCGACATGTTTCGGTGAACTGTTTCACCATCATCTGGTCATATACATATTACAAGCTGGTCATCTTGTTAAAAATTTGGTATAAAAATATCAAGTGCAACATTGCACTTAGTCACTATGAAACGTGTCTATAAAAATTGTAAGAAAATGTCTAATATTCTGCTTCCTGTTTTGTGTCGAGTAACTTGTTTGCAAGAAAATGTTCCTTCTAATGTGTGTATCGATATGTGCACGTAACTCTGTGAAGTTTTATCTTTGGCGAAGATCAAGTATTGCATAGCATTGTAACTTGCGCAGAGAGAGAGAGTGGGTCTTGTGGTTTAGCTCGCTTAGAGAGCAGTTGAGATGTGTGTATGGCTCCGATATAGAGTAGAGGCTGCTGTGACACCAAGTTGATTTGATGTTATTTGGAATATATATTGTATTTTTACTACTATGAAAATGTTGTACCACCGCTGGAATGAAGGTAATTGCATTTAATGTCATTATAAAAGGATGTATTATGTAGGTAATGTAATGGTGATTATTAATAATAAGTAACGAAATTGACCTTTCTTTCCTGTTTCATTTACGTGGTTAGAAGATTAACCCACTTCCTTCATTTGATAATTAGTTATTTGTGGATTTAAATTGCAGTATTGATTTTGATAATCTTGTTGAACAGATTTAGTTATTTGTGCCATAGTAAATGGTTGTTATGCAACACTGCAGTTAATTGACTATGATACTGAATTTTGATAACTAGGTACTGATCTGCATAAAATTCTCGCAGTCAAACATTAACAAAGTGGTTTGTGGTTTTTAATATCTTTCTCGCAGTCAAATTTTTTGAGTATAGTCAGTGTCTGTTTCATATGGGGACTTTTCACAGCTGTTTTGTTAAAAGATCCGTTACGCACATAATCATTTTAAAGCACTGTTTGTTATTTAACAGTATATACATCAATATCAGGGCCATAATTAAACCAAATCGCTATGTTAATGAACAATTTGTTGTCTGATTTAACGATAGGTTCAACATCTACAACACACATACAGCTTTTAACTATATAAAAAATACGCACGTTAAAAATATGACATTTTGTAAGCTTTGAAAATTATAAAAGATGAGATCGCTTCCAAACCCGACTATGTCAGGTAATTAAGTATTCTTTTATTTACTTTCCAACTCACTTCACATTACACTGAACAGCGTATCCACGGTTAGCTAGCGTCAATAAAGACGCTTTAAAATAGAAAATTTAACCCCGACAATATTCTGTGCATTTAACTTACTTTAAAACTATCTCAAAATGTGTGTAATTGGCTAATGAACTCTGAAGAGGCGAAAGGTGCCGAGGATTACAAGCGGTGGGTCAGTAAGTTTACAAATGGAACAGGAATAGTTTTTGCATCTCTCGTACTTGAGACCCGCTCGTTTCTCTTGAACGTAAGCGCCCAACAGACAAGCTTGCCGGAGGCATCTACGTACATCTAAAGTAGTTTGGAAAGAAATAAATTCCCGGGGAATTACATCCCTCCCAGCAAAACAACTACCGTAAGTCACGGGCAGCTGGCGCGCAGTGCAGCCAACTTCACAAACTCAGGCGACCGCTTTTTGTCGAGAGGAACTGGAGCGTATTATCTTCGGCAGAATTGGTTCTAGCCAACTTATTATGAAGTTTCAGTCGCCAGATGTGAAGCGAAATTGGTTTTAGTTTCTAAGTTTCTATTCAGAGCATGACTCCTACATAAAAACAACTCTCCATCACCATGTAAATCATTAGAATATTTGTCTGGCAATACTGTACACGTTTGCCATACAATTAACTAGCTAAAAACCCAGCGTTGCCAGAATATTTATTTATTTATTCCTGCCTTGAGTTAGCACTTTTTCTATCCCTTCTCTCTGTCCATCTCCTTTTTTCTAAAGGCATGTTATATTTGTCGGAGAATATATAAGAAATAAGGCTGTCTCGTATAATGTACAAAATTATACATGCAGTATCCAAACAAAGGAAGATAGCAATCAAAATACAAATGGCATACAAAATTCGCAAGATCTCATATTTATTGAGTTACACGTTGTAAAATGGAATACTTTTTCAGGTATATATTTGTATAAGTGCTGTATGTCTGTAAAATCTGTTGCGAATACAATTAGTAGTAAAGAAGTAACAGATTAAAACTTGGTGCGTGATAGGGCGGTTTTCTATGAACGTTATAGTTTATGTGCTAGTATCTCATGAACTACTTGTCGTACTGTGATACAGTTTTGAAGGTACATTCAGCTGTATGTGTGTATACTGTCTGTATAATTTCCTGCGGCTACAATTTGTAGTGTAGAAATTATAAATTGTAAGCTCATACCGAATGCCGCAATTTTAGTCCATGAACAGCGGAAAAGTAGTAAGCGAGAAACCTTTTTCCTTTCACAATTTTACTATGGTTGCCAGCGAGAAAAAGTTCAACAAAGGTTTGAAATTATGTTTGAAGTTGGTTACAAGTCGCTAAGTACTGTCGTTCTCATACAGTATGTGAATAAAGTCTCGTCGCATTAAGTGGCAGTTTATTGCAACTATGTTGTTTAAAAGGTCATGATTGATGCGACAGTTTTAGGCATCTACAGCGAAACTGTTGTGGGCGGTAGATTTCTTTTCGTTTCATCATTTTGTTGGGGCGTCAGTTATAAAACACTTCGTAAAGGTCCAAAATTACATCCAAAATTGATTCCATTTTCTAATAATTGACGCATAAATCTGGGTATTCTCATGCGGGTGCCTCTCATCATTTATGACGTCATATCTCCTGAGCTGTGTCGTGCTCTTTTGTTTTTGGGTCAGGAACCTTCGTGGGCGTACGGTGAACAGTTCACCAAAGTTTCATTGCTATCGTATGAATGGTTTATGAACACATAGAGGATATACAAACATTCATATATATATATATATATATATATATATATATATATATATATATATATATATATATATATATATATATAAATATATATAAATATAAGAGAGAGACAGAGATTAAGGTTGACGGCTCTAAAACATTTAAATTAATTTAGAAGAATATTACCGAAGAACAAATTTTTAACTATGAAATGCACAAAATCTGCTGCATCACGCGACAATGTTGCACATATCCTCATAAACCACTAGACAGATTTCAACCAAATCTGGTACACTCATTCCTTACAGTAAGGACCGGACTTTGAAGCGGACTGCAGAACGATTCTACTGCAGCCAGCTTACATTTCGCGTAAAGGCCACAAAGACAAGATCAGAGACGTTAGGGTCCGGATGCAACACCCAGAAATTTTTCCTGGAAGGTGTTTTGAAGCTTATAAATCAGTATGACAAATGCCCCAATGTACTTCGAAATTATGTAGAAAAATAAAGATTTGTCTTACCTTTAATGTATCATTCTATTTTTTTTCCTTTCATTAGAAACTCTGACCATAGACGACAAGGGAAATTTATTTATATATATACACGCACACATGTGGCGTCTGTTCCGAAAGAACAGATATCAATTTTGATTCTACAGTTATTATTCTTTCATATTCACAGAATATATGACAACTGCGAATGGGCAAAGCTGAAAATGTGTACCCAGCGGCGATTGGAACCCGGGTCCCCTGCTTTCCAGGCACTTGCGCTGACCTCTGCAACTTGCAGGTGCGCTGAACACTGTGTTCCCAGTGGGAAAAAAAAGTGGTGTAGTGGTCAGCCTAACTGCCTACAAAAGCAGACCCGGGTTCGTATCCCGGCTGGGTACACATTTTCAGTTTTGCCCATTCGCAGTTAATGTCATATATTCTGTGAATATGAAAGAATTATAACTACAGGATCAGAAGTGACATCTGTTCTTTCGGAACAGACGCCATATATATATAATTAGCTGTAAACCCGGCGTTGCCCGGGTGATTATTTATCCCACAATCTCCTAGTCCACATCCCCTTCCCCCCTCTCTCTACAAACACCTCTTACTGTGCTATCTCTCTGTTCGTTTCCACCTTTCCCTCTCTCTACAAAGTTTTCAGCAAGGTACCCTCTGTCATGTACTATACAAACATTTATGTACCCAGTGATCTTCCTCTTGGTTTAAAGGTCGTGTGTGCAAAAATTCATAAAAATTGGAGTGAAACTATGCATTTTCTAAAATTCCGCAAGTTAAGTACCCTTCACCATGCACCGAGCGAAATTTTATACAGACAGTGACATTCCTCTTGTTTTGAAGGTAGAGTGTGAAAAATTTCATAAATATCGGAACAAAACTAGATTTCAATGCAATAGAAATGCATGGTCACATTGAAAAATGCACTTTCTTGTTCTCAAATATTCCAGTTCTATGACACTCAAGCCTTGTTCTGAGAATGACGAAAACAACGAAAAAAGAATCTGTGAAATCGGTCGAGCCGTTCTCAAGTTATTTCGCGACCAAGGTATTTACGGATCCATTTTTATGTTGCAAAGTAGCCTCCCCCGTGTCCCTAAACTAAGACAAACTAACTTAAGGACAACACACATATCCATGCCCGAGAGAGGATTCGAAGTAACCCTATGATCACGGTTTTTAACTTCTACCATTTGATGTTTAAAATAAGATCAAGAAATGCGGAATTCAATCAAGTTACTTTTAATATTGTTACTATTATCATACTTCACTTACCTTTACGCGAGTGATTTGCTGATTTTACAAGAAAACATTCGAAATCAAATGAAACGGATTTTCGAAAATGACTGTGTCGTTAAAAGCTCACAACCTCTTTTGATCTTATTGCATTTCCTTTCGCTATTCGGTAGCACTATGCAGCGCTATTTATCTCCTCTAGGAAGCTAGAAACAGAGGTACACGGTATTAACCCGCTGAACGGTGTTTCCCCACTTTCACCTAATATTCACTACGTTTACATGCAACACATCTTCCGGAAGACGAAAACCATATTTCGTAAACCGTTTTTTGCTGTCGTGTTTATATGGTGTAGCCTGAATCGGATTTCCTAGCTCACTTAATATGGCGGCTGAAAAACAGCTGATTCAGTTTGTGATTTAGTCAGCACAATCGCTGTTGTTCTTTATTTAAATACTCAGATTCATGATCAGTCTAATATTTGTACTTCTATTTCACATTAGAAAATGTCACTCTGTCCATTTGTGCCGAAATTCTCAACAAGAAAACACAATCTGACAAGCCAAAAACTCTTCAAAAACGGTTGCGTTTACATGGGCACGAAAATCGTTTGTGGAACTGAAAAACCGCTGTAGAAAAGCGGATTTCCAGAAACGATTTTGGATTGTTTACATGACCAACCAAAATCGGAATTGGGAAATCGGTTTTGGGAGCTCATGTAAACGGGGTGATTAAGTATGCAATGTGTTTCATTTCGTCTTCTCGTAAATCATATTTTAAAAATATTTTTTGAAATATTTTCGTTTCACTATGTTTGGTTCAATAGCACTCTTATTTAAATTTATGAATAAAGAACAGTCTAGAGTGCAATAATTTATTTCATTCAACTAGTTTCAGTCTTATTTAGACCATCTTCAGGAAATTCAACTCCATCGATGTTGTGGAGGTGGCAGGTAACTGGGAGCCTTCCAGTGCGTGACTGGAAGGCTCTCAGTTACCTACCAGCACCAAAACATCGATGGAGTCGAATTTCCTGAAGATGGTCTAAATAAGACAAACTAGTTGAATGAAATAAATTATTGCACTCTAGACTGTTCTTTATTCACAAAATTAAAAAAAAAAAAAAATACGTTGTCGTGCGGGAATGACCAAGTTGTTCTAGGCGCCTTGTCAGGAACTGTGAGGCTGTTTCCACCGGAGGTTCGATTCCTCCATCGGGTATGGGTGTGTGTTGTCTTTAGGTTAGTTTAAGTAGTATGTAAGCCCAAGGACTCATGACCACAGTGGTTTGGTACCATAGATATACAAACATTTGAACATTTGAAAAACATGTTAAGAAGCATGTTAATTGTACAGCATATGACAGCAGTGATACCTTTCAAACTAATGTCATAAACAGAGACTCTGTGCTTACGTTTATCTTTGTTTAACATATTTAGTAACCTAAGAACTAACATTTTTGTCGACGTTAGTCAGATGATTTCTGAAGACGGCGTAATAAGAAAAATACTAGTTCCAAATAAAAAATAAATCATAATATAACAAAATAGTTTCTTTTCCACCTTAAATACGCCATTTTCTAACAAGAAGTGACGGAAAAATTGATACATAAAAAGTCATAATCATAAAACTTGTGGCAGATAATGGAGAAGTTCTATGAATGGAACATGAATTGTATATATGTTCTGTAGATCTAGAAAAGGCTTATGACCGTGTACCTAGGAGGAAGCTGTAGACAGTTTTACAAGATTATCGAATAGAAGGCAAATTTCTGCAGGAGATTAAAGGTCTTTATGTAGACTGTCAGGCAGCAGTTAGAGTAGACAGCAAATTAAGTTCATGGTTTAGGGTAGTTTCAGGGGTAAGACAAAGCTGTAACCTGTCACCACCGTTGTTAATACTATTTATGGATCATATGTTGAAAACAGAAGACTGGTAGGCTGGGATTAAAATAAGTCATAAAAATAAGCAGTCTCGCATATGCAGACGACTTAGTGGTGAGAGCAGATTCGATTGTAAGGTTACAATCTCATATTTCAGAGGTAGATAAGAGGTGTAAATGTTACGATATGATGATCAGCCGTTACCTTTCCCGAGGACATGCAGCTCTACTGTATGAACATATGATGATGGCATCCTCTCGGGTAAAATATTCCGGAGGTAAAATAGTCCCCCATTCGGATCTCCGGGCGGGGATTACTCAGGAAGATGTGATCATCAGGAAAGACAGTACTGGCATTCTACGGGTCGGAGCGTGGAATGTTAGATCCCTTAATAGAGTAGGAAAATTAGAAAATTTAAAAAGGGAAATGGATAGGTTGAAGTTAGATATAGTGGGGATTAGTGAAGTTCGGTGGCAGGATGAACAGGATTTCTGGTCAGGTGAGTACAGAATTATAAATACAAAATCAATTGGGGGTATCACAGGAGTAGGATTGATAATGAATAAGAAAACAGGAATGCGGGTAAACTACTATGAGCAGCACAGTGATCGCATTATCATTGTCAAGATAGATACGAAGCCAACACCGACAACAGTAGTACAGGTTTATATGCCAACTAGCTCTGCCGATGATGAGGAAATCGAAGAAATATATGTGGAGCTAAAGGAAATTATTCAGACAATTAAGGGAGAGGAAAACTTAATTGTTATGGGAGACTGGAATTCGGTAGTAGGACAAGGAAGGGAAGGGAAGATAGTAGGAGAATATGGTCTGGGCAAAAGGAATGAAAGAGGGAGCCGCCTGGTAGAATTTTGCACGGAACATAATTTAGTTATAACAAACACCTGGTTCAAGAATCACAAAAGAAGGTTGTATACGTGGAAGAGACCAGGAGACACCGGGAGATACCAGATAGATTTTATAATGGTAAGACATAGATTTCGGAACCAGGTTCTACAGTGTAAGACATACCCAGGGGCAGATATAGACTCTGACCATAACTTGTTGGTTATGAACTGTCGGCTGAAACTAAAGAAACTACAAAAAGGTAGGAAAATAAGGAGATGGGACCTGGATAAATTGAAGGAACCTGAGGTTCTTAAGAATTTCAGAGGGAGCTTTAGGCAACAATTGACAGAAACAAGGGAAAATAAAACAGTAGAGGAGGAATGGGTAAAATTGAGAGATGAAATAGTGAAAGTAGCAGAGGACAAAATAGGTAGGAAGGCAAGACCTACAAAAAATCCTTGGATATCACAGGAGATACTAAATTTAATCGATGAAAGGAGAAAATATAAAAATGCAGTAAATGAAACAGCCAAAATGGAGTACAGACGACTAAGAAATGAGATTGACAGGAAGTGCAAAATGGCTAAGCAGGAGTGGCTAGAAGGCAAATGCAAGGATGTAGAAGAATGTATAAATAGGGGAAAAATAGATACTGCTTACAGGAAAATAAAAGAAACATTTGGGGACAAGAAAAGCAACACTACTAATTTCAAGAACTCTGATGGGAAACCAGTTCTCAGCAAAGAAGGGAAAGCTGAAAGGTGGAAAGAGTATATAGAGGGGCTCTACAAAGGAAATGAACTCAGAGACAATATTGTAGGAAGGGAGGAGGATGTAGATGAAGATGAAATAGGAGATACTGTACTGAGAGAAGAATTTGACAGAGCCCTGAAAGACCTAAGTCGAAACAAGGCCCCTGGAGTAGATGATATTCCCTCAGAGCTACTGAAGTCTCTGGGAGAACCAGCCATGACAAACCTGTTTCACCTGGTGTGTCAGATGTATGAAACAGGTGAAGTACCCTCAGACTTCAAGAAAAATGTTATAATCCCCATTCCAAAGAAAGCAGGTGCAGACAAGTGTGAAAACTACAGAACCATCAGTTTAATAAGTCATGGTTGCAAAATATTCACGCGAATTATATACAGACGGATGGAAAAGCTGGTAGAAGCCGACCTCGGGGAAGATCAGTTTGGGTTCAGGAGAAATGTAGGAACTCGGGAGGCAATACTTACTTTACGGCTTATCCTAGAAGATAGATTAAGAAAAGGCAAACCTACATTTCTAGCTTTTGTAGATTTGGAGAAGGCTTTTGACAATGTTGATTGGAATAAACTCTTTAAAGTTCTGAAGCAAGCAGGAGTAAAATATAGGGAGCGTAAGGTTATTTACAACTTGTACAAAAACCAGAGAGCGGTTGTCAGAGTTGAAGGGCATGAAACGGATGCAGTGGTTGGGAAGGGAGTGAGACAGGGTTGTAGCCTTTCTCCAATGTTATTCAATTTGTACATTGAACAAGCTATAAAGGAAAGCAAGGAGAAATTTGGTGAAGGAATAAGAGTTCAGGGGGAAGAATTAAAAACATTGCGTTTTGCCGACGACATAGTAATTCTGTCAGATACAGCAAAGGACCTGGAAGAGCAATTGAACGGAATGGACAGTGTGCTGAAAGGTGCATATAAGATGAACATTAACAAGAGCAAAACTAGGGTAATGGAGTGCAGTGTAAGAAAATCAGGTGATGCTAAAGGAATTAGATTGGGAAACGAAGCAATAAAGGAGGTAGATGAGTTTTGTTACTTGGGCAGTAAAATAACAAATGATGGTCGCAGTACAGAGGATATAAAATGCAGAATGGCAATGGGTAGAAAAGCGTTTTTGAAAAAGAGAAATTTTTTAACATCGAATATTGATTTAAGCCTAAGGAAGTCCCTTCTGAGGGCATTTGTATGGAGTGTTGCCTTGTATGGGAGTGAGACATGGACGATAAACAGTGCGGACAGGAAGAGAATTGAGGCTTTTGAAATATGGTGCTACAGAAGAATGCTGAAGATTAGGTGGGTGGATCGCGTAACTAATGAGGAGGTACTGAACAGAATTGGGGAGAAAAGAAATTTCTGGCATACCTTGACTAAAAGAAGGGATAGATTGGTGGGACACATTCTTAGACATCAAGGAATTGTGAATTTAGCATTAGAGGGAAGTGTGTGGGGTAAAAATCGCAGAGGAAGACCAAGAGATGGATACAGTGAGCAGATTCAGACAGATGTAGGTTGTCGTTCTTATGTAGAGATGAAGAGGCTTGCTCAGGATAGGGTATTGTGGAGAGCTGCATCAAACCAGTCTCCGGACTGAAGACCACAACAACAACAACGATGATCAGCATCTCCAACACGAAAGTGATGTCTGTTGGAAAGAAATTTAAACAGACTGAGTGCCGAATTGGAGGAACAAAGTAAGAATACGTGGACAGTTTCAAGTACCTAGGATGTATTTGCTCACAGGATGGCAACATAGTGAAAGAACTGGAATCGAGGTGTAGTAAAGCTAACATAGTGTGTGCTCAGCTGTAAGAGGGAAGTGAGTACCAACAAAGCTAGCAGTGCACATATCTATCTTTCGACCAACTTTGTAGTATGGAAGTGAAAGCTGGTGGATACAGGTTACCTTATTTATAAGGTAGAGGTTACAGACATGAAAGTAGCAAGAATGATTGCAGGTACTAATAGATGAGGACAATGGCAGGAGGGTGTCCATAATGAGGAAATCAAAGAAAAAGTGGGAATGAACACCATAGATGAAGCAGTGAGAGCGAACAGGCTTTGATAGTGGGGTCATGTTACACACATGGGAGAAGCAAGGTTACCTAAGAGACTTATGGTCTCGGCAGCGGAGGGTAAGATGAGTCGAGGTAGACCAAGGAGAAAGTACTTAGATTCGGTGAAGAATGATTTTGAAGTCAAAGGTGTTAACATCAGACGAGGCATCAACGTTATCAGTGAATAGGGGAACATGGAGGAATTTGATTAGGGGAACTCTGCTCCAGACTGAATGCTGAAAGGCATAATCAGTCTTCTAATGATGATGATGATGATGATGATGATGATGACTGAAGCATAAATTTATGGCCATCTGCATCAAACCAAGCAAGAGCCAGATGACCTAAAAAACGAGAAATATGCATATTTAGACACACTAATTACACGCTTCTCCTAGACGAAGATTCGCTGGCCGCGGTGGCCGATGTGACTGAGGCGCTCCAGTCACGGTCAGCACGGTCACTATGGTCGGGGGTTCGAATCCCCACTCGGGCATGGATATTTGTGCCGTCTTTAGTGTTAGCACAGACAAATATATACAGACGGGAAACCTCCGTAAGGGCCCGGTCCTACGCTCAGTGGTGCGGGGAGGGAGGGTTTTCAGCAGTTCCGTAAGATGTCCCATGATGGCGCTGAGGTCAGAAGCAGCCGCTAGAGCAAGCGGCAGGTATCGGCTGCCTCCACCACCACCTCCCCTCAAACGCCGGCAAGCCGGACACAGCCGTGGCCTCGTGGCAGGCGGCACGAGCTCTCCCCTCAGCCTCCCCTCCATGCTACCCTCTGACGTGCGAGAGGCACCCTAAGCCAGCGATCCGCCTGACACCTGCTAGCATCTTACGGAACTACGAGGAGAGCGTAGGACAGTGGTTTAGAGGGGGCTGCGTCTCTGTATATGTTACTCTGTGGTCTTAGCTAGTCCATAAGTAGTTTGTAAACTTAGGGACTGATGACCCCGTAGTTAAGTCCCGTAAGTTGTATAAACATTTGAATTTTTTTGATGAAGGTTCATTGTTATTGTATGGTATTATACATTACACTAAAAAAGTCAATAGCAAGTAACTATCATTGAAGTGCTCTATTCCTCTATTCACAGTTGACTTACAGTACAAATTCGTTTAATCTGTTGAGAACTTTGGTTCTGGTGTAAAGAAACGCCTGACGTGCAGCCTTCAGGTAATATAACACACCAGAGTAGCTTTTTGCCGAGCCATAAAACTTGTACAGGATATAAAACCAGGCAACAATGCATTTGTTCTCAGATCAACGAGTACAGTCTCGGGGAGAAAGCCGAAAGAATGTTTTTATGAAGGGATCTGAGATTACTCCACATGCCACAGACCACCGGACAAGAAAAGTTTGTACTCGGGAGGCACAATAGCCTGGCGAGACGACCCCCAGTTAACGAGGGCTTTTCTCCCGGTAAACATCCGCGCCGTATAAGCCGGAAAGGGTCGGCTGCCGTAAAGCCACTTATTAGCCATGGCCGGTGCTAAACAGCGCACGGCTGCTGGTCATTATTAGCAGTAAACTTTAGGGGCCGCGTCAGCTTTTTGCCTCGCAGCGCGAAAGGCCAGGCACGCAGGATGGTGAGGAGTTCGCGGCGAGCCGGTGATATAGCAGCACAGGCTAAAACAGGGCGGCGAAATGGCTGGCGGGCGCGGGCGCCCCCGAGTGCTCACGCTGCTAGCCCCCCTACACCTCACCATCAGTAACGCTGTATAACAAGGCATGCAGGAAGACGAGCTTTTCTAGTTGGTGCTCTTAGTATTTTCGTTACCGAAGTGTCATTGGCGTTCGTGGTGAAGCTAAATCAGAGGGAATAAAATGTCTAAGGAGGAGTTCTGATTCTAAAAACGATGGATATTAAATCTTGCACTTCTAATGATCTTGAAAAGCACAAGCAAGACTAGTAAAATTTTTTCTAATGTTCAAATGTCTGTAAATCTATCGGACCAAACTGCATGGCCATCAGTCCGTAGCTTACAAACTACTTAAACCTAGGTAAACTAACCTACGGACAACACAAACACGCACCCATACCCCAGGGAGGACTCGAACCTCCACAGCGAGCAATCGCGCGCTCCGCAGCGAGACGCTTTAGATCGCTCGGCTACTCCCCCGCGCGCCGGCCGCTGTGGCCGAGGGGACTGAGGCGCTCCAGTCACTGTCTGCACGGCCACTACTGTCGGGGGTTCGAATCCCCCCTCGGGGATGGATATTTGTGCCGTCCTTAGTATAAGGTAGTTTATAAGTTGTTTGTAAGTTTAGGGGCTGATGACCCCGTATTTAAGTCCCTTAAGCTTAACAAACATTTGAACATTTTGAACTCCACCGCGGCTAAAATTTTTATATATAAAGAACAGTCTAGAGTGCAATTTTTTATATATATTTTATTAGTTTCCGTCTTATTTAAACCATCTTCAGGAAATTAAGCTCCATTGATGTTGTGGAGCTGGCAGGAGATTTGGAGCCTTCTAGTGCGTCACTGAAACTAATCGAAAAAAATTAAAAAATTACACTCTAGACTGTTCTTTATTTATAAATTTAAATAAGAGTGCTGTTTCCCATAAGTGGAAGAAAAATGTTTCCAAAAATATGTGTAGCAAAATTTTGTTAGGCGATCAGCTGTGGTAACATTGGCCGTTTGCAGGCAACATTGGCCCAGAGAAATAAAAAAAGTTCTTTGTCTCGCAGTTCATATACAAGGTGTTACAAAAAGGTACGGCAAAACTTTCAGGAAACATTCCTCATACACAAAGAAAGAAAATATGTTATGTGGACATGTGTCCGGAAACGCTTAATTTCCATGTTAGAGCTCATTTTATTACTTCTCTTCAACTCACATTAATCATGGAATGGAAAAACAATGCAACAGAATGTACCAGCGAGACTTCAAACACTTTTTACAGGAAATGTTCAAAATGTCCTCCGTTAGCGAGGATACATGCATCCATCCTCAGTCGCATGGAATCCCTGATGCGCTGATGCAGCCCTGGAGAATGGCGTATTGTATCACAGCCGTCCACAATACGAGCACGAAGAGTCTCTACATTTGGTACCGGGGTTGCGTAAACAAGAGCTTTCAAATGCCCCCATGAATGAAAGTCAAAAGGGTTGAGGTCAGGAGAGCGTGGAGGCCATGGAATTGGTCCGCCTCTACCAATCCATCGGTCACCGAATCTGTTGTTGAGAAGCGTACGAACACATCGACTGAAATGTGCAGGAGCTCCATCGTGCATGAACCACATGTTGTGTCATACTTGTAAAGGCACATGTTCTAGCAGCACAGATATAGTATCCCATATGAAACAACGATAACGTGCTCCAGTGAGCGTAGGTGGCAGAACATGAGGCCCAATCAAGACATCACCAACAATTCCTGCCCAAACATTCACAGAAAATCTGTGTTGATGACGTGATTGCACAATTGCGTACGGATTGTCGTCAGCCCACACATGTTGATTGTGAAAATGTACAATTTGATCACGTTGGAATGAAACCTCATCCGTCGCATGTCAACACAAGTACGAAAGTCAACATTACCTTCCTTCAATTGGGCCAACTGGCGGTGAATCGAGGAATTACAGTACGTACTAACGAAACAATTGGATATTTTGACAATTGTCTGCACGAATTATTTCAATTCACATTTAAGGAGAAATACTAAAATGAGATCTGACATAGAAATTAAGCGTTTCCGGGCACATGTCCACATAACATATTTTCTTTCTTTGTATGTGAGGAATGTTTTCTCAAAGTTTGGCCGTACCTTTTTGTAACACCCTGTATATGTCAACAAATATCTATGTTTGTAGTCTTAAAAGATAGGTGGCAACATCAGCTACATTGGTAGTTCACTGTTTCTGTAGTTCAAGAATTTGCCACTACAGCAGCACGTGCTTTGTTTTAGTCTGTAAGTCGAAGCAAATTAGTGTGATTCCAGCTTTCATTTGGTTATCAGTTATGGAAGTGATTTAAATTTCAGTAAATAGTTTTTGTAATTGCTTCGTCTGTCTAGATTAAGATTTAAAACAAAGAGATGTCAATTGCGAAAGTACGAAATAAATAATGTATTTCACCCAGGGGTAACATTGGCCCAAAAGGTATTAGGCTTACACTTTGTTTATTTTGTTATCATCAATAATTATTTTAAAGTTTCATTACTCTTTTGAACAGAATTCTATCCAATGAGACTGAAAAATGATTTTATTTTAATGTTAGAGACAATGCCACAAATAAACAAGAAGAAACTTTTTGTAGATTATACGTAATGAGTATCACGTTGTAAATGACTTTGAACTGTCGTTTGCAATGGGGAGAAGTATCCAGGAAAAGTAACAAAGATTAATGAAACGGGCTGACTTGTTGAATGAATGTAGAAAAGATTTAAGTGTTGGAGTTGGCCCGAAAGACCAGATTCGATGTGGTATTGCTGGAAAGATGTGTTGTTTAAACTATAGGAAGCCAAAATAGTATCTAAAAAACAATTTTTAGTTCCTGTATTGGGCAACTTTATTTAATCAATATCTGTAATATTTAAACTGTCGTTAGCTTTTACAACAAATAATCTAATAAAAATAAACTTATCGGTATTTTATTTTTCATTCTCTCTTTTTAAATGTTAGTTATGTAACTCAATTTTTGAATATAAATGACTTACTGAAGTTTAGTTACGTGCTATTATATATATGATCCTTTTTGCTTGGATGAAAATGGGCTCATTGGATTTTTTAGCTTTTAGTGGACAGAATTGAACTTACAGGACAAAGTTACCCCATGTAAGGGTAACTTTGGGCCAGTTAATATATGTAACAATCATAAACAGTTTCTAAAATTTGATAACACTATACCAGTCTTGTCACACATGGAATATAGATGCTGTAACAAATATGGTATTACAATTTACCAGTTCTCTGTCAACTACCAAGAGCTTAACATGGCAAAGATTGTGGAAAAGTGGGCCAATGTTACCTCTTCAGATGGTAATCATCAACAAATTGCCGAAGTTTCGGCAGTCATCATGGGCAGACCTGGTACCCGATGCGGTTGGTCATAGATAAACAGTCGATTATGTAAGAGTACATTTTGACCATGTAGAAGCGACATCAATCGTCAATGTTAATTATGTACAGTGTTAAGATAAAGTTAGTTAATTATACAGATTCTTTGTTCCTGCGTAAATAAACACTGTGACATCTTTTGAATAATTTGTTTGTTTCCCATACTAGTTCGTCGCTAATTAACCTAACTGCGTGAACATCAAGAACCAACGATCTGCGTGCCGTTTTTTGTGCTGGGGCGTCACGATTGGTGAAGACAACAGGTTACTCATTGGTGTAGTGGTGCTAACTGTGAAGTGCTGTAATTAAAAGAAAAAAAACGCCAAATGAACATAACTGAAGCAGAACTGCCGGAAGCCACCAATGAGCACTAGATGTAAAGCAATATCCACGAAATATTGTAAGTAACAACACCCAATTATCAGTAACTATACTTTAAAAAAGTACCAGAACTGTTTATAATCTAAAATACTAAGAAACGTAAATATGAAATATTGTAAAACATAATCGTGTATATATTACAGGCCACTGATGATGCCTTCCTAAAGGCGAAATGCATATGGCAATAAAATGTTTTATTAAATCAGTTGCATAGACGGATAACCTAAATATGTACACTATAATCATATAATACAGCAACTGTGGGAAAAATGAGACAAAAGGAACTAACAATGTAACTGATGGAAATTCTTAAACCAAATACAAACATGGCAGACAATAGGAAAACGTGTGTAAAACATATGAATGTGCAGGCACGCTGCAGTTGTATGCTAGAGAGCAGAGTTGTACATGCAGTTGGTACAGAGATGAGTGTCGCGGACTGACCGGCTGCTTGTCGTGGTGGCGCCGTCGCTGGCAGACGAAGGCGTTGCGGACGGCGCAGGAGCGGTCGTTCCAGCGGAAGGAGCGGCCGCGGTGGCCGGCCAGCGCGCGGCGCACCTCCACGCAGTTCTGCTCCGACAGCGCGTCGTCGTTGGGCTGCTGCGGGAACCAGTCTGGAAGGATGGATGGATATGATGTTATGGGCGCACGACAACTAGGTCTTTAGCGCCCGTACAAGATAATTAGTCGATATACGTGTGACCTGAATAAAATGAAATGGACACAAATAGGGGACAGAAGGGAAAGTAACCAAACTAGCCAAACGATAAGGGGAACGAAGCAAAGACCCAACCAAACGTGGCAAGGTAGTAACAGATAGTGAGCGTCTAAGGTTTACCGACGTACTCATAATGCCATGCCAGAGGAGTGGTGGGCTATCCATTCGTTAACGTCCTAAAACCTCCAGCCTAAAAGCTTAGGCCAGAGGCCGGAAAGTTCACAGGAAAACTTTCGTCACACTCGCCTCGTCATCAGCTAAAACAGAGGACAGGGGACCACAAAGGGCCACCGCTGCCCTAGCAGTACGGTAGGAAATACATTCCAGTAAAATGTGGCGTACAGTGATTTGCACACCACAAGCATCGCAAATCGGAGGATCCTCTCGACGGAGTAAATAGCCATGTGTCAATGGACAATGCTCGATTCGGAGACGTGTCAAGGCCACTTCATGCTGCCTCAATGACTGACAGGATGTTCGCCACGGACGGACGGGCAGTTGGCTTAACCAACCGCAGTTCATTGTTCGTCACAGCCTACCACGCCTCCTCCCACAAACGAAGGGACTTCCGCCGCACCACAGAGAGGATGTCCGGCAGGGGAACGGTACAATGTGTAATACCAGAACCTTCGCACGCCTCCTTGGCAGCCCGATCAGCCATTTCGTTACCACTAATGCCGACATGTCCTGGTACTCAACAGAATGTCACTTGCTTCCCCCGCTGCTGGAGAGTGTACAATCTGTCATGAATGAGCTGCACTATTTTCTCAGCTGGATACAAACTGCGTATGGATTGCAGCGCACTGAGAGAATCGGAGCACAGGAGAAACTTCGTACCACGAACCCGCTGCATTTGCTCCAGCGCCCGCAGGATCGCATGGAGTTCTGCTGAGAAAGTACGCAGGAGGGAGGCGAATCCTGATGGTGGTGTTGGGAAACACTATGGAGCAGCCTATCGAGTCCCCCTGTTTGGACCCATCCGTGTACACCACGGTAAAATCACGATGCTGATCTAAAATGAGAGAGAACAGAGATTGAAATATAAAATCGGAAGTAGAATGCTTCTGAAAATGTGTCAACTCTAAAAGCAATCGCGGACGCTGGAGGAGCCAGGGTGGACATTTACTCCAACCTCGCTGCAAAACATTAAAACCAGACACATCCATATCCAAAAGACAATCTTGAGAACGTATCCCAAAAGGCCTCGTTGCCCGTAGCCTGGTACGAAAAAGCCGTTCTGCAGGAGGGTGGGCAACGACAGGATGGGCTGGTGTATTTGGCGAGGACAAAGTCGTATATGCCTGGAGTGCCACGAGGAACTGTCGCCGCATGTGAAGTGGTGGCTCACCAGCCTCGACGCAGATACTTGGTATGGGACTCGTGCGGAATGCCCCAGTCGCGAGCCGAAGCCCCTCATGATGCACCACGTCCAGCATCTTTAAATAAGAGGGTCTTGCTGACCCATACACGGTGCACCCATAGTCAAGGCGAGAACGCACAAATGCTCTATAAAATCGTAGCAGACAAGTCCTGTCGGCTCCCCACGAAGTGTGGCTAAGACACTTTAAAATACTTAGTGCCTTGAGGCACCGTCTCTTCAAATCTTTAAGATGTGGCAACTAGATAAGTTTAGAGTCAAATGTCACACCCAGAAAACGCACAGTGTCTTTAAAATTCAGAACGGTGCCTCTCATCCGCAGTTCAGGTAAGTTAAAAATAGAACGAGAACGGTTAAAACAAACACACACAGACTTCTCTGTTGAAAATTTGAAACCGGTCTTCTGTGCCCATTCGTCGAGCCGCCGGAGAGCTGCTACTGACGAGTTGTCGTTGCAAGGCTGGAAGAAGAACAGAAGACAGAGAAGTCATCAACAAATAGTGAACACTGGGCAGGACTTGTCACAACACATGCGATACTGTTAATGGCTATAGCAAACAACGTCACACTTAAAACACTACCCTGAGGGACACCGTTTTCCTGCTCAAAGCGGTCAGAGAGCATGCCACCGACTTGGTATCTAAAAAAAACGTGGAGAAAGGAATGACCGGATAAAAATTGGAAGGCAACCGCGAAATCCCCATTCGTGAAGCTACCCGAGTATAAGATGCCTCCAAGTAGTGTCGTAGGCCTTCTCGATATCAAAAAATACACCCAGAAGGTGATGACGGCGCAGGAAAGCCTGTTGTATTGCCGGCTCCAGAGAGGCCAGGTTATCGAAGGTGGAACGATATCTCCTGAACCCACACTGGAAGCGACTAAGGAGCTGCCTGGATTCCAACATCCAGACAAGGCGGCGGTTGACCATCCGCTCCAGGGTCTTTCCAATGCAACTAGTGAGGGCAACACTACGGTAACAGCTGGGGCATGTGGAATCCTTACCGGGTTTTAAAAGGGGAATTAAAATAGCCTCTCTCCACAAGTCGGGAAAGTGTCCTGACATCCAAATGGCATTAAAAAGGTTAAGGAGGATAACTTTGTTGCGATATGTAAGGTGCCGTAACATAGCATAGTAGATCCCGTCGTGACCAGGTGAAGTGTCTCGGGCTACACACAATGCAGAATCTAATTCCCACAGGGAGAAGGGGCGGTTGTACTCCTCCGTAATCCCGGACCTGAAGTTCGGGGGGCCCCTCTCAGCAGCCACTCTGTGGTGCCGGAATTCTGGATCCTGACTGGCAGTGGCAGTAACGGAAGCGAAGTAAGTAGCCATGGTCTGGGCAATGTCTGCTGGTCGTGTTTGTAAAGTTCCGTTACCCATCACAGCAGCTATGGGGCACCTCCCTCCTCTTCCAGAAATCCTCCTGATGGTCTCCCATACTTTCGTGCTGGTTGTAGAACGGTTAATGGAACTCGGGAACTGCTGCCATGACCTCCGTTTGCTCTCTCTAGTAACCTGACGACACTTGGACCTTGCAACCCGAAAAGCAGCGAGGTTCTCTGAAGTCGGACGACATTTGAACCGACGCAGAGCCGCCCGCCTGGTCCTGGTGGCAGATCGGCATTCGTCATTCCACCACGGGACTGGCTGCCGTTTCCGACGTCCCGAAGACTGTGGAATGGATGCATCAGCGGTGGAGTGCATCACGACAGTAATATGGTGCACCCATTCTGTGACATTGTCACGATGTTCAAAGTGAGCAAGTTGGCTGTAAAGTGCCCAATCCGCTCTACTGAGTAACCATCGTGGCGGGTGTCTTTCAGGTTCGAGTCCATACGGTTGGGAAATGCAGATTGAAAAGTGATCGCTGCCATGGAGATCATCGACCTCGTCCCATTGTAGAGTGTGGGCAAGGGATGGAGAGAAAAGAGTGAGGTCTATGGCAGATAATGACCCTGTCGCAGTACAAAGGTGTGTGGGCTGACCGGTGTTAAGTAAGTGTGCGTTCGACGACAAGAGGAGCCCCTGGGGCAAGTAGTGACAGAGCCCCAAAGCACATTATGTGCATTAAAGTCTCCACACAGAATAAATGGCTGGGGAAGCTGAGTAAGAAGGTCCTTGAGATCCTCTTCATTAAGCATATCATGAGGGGGTAGATAGAGGGAGCAAACAGTCAGTCGATGACGCACGTATACAGATATTGCGACTACTTGGAGGCTTGTGATGAGGGAGAGGGGCTCAGAGTGGTAGACTGTACGAACAAAAGTAGTCACTCCACCCCTAGCTCTCAACCCACTTAAGTCATCCTTCCTATGTAGAGTGTAACCACCTATCTCAGGGGAGTCGGAAGGCTTAAAATTTGTCTCCTGCAGACACATACACAGAGGTCGACCCTGAGATAAGAGACGAAGTTCGTCCACATGGGTCCTAAAGCCCTGCATATTCCATTGTAGTATGGGAGCCATTGCTTACGGAGGTTTCACCCTCACCCTCTCTCTCCGCCGAGGCGGCGAGACGCTATGGAGTAGAGGGTCTGACTTGGGGCGGTTTGGCTGCCCCAAACGCACATCAAGGTCTATTGGCTCGGACAGAGAGTCGGATGGAGCATCTGTTACACGTAAATGGACAGGCTCAAACAAAGTAACTTCTACTTTATCCTGTGACAGATACTTTTCAACTGATTTTTTAGCCTTAGGTGGTTCATTCACGATGGAGCTCCTGCACATTTCAGTCGACGTGTTCGTACGCTTCTCAATAACAGATTCGGAGACCGATGGATTGGTAGAGGCGGACCAATTCCAAGGCCTCCACGCTCTCCTGACCTCAACCCTCTTGACTTTCATTTATGGGGGCATTTGAAAACTCTTGTCTACGCAACCCCGGTACCGAATGTAGAGACTCTTCGTACTCGTATTGTGGACGGCTGTGATACAATACGCCTTTCTCCAGGGCTACATCAGTGCATCAGGGATTCCATGCGTCGGAGGGTGGATGCATGTATCCTCGCTAACGGAGGACATTTTGAACATTTCCTGTAACAAAGTGTTTGAAGTCACGCTCGTACGTTCTGTTGCTGTGTTACCATTCCATGATTATTGTGATTTGAAGAGAAGAAATAAAATGAACTCAAACATGGAAATTAAGCGTTTCCGGACACATGTCCACATAACATATTTTCTTTCTTTGTGTGTGAGGAATGTTTCCTGAAAGTTTGGCCGTACCTTTTTGTAACACCCTGTATAGGGTTGTACAATCAACATTACCAACAGTTAACCGCTCTGAGAAGGAGCAATCCACAGTGGTCGAAACGTCGGCTATTCGTTGGCTAAGTGTTTAAAAATAACGTGGCCTAATACCCAGAATTGTTTTATTCAAAATCTTTAAGATTATTACAATTTTTGAATGCTTATGAATTTTGCAAATGTGATTTCAGTCGCATTTCTTCGTTAACATTTTTCTTAATGTTCTTCTGAACGTCAAAGTACTGTTTTAAAATTCAACGTAACACAGATTTTCAAGGTGCGTCTGAAAAGTTTTACAAATTGTGCTGTCGTGGATGATAAGCCCACGCGGGGACTGAGGCGCTTCAGTCAAGGTCTGCACGGCCACTACGGTCGGTGGTTCGAATCCCCCCTCGGGCATGGATATTTGTGCCGTCCTTAGTATAAGGTAGTTCGTAATTAGTTTAACAAACATTTGATAAGCCCACTTTACTTTGAGTAAAGCGTAAACAAGCGCCCCCTATCGTGCAAGGCACCGCAGTGAAGCGGTGGTACACGCTGCGACCCAGCTAACAGAATCAGTGTGAGAATTTGTGTCACTGCAACATGGAGCGCAAAAGTTCACACATTTGTAAATCCATCGGACTCAACTGCATGATTATTTGTCCGTAGCTTTCAAAGTACGTGAACTAAGGTAAACTAACCTAAGAATAACGCAAACACCCATGCCCGAGGGAGGACTCGAACTTCCCACGGCGAACGGCCGCACGCACCGAGAAACGCGCTTTAGTGCGCACGGTTATTCCGCCGCGGCTATCGGAAAATCCAAATCGGGAACAAAAAACAACGGTCACTTCTTTCAAAATTTCAAAGTCACCCCCTCCCGCCCGCGCGGATGGTGCCGCGACACCCAGCCTTATATTAATGGATGTCTCTCTCTCTTGGAAGTGAACAACTTTTATCGCAACTTTCTGTAATCCGATTTCTATTTTCCCAAACATTTGGAAAAAGAATTTTTAAGTGCCTCACCCTGTGCGAGACAAATGCGTATGCTCGCGGAGCCGCTGGTAAAATTCTCGTTTAATATTAAATCATTCACAGTGGGTAGTCAGGATAGAGCGATGTGGTAATGGCGTCCTGCAAAAAATTTCTTTGAACACAACGAATAGAGAAATGTGCTTTAATCTATGTCTGTTGGGCCGCGGGGAGGAAGTGGGGAGAGGGGAGAGGGGGAGATTCAGCGTGACAATGTTGCATGTGGAGGGGTACGTGGGTAGATGGAGAGGGGATGGGGCGAAAGTGCTCTCCCATTACGGGGCTGCGTGTTTGTAACACCAGGCGCCGAGTGTGCATTTTTTTAACGACCGCGGTTGACATATTTCTGTGCACCGTAGAGAGCCGTTTGTGGTTAAATGAAAACGCAATTACTGCGGAATTGGCAGATTTATTCCTCCGGCGCTAATTTCCCGGCTTTTTAATTACATTTGCCGAACAATAGTCTGTCGCGGTATTCAGCCGCCGGATGATGGAAGAGGGATATTGCACGAGGCTTGCGGCAACTTGTCACGCCTGGCGGAAGGCAGTCACTCGTGTGCCGGTCCACGGCAGAGTATTGTGAACTGAAGGGCACGGGTATTTTGTGAAGTGAACAGTCGTAGTCCTTGTTATCGTACTTTCTGTAATCATTGCAACGGCTGTGACGGCTATATTACGTGAGTGCTGAGCAGTAATAAGTCGCAAATATTTATTTGGAGTTGCATATCTAGATTTATGTCACTGTGTGACCATTATCAACCTAAAAAATATAAAAAAAGAAGTTACATTCAGTTTATGTGCATACCACATCGTACACCAGTTGTACATGTTTCCTGTCATTAACAAAATACATACCAGTAAACAAGTGGTTAAAACATATAAAATTTTTCGATCTTCATACTGAAGATGTCTTTCACACTGAGGCAGCTGTAGCGCTCAATTTTTATCTTTTCATTTCGCTTGTTACATTTTCCTTATTTACTTGTGTAAAGCGAAATAAAAAAAAGGTAATTTGGGATATTTGATTTAAGTCTTTCATACTCTTCTCTTCAGTTTCCCAAAGCGGAGCGGAGCTGATATGCCTTCCTGCAATGTCCAACAGATAATAAACACGCCTTAATAATTGCCAACGAAGATGTAAGCAAAATTCATAAAAACATTTACAATGCCAATACTTTTTTCTTTTTTCATCTCGTTAACGAGCCTATAATTTACAACCTGACTGGATGGCCTCACTACCCGATAGGTCATTTTCTATGATGGCCTTCGGCTGTGCGTCTGAGCCATGACTTTTAACTGTTGAGTCTCTAGTACAAATATCACAAGGGACGATAACTAAAAATGTTCAAATGTTTGTATAGCTTATGGGACTTAACTAAGGGGTCATCAATCCCTAAACTTACAAACTACTTATGAACGAGCTTACACTAAGGACGACACAAATATCCATGCCCGAGGGGGATTCGAACCCCTGACCGTAGTGGCCGTGCAGACCGTGACTGGAGCGCCTCAGTCCCCTCGGCCACCGCGGCCGGCAGGGGACGATATCTACCCTGCCTAAAATCGTAATATGTGCCGGCGCACCTATCTCCGTTCGACATTACGACATAATTTCTGTAAGAGTCTCTAAAATCTCTGAATTTTGTTTGTAAAACCACAACTCTGCGAGAACAATAGCAACAGCTGATAAATTGTTTCCATAAAAGGTGATAGATAGTTCATCAATCCTTTGTTGTGTAGTTGGTACAAGGAAGGCAAGTCGTAGCTCATTAGGATAGTTTCTGATGTGGTCCCAGCTGGCATAAAAAACGCAAAAGCGGAACAGAACTGATACGCAATCCTGCAATGTCCAAAAGACGCGTTATTCCTTGCGGCGAAAGTTATTTACGAAACTTTTTTCGCTCGCTTTCTGTTCCAAATGGGAACATATTTTGATAGCATCCACCTTCATATCGAGACGTGATCATAATAGTAATATAAGAGAAATCAGATCTAAAACTGAAAGATTAGGTGTTCCCAGTGGCGGACTAATGGGGGAGGGGGCGGACCTCCTCGGGTCTATCGTCTCGGTGGGCCTCCAAATACTTCGAAAGCACGCTTTATTTTATTTTATTTTGCGCTCTTGGCCTCTTGTAGCTCTGGGGCATCCCTAAAGCAAATTTTTTGAGAGACCGTCCCGAATCTCTCGCCCTAGGGACCTCCAAAAGTTACTTAAAAAATAGTGATACTTGTATTTCCAAGTGGACGGGGGGCCTCACTTTGTTATGCTGCCGTCCCGAGCCTCCGACAGCCTTAGTCCTCCACTGCGTATTCCTTTCTACAGTGCGCTGTTAAAGATCGTAGCGGTAGAGAAATATCATAAAAGCGTTTCGCTGACGCTTCTGCCATGCACTTATGTGTGAGTATTTATGTAGATATAGAAAATAGATGGTCCGCACAGCTGGAAAGACTGGGGACTGCTGCCTCAGTAATTCCCTAACCTGACAGCTGAGTCTTTCTGTACTGTCGCCGATCATAGAGATCCAAAACTTCTTATTTAGGTCCTGTCACCGACGTACCACCTTGCACACACAGACACTCGCGAGGCAAAAAGGCGGATACACTTTAAAACTTTCCACGTCGGGTTGAGCGGTCACCCGTCTATTTTTAATTTTCGTTTACTTTGCTATAGGTGAACTTTCCGCTCATAATTTTTCTTTCTGGTTGTTCAGTTTTTAGTAATGAGTGATTCGGATAAGAACCGTTCCACGTAACTACCAGCCGCCTTTTATCAGTGTTTGTGTGGCATATGTGCATACTTGAAACGTTTCGAGAAATGACCCGCAATTAATTGTAGGGCTTTCAGGTCAACCACTACACCAACACGAAATAAGTTATCTAAAAATGCGCAACGGATAACAGCTTCAAACGGAACTCAGTTGCCTGTTAAATACTTTATTATCCTCTCTTTACTTCTCACAGAAATTTATCGACATTTACTCGGAATATCATTCTTTGGTTTACAATTATTTACATGTGACATGGAGGGGATAACTCGCTTGTTCAATTAAATAATGGAGTGTTTTAGAACATATCATGCCACGGTGGAGTAGCCGAACGGTCTAAAGCGTCTCGCTGCGGAGCGCAGGGTTGCTCGCCGTGGAGGTTCGAGTCCTCCCTCGGGAATGGGTGTGTGTATTGTCCGTAGGTTAGTTTACCTAGGTTTAAGCAGTTTGTAAGCTACGGACTGATGACCAGGCCGTTTGGTCCGATAGATTTACAAACATTTGAAGATTTTTTTAGAACATATCATAACATTTATTAGAACATGTTGATTGGTTTTGCGACCCAAAAACATGACGTACTTACAACATTACCTGATAATATTTAATACTATTTGGTCTCATAACTATTTCCATTAATTTCTCTCCTTTTTTGTGTTGAATAAATAGAATCTGGACAGGGAGCAAAGGGAACATTTATAACCCACACGCACAACTCGTTTCAGACTAGCTAACACGCTACTACTAACTAGCCCCGCATGCATACAAACTACCTGGTATCCACGAGAGTCAGCAGAGAGCAGAAACAACTCTGCAGTCGCGTAGCACTAAAATTTCTCTTAAGCTAATTAAAACTTCACCACATCACTGAAACAAGCCAGCATGTTACCATGAAAGATACGAAAAATAAAATTACTGCATTAATGAAGCACACATTATTGCTGTTTCTGACGTGAAATACCCCATGAATGAATCATTAATACTGGAAATTACCTTAAAATAGCGCCAACAGTCGCCTAACTCAATGAAAAAAAAAATCCAATTATATCAACACCTTCCTTACAATATTTTACAGATTGCACTTGTCCACACTGTTCTTCAACATTATTCCCCTGATTTCCCACTAATCGTTTACAGAAAGAGACATAGACCAAAGGGTACTTTGTCTTGTGGCTGGCTCCAGATTCAGAAATTAAGTTCCCACATTTTTCATATAGGCCTGATATAACTAGAATTTCCACCAAATTTAACACAAACCCTAAGCAAAAACATTGTCTTGTCCAAACTGTTCACATTAAATACAAAATTAATCCGAATTTCACACATTCTTCACCTCTTCTTCAGAGCTACCCATACGTATTTCCTCTTCAGTCAACATTCAGACCCACTCTACTAAACATGGCCAATCCACTTGCTCAACCGCCTTTCCCTTCAAGTTGCCTAGTAGCTGCGCTCTCATTGGCCCACACCAACTCGAGCCTTCTGCCGACTTACTCACTCTCCTACGACTGCCTGCTATCGACCAAATCCTCCCAAACTCAAAGGAACCTCTCTGCAGATCCTCACAAAAACAACAAATTGGCAAACCTTCCCCAAATTCATGCACTAGCTGTTAGCAGCTGTTACTAAAGCACTCATACAAACACAGACCTCCCACCTCATCTACCACATCCGCCTCCCATTCCCCACACGGATCCTGAACGACCTCACTCCGTTCCCCCACCTCCTACAGTTCCTCGAACTTATTCAGCTCCTATACTTATCCCGCAAGATAAGACTCCCACAACCACTTGGTTTGCACCATCCTGACCAATTCTGGGCGTCTGACACGCCTTTACCACTGTATCCCTCCTTCCATTCTCCTCCACACTCTCCACATCCTTTCCCAGGGTAACTTCCGGCACCATCCCTCCTGGATGACGCTCTCCGTCCCAACATCTACCCTTCCTATCAACCCTGATGCTCTCCCAATGGATTTGACGCTCCCCTCTCCCCCTCCTGGCCTTTTCCCTACCAGCGCTCGGTCGATCCCTTCCCTACCCCTTCCTCTGGAGTCCCTACACGACTCCTCTCTTCTACCGCCACCCTCTCCTCCCTCTCTTCCGCGCTCCCCTTCCCACCCCTCCACTGCAGAGTCTACCTAGCTATCAGTTTTAAATAGTGCATCATTTCGTGTTGTCTCTGGGTGCAGTTTTATCACAATACAAACAAGCGTCCCCGCTGGTGATTTTAACAGTGTCTTCAGTGTCTCTTCGTCGTTTCAGTGCTGTGTTTTTTGTTGTTGTTGTTGTTGGGTTTTTTGAAGGGACTAACCAACGACGGTTATCAGTCCCTTTTTCCAGTCAAAGAGATAAAACATTTTGTTAAGCGTTCCGAAGTGAATGCATTAACAAGTCAAAGTTTAAAACTTACAGACTAATAGAAAGAAAGGATACTATTAAAAACGAAGAAGGGATAAAACAGCTGAAACAGCACAAGAGTGTTTTTGCTGGGTGGTCACAAGGATATAAGGAACACACCCAGCCACTCTGGAACACGTTAAAACCACCTACCTAAAAGACTTAAGCAGGCGGAGGACAGAGAAATGACAGACAAACACAAACTTTAAAGTGACTTGTAAAGTCCACACTCAAGCATAAAATTTAAAACAGAGTCAACCGTGAAGGTATTGTCAGCTAGTGCTAGCTGCAAAGTGTCAGGAAGATTAAAATAGCGTCTTGCTGCGGCTAAATGGCGACATTCAATTAAGATGTGGGCGACCGTCAAAGGCGCTGTGTTTTTTACTGTGTGTTTTTAACCACCGCTGTGGCGCAATGATTTTAACAGACTACATGCGTTTTTATCATCTAGTTTTGCTAATGTATCACTAATTAATTTCTCTGTGTCAACTTGTTTTGCTTCATGTTTTTATCTTCATGTCATTGGTTTTCTTTAAATATTCATGCCCATTTTATACAATCAATACGCTGAAGAGTGGCGTCAGAATCTGCTGCCAGCCTGCCGGTTTATATGCAATGGCATGAAATCACAATAAAGGAAAAAAACTCAGACCTCACCACATTCACTCACATAAGGACAGAAAAGTGGGTTCTGTGAAGCTTGGCTCTTTTTTTTTAACTTTTTACTCCTTATACAAGTCACAACAATGATTAAGGATTTCAATTTCCACATAACGAGCGTAATAAACTTAAAGATTTTGAATAAATACATCATTTGCGTAAAACATATTACAAACCACTGTATTTTAGTGATGTCATCGAATAAATCGTTTGGTTACTGGGAAGCGCATGGAAGGGTACAAACGGTACCATATTAGACCACACAGAGAAAGATATTTAGGACAAACATGTCGGTGGACTGAACAGTTTGGGTAAAAGCATAACAACAGTCACAGCGAATGATAACAGCAACAACATAATAATAGTAATAATAATAATAATAATAACTTTTGACAATTGTGATGATTATGAAAAAGATTTTCATGATGATGATGACGGTCATGATCATGATAACAATGGTGGTGGTGGTGATGGTGATGGTTGGATGACGGTGACGTGACGATAGTTTAGCATAAACGACATTGAGTTGCAAGATGATTTACGTATTCCATTTATTTACGTACATTTTTTTTGCGTATTACATATGAAGATTAACGCAGTAGCTGGCGTGAGCTGCAGTACTTACTGGAGTAGAGGAAGGGCTGGCCGTCACTCCAGTGGAAGTCACCCTCCAGAGTGCGGTCGGTGGCGCCGATCCAGAACGCCACGTCAGCGTCATCGCTGCACACACAGGCATCACACCTTACTGCTCTGTTAGTATACACTGAAAATGGAACACTCTAACCTCTTGTGTTTCATTTCACCCAGGACATCTAATGCTAATACTGTGCAGTGTCCCATATCGAACACTAACGTCAGTATAAGGGAGAGCGCGTTCAGTATAGCGTCACACTAGAACTGAACCCTCGCAATACCAAGAGGCTTTTCTAGAGGAAATCCTGTATGTACTTCCAATAACGAAATATTAAATGCTCTGAATAACCGGACATCACCCGTTGGGATATTCTGTGATCTCTCAAAGGCTGTGGATTGTGTGAATCATTGAACTCTCCTAGATAAGCTTAAGTGATATGAATGGGACAGTGCACAAATGGCTCAAATCATACCTAACAAGAAAAGTTCAAAAAGTTGAAATAAGTGGTTCACATAGTATGCAAAAAACAGCTGATTCCTCAAACTTGGTAACAATAAAGAACGGGATGCCACAAGGTTTGGTCTTGGGTTTTTTGCTGTTCTTAATGTATGTGAATGACTTGCCATTCTATATTCACGAAGATGCAAGGCTGACTCTTTTTGCTAATGATACAAGTATAGTTCCCACACTTGACAATTAACTAACTGATGAAATTGTAAACGACGTCTTGAAGAAAACCATGTAGTGGTTCTCTGCAAATGGACTACCAGTAAAGTTTGATAAAACACAGTATATACTGTTCCATACAGTAAATTGATGACATCATTAATAAATACAGACATTGATCATAAATGTGTAGCTAAGGTAGAATATTAAAATGTTTAGGTGTTTGCATTTTGAGGGGTTGAACTGGAAAAAACACATTGAAGATCTGCTGAAACGTTTAAAAATGTTTAGGTGTTTGCATTGTGAAGGTTTAACTGGAAAAAAATACATTGAAGATCTGCTGTAACGTTTGAGTTCAGCTACTTATGCTATTAGGGTCATTGCAAATTTTGGTGATACACATATCACTAAATTAGCTTATTATTCCTACTTTCATATAGCATCATTTTCTGGGGTAAGTCAGCATTGAGTAAAAAATTATTCATTGAACAAAAGTCTGTAATAAGAGTAATTGCTGGAGCCCACCCTAGATCATCGTGCAGACATTTATTTAAGGATCTACGGATCTTCATTGTAGCTCAACAATATATATATTCACTCATGAAATTTGTTATTAACAATCTGACCCAACTCAAAAGTGATAGCAGTCTGAATAGCTACAACACTAGGAGAAAGGGTGATATTCACTATTCAAGGTTAAATTTAACTTTGGCACAGAAAGGAATGAAATATACTGCCACAAAGTTCTTCGGTCACTTACCAAGTAGCATAAAAAATCTGACAGATAGCCAACTGGTATTTAGAAAGACATTAAAGGAATTTATGAATGACAACTCCTACTATTTATTAGATGAATTTTTAGATATTCATTAGTAAATCTGCAAAGAAAGTGTCATGTAATAATTTGTATAACGTAATGTCTTATGAAGACAACTTTATTAACTTGACACACTCCACATCATGATCTATGGAACGAGTTCTAATTTAATCTAATACCAAGAGGGCGATGGAGGTAGGGTAGGGAAAAGGTGGGCTTGGAGAAGGGAGGGCATAGTTTATGTCCACCTTCTCAAACTATTGGAATCTAGTCAGGAACTCTACAATGAGGTGACAGAAGTCATGTATTATGACATGCTTTAGCGTCCCCTTGTTGTTAAAACTGTAAATAAAGTTGTTTGTAATTGGTGGTCTACAGCCGCAATGTATTTGGAAAAAATCATCCCTCAGCCATCAGCTGTACAATGTTTTTATTTATTTAGCCGTTACCAGTTTGGGCACTGTCTGCCATCAACAGGAAACTATGAAATATATTGCACATCACAAGAATTTTACGGTATAATAAAGATTAAAATTGTGAATAGTCGTTGAAATATTTTCTTCTTTGTACATCTGCTGTTGAAAAGTAGTAGTAATTATTCTACAGTTTATAACATGAAGTTCATACACAGTTAACCGCATGTGCTCAATCTGATACCTGTTGCTCTCAACAGTAATTTATGAGTTATCACAATTACTTGCAATCGATGTGAAGAAGATAGCCGACCGCAGTGGCCGAGCGGTCTGCGGCGCGCCAGTCACAGTCGGCACGGCCGCTACGGTCAACAAATGGAGATCCAGGGCAACGTTAGGCGTACCCTATGACTTTCATCAATCTGAATATTTCAAAAATCTGGAAAAAATATTTTTATTCGTTTTAATGAAATCTTCTTCATATTCCATAACCGGTTTTCTCAGTGAAATTTAACCCAAAACTTTAAACTTTTGTAAGGCGGCAAGAATTATCGACCTCCTTTACACTCCATTTTCTAACAGTCTAGCGTCAAGCACGCATCTTGCTGATTCATTTGAAACCTCACATGTGATGGTAATTAGCGACAATAGTTAGTGCAATTCCATAAATCGTACAGAATACGTTGTGTCACTCGGAAGCTAGTTTGAAATATATCCAGCCGACACAGGGAAAACAGACGGGGCGAAAGTGGGAACGGGCCTTTTAGGCAGCGGACACGGGACTAATGGGGAGTTTACGACCCTACCATCTTAAAATTCTTCTGTGCTGTGTGTGACTCACAATGGGCAGCCACCCACCTCTCAATAAAAAGGCACGAGCGTGTGCCGTTTTCTTAACGTTGCATCAGCGTTTAGCGTGTTTCATGACGGATTTTGTCATTGGCCAACAGCGAAACAAGAAAACAAGCTAGATGTTGGTTCGACGCTTTACATTATCTGTTGAGACAAAGTGCATGCTAACAGCGAATTTGAGTCACATGCCGGGAGATATACACAACTGGACGAGCGGCGGAAAGGGAGAGAGAGAGAGAGAGAGAGAGAGAGAGAGAGAGAGAGAGAGAGAGAGAGAGAGAAAGAGAGAGAGAGACTTCGACTCTCTTGTGGCGACGCTTTTCTCGAGGTCGGAGGCGATCTGGAGACTGAGCGCTTTCTGTGAGTTGTCTTTGGGCAGAACAGCGGTGCGCGGTGCGAAGCGTTGAATTGCACGCATAACGAGGAATACGGCATTTCACAGAGGGAGTATGTGCTGTCAGCTTACCCGTAACAAGGTGGCAGCGCGCCATGAACTCAAGCTCGGCGGGTCAGCCGATTCAATTGCTAGCAGGCGTTATGAGTACTCTCGAGTCTACTTTACTACAGAGGCCGCAAGGTAGCTGGGAACCAGCTAAGTATTCCTACGCTGGCTTGCCATTGGCCGGCGTTCGCCTTTTAGGGACCATGCCAGTCAGTCTTACATACGCCAAGCTAACGATAGCATCGTTGAGACTCAGAAGAAGAAGAAGAAGAAGAAGCAGCCCGCTGCGGAAGGAGTCACCGAAGACCATTCGACGCCGTACCGAGGAACCACTCAGGCTGCCCCAACGGACTTCTGTAACCACCTTCGAAGTAGCGACCATTGTAAATAGTGTAGAAGAAGTTTAGTTGTAAAGAATTATTTCTTCAAGAAGGTTGCGTTCCCAGCAGAGTATTGGACATTTTTTACATTCCACGGTATCTAGTTGTCTGGGGACGATACTGAACGTCACGCTGGTGGACTGATTTTTGTAATCAGTGTACTTTGACGAACACATTTTGACTAGGAAAAGACAGCGAACCTTAATTTCATCGAGGTTGGTAGGAATTTCCGAATGATATATTTCAGTTTTAGATTAGTAAGATAGGTTTCGATAGTCTTTCAGAGTCGCAGACCTAGACAGCAGCCGTTGCAGCGCACCGTCAAGTGCGTTTACACAAAGTTTTCATACTCGTTTCCGTATGTCGGCAGTGACGACGGCTCAACATTATTTAATGTTTCATTTCGACGGTCAATCATGGTTGGGCTATAACCAATGTTCATTTTATTATTTCCAGTTAATTATCGAAATCTATCTTGGTATGAGGTAATAGACGATGCACCATGCCGTGGAAAGCTGCATTTTTATGTTTTGCTGGATGCTGGGAATTGGTAGGTGTTGCTTTGTCCGTGGAAGTTGATGTTCTGTGTATTTTAAATAAATGCTTTTTCTGAATGATGTCTTTGGTCAGGTACAAGTAGTTCGTCAAGCCTCCTCCAACCTAGTTTGTGAAATCAATTTTAATGTGTTGTGAATTTAAATTTTGTAAGTACTTGTCTAATTGTCTGTTTGTACATGTCCACAGCAACAGTCCAAGTCCTATAGTGTATTTTAGAGCTTAGGGGCTCTTTATCTAAAAAAATTTCTTCGAAATTATCCATAAACATTTCTGCTACTAAAGGACTCAGTGGGAACCCCGTTGCTAACCCATCTGACTACTTATACAACAAAATATGTAACTGGAAATAATTTTGTTTCAAGCAAGTTTCTGATGCAAATCTTATATTATCAATCACAACCGGTGTTTTACTTTTGTACAACCATTCTGTTAAAACTTCCATAGCTTCTCCAACCGGAACGTTGGAAAACAGACTGCTCACATCGAAAGAAACCAGCTGGCACTAGATGGGATTTCTACATCTTTTAGTTTTCCTACTAATGCAAGAGCATTATGTATGCCAAATTTTGGTTTAAATTTGATTTTTTTCTTTGATGACTGGATCTAACTCATTAGCTAATTTATGACAAGTGGCTGACAGTCTAGGTGTTATTGTGAAATATTTTAAATCAGTTTCTGTGAATAGGGATTGAAAAGTTTGAACCACATTCTTTACTTCCATGCCGCGGCGGAGTGGTCAAGCGCAATGAGGCTCTATGCTGCTATGCGCGAGTCCGCTCCCCGTCGGGTGTACGAATCCCCCCTCCGGCATGGATATTTGTGTCGTCTTTAGTATAAGGTAGTTAATAAGTAGTTTGTAAGTTTAGGGACAGATGACCCCGCAGTTAAGTCCGTTATGCTTAACAAACATTTGAATATTTTACTTCCACAGCGAATTTCATAGTGGGATCATTTGGTAACTGGGGGAATTCTACAGGGTTGAGAAATGTAAACACTTTTTCAATGTAGTCCGACTTGTTGAGTAGCACAAAACTCTTTCCCTTGTCTGCTTTTGTGCCAATTACCTGTGAGGACAGGTTTGTCTTCAATGTAGTTACAATCTTTGTTCACTGTAGCACTGGAAATATCTGTATTTACCGTTTTTAGTTCGTGCGCTACCAAATGTTTTGTCGACATGTCGTCTAACAGAGAATATTCGAGATCTACTTTTAGTATATCCACTGTTTCTTTGAAATATTACAATTTGGAGCATACTTAGTGCTCTTATTCAAACTTTTATGTTAGTCGGCGGTTAAATTAAGGTTAGTTAAGTTTATGACTCGTTCTGCAAACTGTTGACGTTTGGTGTTTAATGGGGCACATTTATAACTAAGTAAATGTTCAAGTTTCGCTCTCTGACGAGTGTGCATTAAGATTAGTTATCACAAGTGAATCTTCTCCGAGGATGTTGACCAATGTATCAAACTCACAGGCAAGAAGAAGTGCTGTAAGTGCCACGTGGACAACTTTTAAATGTACATGTAAATACACGTTATCACGTTCCACATACCTTTTCTTCAGTTCTTCTTTCACCCATGTTTTCTCGGCAACATGTATTGAGTTTAGGGCCGACTCTGTCGTATTTCTTGATTTTATAACCGCGTAATTTGGTGTAATTTTCAGTTTTAAGCACTCGCGATTAAACCATATGTGCTCTGTGGTTTTGGACTTCTGTTTCACTAACCTGCTGTACATGACGGACAATTGTGCTATCTTAGCACAGTTAATAATATTTATGGACGCTTCCGTCGGTTCTTGATGGAACATAGACATGTTAAATAACTGTATTCACTATATGTTTGTTACACTATAATATTTAGCTAATTTGGTTCACTAATACAATTTTTTAAAGTTAGAGAAATTGAATTAAAATATTACGTCTTACGATTACTTTCCTTATAACATAAAACAATATGAATAACAATGTTTTCTTTATTTTTGTACGCAAAACCTATTTTATGAAGTTACTGTAAATTACTTTACATATGAGCAGGTGGAAGTAATTTTCGTATGTACGTCCAAAATATGTTTCGGGCGTTAAAGACACGTATTATAGCGTGTCGAATGCAGAAATAATAAACTCTTGAGAAGAAAACGCTATAAAAGCTTACGTGCAAAATGTCGAAAGTCCTCTCCGAGTAGCTTTGCCCACATATGTATGTTCAACTCATTTAACTCCACAAAACAGTTTTTGACTTTCTCCTTCGATCGGTATTCTCCTCTCCTCCTCTTCTCCCACTGTCTGACCATCTTCTCTGTTTTTATGATTTTTCCGCCTTGACGACTTCTCTATATACTATAACATCATCGGCAAAACATCGATGGACCTTACTGAGTTATGAAAGAAGTCATATATATACGGTGAAAAGTAATGGTCATGTTATACTCTCTTGGAGAACGCCATAAACTACTTCTATGTCGGAAGTCTTCTCTACTTTGAGAATGAGATGGTATGTTCTGTTTGCCAGCAAGTCTTGAAGCCAGTAGCGCAGCTTGTCTGGTATTTCTTATGCTGCTACTTATTTTTATTAGACTATAGTGCGGAAACGCATCTAACACCTTCAGGGAGAACACGGAATGAACCTAGGAGCCGGTATGTAGTGATTTCCTGGTCTCAATTTACACTATTGTTGGTTTAGGAACTCATCTTGGTTCTCCAGTATTTTCTTACTACATGAGGATAACTTCTACAACAGACCGACGTCGGAGATACAGATCTGTAGTTTTGAGAACTGGTGTTTGGCTGAGGACCTTCTAGGGTAGTTCTTGCAGCTACGATATCCACCGTACCCCAGTTACCTTAGTCAAAAGAGCATCTGCGTAATAGGCAGGAGATCGGTTCCGATCTGCGGCCTGGGAACACGTACTTGATTGTATTTCATATTAGCAGCAAAGGATCAAGTTGTCTTTACTTTCGGATATGTTCAAAATAAACATTTAAAGAGATACTGATGTGCAGGTAGGATCTCGATTCTGCAAATGTTTATCAACATCCTCGTAGCAATACCTACACAAGTTTACTGATGTTTTTTTACCAAGAAAGGAGTACAATGCGACCACCAAAAAAATTAAAAAAAAATACTATATTAGTTAACTGTCGTTGACTTCTACTCATAGTATACGGTACTTTTTAAAGACACGTTGAGCCGGCCACGGTGGCCGAGGGGACTGAGGCGCTTCAGTCACGACCTGCACGGCCACTACGGTCGGGGGTTCGAATCCCCCCTCGGGCATGGATATTTCTGCCGTCCTAGTTCGTAAGTAGTTCATAAGTAGTTTGTAAGTTTAGGGACTGATGACCCCGTAGTTAAGTCCCATAGACTATACAAAAAATTGAACATTTGAAAGACAAGTTGATGTGTAGAAATGTCCCGGAGAATGAAAAAATTGAATATGACATTGCTTTTGAAGATTGCATTTACTAATAGCGTAACGCGTTTAACGTTGCGTGCCGCCGGTCTGTTTCTCTAAATCAGTGTTTCTCAATCTTTTCGACCCCCTTCCAGACAAATAGATTCTGGCAACCCCTTCCAAATAAAAATATTCTGCCAAAGCTCCCCTCCTCCACCCTCTTCACGAACCGTAAGAAAACTATGTCAATATTTACGGACTCTTCCGTCGGTTCCTCATGGAACACAGTTTTATTAAATAACTGTATACACTATACATTTGTTCCACAATAATATTTATTTTGTGTGAACTACCTTTCGGCTTTTTAGCCCATCTTCAGACAACTTAATACTGCAGATTATCCACATCACAAAATTTGTGTATCTTTCCAGTTTGCAACGAATAAATAGGAAACGGGGGATTGATGCATTTGCACGTGTAAAATTGCAGTATTACAAAAAGTATCAAAGGAATGAGAAAGTATGGTAATTACATGCAAGTTTATTATTTCATGTGAGCGTTTATTATTTAACATACGCCGCACTGGAGTTCTAAGGCGTCTTGCTGTGGAGCGCGCGGTTGCTCGCCGTCGGAGGTTCGAGTCCTCCCTCGGGAATGGGCATGTTTATTTGTATTTGGATTACTTTCATTAGTTTAAGTATTTTGTAAGCGTAGGAACTGAAAACAATAGAAGTCCCACAGATTTACAAAGATTTGAACATTTACTGTACGTGTTGATACCAGGTGCGTATGGCAACAATGTTCGAAAATGAGCTGATTCAAATGTTTTTCACCTTAAAAAGAGTTTCTTTGCAGATAACGGAACGACCGGACGGAGGAATGTGTTGCATTCCAAAGTGGGCGCTTCGGATCGAACTTATTACGGGCGGGTAATATTTTTTAATTTTCATCTCCTGTCGGAAATAGTCTCTTAATGCTCGTCTGACTGTTTGTCTCCAATGGCGAAAGCTGCGAATTTTAATCTCGGGGATTTAATTAAATTGGGAAAAATTCTCCATTTTTCCAACGTGTAGCAGAGATTGGATATTCTTACGACTATCTGATTTCCTATTTAGAGCAGTGTGGCATGGAACCGCATTTCGTTATCAGACATACCTGTTGCTGTAGCTCCGTTTTGAACTTCAGAAATCAAATAAAGGATTTTCGATAAGAAACTGTGCTTCAAGGCATTTGTAAGTCATTTTATCTTTCGAATTTATTTCGTGCTTTTAATGTAAAACTAAAGAGAAATAAAACGAAAGATACATCTACTTGGGATACTCTACAAATCACATTTAAGTGTCTGGCAGAGAGTTCATCGAACCACCTTTATAGTATTTATCTCCCATTCCATTCTCGAATAGCGCGCGGAAAGTAAGAACACCTGAATCTCTCCGTTCGAGCTCTGATTTCACGTATTTTATTCTGATGGTCATTCCTACCTATGTAACTGGGAGACAATAATACATTTTCGCATTCGGAGGAGAATATTGGCGATTGGAGTTTCGTAAATAGCCCACGCCGCAGCGATAACCGCCGTTGTTGTAATGATTCCCATCCCAGATCCTGTATTATTTCCGTAACGCTGTCTCTCCTGTATCGTGACAATACGAAACGAGCTGCCCTTCTCTGGACTCTTTCGATTTTCACCTAAATCGTTTATGTAAATAAGGCACAGCAGAGGACCAATAACAGTACCCTGTGGAACGCCCGATATCACCTCTATTTTAGGCGATGTCTTACCATCGATTACTACGAGCTGTGTCCTCTCTGACAGGAAATCCCCTATCCAGTAGCAAATTTGGGGCGATATACCATAACCACGCAATTTGATTAAAAGCCGTTTGTGAGGTATGGTGTCAAAAGCCTTCTGAAAATCAAGAAATACGGAATCGATTTGCGAACCCTTGTCGATAGCACCCATCAGTATTATATTGTCCCATTAAAATATTTTTTTTTTTTAAATTAGCTTTCACATGAGACTTTGTTCGTTGTGATGTGCTTGAATTTGAGTCAGAGACCATCAAAAGTACTACCGTTTGATAACTTTGTTTCTAAGTACAGACCGTCATAAGCATAAACCAAAAGCTTCTAATATTACGCCTATAAGTTAAATATGCATCGAGCAGTCAACCACGGCTGTTCTCGCATATCTTTAGTTTTCTTATGATGAATGATTGTGAGTGAGCAGTTTTAAGTCCGCCTGTTCAGGTAATCAAGTAGTGTGCATCCCCCCCCCCCCCCACCTCCTCTTGCCTTCTCACTACCACAAAGCACGACTTGAGGGTCGATGACGAGAGCTGCGTGCGAAGGTATGTGGGCATAGGGAGAATTGAAGTAGTTCTACTCTATACAACTTGTACATTATGCAGAATTCAAATGATACTGAATTCGGTTCGGAAGTTAGCTCACGAAAACGTAAGAGACAGAATTTGTTTTCCCATCTTTATATATAAAGCAAAGTGTTCGTGTGTGTACGGCATGGATACAAATCTACAGTTTCTTTTTCGATCTTTACGAAATTTTACACACATAACCTTCCATCTATAAGGATGGTCGCCGAAAGAATCACGTACAACACACAGTACACGAGATAAAACGTTATTAAGAATACATACATTTTGTAACGCGCCAAATAAGCCCCCTAGCTGTAGCTGAAGAGAAAACCACAGAGACCTGATAATGAAAGACCAAAAGCACTGAAAATTTGTCAACACTTAAGGAAAAAAAATCTGCAGTATTACTACCTCCGAGCCACCAGCGTGGGTATCTTCAAGACTTCAACATAGTTGTAATTTTTCAATAATAATGTCGCGAGAGACCACGCACACCAACTGCCGGCGTGGCGCAGCGGATAGCGTCACGGACTGCAGAGCAGAAGGTCGCCGGTTCAATCCCGCCCATCGCCAAAAATTTATTTCTTTATTGACAATTCAAGAAGGTTCTACATCTTTCTTATGTTCACTTGTAAATTCTACTTGTTTCTTATGTTAACTGTTCTTCTAATTTCTGGTAAATTCTGTCTGTGTATAAATAGCAGAGCACTCTGCCTGAGAGGCAGTCAGTGCTGCGTGTATGTTGAGTTCATAATAAACGTGCTTTCAGTATAAGTGCTGTGTTTAGTTGCCTTCGAAGTCAAGCCTACTTCCATTGCAACGTAATAATAATAATAATAATAATAATAATAATAATAATAATAATAATAATAATAATAATGCATATAGAAATATTCATGTATTAAAAATCGACAGAAGTTTAACGAAGTGGTTATCAAAGATATTGACTAGAAGGAGAAGCAATGAATTAAATGTTTTGCCATGGCAGGAAATCGAAACTAGGTTTACCTGCTTAATATGCTGTCGCTCTATTCGCTTTCGTTCCATTGTAGTTCGGATAGATCGGTTGGTTGCGGTCGTACATTCGAGTTTGTTCTAGGTTGTTAATGCGTTCTGGGTTCATATTTTTGTATTATTTATTTATTTACAGATGGCGCCGTGCCGTCTGACCGAGCGCGCTGTGCTACCACGGCGCCCCCCCCCCCCCCCCCCCCCTTCTCCATCCATCTGATTTCAAAGCTCACGTGAATGCACGTAATGTCATAAATCGCATCTCTCTACACAACACAAACTTCAGTTCTGTCTCATGTTATTCCCCGATGCAACACGTATAATATATGACGACTCCATAAAGTGTTGTTACCCAACCACCAGAGTGTAATAATATTAATAATAACAAATAAGTTTCAACTCGGTGGTATGATATAAAATATTTCTTTTAAAATATCGCACATCGATTTCATCAGTGCAGTTTAGAGTGCTGAGGACTCATGTACACCGCGTAAAATCTTTTCTACAGTCAAAATACATAACGAAATAACTAACAAGGCCTGTCAAGTGTGTGTTATTAGTTTCAACTGCGTCTTCACTTACCAATATTGTGCAGGCTCTAACATGTTAACATACCTAAGCGTCACTCTCCGATTTTTCTGAAATTAGAATGTATTAAACAACACTTTAAAAAATTATTTTATTTTATTATTATTTTTTATCGATGGTGAAACATATTTAAGGGGCGAAACGGTCCTTCCAAAATTGGGACTAACATGGAAAAATTGCGATAAATTAGAGATTAGTGAAGCGATTTTAATGATTTTTGGTATAATAAAAGACGAAAATCAGACTAGGTATATTGGAGGGGGAATGAAAATTAGCACCTGGAAACCTTAGGCGTGAGACCTCCACGCTCTACATCAAGGGTAACACCAACGCCGGTGGTTAAAATCAATAAACATTTTTGTCATGTTTTATTCACTATTATTTCAAAAGTAGATTTCACAGTATTTTGAATATCGGATGTCGAGTTACTGTCTATTTAAACGTTCTGTCGAGTTTTCGTCCGCTATGCAGGATTAGACATTATGAATTTTGAGAATCTAACATCAAATTCGGATTCAGCGACTTAAAAAACTTGCAGATTAAAGAGATGAAACAGTTCATAAATATAGATTCACAAGGTGTTTCATGGGCAGTATCAAACGAGCGCGGCAATATATGGGTTGCTTACCCCTTAAATATTAATATAAGCCGCGGCGGAGTGGCCGTGCGCATTGAGGCACTATGCTCCGATGCGTGAGGCCGTTTCCCGTCGGGGCTTCGAATTCTCCCTCTGGCATGTTTGTGCTGTCTTTAGTGTAAGTTAGTTTATAAGTAGTTTGTAACTTTTGGAACTGATGACTCTGCAGTTAAGTCCCATAAGCTTAACAAACATTTGAATCTATTTTTATTAATATAGGCCTAATAAATAAAAAAAACTTTTTTCTTAATTAGCTTTCCTTTTGAAGTCTTAATAGATTCTACTTCGATTAGATGGAAACACTTTTTTTTTAGCAAAATATTGGCAACTTTAGGGGTAGTTGGCTCTCCCGATCCAATATACTTAGACCGATTTTCGCTTTTTATCAAAAGATACTTCAAAAATGATTAAAATCGCTTCAGTAATTTATAAGTTATCGCAGTTTTTCCATTTTTTTGGGGGGGGGGGGGCAATTTCCCGTCTACCGACATCTCCCACCCACCGCGTCTGGTGATTCTGGTAGAGTGGTTGACGAGGACGTGGGATAGTGTTTGTTTGTTTTTCATCTAAGAAATCATCATTTATTATTATTCTCTCAGAATGTGTGACTGAACGAAAATATTACTGCGTGACGGTTGACATCAAAACGTGAAAGAGGCTATTTTTGAAGTGGAACTCTATTACTGTTTCATGGTCAGAGCTTAATATTTTCGATATTTTCGAGATGACGATTAAAACTTGGTAAACAACTAAAACTATTTTCGCAACCACTCTGATATAATAGGCGTGCCTGCGGCAATCATAGTTGCCTGCCCTTTTAACAGTTATAATCTCTTTATTACATGTATAAAAGTTAAGGCGATTGTGCTTTAGTTCAGTCTGCAGCCAAAGCTATAAATCGCAAACGCATAGCGTTTGTATGTGCTAGTATTTAAGAGTCTCATGAGTCTATTGTTGTTGAAGTTTGATAACGACAAGGGGATAAAAGATATGACGGTTGAAAGCTATCGACTTGCATAAAATTATACGTGTGTGTCTCAATATTTCGTTCTGCAGCGAAAACTACAAAACGCAGGCGAATGGTCTCTATTAAGCTGTAGTCCAAAGTCCACCGTAGCAGTTCCATGTAGCTATAAGGAGGTAGAAGATAAAGTGGTAGGTCATCAAATAGTATAAAAATTAGGCTGAAGCCCAGCAATGACTTTTGTGACTACACAGGTTGAAGCGAAATTCGCGCGTATTTCAGGCAACAAATGGTCGTCGAAGACTGAGACGGGTGTGTGTTCCATACATCAGTGTATGAATATTCATATTTTCACGTCGTTTATTTGGTCCATTAAATTGCGAGAATTCAGCCGTAACCACATGTTTTCTTCTGTTGATATTTCGGCTGTAAACCGTCCAACCATCCTCGGAGCGAGTCTGAAGATTGACGGCAAAGAGCTCCGCTTCACCTTATATACTGTGGGGCGAGCCAGTGTGTATGTTTACTGGGAAGTCATCGTCGCAGTCATACCACACCGACGGCAGTTGTAGTGCCCTCTAAGTAGAGAATATATGATCACATACTGTGGTTGACATCTATGCGAAAGAGGTAGTGCCCTCTATGGAGGTATGTAATCATATTCAATGGTTGACAGGGTTCCAGCCCCGTTGTCTTTGTTTCCATTTGTAACTGCCGTATTCCAAATTTTGTCAACATTAACAACATCATCACGATTAACTAAATTACTTGACTATCGAATTTTAATGACTTCTCTAAAAACTGAATCACTGAAGGATGAAACAGGTGGTAAAATCTGAAATTTTCGTAATCCGTATTACGGCCAGAATGAATACAATGTTGAGCTACTGCTGATTTATCAGGTTGTAGTTGGCGAGTGTAACGTTTATGCTCCGTTCATGGACTGTGCCGTAAATGCGTCCGATATACGTTCACACTGGTAAGGAACTTCATGCACACCTGCCTTCTGCAAACCCAAATCATCCTTCACAGAGCCGACGAATTTGGTTAGTTTAGTTTCTGGCAGAAAAACAACTTTGACGTTGTTCTTGGGGACGATACGGCCAATTTTTGATGATAAATTACCTATATACGGAAGGAAGGCCATGGACTTGAAATTTTCTTCTTCGGGTTTTTCCTGTGAAGCGTTTCAAATGTTTGTAGAGTCTATGGGACTTAACTACGGGGTCATCAGTCCCTAAACTTACAAACTACTTACGAACTAGCTACAACTAAGGACGGCACAAATATCCATGCCCGAGGGGGGATTCGAACCCCCGACCGTAGTGGCCGTGCAGACCGTGACTGAAGCGCCTCAGTCCCCTCGGCCACCGCGGCCGGCGTGAAACGTTTACTTTAGGTTTTAAATTCAAGGGTTTTCGAATTTTCCACAGTGAATAACCATTTTCTTCAACTACTTTTCTCAGGTTCTTGAGTTATTCTTGTTGACGGTCTTCGTCGGAAGTTGTATGTGCCCTAAGTAAAATGCTTAGCTACACAATATGTGGGAGATCCGATGTTACAATGGGACTTAAAGGAACATCTTGTTTGTGAATCTTCGGAAGCCCATGCAGCCTCGGTGGAACTGCGTCCTGGGGTTTTAATCTCCTCACTACTTCTTCAGGCAAATATTAGGCATTCGGGAGCTGTTTCATCCTTCTGGGATCCAGTTTTTAGAGAAGCCATTGACATTCTACTCGCGAGTAATTTAGTTAATCGTGATGATGGAGTTAATCTTGATAAAATTTAGAATCCTGCACTCAGAATTTTAAACAATCAAAGACAACGACGCTGCAACCCTGTGAACCACTGAATATGATTACGTATACTCTTCATAAAGGGCACTACGGCTTATACATTATTGCCATCGATGTCAACTACAGTATGTAATCATGTATACTCTACATAGAAGGCACTACAACAGCCGTCGGTGTGGTACTTCTGTGACGATGACTTCCCAGTAAGCATGCGCACTGGCTCGCCACAGAGTATACAGGGTGAATTACCTAACACTTGCACCGCAAGTATTGTGGAATCGGAAAGTGCGATTGATGTGCGGTTTTCACAGAATGGATTGGTAGTCACTGACTCGTATTGTTAGCCAATGAACATACTGTAAAACTACCTAGAAAGTGTATTTTTTATGCAAACATAAAATTTTTCAAATGGAACAATGGTTGTTTCTATCATCCACTGGAATTTTTGACACCAGCTGTGTACAAGGATTTTGAATGACATTTTTATCACGTTTAGTTTGGCAGCTACATGCATTCAAAGTTTTGGGGGCGGAGGCTACGACGGCGTAGCTGACTGGCTGGTGGTCATGTGACAGTGGGCCGTGCCCCAAGGGCTATCCACTCGGCCAGTGAGCTACGCTATCGCAACCTCCACCCTCCCAAACTTTGAACGGTTGTAGCTGCCAAACTAAACGTGATAAAATTTCATTCAAAATTCTTTGTGCACAGGTGGTGTCAAAAATTCCAGTACATGATAGAAAGATCCATTGTTCAATTTAAAAAAACAGTATCTTTGCATAAAAATAAACTTTCTAAGTAATATTACAATGGGTTGTAAAATTAGACAGAATTTGGACTTCTGCTTTACACCAGCGGAATGACAATCACGTCTTCTCTGCTAAGAATGTTGGAAATACCAGAGATAGTGTAGCCGACGTCACGTGATGTCTTCTGGTGCCCTCTGCATCGCCTATATATACGGCGCTCCTTCAAGTTCTCATCGCAGTTCGCCACTCTACCTTTGAAGATGTCTTTCGCAGCCGAAGATGAAACGTTAGGAGAAAGTTTTACAAATCGACACGGCTTATGAGCCCGCAAGTTTTAAATGAAGTTGACGCCGGCCGTGAAAGCTTACATTGTATGAACAATATTACAATTTGTTTATTGGCTAAAAATACGAGCCCCTAACTACCAATACATTCTGTGGAAACCGCACATCAGTCGCACTTTCCTTTTCCGCAATACTTGCGGTGCAAGTGTTAGGTGATTCAGCATGTATAAAGTGAACGAGAGCGCTTTGCCGTCAGATTCGCTCCGAGGATGGCTAGACGGTTTGAAGCCGAAATATCAGCAGAGCAAAACATGTGGTTACGGCTGATTTCTCACAATTTTATGGGCTATACATCAATGTGTTTCACATTTAGAAAAACAGGGAATTTAGAAGGTGTCTTCAGGGTCAAAATGAGCACAGAAACTCAAGCCAGGAAACGCCATTCAACGACGCCACGGAGAGTCAAAGATAAAGGCATCGGCGCCTGCCGCCAACACCACCTAGAGACAAGGCCTTACAACAGGCCGTACTACGTCATACTAACCACGCCGCGGCCGCCAGCTTACTGGCTGGCCGCTACCAGGCAGTGGGCGTGCCCCAGCGGACAGCCATTCAGCTGGCGGCCGCGGCCTGGTCAGTGTGACGTAGCACGGCCTGTTGTAAGGCCTTGTCTCTAGGTGGTGTTGCTGCCGCTAGACATCCCCTCCAGCAAAATAAATGGGACACACTGTAGTTTGGGCATGTCTCGTTAATTCGGAGAATTTGGGCATGTCTTTGAATCTTCAGGAAGCTACTGTCAGTTTTTCAAGAGTACGGTATAGGAGGCAAACTTCTGCAGGCAATTAAAGGGATTTACATAGACTGTCAGGCAGCAGTTAGAGTAGATAGCAAATCAAGCTCATGGTTCAGGGTAGTTTCAGGGGTAAGACAAGGCTGTAACCTGTCACCACTGTTGTTCATACTATTCATGGATCATATGTTGGAAACAGTAGACTTGCAGGGCGGGATTAAAGTAGGTGAAAACAAAATAAGCAGTCTCGCATATGCGGATGACTTAGTTGTAATGGCCGATTCGATTGAAAGCTTGCAAACTAATATTTCAGAGCTCGATCAGAGGTGCAAGGATTATGATATGAAGATCAGCATCTCCAAAACGAAAGTAATGTCTGTAGGAAAGAGATTCAAACAGATTGAGTGCCAATTAGGAGGAACCAATTTCGAACAGGTAGACAGTTTCAAGTACCTGGGATGTATTTTCGCACAGGATGGCAACGTAGTGAAAGAACTGGAATCGAGGTGCAGCAAAGCTGATGCAGTGAGTGCTCAGCTAAGATCTACTCTCTTCTGCAAGAAGGAAGTAAGTACCAAGACTAAGTTAGAGGTGCACTGCTCTATCTTTCGACCAACTTTGTTGTATGGGAGTGAAAGTTGGGTGGATATAGGTTACCTTATTCATAAGGTAGAGGTTACAGATATGAAAGTACCAACAATGAATGCAGGTACTAATAGGTGGGAACAATGGCAGGAGGGTGTCCATAATGAGGAAATCAAGGAAAAACTGGGAATGAACACCATAGATGAAGCAGTTAGAGCGAACATACTGAGATGGTGGGGTCATGTTACACGCATGGGGGAAGCAAGGTTACCTAAGAGACTCATGAGCTCGGCAGCGGAGGGTAAGAGGAGTCGAGGTAGACCAAGAAGAAAGTACTTAGATTCGGTGCAGAATGATTTTTAAGTAAAAGGCATAACACCAGACAAGGCATCAATGTTAGCATTGAATAGGGGATCATGGAGGAATTTTATTAGAGGTACTATGCTCCAGACTGAACGCTGAAAGGCATAATCAGTCTCTAATGATGATGATGATGATGGTGGTGGTACTTTGACGAGTAACGAGTCCTGCAGTAGAGGGAGGGCGAGTGTTACCTGTGAGTGGCGCGCAGCAGGCGGTCGAGCTGGTGCTGGACGGCGGGCGAGGCGACGCTGACGAGGTGTCCGCCCAGGTCGCGGCAGCGCTGCTGCGCGCGCGCCCAGCCCAGCCGCTGGTCGGCGTCCGCGGCGGCCACGGCGGCGGCGCAGCGCGCCTCCGACAGCGCCGACCAGCCGTAGCCGCAGCCCGCCTCCAGCGCCGCGTCCGACACCGCCGCGTACCGCAGCCGCACCGACACCGCCGACGGCAGGCCCGACGGCGACGCCAGCACCTGCGCCACACACAACGCCACGTCAGACAGCGATACCCTCTGCACGAGCAGCCTAGCAGTTGTTGAGAGGTGGCGCACTACCAAAAGACATAGGACGTTTGGAACTGATTCATTCAGTTTCATAATGTAGGGGTCAGAAACCTATCTACATATATGAAAATGAATGTTTCTCTGGATGTCCTCTATGTGTTCATAAACCATTCATTCAATTGCAATGAAACTTTGGTGAACTCTTCACCATACGCCCACGAAAGTTCCTGACCCAAAAACAAAAGAGCAAGACACATAGCTCAGAAGATAGGACGCCATAAATAACGAGAGGCTACCGCGTGAGAATACCCAGATTTATGCGTCGATTATTTGCATGCAATTTCTGACCTTTTTGCAACTGATCCCCCAGCAAAATGATGAAACGAAAAAAAGTCTACCGCTCAGAACAGTTCCGCTGTAGATGCCTAAATCAGTCGCATCAGGCATGACCTTGTAAACAATATAGTTGCAAGAAACTACCATATAATGCGACGAGACTTTATTCACACATTGTATGAGAATGAAAGTACTTAGATACTTGCAACCAACTTTAAACATAACCTCAAACCTTTATTGAACTTTTTGTCGCTGACAACTATATCAAAATTATGAAAGGAAAAAAGATTCTCTCTTACTACTTTTCCGCCGTTCATGGAATAAACCTACGGCATTCGGTTTGACGTTACAATTCAAAAAATGTTCAAATGTTTGTACAGTCTATGGGACTTAACTACGGGGTCATCAGTCGCTAAAGTTACAAACTACTGATGAATTAACTAAGACGAAGGACGGCACAAATATCCATGCCCGATGGGGGATTCGAACCCCCGACCGTTGTGGCCGTGCAGACCGTGACTGGAGCGTCTCCGTCCCCGCGGCCACCGCGGTCGGCGACGTTACAATTTGTAATTTCTACGGTACGAACTGTAGCCACAGGAAGTTTTGCAGACAGTATACACACATATAGCTGAACGTACTTTCAAAACTTTATCACAGTACGATACGTAGTTCATGAGATATGAGCACATAAACAGTAACGTTCATAGAAATCCGTCCTATCACGCATCAAGTTTTAATCTATTAATTCTTTACTACTAATTATATTCGCAACAGATTTTACAGACGTACAGCACCTATACAAATATGTACCTGAAAAATTATTCAATTTTACAACGTATAACTCAATGAATATGAGATCGTGCGAATTTTATATGCCATTTGTATTTTGATTGCTATCTTTCTTTATTTGTATACTGCACATGTAATTTTGTACATTATGCAAGGCAGAGTTATTTCTTATATATTCTTCGATAAATATAACATGTTTTTACAAGAAAAGGAGATAGACAGAGAGAAGGGATAGGAGAAGTAAAAACTCAAGGTAGGAATAAATAAATAAATACCCGGGATCGCCGGGTTTTAGCTAGTAATTAATAAAAGTAATAAAAGTGGGAAAAGTGACCTGTAGCTAGTGAACTATAAAGATTGGACTTAAAAGGGAACGGTCCAATAAGACATGTCGAAACCTACCCTGGAATTTTTTACACAGGAAGAAGAAAACGAGAAAAATGCACTGCTAAAATTTTAGCTGCTGAGAGACACTGCACAGCCCTGCTCGTTTAACGCGCGACATGGCGATTGCCGGCCGCGGTGGCCGAGGGGACTGCGGCGCGCCAGTCACGGTCTGCACGGGCACTACGTTCGGGGGTTCGAATCCCCCCTCGGGCATGGACGTCCATAGTGTTAGGTAGTTCATAAGTAGTTTGTAAGTTTAGGGACTGATGACCCCATAGTTAAGTCCCATAGACTATACAAACATTTGAACATTTTTTGAATTGTAACGTCAAACCGAATGCCGAATTTAAAACATTTGAACACGGCGATTCACACACGCAGCGCTGCCTAGCGGAATTATCCATGGTTCACAGACACGCCTGATTTACAACGGAGTGAATGAAAGTGAACAACTAATTCCGTCAATGAGTACTCGTTATGTCCCGACCATGAATTCAACAAAAAGTATTGAATTAGTTTCTGCAACTGCTAGTAATACGTTTCGAACGAAATGTTCATTTTTCTATCCCGTTTTTTGTCCTAATTTGCCTTGAGGTTCTTGAAGACATATACAACTGCGGAAACTGTACACCACTCATTATAGTATATGAATGTGACATTGCATTAATTGATTTGGCAATCTACTTCGTTTTTTTATCACACCGAAATGATGAAGTGCGGTGTTCACGCAGTTCTTTCACGAAATTTGACTGATCAGCGTTATAAACAACAGTTGCGGGGATAACGGCTAGTTTTGTCTATATGTCAGCTATGAATTTCTCTACATCATTATCTATCACTGGCAATTGCTCCCACTGATTTACGAGACGTAAACTTGTTAATCGTGCGACTTATTATTCTGTACGATTTCTTGAACCTGTGTAGCCGTGTCGACGAACTCTGGAAATTAGCAATGTTGATGCCAAATGCAATTCGGAGGTTTCAGTCTTGTATATCTCCATTGGTAACGGTGCATTGCCTCTCACGAGCAGATCTAAATCTTTCGAACGGTTTTTCTTTGAGATGTTTTCGATGTTCAAAATGTTCAAATGTTTGTAAAGTCTATGGGACTTAACTATGGGGTCATCAGTCCCTAAACTTAGAAACTACTTACAAACTAGCTAATACTAAGGACGGCACAAATATCCATGCCCAAGGGGGGATTCGAACCCCCGTCCGTAGTGGCCGTGCAGACCGTGACTGGAGCGCCTCAGTCCCCTCGGCCAGCGCGGCTGGCGATGTTTCCGAGTTTCCGTTTTGCGCATATTTCTTACTTCGTGTAATTCTTTCTTCCATTAATAAAGTTGACGCTCAGATTTCACGAAACTAAAACGTCTTTAACTTTAATAGTTTCGTCCCTCCTTTGTTTAACCAATATTTGACTTCCTTTTCTTTGTCGCTGAAAGCAGTAATTGCTTTTTGGGGAGGTATTCTTCTTCAGAAATGTTATCGGAACAACTAACGTCGTCTGAAACACAACAACTGTAGAATCGTGGAAGTGATTTACTATTTCTTCTAACGTTTCCACAGTTTCAAACGAAATTTCGATATTATTCGATGTTACAGAAATCAAATGACACATAAGCATGACCCTCAGGAGAAGTAGGTGATTTCGGCTGGAAACCACGTTCTTCATATTTCATCTTTGCTAATTTGAGAACATTATTTGGATTCCGCATTACTGTGAAACTGAAAGAAGAAAGTACCATTAGCAGGCATGTCTTACTAAAGCACAATAAATATTAATTCAGCTTTATTGTCAGTACTTACCAATACTGAAAAAAGGAACTGATAATTTTAATAGATGATAGGTGAGTGTCTAATCGAGAGAATAGAACTGTGTACTGTAGTGTGAGGGACACTATCAATGAACGATAATCTGAACGTACTTTACAAATTACGATCAGGTATTGTCGTGTCTCCTGTTTACAAATCTACTGCCGACCTCCACTGTTTGTGTGTGTGTGTGTGTGTGTGTGTGTGTGTGTTTGTGCCTAGTTGTTCATGCGCAGTTGCTACAGCGCCGGTAGGGATGTACACTTATGCCTCTACACCTGGCGCGCTACGAATTTGGAAATTTTGAAATATTTTTTTTAAATACTTGCAGGACCTATTAGCAGCTAAAATTTTGACAGTTCACTTCTTTCGTTGTCTTCTTCCTGTGTAAAACAATTCAGGGCAGGTTTCGACATGTCTTACTGAACCGTTACCTTGTTAGTAGCGAACAGAAGCGGCGCTTTGTCGAAAGCGAAGCAGGACAAGCAAGCTCGCAAAGTCAGCGATCAAAGTAGTCCAGTGCTGTGGACATCTGGTGACGCAAGAGGATGAATGTAGACGCCCGTAATACGCAACATGTAAGCAAGTGCCTTACTAAAGGGAACAGGTGACCGGAGGCGTCCGTGTTCCGAAACAGAAAAGTGGTCACATTTAACAATAAGTGAGCATGTCAAACTTACAGAGCAATAATCGATCGTTGAATAAATACGAGCGAAGAAAAGAGGTACGACATTCAGTACATTCAGTACATCCAGTGCATTCAGTACAATCGGCACGAGCAGTGCAAACAGTGCAGTCGGTACGGCCAATCCACCCGGTCTCACAAGCAATAACAGAGGATTCAGCCGTTGCAGCAGCGAGCGGCGAGGGGTGCGGGTTCGACCTCCGGGCCACGCTCAGTGCCACGACAGTGCAGGACGGTCTCCGCAGGGCAGACGCATGTCGTATCTGCCGCCGCACAACCGACTCGGCGCGGCGCGCAGCTAGCATCGCAGATGCCGCACCAGGAAATCCACTGCGACCGCAAGTGAACGCGTCGCCTGCTGGGCTATCGGCAGCGTTTATACACCACAGTCGATACGAGCAATTTAGACGGCGCTTCCTTCGCCACCAGAGTGAATACTACTGTCAACAAACGCAACGATTGGCCGCACCTATCAATATAAGCGAGCCACAGAGCCACTTCCAGCCGGAAGTCAGAGCGCACTGTGACGAAGAGGACGGGAATTGAGATGCCGGCCGCTGCTGCGGCTGTCCCACCCCCTCCCCCTAATGCTCCAAGTGGGACACCTCGAGGGACGGCTCGTCGTTCCGCCAATTTGCCGGGTGCCCAAGTTCTCTCGCACCCCGAAACGGACGACGCGTTCCTTTGCCTCCAGGCCGCGATGACGGCCGAGAGGGAACAGTATCGTGCCGCCCTCGACGCTGCTACCCGTCGGATCGCGCACCTGGAACGGGAGCTGCGCATTGTTCAGTCTACTCTGGGCCTCACCCCCCCCCCCCCCCCGCAAGTGGGACACTTCCCAGGCCACCACTCATGCGGGGGCGGCCGCGGCGGCGTTGATGGAGGTGGACGCGCCTCCGCCACGCGACGGCGCCTGAGGGGGCGACCGTTGCGCAAGATGAAGAGGACTCGGACACATTGGAGGAAGTCGACTCGTACCTGGAAATGCCAACCAGGCGCGATGTAAAGCGGGTCCTGCTCCAAGTCCTCGAGAACATCCGACACCATCAGGACGACGACGAAGCCTTCCACTACCCATTTCTCCCGGAGGCGCAAATCCCGCCTCCCCCACCCCACCACCCTGCACAAGTGGCGGAGGCGATACAACGCCCTATTTGGCGGTTGGTGGGCCGCCAAGGCTTCAATGAATTAAATAACTATTGTATATTTACTGAGGAACAATTCCGCCAACTCGCACAGACTGCCCAGGAGTACTTGGACCGTTGCCGTTCCCAAAAATGAGAGCGGCCTTAACTACATCAATCGAGGTCTCTTACGAACAGGGGACCTTTGGCCCTGCAGCTTCTCAAAAGTAAACTCCCAAAGTTTATGGCAAATCAATAAATAAAGTTAGCATTTCCATACTCCTATCATGTTCCTCCAGATGGCGATGGTGCTCCTATCTACGTGGTTCCATCTAGATATAAAAATAAAAAAATAAAAAATAATAAAAAAACACTTCTAGCAGTTCTCGTCTCGCCTCCGATCAAGGATTACTAAGGACCGTGCCTGGGCTCTTAGAGAAGAATCCTGATAGTGACTTAATTACTGGATTGGACTCTTCGCTACGCTATGGGAAGTCCTGTTTGCCTCTTTTGGCGTTTAGGAAATTTGTCACAAATTGTAACTCCATGCTATTATCAGACTTCCTGTTGAGTGTCGGTTTCGGTATGCAAGAACCAGTTGATTTAATTTGTTTAGTTGTGTGCAGAATGAACTCTTTGAAATAAATTTTGTTAAATCTGTCGAACTTTTATTGTGTTATAGTGGCGGAGTATAACAACGCACATCGGCGGCAGTGCGGAGGTTAACGCGGGCAACACAGGAGAAGCAAGCCCATGGAGCGAGCGACGGTAGTCGGGCGCGTTTGCAGCTCGACGGCCAGAGCATTACTGAAGAAGTGCAGGCGACCTGTGGCCAGCAACGAGAACGACACCGTCAGCATCCACCAGCCCGCAGCGTCAGCGAGGCGGCGTCGCCGCGCACACTTTTAGTCTTGGTCTCACTGTAAGCATGGTCTACGCCAATAAATGTATTCTTTTGTAAGCCGCTGTTTCGTTGTCACCCCGTCTCCCGAGTTGAGTACTGCTGTGTCGATACACATATCGACGCCGCGCACCAAAGATGTGACGCGTCGTCTTTCAGGGTGCGGCGCTAGAGGCGCCGTACCGGACCTGCGCAGACGCCGACCAGTGGGAGTGGCGGACCTGGGCGAGGAGCAACAGGAGGAAGTCAGTCTGGGCCGGGGAGCGACGAGTATCAACCATCGCACTACCGATTCATAAATAAACCTCTGATACAGCAAGTACTAAGCTCAAACCTCACAAGGAATAGGACTCTTTCGATATCCTGACGATAAACAAACATAACAACTGAACACAAAAGCAGTCAGCTGCAGTAGCACGGATCAGGGATTGGATAAAAATATGGAAAACGTCATGAGACATGCATGGTGGAAGTACAGATGCTAGCATAGCGTCTGCGTATCTGTTCAGTACAGTGGCTTCCATTTGTCGCCTCTACACACATCTAAACAGTATAGTAGTTAATTTCACACATATTAAAAGATATCAGGTGTAACGAAGAGAATAATGTCTCTTCATTCTCTCCTTTTAAATGGTCAGTGTTTTTATATGAACACTAACACTCGTTTATTCGCAAAGCCCCACAAAAAAAAAAAAGAAAAAAAAAAAAGAAAAGAAAAAAAAGAAAAGAAAAAAAAGAAAAGAAAAAAAAAAGAAAAAAAAGAAAAGAAAAGAAAGTCCAGGGCATCGTGGTGGACATGCCTTAAATCCACTCCTTACCATCCACCGCTACGGAAACGTTGTTTCCACAAATTCCTGAACAATTGTGGCATAGTGTGGAGGAGAGCAATCTCGTTGGAAGATATTCACGTTCATCTTGAATCTGAGTAACTGCATATAATTGCAACATATCTAGGTACTTTTTCGATATCAAAATTTGCTCCGCAAAAAATACGTACGTATAATTTTATCATGAATGGGGGTGCACCGCAAGTACATCCCAGCCGCGGTGGCCAAGCGGTCTGCGGCGCCCCAGTCACGTTCTGCACGGCCACTACGGTCGGGTGTTTGAATCCCCCTTCGGGCATGGATATTTGTGCCGTCCTTAGTATTAGCTAGTTCATAAGTAGTTGGTAAGTTTTGGGGGCTGATGACCTCGTACTTAAGTCTTATAAGCTCTACAAACATTTGAACATTTTTTTGGAAATACACCTTAAGGTAGTGACGTTGGTCCTCAGTGTAGGCAACAGAAATTTCAAGAGCCCATATTTTGACGTTGTAGCGATAAACGTGACCATAGTCATTGGATGTAGTCTTATCAGTAAACACTATCGTCTTTTAGGATTTGTTTGTTCATAGTTGTCAATCTCATGAAATATCTGTGAAGCAAATTCAAATCATTTGGGCCTATCAAACGGTAGGATAGCATGTAACAACTGCAGTCTCCAACCTGGAAAACGGAAAAGTTACTGTAAAGCTTTATGGGCTGTAGTATCCTTCAAATATAGGTCTCGGTCACATGTCCACACTGATTGTTGGGGCTCCTTAGGTAGGTTTCCCATATAACTTCTCCGGTTTCGTTACTAACTGAAGACGTACAGAACGTCATTGGTCCAACAAACTGCCACTTTTCTTCAACTGCTTATCCCATCGTCGAATGTACACATGACTATATTCCAATATTTACGCTGCATACCTGACACGGATTGAAATTTAGCAAGACACAGAACACAATGAACTTTACTCTGCATCAGCATGCGATACTGGCATGTAATAGGGAAGGTTCAAAACGGGATTACGTCTAAGCTGCAGTAACAAAAGTAGGCGCGTGGGCATATGTGCACATCAGATTGCTCATTATCAATTGGCTCGTGCAAAACACTAACGATGTCTATCTTACATCATTACTGGTAACGGGAAATAGTGTTTTTATTTTAGCATAATGGAAAGACAGGCATGTTTGATTGAAAATGAGATAATGTTATACATGTGGCGGAAGAGCGACGTTGTGGTCTACTACGAACTGTTTCTCAAGAGTGTAGCAATTATTGCTGACATTCACTGTAAAAAGCTAAGATGTCTCGAAGTTGCAACGGAAGATAAACAACCAAGAAGAGAGCGTGAAATGATGCTAGTGCACTATAACGCCTGTTTGTCTGACAACAATCACTATACAGGAGTTGGATTGGGAAGTCATTCCATTCTTATAAAAGTTTTTGAAAAATCGCCCTTTCTGTGGCCTTTCTTTATAAGAAAGAGTAATTCTAAATAGTAATAAATATAAACAGTGACAGTAAATGGAAATGTGCTAAAAACACACATGAAGAGGACAACATAAAAACACGTGAGTAATATGAGTTTCATGTTGTGTCTTCAGTCCGGAGATGGTTTGATGCAGCTCTCCACCCTACTCTTCATCTCCTCATAAGAATGGTAACCTACATCCATTTGAATTTGCTTACTATATTCACCTCTTTGCGATTTTTACCTCACACACTACCCCCCAACGCTAAATTCACAGTTCGTTGATATCTAAGAATGTGTCCTATTAATCGATCGTTTCTTTTAATCAAGATATGCCAGAAATTCATTTTCCCCAAAATTATGTTCAGTACCTCCTCATTAGTTATGTGATCCACCCACCAAATCTTCAGCGTTTTCAAAAACGCTTTTCTTCCCATTGCCATTCAGCAATTTATATCCTCTGTACTGCGACCATCATATGTTACTTTACTGCCCAAGTAACAAAACTCATTTACCACCTTTATTGATTCGTTACCTCATTTAATTTCTTCAGCATCGCCAGATTTTCTAAGACCGCATTCCATTATCCTTGTTTTGCCCTTGTTAATGGTCATCTTGTATGCTCCTTCCAAGACACTGTCCAATCCGTTCAGTTGCTCCTCCAGGTCCTTTGCTGTCTCTGACAGAATTACGTCATCAGCAAAGCGCAAGGTTTTTATTTCTTCACCCTGAACTTTAATTCCTTCTCCAAATTTCTCCTTGCTTTCCTTTATAGCTTGCTCAATGTACAAATTGAATAATATTGGAGAAAGCCTACAACCCTGTCTTACACCCTTCCCAACCTCTGCATCCCTTTCATGCCCTTCAACTCTGATAACTGCTGTCTGGTTTTTGTACAAGTTTTAAATAGCCTTCCGTTCCCTATATTTTACTCCCGCTGATTTCGGAATTTTAAAAAACGTACTCCAATCAACATTGTCAAAAGATTTCTCCAAATCTTCAAAAGCTAGAAATGTAGGTTTGCCTTTCCTTAATCTATCTTCTAAGATAAACCGTAAAGTGAGTTTTGCCTTCCGTATTCCTATATTTCTTCTGAATCCAAACTGGTCTTCCCCAAGGTCGGCTTCTACCAGCTTTCCCATCCTTCTGTAAATAATTCGTGTTTAAATTTTGTAGCCAAGACTTATTAAACTAATGCTTCTGTAATTTTCACACCTGTCTGCGCCTGCTTTCTTTATAATGGGAATTATTACATTTATCTTAGTATGAGGGTATTTACCGTTTCTCATACATCTTATGCACCAAGTTAAATAGTTTTGTCATGGTTGGCTCTCCCAGAGACTTCAGTAGCTCTGAAGGAATGTCGTGTACTCCAGGGGTCTTGTTTTGTCTTAGGTCTTTCAGTACTCTGTCAAATTCTTCTTTCAGTACAGTATCTCCTATTTCATCTTCATCTACATCCTCTTCCCTTTCTATAATACTGTCTCTAAGTTCATTTGCTTTGTAGAGCCCCTCTGTATACTCTTTTCATTTTTCAGCTTTCCCTTCATTGCTAAGAACTGGTTTTCCATCTGGGTTCATTATATTCATACATCTGATTTTCTTGTCTCCAATCGTTACTTTTATTTTCCTGTATGCGGTACCTATTATCCCTCTATTAATACATTTCTCTACTGACTTGCGTTTGCCCTCTAGTCTCTCCTGCTTAGCTATTTTACACTACCTGTCAATTTAATTTCTTAGTCGTCTGTACTCAATTTTGCCTGTTTCATTTACTGCATTTTTATTTTTTCTCCTTTCTTAAATTAAATTTAGTATTTCTTGCGATATTCAAGGATTTTTTTGTAGGTCTTACCTTTCTACTTATTTTGTACTCTGCTGCCTTCACTATTTCATTTCTCTATGCTACCCATTCTTCTTCTACTGTTTTATTTCCCTCCCGTTTCTGCCAATTGTTGCCTAAGGCTCCTTCTGAAATGCCGGCCGCAGTGGCCCAGGGGACTGAGGCGCTCCAGTCACGGTCTGCACGGCCACTACGGTCGGGGGTTCGAATCCCCCCTCGGACATGGATATTTGTGCCGTCCTTAGTATTAGCTAGTTCATAAGTAGTTTGTAAGTTTAGGGACTAATGACCCCGTAGTTAAGTCCCATAGACTCTACAAAGATTTGAACATTTTTTTCCTTCTGAAATTCTCAAGAACTACAGGTTCCTTCAGTTAATCCAGGTCCCATCTCCTTATTTTTCTATTTTTTGTAGTTTTTTCAGTTTCAGCCTACAGTTCATGAGCAACAAGTTATGGTCAGAGTCTATATCTGCCCCTCAATATGGCTGAAGTTTAAAACCTGGTAGCGAAATCTATGTCTTGCCATTATAAAATCTATCTGGTACCTTCCGGTGTCTTTTGGTCTCTTCCACGTATACAACCGTCTTCAATGATTCTTAAACCAAGTGTCTGTTATAATTAAATTATGTTCATTGCAAAATTTTACGAGGCGGTCTCCTTTTCATTCCTTTTGACCAGTCCATTGTCACCTACTATTTTTCCATCCCTTCCTTTTCCTACTATCGAATACCAGTCTCCCATTACAATTAAATTTTCCTCTCCCTTAATTGTCCGAATAATTTCCTTTGCCTCTTCATAAATTTCTTCGATCTCCTCATCATTGGCAGACTTAGTGGGCATATAAACTTGTACTACTGTGGTGGGTGTAGGTTTTGTATCTATCTTGACTATTATAATGCGATCACTGCGTTGCTCATAGTAGTTTACCCACATTACTATTTTCCTATTCATTATCAGACCTACTCCTGTAATGGCTCCTGTAATACCTCCTGCACTCGCCTAACCAGAAATCCTGTTCCTCTTTCCACTGAACTTCACTGATCCCCACTATATCTAACTTTAGCCTATCCATTTCCCTTTTTAAATTTTCTAGTTTCCCTGCCCGATTAAGAAATCAAACATTCAACGCCCCGACCCGTAGAATGCCGGTGTTGTCTTTTCTGTTGATCACATCCTCCTGAGTAGTCCCCGCACGGAGATTCGAATGGGGACAATTTATCTCAGGAATATTTTACTCGAGAGGATGCTATCATCAAATATTCATAGAGTAGAGCTGCCTGTCCTCGGGAAAAGTAATGGTTGTAGTTTACCCTTGCTTTCAGCCGTTCGCAGTAGTTGTGTGCCCAAGCCACAGTAGCAGATGTTAATCATCCAGACAGTTGCTCCTGTAATTAATGAAAAGGCTGCTGCCCCTCTTGAGGAACCACACGTTTGTCTAGCCTCTCCATTCTGGTTGTACCTACGGTATGACTATTTCAGCCACGCAAGCCACCACACCTCGGCAATGTCTGTGGGTCATAGGGGTGTCAATATTAGTAGTTTGTTTTATTCAGAATCAAATAATCCTATTGCATGTGAACTGTTGTCGATCGAATTTATTAAAAATCAAATAAATAATGTAAGGCAAAATATTTCTTGTACAGTTGACTGGCGATGCTTTAAAATAAAACGAAACGCGTCTGGTCTAAAGTAGACTAATTTACAGTTGCATAAGATGGTCACCTATCCCATACAAATTGTATAACTGCAACTGCGGAGAACGAGGCCAAAAACATAGAGAAGAATTATGTAGATAAAAAATGTTTACTCGTATTATTTTACAACAGATCATATCTTATTAATGGAAAATGCATATATTTCTATCAATTATATTTTGACACCATCCTCAGTGATCGCGCTGAGATGCCTAGTTCACTATCATTAACTCAATATTTGCTATCGGTAAAAAATATTTTACTTTTTTCCATGAACGTGAATTTCCAGTTGGAGAAATGTAGTGAAATTTGTATGTTTCATTTCGTTTTGAATATTTACATATTTACACTTTTAATTTCATACGATCCAAAAAGTGTGGTATGTTCCCCTGATGTGCTGTATGGATCAGACCGAAACATTAAATTTCCACCGTTGTTGCTTCGTTTATATGTACGTGTTCAGTATGTAAGTATCTAAATGGCTGACACGAAGTCTGAGTGTGGGGGAGCGTGGTCTGCAATGAGGCGGCAGCCGCAATGAAACTAGGCCATCGAGTGCCACCTGTTGATCCTCTGAGGACGCCCACACACGTGTGTGGGACCTACTCTTGCGCTGCTGACATCTGCACATCGGAAGTTTCCGTGTCAAAATACCCAGAAAACACCAGTGGTTTCTTCTATGTGCTGCAGAACGTCGCATACCACAGTGTGAGATGTAGCTGCAAAATAAGATGTAAAACACTGATTTTCCCAAATATTTTATTTAAGCGTGGACTCATTGCTACTCGGTTGGTGTCTGCATGCATGTAGAGCTTCACTTCATTTCTCTGCCTGATCACTTTCACTGCTTTCAAATGCAAGATTTCGGGAGTAATTTCAGTGATGAAACCTGTTTGGGTTACCCGACAAGGGCCAGCGTCGCCTTGAAGCAACGTTTCGACACGTTTCCTAGCATCTAATTACAAACGAAATTATAAATTTTGCAAAAAAAAAAAATAAATAAATAAACAATGTGCTTGTTAAAAATATCTCCCTGCTGGAGGAAAAATATCTCTTTAATTGCTATAAGAATAACATAAAATTTCGTCATCAAATTAAATATTTTTCCGTATCTTTACTTGTAAAGACAGAACCGGAGACTCAAAGGTCTTAAGTAGGAAAGGGACCTGTAAGTCTTACAAATTCATAATGAATAGCCTTGTGTGAATCACAAGCAGCTTATTTTTCTCATATTGAGAGGAAAGGGCGAGCTTCAAATTTCAATTTAGAGATAACATCTGATACTAGGTCGCATTATTTCCATTTACTTATTAGCGCATCCGGCAAAACAACAAAATGTCCAACTGTTTGTAAATGTAAGGGACTTAACTACTGCGGTTATCAGTCCCTAGGCTTACAAACTACTTAAACTAACCTAAAGGCAACACACACAATCCATTCCAGGGGGAGGACTGAAACTCCCGACAGCGAGCAACAGTGCGCTCCGCAGCAAGGCGCCTTAGAGAGCTCGGCCACACCAAGGCGGCGGATATGATACCCAATTCAGAAGCATGTGACTTGAATCCCACAATGCTTCTCTTAATCTCTCTGATCATCAGTTCCTCCGCGTCTAATCAGACTCTTACTTTTCTCTTTCATTTCCCTCTATATTAGCTACCTGGAATCCCATTGTTGCTCTGGTATTTCCCCCCTCCCCTCGCTGTCTCTATCCACCGCCCTGATTCTCAACATCTCACCGGTCTCTCCTCCTTTCCCTTCTGTCTGTTCATCTCTTCCCTCCCGTGTATATGAACAATTACATGCTATCGTTAAACTATTGCATAAGGAAGGGGATACGTCTGATGGCAAAATCTTGCTTCAAACAGCTTTATGCAACGTTTTTTGAAAAAGTAATGTATTCTGGAGTAGATTCACATATACGTAAAAATTAAAGTTCTAACCAAATGTCAGTTTGATTTTCTGAAAATCTTATCAACAGTACATACTATATCAACTTACTCTTATGAAATATTAAATGCTCTGAATAACCGGACATCATCCGTTAGGAGTCTTTGTGATCTTTCAAAGGCTTTTGACTGGAATTCTTCTAGATAAGGATTTGTGGTATAAGTACACAAATTATTTAAATCAAACTTAACCGGGAGAGTTGAAATAGGCAGCTCCCGTAATATGCAAGAAACTGTTAATAGCACCAACTGTGGACCGAACTTGGGTACTTTGCTGTTCTGAATATATATTAATAACTCGTCATTCCATATTCACGAAGATGCTCAGTTAGTTCTTTTTGCTAATGATACAAGTACAGTTGTCACACTTAACAAAGAGGAATTAACTGATGGAACTGTAAATGATGTCTTTCGGAAAATTATTAAGTGGTTATCTACAAATGGACTCTCATTAAACTTTGATGAAACCCAGTATATACAGCTCCACACAGTAAACGGCATTACACCATTAATAAATGTAGACTTTGAACAGAAATCTGTAGTTGAAGTAGAATATTCAAAAATTTTAGGTGATTGCATTGATGAGGGATTGTATTCGAAGAAACGCACTGAAGATCTGTTGAAACGTTTCAGTTTAGCTGCTTATGCTATTTGGATCATTGCAAATTTTGATGACATATATCTCAGTAAATTAGCTTACTATGCCCATTTTCAGTCACTGTTTTCGTATTGGATCATATACTGGGTCATTGCAATAGTGAGTAAAAAAGTATTCATTGCATAAAAGCACATAAACGCAATAATTGCTGGCGCCTAAGCAAGATCATCCTGCAGACATTTATTTAAGGATCTAGGGACCCTCAGAGTAGTTTCACAATATGTATTCACTTACGAAATTTGTTATTAACAATCTGACCCAGTTCAAAAGTAATAGCAGTGTGCGTAGCTACATCACTAGGAGAAAGGGTTATTGAGAAATGTCGTATTTGTGATCCATGGAACAAATATTAATGTAATGTAATCTAATCGAATCTAACATAGCCACGATGGAGTAGCCGAGCGGTCTAAAGCGTCACGCTGTGGAGCGCGCGGTTGCTCGCCGTGGATGTTCGAGTTCTCCCTGGGGCATGGGTGAGTGTGTTTGTCCTTAGGTTAGATTTACAATCTAACATATAGTATCTCGAAAATTTCATGATGATCAGTGAAACAATGTCAAAGTGTAAAGTAAGACATCCTCCCACATAAAACATACAAAAAAAAACATGTATAACCAAACTTGCATCAAAGAAGACAAAACGAAAAAAAAAAAACCAACCAAAAAACAAATTTGTCCAGCCATTTCTGAAGTTTAGCAACTCTAATGCACAGAAATTGATGTTTATATTTATACATGATAACCAATTTCGGTAATGAATGTTACCATATTCTGATCTGCATTATTCTATAGTATGGTATCAGTTAGTAGCGTACAGCACCACAGTGTAAATAAAGAAATATGCCCGAATAAACGTAAAACTGCGTACACATGTATTTGAAGATCAGAAGATCTATATTTTAAAATGTTCTGTTGGTTTGTGTACGCTTTAGACACTCAAAAAGTTTCGCACAGATTGAGTTCAGAGTTCGAGACAACAAAGCATTCTAATAAAGGATGTTTTTTGATGCCTATTTTGATATTTTTGGTATCAACGTTTCCCCATAAATTAAAAAAAAAGTCATAACATATATTAAAAATAAGGTGTAAATAAACAGGCGGGTGTTCCAGTAGAATGTTGCGTCAAAATTTCATAGCACTTGGTCAACAACTTTTGGAAATTTTCTGTTAGGAACATCTACATTTACAAATGAAAATTATGGCTTGTTCAAAATCTCAATATCAAAATCTGCAATGTGTGTCTTGGATGAGCTGTATTTGTTAGCTGTTAGGCGCTGTCTCTGCCTATGGAAGGCAGAGCTGGGCTGGCTATTCAAGGGAGGCTGATCGCTGGCAACACGTTTATGGGGTCAGTTTGCGAGGCGGGGTTGTGGGGGGGGGGAGGATTGTTTGGTTGGGATAGGGGGAATAAACTACTGAGTTTATCAGTCCCCCAGTGGGGAGGGGAAGGAGATGGATAGGAAAGGAGGAGAGGGGAAAGGAAATGCAGTCTGCGAAGTAAAGAAGGAAGGAAGACTGCATTAGCTTGCTCGCCACGCTCGCCACGCACGTACTCATGAAAGAAACGTGAGCCCCCTGGGAGAGCTGCGGGGCGGGACCTATCTGTCGGTAGGCTCGCTATCTGGGGTGGCTCCACTCTGGAAAAGAGTCGATAATGTATCGCGTCCCTATTGGATAGCGGGCAGTGTGGGCCACATTCCACAGGGTTTCTATCATCACGGAGCCACTGAGTGTATACCTTTGAGGAGGTTATCTTCTAAGTACCCGTTAGCCTTCCTTGTCTGCAGAATTACAGCCAAGGGCTGACTCAGGCCACTTTTTTTCAGGATGATATACTGCCTGGCGTCCTGTGTAATTTCGGCGCGCAATGGAGTCTTCTCTTGTCTGATGTTTCGTGTCCCCTTTCCATTTTGCTCTTTTGTCTGTGGCTATTTGGGCTACCAGCGCGCTAGATAAGACTTTAAATTCCTTTTAGGACAAAAGGCTGCGAAACAATGGGTGTGAGGAATTTTCGAAAGGACAGTTGACTTGGGTGGCGTCCTCTGGAGGCGATACGATGGCTCCATCTTTGTAGGCGACAGCTATCTGTCATAGCTGCCTGTCCATCTTATTGGATGGAGGGTTATAGTTCTCCAGTGATAGTTATATCGAGTTCAGGGTGACGCTGACGCCCCATTTTTAGCATTGGCGGACGAAGGGTCGTGATGACATAAAAGTTTTCTGGTTGTTGTACCGCATCATGATGTATGTAGGTTATTACTTTAATAACCGGCGTTTCAGCCAACGTTACAATGGCCTTCATCTGGATATACTGATGTGAGCTGGTTAGGCCAACACAATAAATCTGCAGTAGCTGAACACCAGCAAGATTGCAGCAAAAAGATAAAATTTAACGATACCAGAATACTCGACAAGCGACCAGGGATGTTTAAACACAAGATAAGGAAAGCCATCGAAATTTTAAAACATCCTAATAACATGAACAGAGAAGATGGATTCAGGCTTGCCCCTTCCTGGCTACCAGCCATCACAGCGAAATAGGCCGCTGGGGCACGGCCCACTGCGTCATAGCGGGCAGCCACTGAGCTAGCGATCGCGCCATCTCGGAACTACACGAGGCCTACGAGAAAGACAGGTCCCGGCGCGCACGTCGTGCGACGTAAGCATAGCAGTCCTGAGCCGGCCGGCCGGCTACCTGGTTGGCCGGTCGCTCGGGCACGGCCCACCGCCTCACAGCAGCCGGCCAACTAGCTAGCTGGCCGGCCGGCTCAGAACAGCAATGCTTACGTTGCATGACGTGCGCGCCGGGGCCTGTCTTTCTTGTAGGCCTCGGGGCCTGTCTTTCTCGTTGGCCGCATAAGCAACTGCCGCCGTGCGACCCCCGGCCAGCAGAAGAGAAATGGAAGCCCTCACCTCATTCGCCTATGACCACCAATCATGTCTGGCTGTGCAAGAAACAATAGGCAATGGCTAACCCCCACTCCTTCCACCTCAGCATCCTATCATAATAAAGTTTCCATTCTTCCGCCAAAAACGACCAATAGCATCATTAATTTTAAAAATTATGACGTAATGTCTAATTGACAGTAAATATATAGTAAGAACCAGCTACATCAGTATACCCAGATGAAGGCCACTGTAACGTTGGCCGAAACGTTGGTTATTAAAGTAATAACCTACTTACATGACGACACGGTACAACACCGAGAAAACCTTTATGTCGTCACATATTTTTGGAACCATTTTCGTTTCACTAAGTTTGGGTCAACAGCACTCTTATTTAAGGTAAAAAAGGTAAAGCAGTCAACAATCCGAAGATTGGTTTGAACACCATACTGCTTTACTAGGCATGGTCCTGTTTGGAGGTGGTATGCCGTTGCCTTCCTCCGACCTTCGAACAGACTTACCCAGCCAGTTATAGGGGGACCTACAGTTTAACGTGGGTTCCGAACCACGGTGCTACTCGGTATTTTTCACATGAGCAATACTACCAGAGGTGAAAGAAGTGGAAAGTGACAGATAAAAATCCTAGGACCTAGTGGGGATCGAACCCGCGACCTTTGGATTTGTAGTCTGGCACTGTGCAACCGAGGCGCACCACTCTTATTTAAATTTATGAATAAAGAACAGTCTAGATGCAATAATTTATTTCATTCAATTAGTTTCAGTCTTATTTAGACCATCTTTAGGAATTTTGACTCCATCGATGTTGTGGAGCTGGCAGATAACTGGGAGCCTTCCAGTGCGTCATTGTGACGCACTGAAAGGCTCCCAGTTACCTGCCAGCTCCACAAAATCGATGGAGTCAAAATTCCTGAAGATGGTCTAAATAAGACTGAAACTAATTGAACGAAATAAATTATTGCACTCTAAACTGTTCTTTATTCATAAATTTTATGTCGTCCTTGTCGTTGAATGTTTCAATGTTTCGATATCGTAAATAATCGTAACACCTCTGATCCAGTGTCTGTTAAAACCTGGTTGCAATCCGGTATGTGAGTAGCGCCTTTAGGTAGGCAGCAGGGTGGAGCAGAGTACTTGCTTGAGCGGCTCACCCGTAGCGTGGCGGCGTTGGCGGGGGCGGTGAGCAGCACGCGCGCCGGCGCCGCCCCCGGCTGCGCGCACAGCCCCCAGCGCAGCTCGCCGCCGCCCTCGTCGCCGTCGCCGTCGCCGCTGACGGCCGCCTCGTCAGCGTCGTCGACATCGTCGTCTTCCTCGTCGTCGGCCGTGTCTCGCGGCGCCGTTAACGTCAGCAGCACGCCGGGGTCGCAGCGGCCGAGCGCCAGGCCCGTCTGCCAAGGCTCAGATTCCTGAAAACACACACACAGTCGTTTGAAACCACCGCCTGCTTTGTTGGGCTAACCGTGGCCGCATTATACTACATCTACATGGGATACTCTGCAAATAAAATTTAAATGCCTGGCAGAGGTTCATCGAACCACCGTTATACTATTTATCTCCTATTCCATTCTCGAATAGCATCTCTCCGTTCGAGCTCTGATTTCTCGTATTTTATTCTGATGATCATTTCTACCTATGTAAGTGGAAGTCAACAATATATTTTCGCAATCGGAAGAGAATGTTGGCGATTGGAATTTCGTAAGTAGTCCACGCCGCAGCAATAAGCGTCGTTGTTGTAATGATTCCCATCCCAGATCCTGTATCATTTCCGTAACGCTGTCTCCCCCGTATCGTGACAATACGAAACGGGTTCCCCTTCATTGGGCTCTTTCGATGTCCTCCGTCAAACCCACCTGATAAGGATCCCACACTGGGCAACAGTAATCCAAAAATGGACGGACATGCGTAGTGTATGCAGTTTCTTTAGTAATTCTGTTGCATCTTTTAAGAGTTCTGGCAATAAATCGCAGTCTCTGGTTCGCCTTTCCCACGACATTATCTATGTGTTATTTCCAGTTTAAGTCGGAAGTGATAGTAATTCCTGGGTATTTTGTGGAGTTTACAGCCTTCACGTTTGATTGATTTATCTTGTAAACAAATTTTAATGGATTTCTTTTCGTACTCATGTGGACGACTTCACATTTCTCATTATTTAGAGTCAATTGCCTATTTGTACAGCATAGTGATATCTTATTGAGATCGTTCTGCAGTTGGTTTTTTATCTTCAGATGATTTTACTAGACGGTAAATGACGGCGTCATCTGCAAATAATCTATATCTTTTATGTAAATAAACAGCAGAGGACTAATAACACTATCCTGTGGAACGCTCGATGTCACCTCTGTTTTAGTCGATACCTTACCATAGAATATTACAAACTGTGTCCTCTCTGACAGCAAATCTCCTATCAAGTCGCAAATTTCGGGCGATATACCATAACCATGCAATTTGATTAAAAGCCGTTTGTGAGGTTCGGTGTCAAAAGCCTTCTCGAAATCAAGAAATACGGAATCAATTTGGGAACCCTTGTCGACAGCATTTGTCACTTCGCGTGAGTAAAGACCTAGTTGTGTTTCGCATGAATGATAGTTTCTAAACCCGTGTTGACCTTGGGTCAATAGATCATTCTGTTCGAGACAATTCATAATATTTGAATACAGGATATGTTCCAAAACCCTGCTCCAAATTAACGTCAATGAAATAGGTCTATGAAGAGCCCAATGAACTGATATCTACATATATGTGTACATCTACATATATACTCAGCAATCCACCGTAAGGTGCTCGGCGAAGCGTACACAGTACCACTACTAGTCATTTACTTTCCTATTCCACACGCAAAAAGAACGAGGGAAAAAGAATGTCAATATGCTTCTGTACGAGCCCTAATTTCTTATTTTGTCTTTGTGATATCTACTCTAAATTACTTCAAACTCCGGCCTTCTAAATTTCCTCAACAGAATTTTTTGAAAATAGCGTCGTCTTTCCCACAGCTACAGCTTTGAGTTCCTGGACCATTCCGTGTCACTCGCTCATTAGTCGAACCTGCCAGTAACGAACCTAGCTGTTCGCATCCGAGCTGCTTCCATGTCTTCCTTTAAACAGATTTGCTGTGAGCCTCAAACACTTGAGCAATACTCGAGACGTGGTCGTACAAGCATTTTATACTCGGTCTCTTTTACATATGTAGTACATCTTCCCAAGCCGGCAGCGGTGGCCGAGGAGACTGAGGCGTTCCAGTCACGGTCTGCACGGCCACTACGGTCGGGGGTTCGAATCACCCCTCGGGCATGGATATTTGTGCCGTCCTTAGTCTTAGCTAGTTCATAAATAATTTGTAAGCTTAGGGACTGATGACCCCGTAATTAAGTCCCATAAGTTCTACAAACATTTGAATTTGAACATCTTCCCAAAATTCTCACAATAAATCGGCTTTCCGCCTTACTCACAACTGTCCTTACATGTTACTTCCATTTCATATCGCTCTGCAATCTTAAGCCTAGATATTTGAACGACGCGACTGAATCAAGAAGCTCACTACTAATGCTGTATTCGAACATTACGGGATTGTTTATCCTACTCATTTGCATCACCTTACATTTTTCGACATTTAAAGCTAGCTGCCATTCTTCAAACCAACTAGAAATTTTGTCTAAGACATTCTGTATGCTATTGCAGTCAATTAAAAACGACACCCCTACATACACCAGAACATCAGCAGCAAATTACAAGTTAGTCTGTCCATAAGATCATTTATATAGATAGAAAATAATAGCGGCCCTATCACATTCCCCTAGGGCACGCCTGACGATACACTCGTCTCTGATGAACACTCGCCGTCGAGAACAACGTACTGCGTTCAGACATATGTTAACACTTAGAGGATAGCGCTGCGTTCGGCAACGCCTATATAACACAAAATGTGTCTCATATCAAATGTTGAAATGTTTGTAAAGCTTATGGGACTTAACTGCGGGGTCATCAGTCCATAAACGTACCAACTACGTATGAACTAACTTATACTAAAGGCAACACAAATATCCATGCCAGAGGGAGGATTCGAACCTCCGAGCCGGGAGGTCGCGCGATCGGGAAAACGGCGCTCCATACCGCTCGGCTACACCCGCGCGGCCAACAGGTGTCTCCCGCATGTTTTACGTCGGTTACTGCTGCTACAATGACAAGTTATTACGCTTTAAGTGAGTTCAACGTTGGGTTATAGTCGGTAGACGACATATGGGATGCAGAAACTTTGAGGAAACGATAAGGTGGAGATATTCCCCTACGACCGCTCCACGAGTGCGTCGTAAATATCGGCAATCGGATAAAACGTGACATCTCTGACATCGATGCGACTGGGAAACATCCTGCAGTAATGGGACCAACGACTGAAGAGAATCTTTCAACATGGCATCTTTCAACAGGCAGTTATTACGTTTGCAACTGTAGAATATCTGGATGTCCTCCTGAAGGATATAGTGTAGAATTCTCTCGAGTCTGCATGGATTCACGCTGCATAGAATCAAGCGACTGTTGTGCGGGGCCTCTCTCCAAAATGGTCGAATTATTTACAACTGTAAAAAGATCCTGCTTGTTTGGAAAGAGTACAAGACAACAAAACGGGGCATAGGAATATCGTTGGCGTATCGCTGTGTTGAAAAGACGACAACCAAAGAGCTCCTGCTGTGAACTGGTATTACACCCCAGACAATCATTGCAATGACATGGCGTTTTATGATGGGCGACTCTGAGGTTCGTAACAGACCTCAATCCAAGCCGTCTGTAGACACCTGGCAACATCATTCTCCACAGGCTCCTACATCTACATCGATACTCTTCAAATCACATTTAAGTGCCTGTCAGAGGGTTCATCAACCACTTTCATGACCTTTCTCTACCGTTCCATTCTCTAATAGCGCGCGGGAAGAAAGAACACCTAAATCGTTCCATTTTCGATCTGATTTACCTTATTTTATTGGGATGGTCATGTCTCCTTATGTAGGTGGGTGCTAGCATAGTATTTTCACATTAAGAAGTAAAAATCGGTGATTGAGATTTCGTAAATAGATCTCGCCGCAACGAATAACGTCTTTCTTTTAATGATTTCCATCTCAAATCGTGCTACATTTCCGTGATGCTTTCACCCCTGTAATATGATAAACAAAACGAGCTGCCCGCCTCTGTACCTTATCAATATCTTCCGTCAAGTTCCACCTGGTGAGGGTCCCACACTGAGCAACAGTACTCCAGGAGAGGACGCACAAGTGTGATGTAGGCAGTCTCTTTGGTGGAGCTGTTGCTTCTGTGTGTATACAAAAATAAACGACTAGGGAACGAAGTGGTTACATATATTTCTTCTGATACTTGCTATTATTTCGATGTGTTTTAGGTTATCGAAACGGTACCATTAACGGTAGAATCCTGTTCTTTTTTATTATTTTTATTGCATGTCATTATTAAATTAAACTTAACTTTTCTTTGGTTTTCAGACACTTTAAAGATATTAAACCAAATTTTTTACCTGTCAGTATAAAAGCTTTTTCATTTTACTGACACACTGCTTATGCTACATTCCTGTACCCGTTAAGGTCATTTACTTACTAGTTATCCGTGGCTCGGACTTGGTGACCATATGCCAGCTCTACACTCCTCCTCCATCGCTCCCGGTTGCGAGCCTCTTGCAACCAATTGACTGCTCCTAGTATCATGTCCTCTGTGTCTCTGTCAACATTGTCTTTCCATCTTGTCCGTGGTCGTCCCTGGTATCTCCTTCCAGCTACCGTTCCTAGCAACACAGCATGGGGTATCCTCCCTTCGCTCATCGTTGCTACATGTCCAGCCCACGTCAATCTTCTTCTCTTCATTCTTTTTATAATGTCGGGCTGTGCGTAAAGCTCTTTTAATTTTTTCCCGAATTATCCATTCTCCTGTTTGTGGATCTATCACAGGACCATAGATTTTTCTGAGGAATTTTCGTTCGAAAACCAATAGTTTCTGTTCATCTGTTCTTTTGAGGGTGAGGCTTTCACAATCGTACATAACCAGTGGCATACTCATACTTTGATACAACCTGGTCTTGAAACTTCTTGACAGGAACCTTTTCTTTAGCACGTCCTGAAGGCTAAAGTATGTTCTATTGCCTCCAACAATTCTTGCATTTATTTCAATTTCACAGAGGATACCAAGATATTTGAAAGTACTCGCCCTTTTGAATCGGAGATTATCCACCATGATCTGGTCCCCATCACTAGCCGACTTGCTTAGGACCATGTATTGCGTCTTGTCTTCATTGACGTACAAGCCTGCTTTACTGGCAATCTGGCAGTACGAGCTTGCCGTTCTCAGCTCTTCCCTACTGCCGCTGATTAGGATTACATCATCCGCATACGCCAGTCGAGTCACTGACGTGTTGTCTAAGGGTATTCCAACGGGGCCAGTTTTCATAAATTCCCGATCTACTTTTTCTAGCACAAGGTTGAATAGTATAGCGAAGAGTGCATCTCCCTGTCTGAGGCCACTTCGAACTTCAAACTGTTCTTATAGACCAGTACTTGTCCGCACTTTACAGAGTGTTTGTTCTAGACACATTGCTACCAAGCGGATTATTTTAGTACTGTAATTATAGTACCCCTGTGTATGATGTCGTAGGCTTTTTTAAAGTAAATAAAGAGCATTTGACATTAATGATTTGTTTTTCTACTTACAGGGGTAATCTTTAGGTTCATTCTGAGCACAGTTAAGAAACTTTATCCTGTCTTGGATTGAAACGTGCACTGTTTTCTGATATCTGAGTGTCATGGTAAATTTGTTGCTACTGCAGAGACACCACTTTTAGGGTAAAATATATTGGAGATCAATCCTTTCATGCAATACGAGGTGGAAGAAATCGTCTGTCTACTTTTTAAGACAGCCTGGCGGCACGTAAAATGCAACGGCTTAGAGCTCAATAGAAAGAAATAGTCAAGAATCCCTTTATAAGATTTTTATTGCCATAGATCGCTTATTGATTTCTTTATGACTAGTTTCGACTCGTTAAAGAGTCATTATCAAATCTTACTTGTCCAGGCATGTTAAGAAATATACTTCAGATGAACCAAGATCACTGTGCCAAGTTCATCTGAAGTATATTTCTTAACATGCCTGGACAAGTAAGATTTGATAATGACTCTTTAACGAGTCGAAACTAGTCATAAAGAAATAAATAAGCGATCTATGGCAATAAAAATCTTATAAAGGGATTCTTTACTATTACATTAAAAGATCGCCTCCTACAAAAAATCCTGAATAAGATGTCAGGTAATTATAATATCAATAGAAAGAGTTTCGGAAAGGAATGTTGGTTTAACTCTTTTGTATGCCACCTTCTGAATAATATCTGTCCGGTTTGCACGGTGATAGAATTTTACTACTATTGCAACCACATCCTCACGCAGTTCCCTCCTTGTTGGAGAGATGGCGCGTGCTATCCATTGTGAGTCAATTCCCGCCAAGAAGAGAATGAGTCCCACTTGTTACCGCTGCTTGACGTGTTGAGCTTTGTTTTTGCGTGTTTCTAGTGGCATCCTGAAAACTCTGGTGACAAGAAAACGCCAATGTCATCATCGAGACTTGTGGACACTCTCGTACAAGTGAAGAAAAACAAGCCACACTTCCTTCACGGCTGCGTCTTGGGAAATCGTCACAGCAACCAGAACGTGACAGCTAAACGTTGCGCAACTTTCAGTCTCTCTCCTATACCACAGCCAATTGTTTCTCGATACGTCATGGTCTGTTCACTCTGATGCGGGAATACAGTATTGTGGCTGCGAGCATTACAGAACAAATAGGCTGTGGTACAGGAAAGAGTGTGGCGAATGGAGATTTGTGTGTGGCGGGAGTGGTGCAGGGAAGAGTCCTCTGCAGTGGGACTGGTCACTGTGTTCTCGGTGGCGGAGTGTTCAATGCGTCTGCCTAGTAAGCAGAAGATCCCGGGTTCGAATCCCGGCCGGGCACAAATTTTCATTCGCCGCACTTCGGTATTCCATCTAAACCTAGTACAGTGAAGCCATAACATTTTGCGATTTATTTCATCAATTTTATGTAAGATTTTTTATGATTTGTTGTTCTTGTGAAATACCACTGTACTGAAATAAAACGATTTTACATTAATAACATTATTTCCCCACAGAAAAGAATGTAAAGACTTAGTTATAATGTGAAATGTTTGTAAATCTATCAGACCAAACTGCGTAATCATCAGTCCGTAGCTTACAAACTACATAAACGTAGGTAAACTAACCTAAGGACAACACACACACCCATTCCCCAGGGAGGACTCGAACCTCAATGGCGAGTAACCGCACGCTCCGCAGCGAGACGCTTTAGACCGCTCGGCTACTCCACCGCGGCTTTACAATGTTAGCAACAAACCCAAGTTGCATGGAGGTACAGTATATATGCCACCGTCTAAAAAATAAATGCAAAAACTAATTTAAATTTGTGTTTTCCTTGTGTCTCAATGCCAATGGGTATAAAATATACTTTTTTAATCTTAAAATTCAGCGAGCATAAAATCGGTGCAGCAAAAAGTTTAGCGGAACGTTACATAATTGATCGTGAGAAAACGTCTCGTGCTGCTGACACTTATCCACATTGACGTTACGTGGAGGCACGAAACACTTGTATTCTGTCCCACATTAAAGTTTGATGTTCGATGCGCCACAGTTCGCTGTATGTGCTGTTATACCTGTTGGCCAAGCCTACTGAGTCCAATGTCTGTAATGGTGGGTGGCCACCAAACACCTTACGTTTCGACTTGGTTTCACATTGGTTTTATCAGCTGTTGAAGACAGCACAGAACTTCTCGAACACTCGACCAGTTGTGCAGTTTTCGAATTGCTGGTGCCAAATCTCCGGGCCATCACAATGTGGCTTCGTCAAGCTCGAATAGATCGCACTCCTTTCCCATTCTACAGTCACTGACACTACGTGAGCCTTGGTGATGTCTGTCTAGCCGTTAGTGTTTGTCAATGACACTGATATAGGTTGGACTTCTTTTGTCGATAGTAGGTACGTAGTTATGATGGTATGGCTGATGAGTGTACACAGTTAATAACAAGTTGTTGTTGTTGTTGTGGTCTTCAGACCGGAGACTGGTTTGATGCAGCTCTCCATTTTACCCTATCCTGAGCAAGCTTCTTTAACTCCACATAAGAACGGCAACCTGAATCTGTCTGAATCTCCATACTGTATCCATCTCTTGGTCTTCCTCTGCGGTTTTTACCCCAAACACATCCCTCCAATGCTTAATTCAAGATTCCTTGATGTCTAAGAATGTGCCCGTCCAATCGAGGTAGTCAAGTCAAGGTATGCCAGAAATTTCTTTTCTCCCCAATTCTGTTCAGTACCTCCTCATTAGTTACAAGATCCACCAACCTAATTTTCAGCATTCTTCTGTAGCACCACATTTCCAAAGGCTCTATCCTCTTCCTATCCTCACTGTTTATCGTCCATGTTTCACTCCCATACAAGGCAACACTCCACACAAATGCCTTCAGAAAGGACTTCCTTAGGCTTAAATCAATATTCGATGTTAACAAATTTCTCTTTTTCAAGAACGCTTTTCTACCCATTGCCATTCTGCATTTTATATCCTCTGTACTTCCTAAGTAACGAAACTCATCTACCTCCTTTATTGTTTCGTTACCTAATCTAATGCCTTCACTATCACCTGATTTTCTTAGACTGCACTCCATTACCCTAGTTTTGCTCTTGTTAAAATGTTCAAATGTTTGTACAACTTATGGAACTTAACTACGGGTCATCAGTCCCTAAGCTTACAAACTACTTATGAACTAGCTAAGACTAAAGACGGCACAAATATCCATGTCCGAGGGGGGATTCGGACTCCCGACCGTAGTGGCCGTGCTGACCGTGACTGAAGTGCCTCAGTCACCTCGGCAACCGCGGCCGGCCTGCTCTTATTAATGTTCATCTTATATGCTCCTTTCAGCACACTGTCCATTCCGTACAAATGCTCATCTAGGTCCTTTGCTGTCTCTGACAGAATTACTATGTCGTCGGCAAAACACAATGTTTTTAATTCTTCACCCTGAACTTTAATTCCTTCTCCAAATTTCTCCTTGGTTTCCTCTACAGCTTGCTCAATGTACAAATTCAATAACATTGGAGAAAGGATACAACCCTGTCTTACTCCCTTCCCAACCACTGCATCCCTTTCACGCCGTTCAACTCTGACAACCGCTGTCTGGTTTTTGTACAAGTTACCGTTAGCGTTAATTAGCTTCATAGTGTATTCACTATCAGCTGCCGGCCACGGTGGCCGAGGGAACTGAGGCGCGAATCCCCCCTCGGGCATGAATATTTGTGCCGTCGTAGTTCGTAAGTAGTTCATACGTAGTTTGTAAGTTTAGGGACTGATGACCCCGTAGTTGAGTCCCATAGGCTTTACAGACATTTGACATTTGAACTGTCCTTGGCTTTTATTTTCAAGGACAGATCGTCAACCAAATAGAAAACACGGCGAAGAAAAGTGCTTCATTAAAAACCTTCCATGACCTTCTCCCTACTGTCGGCACTCCGATTTGGACATCTGTCGTAGTGTGTATCAACTTTCCGTTACCTTCTCAGAGAAGGAAACCACCCGAGCTTTCAACCAAATTTCTCTGTTGGTCTAAGCTAGTTTACTGTGCCAAAATAGCCAGCGTTACATGTGAGCAAGGAGACGAAATTAGAGGACACTTTCTCCAACGGAAATGCGTCAGTTTATTTGCCGTATCTTCATAAATAATTGCAGCTTTCATAAATCAAACGAGGAAAGGCCCAAGTGAAAGAACTGTCAACCTCGACATGGTTTCCAGTTTTAGGAAGGAGTCAGTAGAAGATGAATTAAAAATATTGCTATTGTTGAATGTAAGGCGAGTGCGTTCTGATAACATTTAATCATTTTGTGCTTTCTTTCGTATGTGCCTTAGAATGAAGACAAGTAAAAAAACTTCACTCACTAGAACAAATTATAGGAGCAGGAGACCTGCTATGTATAATACTGTCAGTGCCCTCAAACAAATGTAGACGTCAGAGTATTACCATAGTCTTCTTAGTAAAAAGATTTTTAAAAATATTCTGGCGCGTAGCGATATCGCTCTAAATTCCCTCTATTTGTCTTTTTTCTCCACTTAGAATGGAGAAAGAAAACGCACCCATCGGCGTAAACGTCAGTGCTGACGTCAGAAGTAGCAAGTTGGAGGCGCGCCAGCCTAACTTAACGCGCCGAGGCGCAGTTTGTTCCAGTGTACTGACGAGCAGCTGAGATGAAATCACCGCACCACTCCAGCGCTGGGGTCTTGACGGACGCAAAAGAAGGCGCTTTCGTATTCATGCGAAGTTATTATTCCAAACGCGAGCAGCAAAGGCTTCAGTTTGGTTAAGTATTGATCCAGTGTTACGCAGCTTTGTAATTACGGAATTTACTAGCGTTATTAGTACTCACGGTTTAAGAGAAGAGTATAATAATTATTTGAGAGATACACGAGTTTCCTTTCGCAGATACTGAAATGTTTCTTTTTGAGGTCAGAAAGTAAATATAGATTATAGACATTGATTATAAGAAGCAATCCTTCTTATGCTGACTGCAATAAAGAGATTTATTTTACACCAGACGCGTTTCGCTTTTTATTTTTTAAGCATCTTCTGTGGTCTGTAAATGATACAAAATGTTTGTACAGTTTGTTTTTGATACATAGATTAAAAACAGTTATTAAAAACCTTTGTGCACGTTAGGCCTATGTGTTTTTAATTTGATATTTGGTCTACTCACGGTGTTGTTCTCTTCTTTACATCTCACTGCAGTTTCTCCGTCATGTTGGCTGAAGTTGGTTTGATTATGGCGTGTGTTTTTCGGCTATGTACAACACTTTTCGTCTGTTTTTGTGTCGTTTCACATCAAATGTTTGTATAGTCTATGGGACGTAACTAGGGGGTCATCAGTACCTAAACTTACAAACTACTTATGAACTACTTACGAACTAGGACGGCACAAATATCCATGCCCGAGGGGGGATTCGAACCCCCACCGTAGTGACCGTGCAGACCGTGACTGGAGCGCCTTAGTCCCCTCGGCCACCGAGGCCGGCTTTTGTGTCGTTTCTTCCGTTTTATCGCAGCACATAAAAAACTTCACTTATTTCGACTGCATCCAGATTCCACGTCAATTTTGTTTTGAAGGGAATGCCTTTCGATTTGTTTATACTTCACTACAGTTTGGCTACGTTGTTTTTGTCTGTTCATTTTTTTTTCGTGTGGTCAGTGAGTGTTGCCAACATTATATATTAGCATTTATATACGTAAATACAATTTAGAGAGAGAGAGAGAGACAGAGAGACAGAGAGAGAGAGAGAGAGAGAGAGAGAGAGAGAGAGAGAGATTCTGACCCCATACATGTTGATGAAAAATGCTCTACTATCGACGCCGTCAATTTTGAGTCGACGCTCGTCATTGCTTTCAGAAGTGATTTTCTCAACAATCGGGGGGCGACCTGCCAAATTTGAGCTGAAGCGGTGTGCCGTGTCTATGGGACTAGCTATAGAAGTTGACAGGCAAGGAAGTGAAAAAAAGATTTAACAGATTTTAAACGATAATAGGAAGAGACATCAAGACAGAAAAGAAAAAAGAAAACTTTGGATATATGCGAGAGTTCGGTATAGATTTAATCATGCACGTGTTACAGTCAGTAAGTTCTGAAACTAGACGCATGGACGATAGGCATCCATACGACTCTGTATGTTGCAACGCTGCCGCATTCCAGGTGGCCGACTGTCGTTTCAGTTGCGGATCGTAAAGGAAACACCATGTTTCGTCTCCAGTTATTATCCGTTTGAGAAACGTCGCATCATTGTCCAAACAACTGAAGAGATCACCACAAATCGTCATACGATCACGACGTTGGTCTTGCGACAGGAGTCGTGACACATTGGGCCTGGTAACACGCGACATATTGAAGTCGTCCGTCAAAATTTTGTGGCAAACACCATGGCTGATCCTACTGCTGCTGCGAGAACCTCTACAGGTTGGGAGAGGTTATCGCGCATCATCCTTGCAACTGACCTTTCCTTGCACCAAACGTCGGTGCCACCTAAACACAACACTGCGACTCAACGCGCCCTCGCCGTACACCTGATGCATCATTTCAAACGTTTCAAAAGCGGATTAGCCTACTTTCTGGCTTAAAGTTACATGTGAAGGTCCGAATGTCACATTCAACTCACCGTCACAACAAACACCGTACGTCTGCTTGCAGTGTATGTACGCCGGCCGTGTTGGCCGAGGGGACTAAGGCGCTCCAGTCACGGTCTTCACGGCCACTACAGTCGGGGGTTCGAATCCCCCCTCGGGCTGGATATTTGTGCCGCCCTTATTCTTGGGTAGTTCATAAGTAGTTTGCAAGCTTAGGGACTGATGACCACGTAGTTAAGTCCCATGAGTTCTACAAACATTTTTGAAGTGTATGTACTCAACTGTCTCTTGTAGAGACGAGAGACTGACTGACATGGTACCATCCAATGGCGTCACCTATGCGCTATAGTGCACCACAAGGCCGCCATGCGGGTCACTCTCAGAACCTATTGACCGTACCACATACCTTATACAGCTAGTTCATGCATCCCAGGAATCTCGAAAATTTTTGTCTGTTAACGATATCAACAGTAGTACCGTATTGTTTGCAAGATTTCGAACACTTGCCAGAATCTTGTAATTTGCTAATTTCACATTAGTCAATCGAATATTGAATTTATTTTTACTAATTTTTGAGTTATGTTAGTATGCAAGAGGAATGCATAATCCATGGGCAATGACTTCGTCTGCTCGCTTCGCTACTGTAATCATTGTCAATCTTTGATGAAAGTTTCTGAGAAGAAAACGGTACTTTGGGTTACAGGGCTATTATATTACTAAAATTTTCCGGGTTATTATATCGAGGTTTTAATAGATTTATTATTTAAACCGAACGTTTGGTCCCCATCTGCGGAGGACATTCTCAAGGGGGATCGTGGCTCTTTTGTACGTCCGATACACACCCTCGCTCGCTACTGACTGCAGCCGAATCTCGTTTACGAGGCCTCACGCGTAGATTTGTGACATCAGATGTTTTGCATAGGCACGCGCGATTCCTTGTTGCCGATTGCCGTTGTCTGTTGTTAATATAGTCCCATGGTAAAGACCGTTAAATTTCTTCTTCTACTCTGGAATCCAGATTTCATTCAGTTTCACGCCCTCCTCCGTCCTCTTGCAGTTATTGGTGTGTTTTACAATTTCTATAGCCTCTCTGTACAGTCTTTCGTGATATCCATTTGAGGCTGCCGAAACCTGAGTCTTATCAAATTGAATAAGGTGGTCCCGTGGTTGAAAAACATGTTTCGCAACAGCTGATCTGTCAATCTCTCCCCTTCTGCAGTTACCCTTGTGCTATTCTACTCGTTTTTGTTACTGTTCTTTTTGTGGTACCCACGTATATGTCTCCAAAGCTGCTGAGACTCTACATATTTCATTAAAAAATGCAACCTATGTTTGTAGAAACATTTAACAGTAACGTCTATTTTGACCCGCAATAAGGTCAGAAGCCTTCGTCGGCCGCATTCTATCTGACCACTCTGTGTTGTGCGCAACATGACGTGTTTGGTTTTCGCTTAACGCTTAAATTTTAAACGATTATGACGATAGGTATCCATCCTAAATAGTTTATTTTGCAATAATGACAGATAGCTCACCAAATATCGTGTACATTATCTGATGATGCCTCAAAAGGGCGAAACGCGTCATTAAAATAAAGAAAATTTTGCAACCGAGACTGACTTTCGGGATATGATTTTTAACACCTAGGATGCAATTTTAAATTGTGAAACCGGTCGTGTCATTCAATTAAGGATTTTTAACAGTCCCCATTGACTTGTTCTCTAAACTATGGAATTATTCGACAGTCGTTGTCCTATAAATGAATTTTTATATTGCTGTCTCTATTGCGAATAAAAAATTTTCACTTAACTATGTCGTATTTGTAAAAAAAAAAAAAAAAAAAAAAAAAAAAAATTAAATAAAAAAGTAGGTAAGTTACTTTCTGGGTGCACCTCTTGAACAATATGTATATGAAGTTTGGTTTAAATTTTGGTTTAAATCGATCCACATATTCGTTTGTGTCTGTAGCGAATTTCGCCGTGTACTGTAATTTTCATGAAGCTGAACAATATGTCGCACAATTTTGCGGGCACTTTTAATATTACAAGTTCACAATATTTGCAGAATGTTTCGTGAATGCATTGAGTAGTAAATAAGTAATCAATTAAATTCACACAGACAAACACAGCGTGTGATCATATGGTATAAATTGAAATTAAAATGTTTGCCGCCCATAACCACCCACTTCTTGTCTCTAATAATTCGTGCAAAGTGTCATATTTTATTTCTTTGAATCGCCTGCTCCTATTGCAGATAAATTTTAGCTTAAATGGATACAGCTGCAAAGTTGAGGTTCATACTGAAGACTTCCTCGTAGTTGGGTTTATAATTCTTGAACTTTCTTCAATTATTGAGACATTTATGTGTATATATTTATCTTAAATGTTGTTTTAATAATTATGATTCATCAGATTAAAATTATAAAACACTTAAATTTGACGAAACACGAGCATCTCAACGAGCATCCATCCGTGAGTTATATCGCAATCAATAATTGTGGCTGGAATGTATAGCGCAGGCCAAACTACACTCGTCGTGGGTAATCTTCCACTGTTATTAATTTCGTGTTCCTGTGGCTGGTAGGGATGCAGCTATTCCTCACGGAGACCATACTCCACAAGTTAGCCTGAATTCAGTCAAACTAATTCGTCTCTTAGCGACTGCTGGTATACTATTTTTCTCTCAAAACGTACGCAGCCAACCACAGCGTCTCGAAACGAGCGGGGCGTCCATACACATTTTAACACTGAATTCCTGACATAAATACTTAATGATATAGTGTGCATAAGGTCGATATTAATTACAGCAAAGGGCTCCGTAACACGCACAACTACTGTACGCAAGCTAACATTTATCAAGCACAGAATGCACACTTTACTGCACGTAAACACCGGAGCTATGGAGACACTTGAGGCGGAAAATTCTGCATCGCTGCGAAACTTTTTGTTCCCATTGTGTCGTCGTCTCTCAACTGTGCCAAACATCGAATAATGCACAGAATTTGTCGGGAAACTTTTACAGATAAATACAAGCATGCAGTAGCTTTGCCTTTATCAACTTCCACGTACGCAGGAAACAGTTTGTTTGTATCAGTATTTGTCTGGTGGTTCGCAACTAATTACCCAATTAGATGAGAACATAGAAGTATGGAAAATTTCAGCATCAGTCTTTGTATCGACCTCAAATGATGGCTGTTAGGTTGCACACGTAATTAAAAACCCAATTCAATAAGTTTGAAACTGAAACTACAGTTGGGAATAGTAGGTATTACTCTGTTACAGCATATCTCCCTCAACAACACAAACTTCAGTTCTGTCTCGTGTTTCCCTATGTAAATACATATAAATGTTGCCAAGTACTCCAGTGATGGAATAGCTCATAGGAATGAACATTAATGGGAAAATCCTCCCGTGTTTCTCAGGCACAAGTGATATATGTATATATATTCGTTGTGCAGAGACATATTTTGTCTCAATATATATCAGAGATATTTAACTGAAGGAGGAGCATTGAATAAAAATTTGTGCCACAGCCACTGATACGTATTTACATAGGGGAACATCAGTCAGAATTGAAGTTTGTGCTGTGGAGGGAGATGTACTTTATGACAATCCGTGCAGTCATCGTATTCATTAAGTCATGGTGGCTTAGTGGTATAGCGCCTGCCTAATAAGCAGGAACTCCTGAGTTCGAATTCCGGCGATGGCACAAATTTTAATTCAATGCCTCTCCTTCAGTTTGATATTTGTAGCAATAACATAAATTCACGCTTCTACATCTAGAGGCATAAATTCATAAGAACAATAAGAACACAAGAAGATTTTGTTATTCGAATTCTAATTTTTCCTTTACACTTTCAACAGGTACAGACCAAGTTCTTCAGACCACCTAAAATACTATCATTTTGAACTCAGTCACAGTAATGAGCTGAGATACCAACTTTAGGAGGTCTATGTGTCGTGAGAGTGTATGTCTGTAGCCAGCAGGAACACTGCTGGTGGCTGTAGAATGGGACGAGCCGAGGTCGATTACCTGGCTGTAACTGCCGGATATGAGGTGGCAGACACCTCGCGTTCCGCTAGTGGGATGAATTGAGAGCAAACTAATCGTGGACACGTGGCGCGGCAGAAGCAAACAGGGCAACACTAGCTCGCTTAATAGAAGCGATACGGTACCGCTGCTGTCTGTCGGCGTGGAGTGTGTCATGAGTCATAGTATTGGTGTCGAGAATCGTTATGCATACCATCGACACACTTTGCCCTTGCTTGATCCTGCAAACCACTACAGAAATTAGTATTCAAATGTTCAAATGTTTGTTAAGCTTATGGGACTTAACTACGGGGTCATCAGTCCCTAAACTTACAAACTACTTGTCTACTACCTTATACTAAGGACGGCACAAATATCCATGCCCGAGGGTGGATTCGAACCCCCGACCGTAGTGGTCGTGCAGACCGTGACTGGAGCGCCTCAGTCCCCTCGGCCACCGCGGCCGGCAGAAATTAGTGTCAGTGAAATACTAACACAAATTATTTATAGGAGAAGGGAAAAACAGGTATAATCCAAACTCAAGGAAGCTCAATTTGGATTTGGAGAAATGTAGGAACACTTGATGCGATACTTACCTTACGACTCATCTTAGAAGGTAAGTTAACCCTTTAATGCACAGTGTAGATGAACAGCTGCATACTTTATTTTTTCCAGTATCCCTCGAACAGATCATCATTTTACCATAAATCCGTTTGTAGCTGCTTGTATACATAATATTACATATGATAGTAGCTCGTCCTAGAAACTATAAATTGCAGAGTGCTGCTGAATCATTGCGGCAGTAAGCTGCATTGAGTCAGTCCTAACATGTGCGTTTGTTTACATTAGTATTCCTCCTTTGCCATTAAAAGTAGTCAATCACATACTCCTGTTGCATTATGAGTTACTTTCTGGAAAGATTAAAGGCGTAATAGTGACATTTACTGCATCGGGTACATCTTCGAAGCACTGTATAGCTGACCCGCTGTGAACTTTTTGTTGCATAATAATTTAAAGGAATTTTTTTCAATATTATATTATTCAGTATATACGCACTATACATTAACCGTTGTAGTTTTTGTAGCTTCAAATAAAAAGTCATGCATTGATGGGTTAAGGAAAGACAAACCTACATGCACAGATTTGGAGAAAGCTTTTGATAATGTCGACTGAAATACTCCCTCAAGTTGTGTAGATGGCAGGAGTAAAATACAGGGAACGAAAAGTTATATACCATTTGTACAAAGCTAGACAGCAGTTATTAGAGTCGAAGGACATGATACGAACACAGTGGTTGGTAATGGAGTAAGACATTGTAGTAGCCTTTCCCCAAAGTTATTCAAACTGTACATTGGGCAAGCTGTGATGGAAAGAATTTAATGTTCAGGAAGAAAAAAATGAAAACTTTGCGGTTTGTCGATAACATCGTAATTCAGTCAGACTCATTAAACCATCTAGAAAAGCAACTGAACGGAATGGTCGGTGTCTTGAAAATGGGGTGTAATACGAACATTAAAGAGAGTAAAACAGGAATAATGGAATGTAGCGTAATAAAATCAGACGATGCTGGAGGAATTAGAACAGGTGACTAGACAGTAAAAGTAGTAGATGATTTTCTTTTTTTTTATTTGGGTAGCAAACTTATGATGGCCGAAGTAGTTAAAATGTAAAATTCAGAATGCCTACTGGAAGAAAAGAATTTCTGAAAAAGCGAATTTGTTGACATCGAATATTTATTTAAGTTTATCTGTTATTGCGGACATGTTCGGAAGACGAGACATAGTAAATATGGCCCCAACAAAAAAGTGACAAATTCTGTACGGATGCACAAACATGTCCGATCCCTTGCGAGAGTATAGTCAAAGAAAGATCGCCGCGGCGGAGAAGCCAACCGCATTGAGGCGCTATGTTTCGATACGCGAGGCCGTTCCCCGTCGGGGGTTCCAATCCCCCCCTCGGGCATGGATGTTTGTGTCGTCTTTAGTAGAAGGTAGTTCACAAGTAGTTTGCAAGTTTAGGGACTGATGACCCCGCAGTTAAATCCCTTAAGTTTGACAAACCTCTGAACTTTGATAATCGAAGCGCGAAGCAAGAGGGAGCACTAATATCGTAGTGTGCTAAAAGTTGAGAATATTGGCAGGACGACAGGCGAATCTGGACAGCCAAACTGGTTAAGCCGACTGCTGGCCCAAAGCGCGAAATCCAGGTTCGAATCCAACGCGAGCACAAATTTTCAACTTCACCGTTGAATTTATTTCAATGCTCTGTAACAGTTGAGAAATTTGAAAAATTCGAATTCTTTAAAGAAGTCTTTTTCTAATGCATTTGCCCGGAGTGTAGCTTTGTACGGGAGTGAAATGTGGACGATAAGTAGTGCAAGTAGAAGCTTTTCAGATTGATTGCGAAAGGTGAATGCTGAAGATTAGATGGGTAGATCGCATAACTAATTGAGAGGTACTGAACAGAAGTGAAAAAAAGGTGTTTCTGTCGTATTTTGAATAAAAGAAGGGATGGATTCGTGGGACACATTCTGGGACATTATGAATCGTCATTGAATAAATTTAGCATAGGGGGGGTGGGAGTTTGTGTGGTAAAAATTGCAGAGGGAGACCGAGAGACGAATACAGTAAGGGGGTTCAGAAGGATGTAGGTTGCCATTCTTATTCGCAGTTGATGAGGCTTGTACAGGACAGGGTAGCGTGGAGAGCTACAGACAACCAGTCTTTGGACAGAAGAACAGAACCACAATATCAGATTTCAGGGGGCACAGAACTAAATCAATGGGTAAAATTGAAAAGTTATGCTGAACCTGGATGCGAAACCTGGTCTCCTGGCTAGATGTACAGACTATTAAACCATCCGCACAGAGTAGTTACTACAACTATACGGATTACACAGGACGTCTCCCGTAAGATTTATATTGTGAATTTATTAGACACTACTTAAAGCAAATATTGTGATTCCAAATATACAAAATGATACGACAGGCCGATGATGCATTCAGCGAAGATGCACACCACGCTTGATCTCTGAAGGTAATGGTCCAACCGTGGCTAATGAGCTTTATGTGCTGGTGTACTAAGTCTGTGGTGTGTGCATAAGTTTAGAATATGGGTCTGGTGTGAAACCTGCAGAAGTAAATTGTCAACTTGTGGTCAGAACGCCTGTCTAGCGAGCACCTGACCTGGATTAAAATCCCTGTCCGGTAGAAATTTTGAATTTTCTCTATTGATGTACGAGGTATGTCAACAAAGTATGTTCCGTTTGGTTATATAAACCAAACGCGCAGAGATATGTAAAAACTATTTATTATACAAAAATCTAAAACTGTTAAACTACTTTTCTACATAGCTTCCGCAATTTTGTAGGTTTCCGCCTGTGCATCCAACCATGAGGTGACATGTTCTTAAGCTCGTCATTGTCGTCTAAGTGTTGACTACCAAGGAGAGATTTGAGGTAAGAGCTGTTTGGTCACATTCGCCGTGTGAGGTTCCTTTAAATTATTATGCACGACTAGCAACAAAAAGTTCATAGCTGGTCAGCTATATGGTGCTTCCATGATGTACCCGATGCAGTAAATGTCACTATTATGCCTCTAATCTTTCCAGAAAGTAACTCATAATGCAACAGGGGTATGTGATTCACTTCTTTTAATGGCAAAGGAGAAATACTAATGTAAACAAACGCACATGTTAGGACTGACTCAATGCAGCTAACTGTCGAAATGATTCAGCAGCACTCTGGGGAAAAAATCCTTTTGACTCTAATCCTTGGCGTTTGTTCTGTATTCCGCGACGCAATTTCTTAATGGTCTCGCAGTAACAATGTGCATTGATTTTTTGGCTTCGTGGTAACAAAACAAACGGCAAAATGCCTTTTCTGCCCAAAGAGGTATCAAGATTTGCTTAGACATAACCTTCATTGGGGATGAAGTGTGTCTCCATTCCACTGATTGGCGTTTTGTTTCAGGGGTGTCGCGCGATACCCAAGTTTCATTTTCCGTGACTAACCGAAAAAGAAAGCCATCGCCTTCTTCATTATAGCGTGTAAAAAACTGAAGTGCACTGCCCATCCGTTGTTTTATGTGTCGTTCAGAAAGAACAAAATTTTTGAAATTTCTGTTTTTAGTAACAATTTCGTGAATTAGTGATTGTGAAATTTGCGGAACTTCCATAGCAAGGGCACTAAGTGTAAACTTACAGCTGTGCTTAATCTTCTCTTCAATTGTGTGAACCAGTTAATGAGTATCCACAGACGGGAGTCCACTTTGTTCTTCATATTATATGGTTCTGCCTTAAGAAAAATACAGATCATTTCTTCTTCTTACCCAAAGGTGTTTCACTATAGTTGCAGCATCATTAGTGGGTGTTTTATTCATTGTTTTTATATGTTATGGTACGTCAGTTGCAGTGACAGACTGTGAGCCGGCCGAGGTGGCCGAGGGGACTGAGGCGCTCCAGCCACGGTCTGCACGGCCACTACTGTCGGGGGTTCGAATCCCCCCTCGGGCATGGATATTTGTGCCGTCCTTAGTCTTAGTTAGTTCATAAGTAGTTCGTAAGTTTAGGGACTGATGACCCAATAGTTAAGTCCCATAGACTTTACAAACATTTGAACATTTTGAACAAACTGTGAAGGAAGACCTACTCAAAAAGAAAAGTAGGAAAACTCCATCTCCTAAAAAAGTCCACAAACTATGACAGAACCTCCACCGTGTTTAACTGCAGGTAGAACACACTGCTGGGCTATCCTTTCCCCTACAAATCGGCGAACAAATATTCTCCTTCTTGTTACAAAAATCTCGAACTTCGATTCGTCGATTAAAAACACCTTTTTCCACTCTTCCGATGTCCAATTACGATGTTTTCTAGCCCATTGCAATCTGTTCTGTTTATTTATAGTCCTTAGAAGGAGTTTTCTTGCTGTGACAAAACCTTTCAAGCCGGCTTCAGTTAGTTTTTGCTGTTGCAACAGATATTATTGTCGCGTTCATTTCTACCAATTATGCACGAATTTGGGGCGCTGTTTTGAATCTGTTCCTTTTACTGGTAATTCTCATATATTTATCATCATTTTTAGTTGTTTCATGAGGTCGTCCTGGTTGTGGTATGTCAGTATTGTTACCTGTTGTCTTCTGGCGACGAAGGGTGTATTGCAATCCCCCTATGGACACACTACAATGTTTCGCAATTTGGCGAATAGATAAACCTGCTTGCCTAAATGCTACAATTGCTGCACGTTTTTCTATGGATATCTCCACTAGTACAGCCGTACTAGCGATGCCTACACTGCAACTGTCATGAAGGAACTGACATGCAGGAACCAGATGTTACGTATCGTAGCAGTGCTTGACGTTCGCCGTGGACACCACATCACTACAGGAAACAACACAGGTGCAGCAAATGCGGCATCCGTTGGCAAATAAGTAAACAAACGTATCAGACAGCTACATAACATTGTTTGTTGGATACTATTGTATCTCGATGACCACAAACACGAATCACGACATGTGGACAACTGTTGTACTATTCCTTTGCTTCCTCAACGGTACCCACGGTATTAGATCTTATCTACGGAGAACTAGATGCCAATTATAGGGTGTATTGAAATTTATGAGAGGTAGTGTATTTCGATAAAAGTAAGTAAAAAAAATTAGACCCTTATACTATAAAACGAAATATATCGTAAACAAACACGGAACACAAAAGCTTCAACATTGGGATAAATATTTTAAATTTAAAACTCTTGTCAGATGACGCTGTTATTTCTTTGGTTCATCCTATTCTTAACATTGATGCCTTGCTGAACTGAATGCCCGTGTCTCTATTAATCAGGTTCATCGAAATACGTATTTAGACTGATTCTTTGAAGATGGAGTCCCAGTACGTAGATGCAGACGAGAGGTCTTTGTGTCTTCATAGTGCATGCTATGCCCTGTGTCTGCGCTGACCTTTACAACACTGGGGACACAGCGGTCACGAAATCTGTACGGAATTACTCAAGTTCGACATGTAAATGTTCAAATGTTTGTACTACTTATGGGACTTAACTACGTGGTCATCAGTCCCTAAGCTTACAAACTACTTATGAACTAGCTAAGACTAAAGACGGCACAAATATCCATGCCCGATGGGGGATTCGAACCCCCGACCGTAGTGGCCGTGCTGACCGTGACTGGAGCGCCTCAGTCACCTCGGCCACCGCGGCCGGCAAGTACGACATGTACAAAAGAATATACTGAGTGAATCACCTAACACTTGCACCGCATGTATTGCAGAAACGGAAAGTGCGATTGATGTGTGGTTTTCACAGAATGGGTTGGTAGTCAAGAACTCGAATTATTAGCCAATAAACAGATTGTAAAAAATAGCTAGTAAATGTATTTTTCATGCAAACATACAATATTTTAATTAAACAATGGTTGTTTCTATCATGCACTGGAATTTGTGACACCAGCTGTGTACAAAGTATTTTGAATGACATTTTTATGACGTTTGGCAGCTACAACCATTCAAAGTTTTGGGGGCGGAGGCTAGACAGCTTAGCTGACTGGCTGGTGGTCATGAGACAGTGGGCCGTGCCCCAGGGGCTAGCCACTCGGCCAGTCAGCTACGCTATAGCAGACTCCGTCCCCAAAACTTTGAACGGTTGTAGCTGCCAAACTAAACGTGATAAAATGTCATTCAATTGCTGTACACAGCTGGTGTCAAAAATTCCAGTGAATTTTAAAAACAACCACTGTTTCATTAAAAAACCTGTATTTTTTAATAAAAAATACACTTTGTGAGTAATTTTACAATCAGTTTGTAGGCTAAAAATACGAGACCCTGACTACCAAACCATTATGTGAAAACGCACATCAATCGCACTTTCTGTTTCCGCAATATTTGCGTGTCTACACCATTGAGGACACAGCAGTCACGACACCTGCAAGTACGACATGTCCGACAGAATATATAACTTATATAAATGGCTATGATGGGCAATGATTCTTTCTTCAGTGCGGAGGCACTCCTAGGCTCTTACTCTTACGGGAATTAGTTACAATAACTACGAGTTTGAGTTCTAGTGGGCAGGTTAAAGTTGAAAATTTGTATCTGATGGAAGACAAACTTGAGTAATTCCGTGCAGGTGTGGTGATCGCTGTGTTCTCAGTATTGTAGACGTCAGGGCAGCTGCCTAGAAAGCAGGAGACCTGGGTTCGAGTCCCGGCTGGTTACACATTTTGTTTATCCATTTGCAGTTAAAGGCATACAAAAAATGTTCAAATGTTTGTAAAAGTATCATCTACATCTACATCTACATCCACATAGATACTCTGCAAATCACATTTAAGTGCCTGGCAGAGGGTTCATTAACCAGTATCATAACTTTTCTCTACTGTTCCATTCTCTAATAGCGCGCGGGAAGAAAGAACACCTAAATCGTTCCGTTTTCGATCTGATTTCTCTTACATTATTGGATGGTCATGTCTCCCTAAGTAGGTGGGTGCTAGCAAAATATTTTCACATTCAGAAGTAAAAGTCGGTGATTGAAACTTCGCAAACAGATCACGCCGCAATGAATACGTCTCTCTTTTAATGATTTCCACCCCAATTCGTGCAACATTTCCGTGACGCTTCCACCCCCCCTCCCCCCCCGTAACATGATAAAACAAAGCGAGCTGCCCTTCTCTGAACTTTTGCAATATCTTCCGTCAGTTCCACCTGGTGAGCGTCCCACAAGGGGCAACAGTACTCCAGGAGAGGACGCACAAGTGCGATGTAGGCAGTCTCTTTGGTGGAGCTGGTGCATCTTCGAAGCGTTCTACCAATGGACCGTAACCTTTGGTTCGCTTTCCCCACAATATTTTCTATGTGTTCTCTCCAGTCAAAGTTGTTCGTAATTGTAACTCCTATGTATTTGGTAGAATTTACGACCTTAAGGTTTGACTGATTTATCGCGTAATTGAAGTTCAGCGATTTCTTTTAGTGGTCATGTGTATTACTTCACACTTTTCTTTATTTAGTGTCAATTGCCAATTTTCGCACCATGTAGAAATTTTGTCTAAATCGCTTTGCAGTTGCTTTTGATCCTCTGTTGATTTCACTAACCGATAAACGACAGCAGTCTAAGGGAGCTATTCAGATTGTCTCCTAAATCATTTATAAACACGAGGAAGAGTAGGACACCTAACACGCTTCCCTGTGGAACGCCAGATATCAATTCTGTTTTACTCGATGACTTACCGTCAACTACAACGAACTGAGTCCTTTCTGATAGGAAATAGTGAATGCAATGCAAAATTGGGGAGATATTCCATAAGCACGCAATTTCATAAGAAGCCGCTTGTGGGGTACAGTGTCAAAAGCCTTCCTGAAATCCAGAAATATGGAATCGATTTGAGATCCCTTGTCGATGGCACTTAACACTTCATGTGAATAAAGGGCAAGCTGCGTTTCGCAAGAGTGATACATTCTGAATCCGTGTTGACTATTGGTTAATAGGTCGTTCTCTTCGAGGTAGTTCATAATATTCGAATAAAGTATATGTTCCAAAATCCTACTGCAAATCGACGTCAATAAAATTGGCCTGTAATTTTGGGGATCACTCCTTTTGCCTTTCTTGAATATTGGACTAACTAGGGCAACTTTCCAGTCTTTGGGTATGAATCTTTCGGAGCTATTGCATCAGCATACTCTGAGGGAAATCTAGTTGATATACAATCTGGCACGGAAGATTTGTTTTTGTTAGTGGCTGAAGTTGTTTTACTTCTAAGTTTCGCATGCTGGCAGCTGTTCTTAGATTGAATTCTGGAGTGTTCACTTCGTCTTCTTTGGTGAACGAATTTCGGAAAGCCGTGTTTAGTAATTCTGCCTTAGCAGTACTGTCATCGGTAGTATTAGCATTGCTATCGCGTAGTGAATGTATTGTTTGTGATTTGACGCTAGTGTACTTTACATATGACGAGAATTTCTTTGGATTTTCTGTAAGATTACGAGACAGGATTTCGTTGTGGTAACTACTATAGGCTTCTCGCATTGAAGTCCGCGCTAGGTTGCGAGTTTCAGTAAAAGATTGCCAGTCTTATGAATTCTGTGTATTTTTAAATTGCGTGGTCATCAGTCTTTACCTTACAAACTACTTAAACTATAGTAAACTAACCTAAGGACACACACACCTATGCCCCAGGGATGGCTGGGTACACATTTTCAACTTTACCCATTCGCAGTTAATGTCTTACATTCCGTGAAAAATGTTCAAATGTTTCTTAAGCTTATGGGACTTCACTACGGGGTCATCAGTCCCTAAACTTACAAACTTACAAACAGACCGCTCGGCCACTGCGGCTGGTATTCCGTGAATATGAACAGATAATAACTGCAGGATCAAAAGTGACATGCCCGAAAGAACAGACGCCATATATATGCATATAAATTATAATGTGGAACCACACTGTAAAGGCCACTCACGTAATCTTCTCCGCCACGCTCAGTTGAGCTCTGTTACGGTCCATTCAACAGGATGCTCATCCGTTAACTACGGCCCCGCTGTAATGCGAAGGTCGTTCCGGCCTCCGAGGGCATTGTTGTGGAGGCGGGACAGCGGCGGGACTAAAGAAATGGGGAGATGTATGGGCGGGCCGCTTGCTGAATGCTAAACACCGCGCCTCGCCTTGCGGCCGGCAGGCGAGTGGGGCCAAGTCTAAGCGCGGCCGGGATTACGGGCACAGAGCCGCCCACTTGGCCGCTTGGCCTGCCTCTCAAGTGGGTCGCGCGCAACTTCCGCAAAAGTTCCCGCCGCAGCCGGATTCGGGCCGATTGCCCGCCAAGTCGTCCCGCATACTGAGTTGGCTCAGTGTAGACTTAGGTCACGTACCAGGAGTTTACCACGCCACTGCTACATAACGAGGTAACCGTAAACATGCCATAAACGATATAAACACCGAGTACTTCGTGTTAGCAGGCGACCTCATTAGCCCCTTGACCGTGCTCCAGCAACAGTACCTAAAAGCCTGAGCGCGGTCGTGTCTAGCGTTACGAGATTTTGGAATGCAAAAATGAGGACATTTTCTATGTTTTAGGATTAAAAATGAGGACACATTCAAATTTTCAGGATGAAATATGAAGACACTTTACATATTTTTAACTTATCACAAAAGAAACAGAGGATAATATTATTACTGAAATCGGAAATATCATCGTCAGGACCTTTGTCTTTTCATTGCACGGAGTCCATTTTTAATCAGCATAAAAAAAGCAGGAGGTTCTCAATTAGACTTTATTTATGTTCAATTTCATACAAATAAACATTCCCTGCGACGGATTTTCATCTCGATTATGTCAAAGACATAAGCATAGTATGTATGACATAGTAAGCATGGAGGTCCGGGTTCGATTCCCGGCCGCATCACAAATTTTAATTCAATGCTTCAGATTTATCAATAATGTCTTTTACATAATCGAGACGAAAATCCGTCTCAGGGATTGTTTATCTTAATTTACATTGATATTTATATCACCTTAACAGTATTTTTCCAATACGTCAATTGTCGAGGTGCTATTCCGCTGCATGGAGAGCCTTGGCAGTAGTGGCAATTATCTTTGGAACACAGAAGCTGAATTAAAGTTTGTGACGTGGAGGGAAATCGTACTTAGACTATTCCAAGGCGCCTTACTCGTTGGTGGTGCGGTGGTCTAACTGTTAAGAAGTCTGCCTGGTAAGCATAGAGGCCCTGGTTCGATTGCCGGCCGCATCACAAATTTTAATTCAATGCTTCAGATTTATCAATAATGTATTTATGTTCGTTACCTCAGACCCTTCGACTGCGCGAACCGATTTTGATGACTATTTTATTTGAAAGCTGGTGCTCCCCATGGGATCCCATTTGAATTTGGTCCAGTTATGATAATGACATGTCTTAAATTTGCATTAAGTATGTGAGCGACAAATGGACGAATAACTCAATATCACGCCAGCCGATTACGATGTTTTTTATTTTTTTTTATTTTATTTTATTTATTTTTTTTTATTGGAAAGGATATTCTTCAAGGGTAGTTTGATGAGAGTTTGGTTAGGTTCTGATTATAGGATCCATGACAAAGTAACAGAACTCTTCAATTCTTAGGAACAAATTAACAATATTCGGCCGAATCTTTTATAGGCTATTCGAATATTTGAGTCACCTACCGAAACGACGTTACGGTCAAGTAATTTCCTGTTCAATACTTTGTCATGCAAAGCCGCATTTTGTATAGTCTATTTTTGCGCTCTTCGCAAGTCACTTTTGAAATTGGCCGCGACGTAGATTTCCTCTGTTAAGAGAGGCGTCTTATATGCGCAGCGCATTTAGTAGGTCTACCCATATTCAGAAAAATTAGTTACTGTACTTCATATATCTTCTTAGAAACTACTCCAAAACAAATAATATGCACTAAAAAGTAAAAAATAATTGCGTATTCTTCTACAACTTAATAATCAACTTACTTTTTCTACTCATCAATACGTAGGTACCTACCCACTTTAAATCTAGCTGAAGTAAAATCTCGTAAGTAAAAGGAAATGAAAAATATTGGACTAATTAAGAGTTAATCAAGTTATTACGATAATATATTGTAGTATATATTGAGTATATATATAATAAATAATTGAGTCGATGTCAGCCAAGGAACCACTACAATCCACCTAGCAAAAATAATTCGAGAATATTGAGACCGAATTTTGTTAAAATTTTTGTTTATTTAAAAGATGTTCTATTGAAACAGTTCATATGACTAAATGTAATTTTACATTTGCAATCACTTTTACAGAGTCACAATTTTTCTCCTTTTGTCCAGGGGGCTGATGACCTTGCGGTTCAGACCCTTAAAAATTCCAAACAGTGACCATCGTCTGTGTTAAGGAGACCAATCATTAAATTCAAACGATATGGGCAGGCAGTGCAGAGAACTTTGCGGTCGTAACCAGTTCACTAAATTGTCAACTTTTTTTTGGTGGGGGGGGGGGGTTACTTCAGATTTCCTATCGTATCTAGGTACGACTGCGTGTGTGTGTGATTTTTTTTCTCTACCTACAGATCTGAAAATTCGCCGTAACGGTTCCATCATCAATTTCAATATTTCTTTCAACAGATATTTTGGGGCTTGGGTTGTTTGGTTGTGTTACTTACTTACTTTATGCGATCAGGCCCAGTGGAACGCGCAATGATATAATAAAGGCTCTCCATTCATTGCAATTCTTCGCTGTCTGTTTCCAGTTGTTCCGGGCCTCGAGTTTTTGCAGGTGTTCTCTTATCCCGTCCATCCACCTCTTCCTTCGTCGTCCCAGTGGTCTTCTGCCTGTTGGTATCATCTCCATGGCCATCCTAGGCCATAGCTCTTCATTCATACGAGGCACATGCGCTGCCCATTATAATCTTCTCATTAAGCCCACAATGTTCGGTTCACTATAGAATTGTTCTAATTCTATATTGCGCCTTCTCCTCCATTCTTCTGTTATGTTGGCTTGAATCGGTCCAAATATTTTCCTCAAGCATCTTCTTTCGAAAACTGCGATCCTGTTTATTTCCTGTTTTCTAGTGCTCCAGCATTGACATCCGTATAGAATGAGAGGAAGAACTAATGTTTTATACAACCTTAGTTTGAGGGCTGGTAATTTGCTCCGGGAAGTCAAAATGTTGTATAGTGAGTGCAAGTATCTCTACCCGCCTGTATTTCCATTTCAGACGATGAATTTTCTGAAATTATGCTTCCAAGATATTTAAAATACTTTACTCTTTTGCAGGTGCTTTTCTCCACAGTCAATTCCTGTATTTCTGGGTGTAGAGCTCTACCAACTATCTTGTATTTGTTTTTGGTGGGGTTTACTTTCAGTCCAAATTTGATTGCTATGCTTTCCATGGTCATCATTAGGATCTTCAAATTTTCTTTTGTGTGTGTCATTAAGACTATATCATCTGCGTATGCTAGATGGATGATGTTCCTATTTGCTACCTGGATACCCCGATGGTTGAAACTATATATTTCTCTAATGATCTTCTCAAGCACTACATTGAATAATGTTGCGGAGGGACTATCCCCTTGCCTTAGTCCTGTGGTTGCCGGCCGCGGTGGCCGAGGGGACTGGCCACTACGGTCGGGGGGTTCTAATCCCCCCTCGGGCATGGATATTTGTGCCGTCCTTAGTTGTAGCTAGGTCATAAGTAGTTGTAAGTTTAGGGACTGATGACCCCATAGTTATGTCCCATAAGCTCTACAAACATTTGAATAGTCCTGTGGTTACCCGGAAACTATCCATGGTACTATTATCCAGTTTAATCTTTGCTCTTGTGTCATACAGACATGGTGATACAAGTCTTACCAGCTTCTTGTTCAAATTGAAATGTTTGTAAATCTATCGGACCAAACTGCGTGGTCATCAGTCCGTAGCTTACAAACTACTTAATATAAGTTAAACTAACCTAAGAGCAACACACACACCCATGCCCCAGGGAGGACTCGAACCTCCGACGGCGAGCAACAGAGCGCTCCGCAGCGAGGCGCTTTAGACCGCTCGGCTACTCCACCGCGGTCCAGCTTCTTGGACACACCAAATTCCATCAAGGTCTTATACGTGTCCTGAGGATGTCATATGTCTTTTAGAAGTCAACAAACAGAAGGTGTATTTCTTTGTCTTGTTCATACAATTTTTCACAGGCTTTCTTAATAAAAATATATATGGTGAGTTGTTGACTTCCCTGATTGAATCCCACCAAGGTATTCGCCAATTAGCTATTCTGCCAGTCGTTTAATTCGTGAGAGCACGCATTTTGAATACATTTTGTAAGAAACATTTTAATGCTCTCCCCCTATAATTATCACAGAGCGTTTTGTCATTCTTTTAATGGATTGGGCAAATAAGAGCTACTTTCCAATCTTCAAGTATCACTTCTTCTCGCCATATCTTTGTGACTAACGTGTGGATGTTCTGTATACAAGAGTCACCTCCAACTTTCAGCATTTCTTCAGCGATACCATCTTCTCCAAAACGTCTGCCCTTCTTTAGTTCTTTTACATGTTTTTTTATTTCTTCTAATGTTGGAGGGAGGAAGGGATTCCGGATCTACAGTTAAAGGTTCCTCAAACTCGAAGGTTTCCTTAGGCTCCTCACAGTTTAGGCGTTCATCAAAATACTCCATCCACCTAATTGCCATGTCATTATTATTTATAAGAATTCGTCCATGTCTATCGTTGATCAACCCATGTAGATTTTTTTCCCTTACACTTTAATCGCTTTCACTTTCTTAAATAATTCCTTAGATTTGTTGCCATGAAAGTCTTCCTGTAGTTTAACCATTATGTTTTTGAAGTAATTCCTCTCGACCCTTCTGAGTGTAGCCTGGGTTCTACGCCGTACTTCATCAAATAGATCTTTTCCTTCTTTATATCTTCTTCTTGCTCTTTGAATCCATACTGTTTTCGCTTTAAGTCTTTCTAGTATAGCTAGTCCACATTCCTCAACAAACCACACTTTCTTTCTGTTCATTTGCTTTGGTATAATATAACTTCCTTTGCAGTTTCTGTTACCTTATCTCTAATTTCTTCCCAAAAACTTCCAGCATCCAGACTGTCTGTAGTTTGGTTGGGATAGGGTGAGCGGTGGCCGAGGGTACTAAGGCTCTTCAGTCACGTTCAGCACGGCCACTACGGTCGGGGGTTCGAATCCCCCCTCGTGCATGGATATTTGTGCCGTCCTTAGGGTTAGCTAGTTCATAAGTAGTTTGTAAGCTTAGGGACTGATGACCCCGTAGTTAAGTCCCATAAGCTATACAAACATTTGAATATTTGGATAGGGGGACTAAACTGCTAAGGTTATCAATTCCCTGGTGGGGAGGGTAACGAGGGAGGATACGAAAGGAGGGGTGGGGAGGGGAAGGGAGGGGAGAGGGAAAGGAAATGCAGTCTGGGAAGGAAAGAAGAAAGAAAGACTGCATTAGTTTGGGGCTCCGTGCTCGCCACGCACGTACTCACGAAATAACCGTGAACCCCTGGGCGGCAGAAATTTTGTACACTCTTCAATGTAAGTGTAGAATACATCTATGGACACTAGATATTGGAATGCAAAAATGAGGATAATTTCTATATTTTAGGTTGAAAACTTCAATCCTAGAAAATTCATTATATTGTTGTGTCTACATGGTAGCGTATACCTTCTATTCGTCACGTCCACATATTCCGATATTGAAACCGAAAAATCGATTGTAAGCAATATATATTGGTATTTTACATTTCAAACATGTTTTCGAAGGATCGACTATTCTAAGCAAATAAATTATGTTATTCAATAGGTTACGTGAAATGTGTATACATTGCTGGCAATACGAGACTGGAATAGAACCTCAGAAAATTACTACCCGAAACTAAAATATGCGGACATTAGCAGAAATCATAAAAATGTACGCGTACGCCAGATGAAATGTCGAAAAAGTGGACATGTCCGCACGCCTGGAAACCCTAGTAGTGTCACGTTTCAGTAATTGGCACTTAGTACCTCCCTATAATGTCACTCTGAGAAAGAACAGTAGAGCGAGCCAGAGAAACAGGTATGTTTCTTACGAAGAATGACTTTACTACAAATTTCCGAATGTGAGCAGTATTTCAAAGACTAAAACTCTCATGTGAATATGATATAATATTTTTCATGTTACCTTTTTTTCAATCAAAGATATTTAATTGTAGGCGAGGCTTTTAATAAAAATCTCTGCCACGGTCGGGAATTGAACTCGGGACCACTTGCTTACTAGGCAATTTTTAAAGGAGGTCGGAAGATCACTTTAATACCATGTTTATCAATTATGCGACTAATCTTCGACGAAAGAGCACCCATGTAAGGCAAAAACGCTCTTGATTTAAAGACTGCTTTCTTCGTCTTGTAGTTGACGTATTTACATACTAGGTTTCACGTTGAATGCTCTGCGAATTTGTTTCACGGTACATCCGTTTGCGTTGAAAATGTTCTTCAGGTGTTTGAGTTCCTCCTGAAAGCTGTCACTATGGGATATACGATGTGCCCTGTGCACCAAAGTCTTGAGAAGGCCTACTGTCTGTGGAGGGTGATGGCAGCTCCTGACATGTAAATACACCTATAACCCGCATGCGCAGTGCCACCGCGCTGGGGCATATAAGGACGCGCCTGGCACCTTGTCGGTTCGTCAGTATTCGTCAGTGCTAGTGTTTGTGCTCAATGTTCCAGTTTTAAGACGTCAGCAACCATCGAAAAGGCTGAATATTCGAGTTATGTGTTTTAATCTCCATGAGTTTTAACGCACCATATATATCTTTTAAACCACTGTGGCCATTTTAAATTCAGACTGTGTGTTTTACTGCTCTCTATGTTATTGTTATTTCTTCAATTTTATTTCCTTCAAATGTTTTAAAATCTGCATTATTTGCTTCTTTTGTGTATCTTTTAATTCATCTTGTCCAATTTATTTTGGCTGAAGAGCGGCACTATAGCTGGTGCCAGCCTGGCAGTATCCGGTGGCTCTAAATTACACAAAAAATACAAAAAAAAAAATTACAAAAAAAAAAAAAAAAAAAAAAATTCTAGTCAGCACTCTTGCGACTCAGCCTGAAGATGGCCGGACGTTACTCGACCGAAATATTGGAAGAAACTAAATTCGCGCGGCTGCATGCCTGAGATTTATAGGATTATAAAATACGCTGCGAAAAGTTGAAAATGCACAACACGAAAAGTGTTAAGGCAGCTGTTTCAAAGGAGATCGTTACGGAATATTTCGATAATCGTAAGAAAACAGAGAGCACTCTTAATCTTGATGAGGCTATGCCCTCTTGACATCAAGATCAGGGAGCAAGTCGCTTAGCAATGGGCGAGGAAGGGGAGCAAGAGTGGAGGTCATCATGGGTTGCAGAACACAAAGTAAAACAGCCATTAAAAGCAGGGGATTGGAACTCTGGCAGGAGCTGTGAGACACCAATGACACAGGAAGGAGGACCTATCAGTTCCTGCCGGATATCCAAGAGAGGCTCACCATGAGCTTCTTTAAACCCTCCGGAGGCATTATGCACTTCCTGACGAGGCACGGGCCCTATCCGGCATATATTTGCCGATTCAGGGTACAGGCGTCACCCGATTGTTATGTGGAGCTGACGTTGGCAGTCCAGAACACGTAGTTTTTGTGTGCCCCATCTTCGATGGCATGGCGCTGGAGCTGCGCGAACAACTGCCCAGTGATGTCACGTATGATCTTCTAAGATCTGAAGAAACTCGATGTAATCAATCAATCAACTGACTGAGGCAATCTCCAACAAGATCAGACAAAACTGTGTACAGCCCGATAACTGACCATACAAACCAATTGCGACAGTCGAACCAATTATGACCATTTCACACCGATCATGACATCTACCCAAATATGACAACCACCAATCAAGACAGCCAAGTCTAGCCATCCTGCCGGAGGGCAGACTGGTCGCTGTCACTAGCTGATATCCGCTGTCCTCTGGATTTGGTGGAAGGCTTGGCCCCACCAAATATGACTTTAGGCGTAATATTAGAGATTAGACAGTTGTAGTAGTTTTTCTTAAAAAAACATTTTGGAGATTAGCAGTTTTGGGGGTCTGCAGCGAAGTAATAAGTCTTTGGCCCTCCAGTGCCAGGGGCACGCTCACTGGGATTAGCTCGGTAAGCAGGCCATCAAAACATTAAGGTATCTCATCACTGGCACAACTGTAACGTTGCAGGAAGTAGTTTATCTTATAATAACAATAAACATATGTAAGTGTACTAATGACGAGTTGGTAATCTAAATTAGGTCAATAGCAGTAATCTTTCAAGTCGAATAACACGATCCATTGTAATATTTACATATTGGGTTACATGTATCATGTTATAATAAAGATTTAAAAAAAAAGAAAAAGAGATTCTTTTTGTCGATATATTTAAATGTGGAAGCGTCTTCTTTTTTTAATATAAATATAACTGCAGTAGTGTTTGCAAGTGTTTATACTTTTTAGAAACGTTAAAGTTTGAGCGTTGTAACGTCTGGAAAAGTATATGAGCGATGATAATGAAAAACATACTCCTGATCGGTATTACCCCCCACACAATGGGGTAACACCGATCAGCGATTTCGTTTTCATACTTGCTCGTTTCTATTTTCTGTTGATATCAAACGAGCGAGAGAGTCACATACGAGGCACGTCCAGAAGGTAAGTTCCGTTTCAATTTATCTCCGCTGCAGCGCTGCGATTGCAGTTCCGCACATGCGCTGTAGACGTGTATCAAGGAGAAGAACGTTGCTTGTTTGAAATGGCGGCGTTGATTGAAAATTCGGCCGCCTGTGAAATCACGTCGGTGATTCGGTTTCTGAATGCGAGGAAAGTGAAATTTGTCGACAAATTTGCGATATTTACGGACCAAATGCGATGAGTGATTCGATGGTGAGAAGATGGGTCCGACAGTTCAATGGCGGGCGTAGTAATGTGCACGATGAAGAACGAAGTGGGTGTCCACCTTTGGTTACAGAAGAACTGGTTCACGCGATTGATGACGAGATCCAGGAAAACCGTAGGTTTACAATTAGTGCTCTCGCTATGGTGACGAACTGAAATAAACTGTTTCCAACTGGTTGAAGACACAGGTGGCAGATTTCTATGAAGAAGGTATACAAAACCTGGTGCCACGCCTGTAAAATTTCGGCAGTTATGTGGAAAAGTAGTTTAAGAGTTGTAGAATTTAGTGCAATAAAAATTTCTTCTGTATCTGTGTACAATTTCATTTTATTATCAAACGGAACTTACTTTCTGGACGCGCCTCGTATTTTAGATATAAAATTACGTAAAATTGTTTTTCGTGCTATGGGCAATATCAATAAAAAAAGGGGGGAATGATCGGTACTACCCCGTTTCACGGTATAGGTAGCTTGACCACTCCCACACCCCGTCCAAGCGGAAGTTAGGTAGGGCTGAAGAAGAGGAGGGTGCAAGTACCTGCTGCACTTCGTCGGCGCCGCGGCCCACGGCGATCTCGATGCGGACGCGCTGCCCGTAGGGCTGCAGGAGGCGGAAGGTGCAGTCGAGCCCCGGCGGCACGTCGAGGTTGACGGTGCCGTTGCGGCGGTCGAGCCTCTGGTCGTAGCAGGTGTCGACCAGCCGGTAGCGCAGCGCGAACCGCGGCCGGCCGGCCAGCAGCAGCGGCGCGGCGGGCGGCGGCAGGTGCTGCGACCTGGCGGCGGCCGGCAGCTCCTGCAGCTTGCCGCACAGCCAGCGCTCGCCCAGCCGCAGCCTGCCGCCGCTGCCGCCGCCGCCGCTGGCACTGGCGCTGCCGTCGCACGCGGCGTTGAGGCGCACCAGCGTCACCAGCACCGAGGGGCCCGGCCAGCGCAGCCGGCAGCCGCCCCACGCCGCCGGCGACGGCACCTCCTGCCACGACACCTCCGCCTGCGCCGGCGACAACCGCAGCTCGCACTCTGCAACACAGTGGCGTAGCTCGTAAACTCGCGGAAACACTCCAGCCACCGATGAAAACTATAATCATCTCTACCGTGTCATAACCCTGACCAGCGAGTCTTGCACGAATAAACTCTATGAGCCCCATACTGCTTCAACAAGCCTTTCAATATAACAATTCGAAGTAGGGAGCAGAGGGAGAAAATAGCTCGACACTGTACGGGGGATATTGTCTGGTTCACTGACGGGTCAAAATCAGACCAAGGTGTTGGGGCTGGGGTATATGGGGTGCAGCCAAGACTGGAGGGCGTCATCTCTCTAGGAAAACTGGCCTCAGTTTTCCAGGTGGAAATCACTGCCATCAGGGCGTGTGTGAAGGAGAATTTGCGCAAGTGCTACAAAGATTGTAGCATCTATATCTATTCAGACAGCCAGGCAGCCCTGAGATCACTGGCAGCTCCTGCAACAAGGTCTAAAAGGGTTCTAGTGGAGCTAGGGGAAAGCAATAGAGTAAACCTATTGTGGGTCCCTGGCCACTCGGGGATCAGTGGCAACGAACATGCCGACAGATTAGCCAGGATGGGGGCAGAGACTCCATTTATTGGACTGGAACCTGTCCTGACAATCACCAAGGCAATGTTCAAATTGGCTCAGAAGACAGCACGTAGAATATTGGACCAAAGTCCATCAACAAAAACATGGCAAGGTAATGATGCCAAAGCCATGTTTTAAAAGAAGCTCTGCAATCCTGGATCTGAACAGGAGAAAGATTAGACTCCTGGTTGGGTTGCTGACAGGCCATGGGAATTTCAAAAAACACCAACATACAATGGGAATAACAGAAGAGGACCCTAAATGTAGAATCTGTGATGACGGTGACGAAACTGCATCACATCTAATCTTTGAAAGCATTGCATTGGAGAGTAAAAGGCACAGAACATTTGGGACAACCACACCCAAAGAAATTGTGTCTAATAAAGAACTGGTAAAGGGACTCCTTGCACTGTTCAAGGGCATTGGTTGGCTTTACTAGACAAACAGGGAGCGATACCGCACAATAAACTCAGTTTCGGTGCGGGCATTGGCCGGTTGGACCACCACTATTTGGGCTTCCCTGAAAAAATCAAATCAAATCAAATCAATCAACTCTACGAGAGAGTATCCATCATGTGGGAGAAAATAGTTCGACACTGTACGGGGAACATTGTCTGGTTCACTGACGGGTCTAAATCAGTCCGAGGCATTGGGGCCACAGTATACGGGATGCAGCCAACACTGGAGGGCGTCATCTCTCTAGGGAAACTGGCCTCAGTATTTCAGGCCGAAATCACTGCCACCAGGGCGAGTGTGTAGCATAATTTGCGTAGGTGCTACAAAGACCAGAAATGAGCAAAACCGATCTTTTCAGGGATCGGTTCAGAAGTAGTCACTCACTGGGATGAACTAGTTCTTTTTCATGACTCACCGACTCACCACTCACCAACTGATAAAAAGCACAAAACGATGGCACATTGCTTTTGTCACTATACCTTACTTATCTGATTTGGCCATATTGTGAAAGAAGAAAGACGAGTAAAAACTTTATTGTAAACTCGCGGAAACACTCCAGCCACCGATACAAACCGTACTCATCTACATCTACATGCATACTCTACAATTCACCTTAAGGTGCGTGGCGGAGGGTACACTGTACCACTGCTAGGCGTTTCCTTTCCTATTCCACTCCCAAATGGAACGAGGAAAAAAAGAATGCCTATATGCCTCCGTACGAGCCCTAATTTCTCTTATCTTGTCTTTGTGATCTTTACGCGAAATGTAAGTAGGCGGCAGCAAAATCGTACTACACAAACTGCGGCCCTCTAAATTTACTTAACAGAAATTCACAAAAAGAACGTCGTCTTTCTTCCAGCGATCCCCAACTGAGTTGCCGGAGCATTTCCGTGACACTCGCGCATTGGTCGAACCTACCGGTAACAAATCTAGCTGCTCGCCTCTGAACCGCCTCTATGTCTTCCTTTAAACTGTTCTGCTGCGGCTCCCAAACACTTGAGCAATACTCTAGACGTAGTCGTACAAGCGTTTTATACGCGGTCTCCTTTACAGGTGAAGCACATCTTCCCAAAATTCTCCCAATAAACCGAAGTGGGCTGTTCGCCTTACTCACAACCGTCCTTACATGTTCGTTCCATTTCATATCGCTGTGCAATGTTACGCCTAGATATTTGAACGACAAGACAGCATCAAGAAACTCACTACTAATACTGTATTCGAACATTATAGGATTATTTTTTCTACTCATGCGCATCACCTTACATTTTTCTACATTGAGAGCTAGCTGCCATTCTTCGCACCATCTAGAAATTTTGTCTAAGTCATCCTGTATGCTATTACAGTCAGTTACAGACGACACCCTCCCCTACACCACAGCATCATCAGCAAACAGCCGCAAATTACAACTTACTCTGTCCATCAGATCATTTATATAGATAGAAAATAAGAGCGGTTCTATCACACTCCCCTGGGGCACGCCTGACGATACACTCGTCTTTGATGAACACTCGCCGTCGAGAAGAACGTACTGCGTTCTATTGCTTAGGAAGTTTTCCAGCCAGTTACAAATCTGTGAACCTATTCCATAAGCTCGTATCTTCGTTAGCAGTCTGCGGTGTGGCACCGCGTCGAACGCCTTTTTGAAGTCGAGAAAAACATCATCTCTACCATGTCGTAACCCTGACCAGCGAGTTTTGCACGAATAAACTCTACGAGAGAGTATCCATCAGGTGAAAGAAAATAGTTCTACACTGTACGGGGGACATTGTTTCACTGACGGGTCGAAATCAGACCGAGGCGTTGGGGCCGGGATATATGGGGTGCAGCTAAGATTGGAGGGTGTCATCTCTCTAGGGAAACTGGCCTCAGTATTCCAGGCTGAAAAACTCCTGATTGGTGGCGGCAATGATTCGCACCAGATAGTAGCCTAATTAGCAAAATTGTGACCTTGTGCGCTAAGTGCAAGGGGCTATCGGTAATGCTGTTACAGTGGGAGGTCAAATGTTTGTACAGCTTATGGGACTTAACTACGGGGTCATCAGTCCCTACACTTTCAAACTACTTATGAACTAGCTAACACTAAGGACGGGACAAATATCCATGCCCGAGGGGGGGATTCGAACCCCCGACCGTAGTGGCCGTGCAGACCATGACTGGCGGGCCTCAGTCCCCTCGGCACCGTGGCCGGTATGGTGGGAGTAGTTTCAAAGTTTTATTTTTATTTTTTATTTTTAATATGCTGCAAGTCACTAGATAAAATAAAGGGGTGATGGTTGGTCAATAACAATTAACACTGCGTTATGCACTGTAATTAACAGTTATATTCTGAAAAATATAAGTAAAGAAAATTGACGCAGTCACGTTTAATTGCACTGGTCGCCAGTATAGCTCTTCACACGCAATACAAAGGTTGTTATTTTACTCTTCACTGTATTGTTGACGTTGCGGCGCGGTTGTTCCGATTCAGGGCGCGGAAATCTTCTTGTTACATTCAGCGAACGAAATGATTGGTGAGCAGTCTACCCACCACGCTGGAGACAAACTCAACCCGAACGTGCGCGAATAAACTTTCACAATAATGGTATTTTAGACACCTTTTACCGGGTGTGCTTCCCGCCTTACTTCACTTGAGCTATGCAACACAGAGTGATTTCCACAATAATAATAATACTACTTTTATTGCTTTATACCGGGTGTGCTCCCACCGTACTTCACTCACAATACATAAACTGAACTTTCGCAATAACACTTTTTGGTGATTTTTACCGGGTTTGCTCCCGCCATGCTACAAAATGAACATAGATTGACTAAACTCGCTCGCTGCACTCGCAGCGTCAACAATAGACATAAAAACACCTAGGTCGACCCAGTGCCAGGCAAGTATTGTATAAAATATATCAGTGAGGGGCGTAGACCCCTTACAAGGCCGAAATCACTGCCATCAGGGCGTGTGTGGAGGAGAATTTGCGTAGGTGCTACAAAGACCGTAGAATCTAGATCTATTCAGACAGACAGGCAGCCCTGAGATCACTGACAGCTCCTGCAACAAGATCTAAAATTGTTGCAGAATGTCACAGGGTTTTGGTGGAGCTAGGGTACACCAATAGGGTAAATCTATTGTGGGTCCCTGGCCACTCGGGGATCAGTGGCAATGAACGTGCCGACAAATTAGCCAGGATGGAGGCAGAGACTCCATTTATTGGACCGGAACCTGTCCTGACAATCACCAAGGCAATGATCAAATTGGAGCTACATAACTGGTTCAGAAGACAGCATAGAATATTGGACGAAAGTCTATCAACAAAAACATAGCAAGGTAAAGATGCCAAAGCCATGTTTCAAAAGAAGCTCTGTAATCCTGGACTTGAACAGGAGAGATATTAGACTCATGGTTGGATTGCTGACACTCCATGGGAATTTCAAAAAATACCTACATACAATAGGAATAAGAGAAGAGGACACAAAATGTAGGATCCGTGAGGATGGTGATGAAACTGCATCACATCTAATCTTCGAATGCATTGCACTGGAGAGCAAAAGGCACAGAACATTTGGGACAACCAGACTCGAAGAAATTGTGTCTAATAAAGACTGGTAAAGGGACTCCTTGCACTGTTCAGGGTCATTGGTTGGCTTTACTAGATATACAGGGAGCGATACCAAATTCAAATGTTCAAATGTTTGTAAAGTCTATGGGACTTAACTACGGGGTTATCAGTCGCTAAACTTACAAACTACTTATGAACTAACTAAGACTAAGGACGGCACAAATATCCATGCCCGAGGGGGGATTCGAACCCCCGACCGCAGTGGAGGTGCAGACCGTGACTGAAGCGCCTCAGTCCCCCTCGGCCACCGCGGCCGGCGGAGCGATACAGCACAATAAATATAGTTTCGGTGCGGGCAGTGGCGGGTGGGACCAAAACTGTTTTAGCTTCCCTGGCAAAATCAATCAATCAATCCATCAGGTGTATCACATAGGCGCAAACCACATCATTTCTGCGAGCATATAGAATCTGCTGTTATTGCTAAAGACCAATCCCACCATCCCAAATGTTCCTCTAACGGCACCATCCGAAGCGTGCACTTTGGTTCTGTAGCGTGAGTGAAAGACTGGATAGAAGTGTGCCTGCCTGTACTCTCACCGCTACCAACCCTAGGCTCACAACCCCTCTTATCTCTACCTTGCTTGCTATACGATCTGCCACTGCTGCCCTTGCAATACGACGACCTCGGCCGACGTCTGTACTGCGTGGACGTCCAGAACCTCGTAGACGAGTTTGAGATTGTTGCCGAGACCACTGAAACGAGCATCGTTGCACAACTGACGAAGCACATCCAACTTGTGTGGCAATTCTGCGAAAGGTTCAGTCTGACACTGGGAAGGCTACATATAATTTGACTCTTTTAAAACTCGCCCGATTGGCTGTAGGAAGCACGACTGAGTTTCTATGTAATGCTATCTGTATGCTTCATACGTTGACATAAAGCTGTGCCTTATTACTGTAAAAGTTCCGTATTGAAGGGTACGCACTGACGACAGTTTTGCAGCTATATCACTGCGCTATCAGTTGCTGGATGACGTTGAAACTATTGTTACTACATCTACTATCCACTCAGTGGTATCTGGGATCAACATATGAAAACTTACATCGTTACCAGGTGTAGTATATATACTCTGTGTATGTATGTATACATATATACTCTGCGTTTGTATAGTGTATGCATTATATAAAACATTGCATTTTGCTGATGATATTGCAATTCTATCAGAGACAACAATGGATCTGGAGAAGCAGTTGAACGCAATTGACAGTGTGTTGAAAGGACCTTGACGGGAGATCAGTTAGGATTCAGGAGAAGTGTAGGAACACAGGAGGCAATACTCACTTTAAGATTTATCTTAGAAGAAGATTAAGCAAAGGCAGACCTACATTTCCAGCTTTTATAGATTTGGGGAAAGCTTTTGACAATGTTGATTGGAATACACTTTTTAAGATTCTGAAATTATCAGGAGTAACATACAGGGAACGGAAGATGACTTACAACTTGTTCAAAGACCAGATTTGAAGGGTATGAAAGGGATGCAGCGTTTGGAAAGGGAGTAAGACAGGATTGTAGCCTTTCTCCAATGTTATGCAATTTGTACATTAAGGAAGCTATAAAGGAAAGCAAAGAGAAATTTGAAGTAGGGATTAAAATCCAGGGTGATGAAATAAAAACATCTCATTTTGCTGATGACATTGTATTTCTATCAGAGACAGGAATGCACCTGGAGGAGCAGTTGAACGCAATGGACAGTGTGTTGAAAGGAGCTGTAAGATGAACATTAACAAGAGCAAAACAAGGGTAATGAAATATAGTCCGAGAAAGAGACAATAAAGATGGTAGATGAGTTACGTTACTTGGACAGTAAAATAACACATGATGGTTGCAGTACAGAGGATATAGAATTAAGAATGGCAATGAGAAGAAAAGGGTGTTTGAAAAAGAGAAATTTGCTAACATCGAATATTAATTTAAGTGTAAGTAAGTCTTTTCTGAAGGCATTTTTGAGAAGTGTTGCGTTGTACGGGACTGAAACATGGACGATAAACAGTGCGGACAGAAGGAGATAGAGGCTTTTGAGCCGCGGCGGACTAGCCGCGCGTACTGGAGCGCCGTGTTGCGGTGCGCGCGGCCGTCCGCCGTCGGGGGTTCGAATCCCCGGCATAGATGTGTGTGTTGTCCTTAGGTTAGTTTAACTTAGTTTATGTAGTTTGTAAGTCTAGGGACTGATGACGAACATAATTTGGTCCCATAAGAATTACAAACATTTTTAGAAGCTTTTGAAATGTGGTGCTACAGAAGAATGCTGAAGATTCGTTGGGTGGATCGCATAACTATTGAGGATGTATTGAACAAAATTGGGGAGAAAAAGAATACCTTGACTAAAAAAAGGGATCGATTGATAGAACGTATTCTTAACATCAAGGAATCGTGAATTTATCGTTGGAGGGAAGTGTGTGGGGTAAAAATCGCAGAGGGAGACCAAATGATAAAAACAGTAAGCAGATTCAAATGGATGTGGGTTGCCGTTCTAATGAGGAGATTAAGAGGCTTGCTCAGGATAGAGTAGGTTGGAGAGCTGCAGCAAACCAGTCTCCGGACTGAAGATAACAACATCAGTTCTGTAATGTGTAGAACGTCATTTCGCACATTTCGCAAATTTAGGGCTGGCACAGATAGAAGAACTACCCAAGTTTTGCGTGAAACTAGAGAAAACGTTTACAAAGGCATACCAAATAATGCAGGAAACATACGGTTAAGAGCGCGTAGGTCGTACTAGGTATAACGAATAGTTCTCGCTGTTTAAAATGGACCGCAAATGATCTTATAATCATACAATTTTTGACAAAGTGACTTCCAAGAAACTGTAAATACAGTCTCTCTTCAATACTTGCTCAAGTCAAATACATCGCAAAGTAATTCATTTGGAAGATAATCAGACGTTTGCTGCTATTCTATCGGCCTACATAAAAATAATATTCTTTATTAATAGTATAACAAATTATGGACAATTATCTTCCTCTTCACTCAATATATTTCTTACTAACAGTCTTTTCGAAATCCCTGCAGTAGTGTCTGAGATTAGTCTTCATATGAGGCAACACTGCTGTGGAGACACTATACAATGGAATCTACTATTGACGCTGATAGCACACGTTGTTTGCATGGCTACCTTCGAGCAAATGCACTCGCCAGTCCCACGTTACCGGCGTGCGCACAGTCTAGGGAAACACATTCACTCGTCATCTAGCGGTCTAACGTAACGGTGTCGCTGTATTTTAGAAACAGGAACAACGGAGTTGTGTCAAGATTGAATGTGCCTACGATCGTCCAATACGACAGTATCATCAAGTTATTAAGGGGCGTGCGGGGAATCGGCATTGTCGTTCAGAGCAGTGGCACGTTGGGTAAAAGCCTTCAACGAATGTCTGCTAACTGAGGCCTACATGCATCGGGCAGGTCGTCCTAGAGTCATTATGGGTCACCGCGAAAGTCGATAGTGCGTCACAGCCCCAGTATAGTGAAAGTAATGATGATTCTTGTGTACAACTATGATGGTGTTATCCTAACGCTTTACGTTCTTCCCCGGCAGACAGAGTGCTACTGTTCGTTTTTGTGGCATCGCCTGCGACCAGCTTTGCGAAAGAAACGGCAACACTTTCTGCGCAACCCACCCATTATTTTGCACGACAATGCGTGAGCGCATACAGAGCAAGATATGGTTTATCTGTTTAGTCGATGGAACTGGGAAGAACTGCAAACAACATCCAGCTGACTCCTCGGACTTAAGTCGTTATGACTTTGATTTGATTCTGAAGATGAAGAAACCACTTCCTAGCATTCGCTCCGTAACTGTCCCAGAGATTCGACAGGCAGAAGACCGCTCCATTCACACCATCAACAAAACAGGATCTGCTAACGTTATACTGCGCCTTCCACTAACCTCGGATTCTACACAACGCTGGTGACTTCTTTGAACGACAGAAATAGGTGCAAACATGGAACGTTTTGTGTCGGTTGTGAATAAATAGTTACCACTATTTAAGTTCCAACTCTAGTATAAAGATAAAGAAGCGCGGTTGGGGACTTAAAATATTACACATAATTATTTTTTCACGAAAATTAAGTGTACTGAAAAAGAAAGAAGTCCGTGTTTCTCCACAAAGTGAAACTTCAATTCGTTGAGCAACTTGACATTAATTAGCCTCCTCCACAGTCACAACACGATATACCTTCACCATCCGGCCTTCCAAAATTATGTTTATCTCTTACGGAAATGTGGACCGTGTTGCCTTTCATGTAGCAGGTAACATTGCATTGTGAAAAGAATATCCAGTGTACCGTTACACGTGCATGTACATCGTCATGAGTAATGGACTCAGTTTGCATCTCTCCGAAAGAAGACAATCTGATTCTAGACACTTCGTCTGAAACACATACTTATTGTGTGTATATATCTGCACACTCTCCTCTCGCCGCGGCAGGGTGGCCGAGCGCATTGGGGCTCTATGTTTAGATGGGCGAGGCCGTTCCCGTCGGGGGTTCGAATCCATCCTCGATCATGGATGTTTGTATCGTCTTTAGTATACGGTAGTTCATAAGTAGTTTGTAAGTTTAGTGACTGATGACCTCCGCAGTTAACAAATAATTGAACATTTTGAACTCTCCTCTCATGTTAGGCTGCCGGAAGGACATTTTACAAGAAAGTCTCAAGGGCTGTCGGGAGAGTGCTGTGTGAAGAGGGTAACAAAAGGACAAAAATCTTCATATTTTTGTAAGGCTATTGGACCAAACTGCTATGGTCATCAGTCCCTACAAATAGAAACTATTTAAACCAACTTACACTAAGGACAACACATACAAACATGCCCGAGGGAGGACCCGAACTTCCGACGTGAACGTCCCACAGTCCGTAGCATGACGCCTTAGACCGCGCGGCCTTTCCCCGCTGAGGGGACAGCACGGAACTTTTTGTATATTTTGCAGTTCGTTAGGTGGCTCTCAGCGAGCCAATTCTGGAGCTATCGGATTTATTAGATTATCCAGCTAGAGGATCATTAATTACATTTGTTATTTACAAATAACGGACTTAATTGCGTGTGTAGCAATCAGGGAGACTAATTAAAGTAATGAATTTGTCTGCGACAGTTGAATAAAAAAACTGTAGATTAGATCCGCTAGCAGCATGAAAGTAATTAAAATACAACCCCTGGGGAAAAAAACCACCCAGCTGCGAAAGAGAAAATTAAATGAAACTTCAGGGACTGAAAAAGTACATGACGTTATTTCAGTGATTACAGAATAGTGTCAAATTTGCAAGAAAAAAAAACTGGGTCTGATGAGCACATATATATCACTTTGCACCCTCTCTCACCTCATCGCATGCGCTGATTCGATTGAGCCGTTTTAATCATTTCACGGCGTAAGCCCGCCCATATCAGTTGAAGCTTATCCTTAATTTTCTTGTTGTACCGGTCACTGGGATGGAGTTCACATCCGAGCTAGTTTCATAAATATTCTTCTGCGGACAAATTTGAGAATTTTGCTTCAGGAATACCTCAAGGTCGCGCGGGCAGTTCAGAGAGACACTTGACTTGAGTGAAGAAAAAATATCTAATATATAACGTCCCTGCAGCTTTCACTCAGTTAATACTGGTTGGAAAACAAATCTGCATTTGGACATCACTTGTTTCATTCTTGTGCAGAAAGACTTCCTCAATTGTACTACACCAGTTTCCAATGCGATGACACAATAATTAAGAAATCTCATCAATAATCCACGCACTTCCTCGTCTAAACTGAAAAGTTTGTTCATGGCTCAATCTTTCTATGCTGTCGAGAAAGCTCTGGAAAAATTATGAAATTATGCTAATTCGTATGTTACATTGTTAATTATTTGTAGTTATAGTAACAGCTTGTCGTCTTTATAGCATACCTATACGTCTAACTTTATCTGTTACTACTCTTCTACCAACGTCTCATGTTCTGACTCGCACAATGACCATGAAGGCCTGCAATCTTGATTCTAAATTTGATCTCGTGGTATGTTATATTTATATATTCTGAGGGGTGATACTATTGGTGGTCCTGGGCAAAATACGTCTAATAAACAGATGCCGCTTTTCTTAACTGTTTCCCGATAAACCAATCAAAACAATTAGGAATGGAAGAGTGCGGGTGACAGTAAATTAAGATACTCTTATGGGATGATTCGTTTAATTGTTGACACAGTCTCCCGTGAACTTCAATGCATTTTCCTGATCTTGTAGGCAGGTGTTGTGTTATTGATCAGAAATCAGTTCTGCATTTCTCTACTTTAGCACAAGCATGTAAATACGAGCGAGATGTTCCTCCCTTGTGTTCACTCTGCGCTTGTGTACTTCGCTCTTCAGCCACGGTCCACGAACAGTAATCCAGTGAGGTAAAGCCCTCGGCACACGGGGCGATTTTCTGACGTCACAAAGTTCGAATCGCACGTTGGCGAGGCTTTCCCAACGTGTCAGGCAGTATCAAGAATGCCAGATATTCTCAGCGTGCGTCTGAACGATCACCAAAAAGGTGGGGGAACGGTCCCGACGTCACACTACGTGGCTACCCGGGAGAGGGCAGCTCTTTTCGGTAGAGAGATGAAGACGCCATATTGGCAGTCGTACTTTATGCGTTTTATGTATATGACTTAGGTCTTATAAATGTATGACATTTCAAAGCAAGTAAAAGTAACTGAGTAATGAGAATCTCTCGAAAACCGGGCATTAGAGATACTATTTGTCGGAATAAATGACTCATAACGACGTAACGTCTTATATGTGCTAAAATAATAATAATAATAATAATTCCGTATTACAGTAATCTGCCGTTTCAAGGCAACGGTGCACTTTATATGATTTATTGTAATTACGTTTTAGCAATCGATATATCCACCTTTACAACGCGTCTAATACGTATGGCGAAAGTATTGACGAAGGATAGGTGGCGTGGCAGACGCAATAACGTTGTGGATTGTGGAGTAGGTCATATTTGTGGCGCTGGTTGAAGGCCCATCGGAGGCGATTTTTTTTTTTCATATTCGGGTTTTGCAATAGACTCAAAGACTTTCATATTAATTTCATAGTTGTATACAGTTAAGTCCTGCGATATGCAGGACTGACAACAACTCCTAAATTGCTAACGGTTAATTAAGCAAAAGACCCGCCTGGGCGTACAATAACACAACATCAAGGAAACAGATAGTCAGTCACGTAGAGACAACAAACAACGAGTATAATAATGAAACTAATACACGTGGCGCTAGGCCAAGGTAAAACAACTACATTACTGAGCAAACTACGCTGAGTGCGGCGGCAGCTGGATCCGGCGTGGAGCGGCCGGTGGCTGAGTATGCACTGCCCTCCACACTCCGTCGATGCGCTTATGAAGCCGGCATCAGCGGAGGGCTACAACCGGTACTTTGCTGTGATTGGTTGGGCTGACTGCCGTACAGCGCCGTTTCTTCTAGTTTGTGTTTATGTTATTAAGTGTGAGCGCCTACGAAAGGGAGCTCAGCAGCCCGCCTTGCTGCCTTTTAAGCGGGCACTCTACACGGTCAGGGGCAACCACAGCATATACTGTATAATATTCGATGCTATGTAAACATTAGTGCGCATTTGAGACGTTCTAAAGATTCTACTACAGAATAGTAACACTGATCGGGGAAGAATGACCTTTAAGATTTACTAAAAAGTGAGAATGTTGCAGTAATGTTTTTCTTATGTAAAGGCCTAGTTCAAATTAAATAGAATTAAAGTTTGTGATGTGGAGGGAAATCGTACAGAGACTATTCCAAGGTGCCTTAATCGTTAGTAGTGTGGTAGTCTAACGGTTAAGACGTCTGCCTAGTAAGCATGGAGGTCCGGGTTCGATTCCCGGCCGCACCACAAATTTTAATTCAATTCTTCAGATTTATCAATAATGTCTTTAAATAGTTCAGTTTGTCATGAAACACACAGAACATGACCAAGATATGCACAAGCGCGAAAATAAGCGTTTCACTAGAGGTAAAGCATGAATTTCATTCATTTCATTTCGTAAACAGTGTAATACCAGGACCAGTTGCTGCTGCCAACTGTCACTGGAGCGCGTTGCGATCGCGTGTAGCGCGTTGAGGCAAACGACTCGTATCAACACCGCCTAGAAGACAAGGCCTGACAACTGGCCCGAGGCCTACGAGAAAGACAGGGCCCAGCGCAGGCGTCATGCCACGTAAGTAAGGTAGTTCCGAGCCGGCGCGATCGCTAGCTCAGTGGCTGCCGGCTATAACGCAGTGGGCACTGCCCCAGCGGCCGGCCAAATAGATTAAAATCAAATTCTATCGGACCAAACTGCGTGGTCATCAGTCCGTAGCTTACAAACTACTTAAACCTAGGTAAACTAACCTAAGGACAAACACACACACCCATGCCCCAGGGAGGACTCGAACCTCCACGGCGAGCAACCGCGCGCTCCGCAGCGAGACGCTTTAGACCGCTCGGCTACTGCACGCGGCGCCAATTAGATTAGATTAGATTAGATTAGTGCTTGTTCCATACATCATGAATACGACACTTCGTAATAATGTGGAACGTGTCAGGTTAATGAAAAGTTAGTCATCAGTAATAGCGTACACGTTGACTGAGAAGCTTCGTTGAAAAGTCGTTTCGACACTAGCGCGCATACCTTCAACTGCTCATACGTGAGAGTTGCAAATGTTGATTCCTTTGCGAATAAATCCAGACTCATCAGTGAACTGGAATTATTCGATCACTGGCAATAATCCATTGACACAATTCTTGCCGGGCGGTAGCATCTCCTTCATGCAGATGTTATTCACTCTGCCGATGAAATTGATAAAGACTGTACTGTACTTGTACTGTGCGTCTCACTCAAGGTTGTGTAGGTTAAAACCAAGCTGGACAAAAATACTTCTAGCGCTAGTAGTTAGCCTACGCTCTAATATTTGAATAATGTTTTTAACTTCATTAAGCGTTTACTGTACGGGACGTTCGGAGTCAACATTTACGCTATCTACCACCCTGCGATTTGTAAATCATTGTTGGTATTCTAGTAGAGCAGCTCTGGATTTCCCATTGGACAAACCATAGACAAACATCAAGCGTACTGTGAATGTGAAGATCCGTGGCATTTTTCACTACATTAAACTGTATTCGTTGTTCACGTAACAATTCTGTAGCACCGAGACTTGAGGTAAACAACTGCACCATGTGGAAGTGAACTGCATACAGAGACGCTTAGTAAAGACGACGATACACTTTTCAAGTTTCTGGTTGTTTTCATTGGTTTACTCGGAAACGGTTAATAAAAGGGCATACGTATTTATTAGAAGTTTTTTTTGTTCGGAAACACCAGTAATATCCTCTCTCAAAGGTGGTGACACACACACACACGCACACACACACACACACACACACACACACACACACACACACACACACACACATATATATATATATATACATATATATATATATATATATATATATATATATATATATATATATATATATATATATATATTTCTGTGGTGAATGTTTTATAGTTCGCATGTGCATATGCATGTCGATGGGCGACCACCAAGAAAGATGGCAAATACGAGGATTGGAACTTAATTAGTGGCAAAACTACTGTGGAGATAATACACAATGGAATCTACTATTATCGCTGATAGCACACGTTGTTCACATACCTGCTTAACATAGTAACAAGAACACATGCATTAACTCAATATGGAAAATAATCTTCCTCCATCGCCAGTGCACAAGAAACAAATCAGTAAGTAGTAGTATATCTATTCATGAAAGTGGATCTCCAAACTAATGTGATATATCGTCATATACATGTAAATTTAATAAATGTTCAATAATCACTGAAACTAAAGATCAAAGCACACATTTTAAGGACTTTATTTCGATTATTAGGCGTCAATGTTTAGCAAAATAAGTACATAAAGATAGGAATGAATAATTATTAGTGTGTAACAAAAGTGATTAACTTATTTTAATTGTACCTGCAAAACTCTCTCTCTCTCTCTCTCTCTTAATTTTCCTTTCAGTTGATTTAGCCCGGACGAAAAAATTGTGCAAATAGCCAAATATATCCCGTAATTATATTAACATTAATTTAGCCGGAAACAGATAAATTTATTTATTCTGGAATATGTGAATTTATTAATAATATATGTTTTTGTGGATGACAAGAGAGAAGAAAAGGGTTGTACCTTAAGATAGGTATGTGTCAATCTACGCCGGCCGCGGTGGCCGAGGGGACTGAGGCGCTTCAGTCACGGTCTGCACGGCCACTACGGTCGGGGGTTCGAATCCCCCCTCGGACATGGATATTTGTGCCGTCCTTAGTTGTAGATAGTTCATAAGTAGTTTGTAAGCTTAGGGACTGATGACCCCGTAGTTAAGTCCCATAACCTATACAAACCTGTTGAAACCTGTTGTCAATCTGCATCGACAGATTAGAACTGTTGCCCTCAGTGCTACAAGATTTAACAGAAATTCACAAGCTAACCGTCCTTTTCATAGCTTTCGACAGCGCCACACCCTTGCCACCCAAGATTTTCATACAATCCACCCATTTCATACAACAACAAATTCTGCTCATTTAATAAAGAAATTAAAAAGCGTCAGTTAGATCTTGGTCACTTGAAAATTAGAAACGTTGATTCAGCATAATACCTGTGATTCAGGTGATGTGGCAGACAAAAGACAGCTTTACTGTGGACATTTACAAACTTGATCTGAAGGCGATAATTTCTGTGAGTATGGCAATGTATTCATTCAGAAACCAGAAACCGAGAATTCACATAACGAAAGCGACGAAGAACCAATCCACTGGGCGCAAAGGAGGAAACACGTTTGTTAGTTTCTGTACCATACTTTGAAGATTTTGTATCAAGATCTTACATAGAAAAAGGAAGCCTGTAAGTTCACGTAACGAGTCGTTCTCCAATTTGCTAACCAGTCATGAACAGTAAACATTGATGAACTCCACTGCATACACATAATGGATGAATGTTTTCAGGTTAGTGATACTGCCTTCGATGGAAACAGACCGTTGTTCGAAACGGAATGTAAGCAATTATTGACACGAAAAAAAAAAAAAAAAAAAAGACAGACACCATTTATTGACAGTAACGGGCGTAATTTGACGAATTCGAAGTATTAAAAAAAACGATCGTTTCAGGGCACTGAAATATATTCAATAGCAAAGTTGATAATTTGTGCTTGACCGGGATTCGAACTCTGATCTCCCTCTTTGGACCAGCGGTTGCCTTAATCAATTAGGCTATCGAGGCACGCTTCCTTTCCAACCAAAATTCTCAACTTCCAGCACACTAGGACTGCAGTACCCCTGCCTATTACCCTTTTGCTGGCAGCCTATACTGGATATCCGCAAGAGATCGAGCGTATTAATGCGTCCGCATTAAAATCGTCAGTTGCCTGCTGGGGGCAAATTTATAATACTTGATAAGGAGTATGTTCTTTTCGGACATGTAATAAAAACAGACACCGTTTGTTGATATTAACAGCCATAATATTTAAACATTTCTACAGTTTCAGGGCACTGAAATATAAAAAAATGCTTAAAGGTTTGTAAATCTTATGGGACTTAACTGCGGGTTCATCAGTCCCTAAACTTAGGAACCACTAATGATCTACCTTATACTGAATACAGCACAAATATCCATGCCCGATGGGGGGGGGGGGGGGGGGGGAGGAATTCGAACCCCCGACGGGGAACGGCCACGCGTACCGTAGCTAGCGCCTAAATGCGCTCGGCCGCTTCGCCGCCGCATTGAAATATATTCAATGGCAATGGACAGAGGGCACTATAAATGTAATGTGATACAAGTTGAGAATTTGGGTTGGAAGGGAAGCGTGCCCTTAACCTAATTGGTTAAGACGATCCCTGGCCCAAAGCTGGAAGTCCGGGTTCGAATCCCAGTCCAGCACAAATTTTCAACTTTGCTGTTTAATATATTCCAATGCCCTGAAACGGTCGATATGTTTAAATAATCAGTTTCAAAATATCATCGCTCGCTCACTCAGAGCGCCGTGATGCCAGAAGTCTTTCCTGTCTTTTGCTCTTTATTAATGGACTCAGTTCAGGATAGTCTACCGTTTGTATACCGTGTCACCCTAAATGTCTGGATTGCCACGTGTGCAATAGACAACGTTAATTCATGTGCCGAACGAGCTCCAGGAACGATTTAGGTTTGTACATCGATGAGTCAAGACACCACGGCTGTTGCGGGGTTACTGACAATTATTTCGGCAGTTATCGTTTTTAGTTGTAGCAGTTAAAATTGTTTGTACCGTTGCATAGCAACGGAAGCACTACAGAACCAGGCCTTGCGCGTCCGTTGCGTGACAAGGAAGCGCGTGAATGACCCGGAGATACGTTTTCGTGTAAAGAATTCGCCGTAATTCAGCAATTTGTGTGACAATGTCGTCTGTGACTATTGTGGAAATAGCAGCATCGGGTTGCAATTGTGCCCGTACCCGGTGTTGACTTTGGGAAGTATGCGGTCGATATTACATTAGCATCACGGCATTGGTTATATAATCAAAAGAGACTGTGCTTCTTCGACTACCGGAGATACACTTGCACAGCGCGTAAATTTTCAGTTCACCTCGACAGTAAAATATGAGCCTCCAGATCATGAGAGGCATCATCAATCAGTACTATAAATACTAGCATTAATTCAGGGCGTCGTATCTTGAAAGCAGACAGTGAAAACACACTGGCATTGTAATGAAGTCAAAGAAGAGTCGCCGGAGAAGCAACCGACATAGACTGGAAAATCACACAGCATTCGGCTGCGAAAACACGAGAGGAAGATGTGGCTGCCGGATTTCCAATTGAACAACAGCAGGTAACACACAGATCAGCAGTAATTATGCAAGCAAGGTCCTGATGTTGCTTTTGTAAAAGTAATCAAACTTACTTCACTGATCAAGTAGTAAATGCTCTGAATATCAGAACATCAAGCGTTGGGATTTTTTTTTTTTTTTTTTTTTTTTTTTTTTTGATTTCTCAAAGGTTTTTGATTGTGTAAATCCTGCAATTCTTCCAGATAAGCTTAAGCATTGTCTTATTAGTGGGGCACTGCAAAAATGGATTAATTCATACGTAACTAGAAGATTGCAGAAATTTGAAATAAGTGGTTCAGGTAACCGCAAAAATTTGCTGATTCCTCAAAGTGGGAGCTTTCAGAAATGTGCTCCTACAGGGTTCGGTCTTGGGTCCTTTTCTGTTCTTGATATACATTAAGGACTTGCCATTCTGTATTCACGAAGACGCATAACTAGTGCCTTTGCTGTGATACAAGAATTTACTGATGTAAATGATGTCCTTCAGAAAATATTAAGAAGTTAGCTAAAGTAGAATATTCATAGTTTTTAGGTGAGAAATTTAATTGGGAACAACACAGTGATGATTTACTGAAACGTTTGAGTGGAACAATGTATGCCATCAGGGTTATTTTGGTGAGATGCATCTTAGTAAATTAGCTTACTATGCCTATTTTCATTCACTACTTTCATGTGACATTATATTTTGGGTTAATTTATCATTGAGATAAAAAGTATTCATTCCACATAGCGTGTAATGAGAAAAATTTATGAAGTCCAACCAAAATAATCCTACAGACACTTAAGGATCTATGGATCTTCGCAGTGGCTTCATACTTGAAATCTTGTATAAAAAATAATCTACGAGAACTATGTCAGTTAGTCAGACCAAATTACCAGGCCGATTTCCTTCATTTTTGTTTTAAACAAAAGGTATTGATCCACAGATTTGTCATCAGGTATCAGAATTTACATAACTCTCCCTTCCATTTTTTATACTAAAACGCGATTTCCTTCTGTGTATTTTTTATGAGGACGTCCTTACTGTAAACTAAAGTCAGTCGGTCAGACCGTTCTATCCCACCGATTTCCTTCATTTTTGCTTTAAACGATAGGTATTCATTCGCAGATTTGTCATCAAGTATCAGAATTAACTCTCTCCATCCTTTATTTTTATTCAAGGTGGTACCCTCTGTCCTTGCATCGAATATTTTAATTGGTTTGTTTTACGATATCTTCGGTTCTCATTAAGTACTCAGTTCTTTTTGATTTAACAACACTCAGCGGATCAAGCTCTTTCATTTGCGCTTCTAGAAACTTTCATTGATTGATTCTGAAGAAAGCTATGCGTGAACATTCAACTTTACTTCCTTTTTTCCCCAACATTTTTGTTATTCCACTAACAGAGCGAAGTATTCGCACGGGTCCTCTAGTATATTATTAAAACCCAACCCAACTGAAAAGTAATAGCAGTGTGCATAGCTACAGCATTAGGAGAAAGGATGATCTACGCTATTCGAGGTTAAATACAACGTTGAGACAGAAGGGAGTGAATTATGCTGACACAAAAGTCTTTGGTTACTTACCAAGTAACATCAAATGTCTGACAGATAGACAACCAGCATTAAAAAAATTCTATATGACAACTTCTTCTGCTCAGTAGATGAGTTTTTCCAAAGAAAACAATAAGTTTACAAAACTATTGACATGTAATGTTATCTTTTACTAAATTGACTCGTGTAACATCAGTACGAAATCTTCTACTCGTATACGTGACGGCTATCAATTTAATATAGTATAATGAAGTATTATTGTTGGTTGGATATTTTATGGGGACAAAATAGCGAAGGTCATCAGTCCTCTTATTAAATATAGGGAGACCATGGTACAGTTTCAAGGTCGTATAGCTAAACGCGACTGTACGCATTTGATAGACTGCCTATGACAGTGCAGCAGTAATAGCTTTTGATCTTTATCCACTATACTGCACCAGAGATAAAGACCACAGCAATTGTCGATTCTTTAACTACTGACGTATGGTTAATGGCTCGAATGATATCACTGCTTGGTGCACATTATGCGTATCACGTAGGTAACAGTGTACCTAGTTGGTACACTGTAGTTGACCCAAGTTGTGTGCAAGATGTGTGACACAGAGAAGAAGAATATAATAATTCCAATTCGAAAGAAAGTGAACGAGTCTACACAAGTGCGAAAATTACAGAATTAGTTGCAAAGTACTTATACGAATACAGACGAATGCAAAAACTGTTCGAATTCGACCTCAGGGAATATCAGTTTCGATTTAAGAGAAACGTAGGAACACACGAGGCAATACTCACATTACAGCTTATTTTAGGAAAGATAATCGTACGTTTTTAGCGTTAGTTGATTTTGATCAAGCTATTGATAATATTGACTTGAATACAGCCCGACAAATTCTTAAGTTAGCAGGAGTAAAAAGTGTCTCGAACGAAAAGTTATGTTGAACATGTACAAAGAACTCAAACCAGTTACAAGGGTCGAAGGGCAAGAAAGGGTCGCAGTGGATGGGAACGGAGTGAGACATGGTTGTAGTCTTTCCCCAATGTTGTTCAATCTGTACACTGAGCAAGCTGTGAAGGAAAGGAAGCAGAAATTTGGAGAAGGAATTGAAGTTCAGGGAGAAGAAACAAAAATGATGCAGTTTGCCGATGACATTGTAATTCTCTCAGAGACATTAATGTAAAAGCCGCGGTGCAGTAGCCGAGCGGTCTAAAGCGTCTCGCTGCGGAGCGCGCGGTTGCTCGCCGTGGAGGTTCGAGTCCTCCCTGGGGCATGGGTGTGTCTGTTTGTCCTTAGGTTAGTTTACCTAGGTTTAAGTAGTTTGTAAGTTACGGACTGATGACCACGCAGTTTGGTCCGATAGATTTACAAACATTTGAACATTAATGTAAAATGAAGAACAAATTAACGGAATGGGAGATATAAGATGTACATTAACCAGAGAAAAAGTGTTATGGTAGGTAATCTAAGAAAAATAAGGCGACTCTGAAGGAATTAGATTGGATAACAAGACAAAGCAGTAGTAGATGAGTTTTTTTTTTATTTGAGTAGCAAAATAACTTCTGATTGTTGAAGTAAATAAGATATAAAATGAAGAATGGATGTTGGAAAACACGAATTTTTGAAGAAGGGAAATTTGTTGACATCGAATATTGATTTGAGTGTTGGAACTCTTTTTTGATGGCATTTGTGTGCAGTGTGGCCTTGTACGGAAGTTCAACGTGGATGATAGGGAGTTCAGACTAAAATATGATAGGAGCTCTTGAAATCTGGTGCTACCGGAATGTTGAAAATTTTGTGTGTACGCCGCGTATCTAATGAGGAAGTAACTTCCAGATTTGGAAAGAAACGAAACTTCTGGCATATCTTGACTAAAAGATGGGGTCGATTGGTGGACTCATTATGAGACATCACGAAATCGTCAGTTTAGCATTTGTTGGATGGGTTATCAGTGCCCCGGTGGGTAGGGGGAAGGTATGAGGATAGGAAAGGAGGGGAGGGGGAAAGGAAATGCAGTCCGGGAAGTAAAGAAGGAAGGGAGACTGAATTACATCGGGGCCCCGTGCTCGCCACGCACGTATTCACGAAAGAGTCGTGAGCCCCCTGCGGGGCATTTGATGGAAGTGTATCAGATAAAAATGGCTGAGGGAGACCAAGAGATGAATAAGCCGGTTCAAAAGGACGTAGGTTGCCGTACTTAATCAGAGATGAAGAGGGTTGCACAGGTTAGGTTAGCTCGGTCAGTTGCATTAAAGTTGTCTTTGGACTGAAGATCACAACGGTAACGACAACAGTTCCACAGTATGTGTCAGGCATACGGTACGCTCCTCGCCAGTGCTAAAATCATATTGCGGGCAAAAGAGGGCTGGCGGGTCTGAAGCGTATGGAGACAGTTTTCTGGCGCTTGGGCAGTTCCCTCAGCAACAAGCAGCCACTCACGGCAAACGGCCAGGGCCTGAACGTTTCCCAGCAACAGGAAGGGCCGGAGGCGCCTACGGGGAGAGGTTAGCGCCAATAGGCACTTTGCCCCGGCTGGCGAGTGGACACGTGTTGCCTCAGTGAGAGTCAACTGCCATCGCTGGTAGCGTGTTCAGGAAATCACGCAGCCTACAGAAACTCACTGATGTTAGCGTCCAAATCAAAGTAGCTATTACAGCAAAACAGTGGCTTGCTTCTTTAGTTATTCTTCTCGATATTCGCCCTTCGTGTTTATCGCATCCTCTCTCCTCTGTTTCATACAAAACTTACTGATTTTTTCACACAGAAACCAAATCTGCATTAAGAAAGAGGGGTTCCAATTTAATAAGATTGCAAAGTCATCACTCCCTCCCCCCCAGTACTAGCTTCCAGATGGCACTCTTCGAGGTGAACAATTTTTACAACAAATTGTTCTTTCATCGGATTTGTATTTTTCCAAATATTCCGAGAAACAGTTTTTAGTTTCTGTATAGGGCACATAGAGCTCGCTACCACGCGCCATGTGCAGCCTATGGAACTATCTCTGACTGTCATAACATTGCAGGTAATCGAATGTGACATGATTGGTGCAAAGTCGATCGCCATTTCTTATTTAAATTTAGACCTCATCTTTACTGAATTTCTACAGCTACTCTATACGTACGTGTGTAATAATCAGACGCCGTCGCTAGCACGCTCGGCTTACTAAATTTTAGTTCACGATCACCATCTTTAAACACGGTCGACTTTTCACATATCATGTGACAATCGATTACATGCAATCGGGAGAGGTGACGCCCGTTAGAGGTAGCTGCATTGACGACAGTACGTGACGCGTGGTGGGATCTCAATATGCTCTATGTTAGCTGCTCTTGCAGCACTCAGCAGCCAATCGTCGACTCACCCCGTTGCCCGCCGTTGGAAACGAAACGTCAGGAGGTAGAAATTTTACGGATGGAACATGGAAATTTAGCCCGGAAGAGACCGCCGTGAAACCCTACGTGTTATGATCATTCATGTCTGTCCCCTTGAGAAACACTGAAATACCTTTATTTTCTAGTGTTCTTCAAAACGGTAAGCATGCGCTCCAAAGGTCTTTAAAACATGCCGTGGACCGTGCTATGTAATTCTTATTACATTTAACGTTAGCGCATGAAATTTAGTCAGCAACCAGTATTGATTCCCTCCTTTATCCGTATGGCTATTTCTTTCATTCTTATGTTAGTCCGAAATCTTTCTTCTCTCTCTTTTCCTCGCTTTTCCATGTTCGTACTATGCAGTATTAGAAAACTGTTTGCCTATAATTATATGCACTACTCCACGATTAGTCTTTTTTATTTTTTTATATTAAACAAAATGTTCTACGCTATTTTCCAATCTCTAAGCTTTAATTAGTTGCTCCAGCCATGTATGATGACCTGGGAATTTCCGGGCACCTAATCCAGCCTATATGGTTTTCTACTACTTATCTATCGAAATTGCTTTTCTATTCCGCTATCACTTTTCCAAATGTTCAAATGTTTGTTAAGCTTATGGGACTTAACTACGGGGTCATCAGTCACTAAACTTACAAACTACTTAAGAACTGGCTAATACTAAGGACGGCATAAATATCCATGCCCGAGGCGGGATTCGAACCCCCGACCGTAGTGGCCGTGCAGACCGTGACTGGAGCGCCGCAGAGCGCTCGGCCACCGCGGCCGGCATCACTTTTCCAACATCTGCCATAAGGAAGGTTTTCGGATGATGTAGAATGACTGGCTCATGGCTCATAGCTAGTAGATCACGCCATAGGTGCAATGGGTCGGAAAAGATGGCATATTATATGGTGTAACATATTGCATTCCCGTGAGAAATTGCGCCAATACTGCTGAGATGTATCCTGATTGGCTGCTCCCACCTCAGTACGAGACCCCCTCTAAGTTTTTTATTTATTTGTAAATATTAGATACACTATTTTATAGAACTTCATATGATTTTATGTATTTAATGCGTTTACATGAAGCTTTATTTTAATATGTTTCGTTTCTGTAATTATGCTCTAGGTTGAAGACAGAGTTGAATATAGAAGTTTTAGAAATTGCACTTCGCGCCAAAATTGGTGGTACGCAGGACTAGTACTTCCCAATGGCAGGCGGTTCAGCACAGATTACTGTAATTAGAATTCAGGTGTACGAAGATCATGGGCAGTATTACATATGTCGCTTGTTATTTCACGACACATAAATAAATATTATGAAACAAATGGAATCCCTTCTCTTTTGGAAAGTAGCCACAGTTTTAAAAGTCCCACAACACTTCACTTCAAGATAGAAGGATCAACGACCTGTGCGCTGCTCATGCGTCGGGATACGTTAATGAACACAAACTTTAACTGCGTGCACTGACGATGCCTGTAGCACGTGCACGTGCAGTGCTACGTAATTCAATTTTGCGTCATTGGCACAAGTGTGGTGGTAACACCTCCGAGGGAAAGTGTTAGAGAAAGTTTTACAGAGACAGACAACTTACTAAACCTTTCCAATCACTGTTATCAAACTCTCTTTCCACCTTTTATCTCCGACCCCGCCGTAATGACTGTAAAAAGGTTCTGCGTTACGAACTCCTACAGTGAAACTGTAATTTAGCCTTCTCCCTGTTATCTGGCACCGATATCTGATCGCATCGCGCTCCCATTCTGTAGCTGGCAACTCGAGTCTCCTTCTACTACAATAGCGTCATCAGGAGACTTCCTCGCGAAATTCTGCAGGCACTACAGTTCTTGATGCACGCAGTCAATAGAAGCTTCCGATTAGCATGTTTGACGCACGTTTCGTGCCTAACTTCACTCAGATTGTTTCACTTTCGGAATCCGAAATAACCTCACTGGATAGAACGCCCTACTTCAATATACAGGGTGTTTCACTAAGTGTGTTTGCCTCTGTAACTTATAAAATAATAGGTGACGGGAAATTTGAATGCGGTAGGTCAACACAAGAAATGTTACACTTTCTGCGGTGCTATGAACGTAGTTTATTTTATAATTTTCCAAAGAGTTACACCACAAAGATATAATTTTTAAATGGAACAATAGGTTTTTCTATCGTGTATTGGATTCGTTTAAACCAGCTGCGTCCAAATCAATTTAAACTACATTCCTATCACTATTAGTTTGGGAGATACAACCCTTCAAAGTTCCGAGGGCGGAAGCTGCGATAGCGTAGCCGACTGGCCGAGTGGCTATCCTCTGGGGCACGGTCCACCGTCTCAATGACCACCAGCCAGTCAGCTACGCTGTCGTAGCCTCCGCCCCCTAAACTTTGAAGGGTTGTAGCTCCCAAACTAACAGTGATAGGAATGTAGTTTGAATTGATTTGGACACAGCTGGTTTCAACGAATCCGATTCACGATATAAAAAACTATTGTCCATTTAAAAAATTATATCTTTGTGCTGTAACTCTTTGGAAAATGATACAATAAACAAAGTTCATAGCTCCGCAGAAAGTGTAACATTTCTTGTGTTGACCTACCGCATTAAAATTTCCCGTCACCTATTATTTTATAAGTTACAGAGGCAAACACACTTAGTGAAACACCATGTATACGCCACCAACATTTGCGACCAACCTATCCTTTTCATAGAGACATTCCTGACTGTAGTTACTATTTTGTTACTATTCACTCTTTTTACAATCAACTGTATGTTCCTAAAATTATTTTATATTTCCTTTAATAAGTGATACTGATTCTGGGACATTGGCACTGCCGCTCCTACCGCTTATTAATATTATTTCTCAGTTTCCAAAGAATTCAACGTCAACGGAGCGTTACAAACTGATCTTTTTCTTTGTTTATATCTCGCACAGATATATTTCTGTGTGTATATAAATATATATTGTGTATATATGTATACACTCAAATTTTAACCGATTTGGTTGTTAAGACGTTTCGTATCTTTTCACTTGAACATACCTCTTATTAATATACACGTAGTAATTAATAGTAAAGTCATGCCGAATGCGGTAGTTTTACTGCATGAACATAGTTTCTTTTCATCATTATGTTGAGGATGTCAGCGAGGAAAAGTCTCGTAAAATTTCAAAATTAGGTTTAACGTTTGTTACAAATCACTATGAATTCTTATTCTCAAAGATCACGAAAATCTCATTATTTACGCGTCGCATGATGGGGTAGTTGCTTTTGTCTCTCACGATTTCTGACGTCATATCTCCTGAAGTATGTGTCGTAAGTGGTTTCTACCCTCACAAGGATTTTTTCCTGACTGTGAAGAATATTTGTACCAAATGAGCTTCAAATTTGTTCGTTAATTTAGGAGATGATTTGGAACCTATACACACACATATATATACTTACATACATACATTTTTATAATATTTATAGATCTTAACACTGCACTTTATGAGGTCTATTACAATATTGTCTTGAAACACAGACAATTCAACTACGTTAGGAAACTCTCGCCTAGCATGTTACAAAACGCTGTACCTTTAAGGATAACTGTCCTACCGAAGCTGAAGATCTCGATAGCATCTGATTTAGCTTAAAAGTTCAAATTTAGCAGTATTTATGAGGCTCAATTCTCCAACAAAACTGTAATAAACGGATCAGAACAGCCAAAGAAAAGAAATTGATCCCTTAAAATTGCATTATCCATATGAATTACATACGTGTGAATGAAATTTCAGTCACGTTAATACTTTCGTTAATTTTTCTTGCCGCATGATTAGTTGTCATTAATAAACTAATGATGTTGATAATAATTAATCCGAGGTAAATATTTTTAAGCTTTCTGTGTCGCAATTAAATTTGTGTGATATTTTATAATAATTTGAATTGATTCAACTACATCTGCATCTACATTGATACTATGTAAGCCACATTCAATTGTATTGCAGAGGGTTTATCGAACCGCTTTTATGATATTTATCTACCGTTCCATTCTCTAATTGCTCGCGGGAAAAAGAAAACCTAAATCTTTTTGGTATTGATCTGATTTGTTTTATTTTATTATAATGATCATATCTCCCTATGTAGTTGGGTGGTAATAAAATATATTCGTACTCGGAAGAGACAGTTGGTGAAAGAAATTTCACAAATGAACTCGCCGCAACGAATGACGCCTTTCTTTAATGATTTCCACCCCAACTCGTGTATCATTTTCGTGACACTCTCTCCCCTATATCGTGCTAATACAAAACGAGCTCCCTTTTCTGAACTTTCTCTAAATTGACCGTCATTCCCACCTGGTGTGGATCCCACAATGCTCAGTGATACTCCAAAATAGAACGCACAAGTGTAGTGTTGGCAGTTTCTTTAGTAGAACTGTCGCATTTTCTAAGTGTTCTACCAATGAAACGTAGTCTTCTGTTCGCCTTCACCCTGCAATATTCTCTGTGTACTTTCAAATGCTAGTTCTTCGCAAGTGTTATTCCTAGATATTTAGATTAATTGACGCCCTGTAGATTTGACTGATTTATCGTGTAACTCACGTTTAACGGATTTCTTTTAGTGCTCATATGGATGACTTCACACTTATCATTATTAAGGGTCAATTTCCAATTTTTGCACCTTGCAGATATCTTACCTAAATCATTTTGCAGATGCTTTTGATCTTGTGCTAACTTTACTAACCGATAAATGACAGCATCATAGTCGAAGAGTCCAAGAGAGCTACACAGATTGTCTCCTAAATCGTTTATATAAAAATAAGAAACAATAGGGGCCTTACAACACTTCCCTGGGGAACGCCAGATATTGCTTCTGTTCTTCTCGGTGACTTACTGTCAATTACAACGTATTGCGTCCTTTCTGACAGAAAAAGTCAGTCGGACACGGTAACAGTCAGAGAATTTAGGCACAAAAGTTATCTATATGAATATATAGCTTTTGGTAACCATGTCCAACAGGCATATCTTTGAATTATATCTATGTTATAAAATGTATCTTCTTTGTCGAATGTCGATTAATTATGTTAAAGTTCGTGGTTGAATTTTTTTGGCATTGCTTGAGGTGTATGATTTCCATGTAGCATGCGTTTTAAACGCACTTACTTCATTTACCTTTCGTATTTTTAATTTTCATTGTGATTTAACATTTTATTCTTTCCGGAGCTAAGTAACTCCAGCCTAAAAGTCGCTCAGTTGAATAGACCATGTTATAAGATGAAATTCCACAGAGATTCTCAATGAAGAAAAAGTGATGTTAATAACAGGATGAGAAAGACACAAAACTAAAAATAAATGAATAACAAGTAAAGGAAAAACTGAGTATCGCAGTGTTCTGAGAACGAAATTAAATGCCAAATGCAACCTCACTCAGTAACAAGAAGGCAATGAGAGAGGTTTACAGCAATTTAATACAAATAATTTATACAAGAATCTTATATGGTATTTGTTTTGTGTAAATTTTAAGAGCTTCTGAAGTAATCAACTGAGAGAAGATGCAGAAAATGTAAAGAACAGGTCTTTTCGCTTGTTACGGAGATATATTTTCTCAACGTTACTGGCGAAATTGAAGTCTTTTACGATGTTCATGCATATTCTCCTAGCGCCACAATCTCGCATAAAATTTACATTAATCGAAGCTTTATTGCTTTTTATATGCCAATACTGGTCACTTAAAATAGCACAGCACTACTCAACGTTCTTATTCTGTCAGTGAGAGCGTGTGTGAGTAATCTGTGTAGCAAGCGACAACTCATGAATTAAAGAAGAATGCCGATTTACATACAATCAACATTCATATTTGACAACATCATTACTGTCGACTAATACTTATTTCAGTGAATAAGGTTAGTTCTTTCGAATCAATAGGCTATAAACACTCATAAGGAACGTATGACATTTTTCTTTGTAATGATATTGGATATAAAATATGCGGTGTAGTATATTCGTAAAGTTATGAGCAAATTTTTAAGGTGAGTAATTAAACACTTAGGCTCCAGAAATTACTAAGTGAAATACGTTACAGTTGTGGAACAACTGCCGTCTGATGCATAACGTAGGTCAATTAGGTATTTCATCCCTACAATCTTACGAAATTCCAATCGCCAACATTCTTCTCCGAATGCGAAAATATATTGTTGACTCCCACTTACATAGGTAGAAATGATCATCAGAATAAAATACGAGAAATCATAGATCGAACGGAGAGATTCAGGTGTTCTTTCTTCCCGCTCGCTATTAGTGAATGGAATGAGAGATAAATAGTATAACGGTGGTCCGATGAACCCTCTGCCAGGCACTTAAATATGATTTGCAGAGTGTCCCATGTAGATGTAGATGCGTTCGGTGATCGTTATTTCGGTACACTTTTTTAGAATAAAAGTGCACAGAAATATCTACTTCTACAACATCTTCGCAATCCACCCAAAGGTGCGTGACCGAGGATACTAAGTAAGAATAATGGTTACTTGCTTTTCTGTTCCACTCCCAAGTCGAACTAGGGAAAAATGTATGTTTGTATGCTTCTGTACGAGCCCTAATCTTTCTGTTCTTATCTTTGTGATCTTTATGCTAAAGTAGGTTGGCGGCAGTATAATCTTCCTGCAGTTCGCTTTAAATTCCGGCCCTCTAAATTTCTCTAACAGTGTTTCTCGAGGAGAAAGTCACCATCCCTCCAGCGACTCCCATTTGAGTTCCCGAAGTATTTAAGTAACATTCGCGCATTGATCGAAGTTACCGGTAACAAAACTAGCCGCTCGCCTCTGAACTCCTATGTTTTCCTTTAAATCGATATGGTGGAGATACCAAACACTTAAACAATACTCTATACGGGGTCGTACAAGCGCTTTACATGCTGTGACCTTTACAGACGAATCAGGTTAAGGTCGTTCACGGGTAACATTAGCAAGATATGATCGTTATCTCCCGTTAACAGCCAGTTGAGACAGGAAGTTGAATGAAACTAAGCTGCATGATACCCTATAGGCAGCAATAGGACGCGCAATATCAAGAAAAACAGTCCGACATCGCCTTCGGGAATATGGACTCTACACAGGAGGTGTATGGCATGTGTCCCATTTAAAGCACGATACCATTTAGCCCGCAGAAAGTCGGCGGAGGAACATCGGGATTGGAATCGTTAGAAATGACGCTGGGTTCTGTTCATAAAAGAGTCAAGATTTTGTGTTCAGCTCGACAATCGTGTTCCCTCATCTGGAGAGCACGTGGAACTCGGAAAAATCCTGCTTGTGTACAGGAAATATCATCATATTATGGTGGTGGACGAATAGTGTGGGCAGGAGTCAGTATTGGCGGACGTACGGACCTCTACGTCATTCAGAATGTCGCTTGGAACTGTTCAGAGGTATAGAGACGAGATCCTTCGCCTTTGTTGTGCCATTAGTTGTTGCCATAGGACGACAACGCTCATCCGCAGACAGCTGTACTGTCACAAAATCCTTCACTGGCAACATTTTTGGAATCATGGGCGGTTACAGAGGCAGCATATTTCAATATTACAGCAGGTGACTTCCAATGAACTGGTAAGTTGTTTCCACTTAAAGTTTTTATTCTTCACTGGCAGAAAGGAAAATCGATTTTTTTTTAAATATGTCCTATTTACTTTAGTCAACTCTGTGTGCATTAAATGTTTGTCTGCAAGATCTTGTGTCGAGTAATGCTTCTTCATCGGTTAATAAGGAGAGCTGAACAATTTAAAGTCCCAACGCGGTCACTGCTGAAATGAATTGTTTAAAGGTGTCGTAAGTAATATCTAATTATTTTTATGAGACACTAGCTCGAAACAAGACTTTACCTGGGTATTTACTTGTTCTACACTATCCTAGTGCATATTCCTTCACCTGCTCTCTGTCCATCTGTCTCTTCCTCTTCTATCTGTCTGTTCATTTCCACCCTCTTTCACTCATCTGACTTCTACCACTCACCCTCCTCCCTCCTACCCCCTTGGTTAATATTCTTTCCCCAAATCCCATCTAGGAAAACTAATATATTTTTATCATATTTTATGATGACGATTTGTGAAACAGAGTAAAATAATTGCTTTGTAAGATACCCTAGGCATACACCATACAAAAATTTATGCAAACAGTGACATTCCTCTTGGTCTAAAGGCCAAGTGTGCAAAAAATCATTAATATCGGAACAAAACTATAGATTTGGTGAAAGTTCGTAATTTTATGTACACGGTGAGATCCTTTTGTTTTGAAGGTCAAGTGTGCAGAATACATCAGGGTCGGAACAAAACTGTATATTTGTAAGCAATAAAAAGAAACCGACGCATTGAAAAAAGGGCCTTCAGTTTTTCTAAAATTGTCCCGTAGACTTCTCAAAAATTTTACTTTTACTTCATAGAAACACTACTCTAAGTATTAATCTGTCGAACAGTTCTCAAGAAGTTACTGAGTGACCAAACGAGTAGGGATTCATTTTTATATATAAAGATAAGGATTTTACGAATTCATTCCTTGTAAAGCTAATTATAAATCTTCTTCCACATAATAAATTGATAAATTCCTTCAGAATAAAAACTTTCAGTCTGCGGCGGAGTGTACGCTGATTTGAAACTTCCTGGCAGATTAAAATTGTGTGCCGGAACCGGGATTCGAATCTGGGACCTTTGCCTTTCGCGGGCAAGCGCTCTACCGACTGAGCTATACCGGCACGCTTCAAGGTCCGTTCTCACAACTTTATTTCTGCCAGTACATCGCCTCCGTATCCCGGTTCGTATAAATTTGACGATAAATTTGACTACTTAATATTCCCATTGTCAACAATGTGTTGGATCTTACTCTACTTCCAATATCAACACCGTTAACAGTCCCACAATGTGTATTTCAGTATTCGTTCTTTTCTTGCAAATAAAAGACTAATTAGAAGCACTCCATTTATATCAAATTGAGTGTTGCAAAAAATGTTCAAATGTTTGTAAATCTATCGGATTTCACTGCTGGGTCATCAGTCCGTAGCTTACAGTCTACTTAAACTAAGGTAAACTGACATAGGGACAACACAAACACCCATGCCCGAAGGGGGACTCAAACCTCCGACGGCGAACGGCTGCGCACCGCAACACGGCGCCAAAATGCGCACGACTAATCCTCCGTGGCTCGAATGTTGCAGACAACATAAATATTCGCGTGGTAAAAAATCGTTTCCATGGTACAAAAATTACCTTTCAGTTACATTGTTAAATTCCTAGCATATTCGTCCCTTGTCGTATCAGTCCGTTTAGTTTAGAAGATCCTTGTAAACTAGCGTCCACATATTTGAGGATGTGTTTCTGACACCTCACCATCACATGTGTTGCAATTTTCTTCACTACGTAGTTCTACGGGTATATTGATATACTATGTATGTTATATTTAGCAAAGTGCATTGTCAAAAGTTGGTAGAAGTTGTCTCTTCCTTCTTCGATGCGTGCCTTCTGACTTCAGTCTCCTACATTTTCCTACTCTGTTGAAAATGCCTGGAGTGCATATTGGTTAGGATCACTCAAAGCACCAGCTTTAGCTACAGGAATTGAATTCATTAAGGTTTTTAAAAGTCCTCAGAGATATAAACTACTGAATTAAAATACAATCATCGGACAGTGCACGCCTTTTATCCGGCTTGACCAAATCACCGATTCGGAAACTCATTGAGATAAAGGCGAAATAAGGGGGTCAAGTGTGGTGGAGCCCCATCGAGCATAAACCGCATCTGTTGGCTGGACACTGAGAGGTAAATTATGTAGTAAATGAAGCTCCTCATTTTTGATCAACTGTAAGTACGTATGTTCAGTGAAACGTTGCGGTAACGTTGTGTATTCCACTCGTTGACACTGAAGAGCAGACAATAACAAAACAATGAGCATTATACAAATACGCGACCACGAAAATCGAAGTACTGATTTTTAATACTGATTATACAATGAGGCCAATGAAACTTATGTAATACGAAAGGGGATATATCATGGAGATTCAAACAACAAATTTCGTGAGTGTACGCAGCCTGTTATGAGTTGTTAAAGAAAGTAGAAGTTAGTAAACACAGTTGGTCACATTTACACCACAGCGCATATTAGTACGATAAAAGAAGGCGACCCGATAAGGTGAAGACAAATGAAATTGCGTTTTTTGTTGGGGGTAGCATGAATGCAGATCGTTATCGCCAATTACTTTCATAACTCAGTGTAAAAGGACTTTGAGATCCAGAGATCCAAATTCATAGGGAATTTTTGTAATGTTTTAATGTCAGGGACACATTCCTACGTTTGTCAGCACCGTGCATTTATCAGCTGTTTTCTTCTAAATGAGGTACACGCATCTTCTTTTCCTATAAGAAATAGTCCCCAGCGTAACCAGGAAATGTTGGAAATCTGAGCGATCTCCTATTTTCATTGAGTAAGGTTTTCGTGGTCTCACAAAGCATCATATGACTAGTCACTATTTGTAACTCTCTCTCTCTCTCTCTCTCTCTCTCTCTCTCTCTCTCTCTCTCTTCAAATGTTCAAATGTTTGTAAAGTCTATGGGACTTAACTACGGGGTCATCAGTCCCTAAACTTACAAACTACTTATGAACTACTTACGAACTAGGACGGCACAAATATCCATGCCCGAGGGGGGATTAGAACCCCCGACCGTAGTGGCCGTGCAGACCGTGACTGGAGCGCCTTAGTCTCCTCGGCCACCGCGGCCGGCTCTCTCTCTCTCTCTCTCTCTCTCTCTATATATATATATATATATATATATATATGAATTTGCAAGGGCAAAGCATTTGAAAATTACCGACAAATTTACGTTATATATTTACTGCTGTGACAGAAGGTTTTAAAAAACTGCAATAAAATCAGAATAAAAATTGAACTGAATGAGATAAATCATGCTGCATTCGATTCAAATATATATATATATATATATATATATATATATATATATATATATATATAATAATGTAAATTTGTCGGTAATTTTCAAATGCTTTGACCTTGCAAATTCATGATTTTTAATATTTGAATCGAATGCAGCATGATTTATCTCATTCAGTTCAATTTTTATTCTGATTTTATTGCAGTTTTTTTAAAACCTTCTGTCACAGCAGTGCACTAAGTTCTTATGTACAAATCTATAATAAATGCCTGAGTACTGAATCACCGTTTTGGGAGTCTTGCTACTCGGCTCCTATTTCAGTAGGATGATGAATAGTTTTTGCTTTAACCCAGACCAGCGTACATGTGTACCACATTAGAACATCTGTTTTACAGTGGCTATGTTACAGTATAAAAGCGAAGTTTGCCTTTCGCCCAGGCAAGCGATGCCAATAGATTAATTCCTGTTGCAGATAATGTCACTTGGGATAAAATTAATCCTTAGCAAATGGGACCATTTTTATGTGCATCGTATGGACTTCATATTACGTAGAAAAACATTGTTTGTAGAAGTTTTGCAAGTGCGTCTCATTTAAAATTTACGCTGTGCGAATTGGTTTAGACTTCCCACAAAGGTACCACAAAACGACCTTTGTAAAAAAAAAATTATCCATAATCACTAATCGTTGTCGAGATGTGATTGTTTGAAATCAAGCTAAATTTATCAAGTTGTTGTTGAATGACGAATCACAGCTATCATCGTGACAAATTGTTCAAATCGATTGATTTGTAATTGACGCTCACCTAATCCAACCATTTTATGCGCACTGATGGAATTTTCTATTACGTACAATTACGTGCAAAAACCTGTTTGTAGAAGTCTTTCAAGCGCACTATTTTTTTATCCACTAATCATTATTCCTGGTCTAGATATCATGGTTTAAAGTCCTGCTAAATTAGGACGTCTTGACATACGTTCCCCTTTCAGACAATGGTGGACTTTTCTGTCGTTTCACTACTTTTTATGCGTTAATTGGAATAAGCAGTGTTGGTGTTGGTGGTGTTTTAGCATTGCTATAAAGCCTTTAAGTAAGTACACTGCCTTTATATAAAATTTCCTGAAGAAAACCTGAAGATCTTTTCTTGCACAAACCATGTCGACTACGAAGGCTAATCAACTATGGAAAGAGTAATAAGAATGAAAATGCCCCTATCACTGCACAACAAAATGCGAATATGTCCTGCCGAGGGTCAAAGCTGTAAAAGAGGAGAGAACTTGCTTCAAGAGTTGTCAGGAAGCTATAAAATAATTTAAAACAAAAGTCTTAAGATATTCGCACTCTCTTACAACTGAACTCTTAATATATTGAACACTGACCTCCTGTCATGGGTGCATCTGTAACAGTAAGTATCCATGGGAGGGGATGATTGCAACCTACACTTAAACTGCATGTAATGTCAGGCTGTACGAAATATTTGATGACATTGTGCCATATGGTTTGTTATACGACGTGGCTTTATGTATCGTTCTAAATTACATATGCGCGGTTATGTCAATATTTTTCGATGTAAATGTTTCTGCCAGATAAATCGAGAAGTTAGTTCTCCTATTTAATGACTTTGATTCAGATATGACACATTCTCTTTATGTTGTGCTGTATTTTTCATAGTGGTAATGTTATAATTAAAATTAATCCATCTCTCCTCCCTCTTCATATGGTTCATTCAGTACTATATAAACATGATTTCGATATCAAAAGAACTGGAAATCTATGATTTCAAGTGGTACAGAGGCTACTGTGATTCTTAAGCCACTTCTTTATTCTGACGTTATGTATGTTTAGTTGACGCCTTAAGAATGACGTTACAGGCTATCATAAAACAAGAAACTGATTCAGCTTAAAGTTAGCAGATCAATTAAAATTTTTCAGCTAGTTTCGGTAATTGGGAACGACGGCTTTAACAGAACTGTAAATCTTTCCCTTGAGTACTGGTATGATGGCAATATACAAGGTGCGCCTGAAAAGTTCGGTGAATGTAGGAAAATAAGAGTTACATTCAAAATACCTATACTGGCCTTCAAAGTAATCACCATTGGCTGCAATACTCTTTTCACATCGATTATACAGCTGTTGGAACTAACAGCAAACGCTTCTTGTAGAATCGCTCTAAGCACTGAGGTCACGAGTTGATGGTTCACCGCAAGCGTTGCGAAGCATAAGACTTTCAGGGCAACTTTAAGGCTGTAATTCGCGACGTCAGCTGCCGATAATCTGCAAGCATTCGTCTCAGTCGTGTGACGTTGTCCTGGACTGCAGTTGTGGACGGTCGACCTGAACGTGTGAACGTGGCTCATCCTCGACTCCTTCCTATCCGTCTCTACAGCGTTTAAACCACTCAAACACACACTTTTTAGTCACTGATTCAACACCATACATTTTAACTAACACCCCTTGAGCCTCTGTCGCCGTTTTGCCTAATCTGAAATAAATTTAATCAAAATATCCACGGTTGTACTGCCGGTCTATAGTGTCCAACTGGCAAAATATTTCGGCGGTTATACATGTCGTCATCATCAGGTGAACTGACAGCTGAGCTCCTGGAAACGCGCCGGCAGGAGATGCGCACGCTACGGCGTCTCGAAGGGAACTGGGTTCTAGCCTGGTGGCGGGCGTTTTAAATACCCTCGGGCTACAGAGCGCCCCCTCCGTGGTCCGTGCCCCGCGCCGCGGCCGCCAGTGGAACCGATTGCGACGGCGTCTGAGATGACGTCGGTGTGAGGGCTCTGTCCGCCGTGGTCGTCACTACGTTACGTTTGCTAGATTTACTCTTAATTAACCCAATCGCTGGTTCCCAAGCTTTGCTAAGATTATAGCCACAGTCACGGTTTATGAGGTCGTCACTTGTGCGAATTTCAATGGCCTCTCTTACGACGCAGTCCCAGTATCTCGACGTCTGTACCAGAATCTTAGTGCGTTCATACTCCATCGCATGATTCTGCGACAAACAATGTTCACCGACCGCCGACTTGCTCGGATACATCAATCGTGTGTGCCTCTGGTGTTCAACGCATCGATCCTCGACGGTACGCATCGTCTGTCCAATATATGACTTGCCACACTGACACGGAATCTGGTACACGCCGGCCTTCCTCAAACCGAGATTATCTTTGGCACGAATTTTATTCGGCGGACGAAAGATAGTTCCAACCTGGTGTTTCTTCAAAATGCGGGCAATCTTTCCCGAGAGTGCGCCGGTATATGGAAAGAACGCAGTGCCTACATCCTCCCTCGTGTTTTCATCTCAAGAATGAAATAAATTTATTATTTATTTTTCGTATGTCTTACATGCAGCGTTAACATGAAAACAGATAATACTTTCACAGGTTAGAGGTCTTAATGTATACACACCAAATACAAAAAACTATCTAGATTTTAATATCTAAATTCCTAATCCAAGTCAGCGCTGCATGGTCAGCTCTCATTAAATCCCCTTGGAAGACTCTCAAAGAGCACTCTTCCCTCATGTGCCTGATTTCTGTTTCAAGGCTCCACAGTGACATCCTGATGACTACACGAAACCCCATTTATGCAGCGAGTCCGCACAGCGACCGTGTCCCGTACGCATTCTGTTTAATTTCACCAAGGGTTCCTTTCTAGTTCTGCGCCGGTGGTGTCGTGGTTGTAGTCGTAAAAATATTTACATATCTCGGGTTTTTCAATGGTTTGACATTTCAGCTCCCACAAATCTCTTATTTTGTATTGTCAGATGCTAGCTGTTCAGCTTTCCTCAATGATGGCTTTCTTGAGCGGAGTCTGTTTCGACGCAGAGCCAGTATGTCGCCATGAATAGGCAGGACCACGTTCTCCTGAATCTTCTGGAATTCTCCAAGCAGTGCCAAAGTTCTGCGGATATCAGGTGGATGTATATTATATAACAATGGAAGCCGATATGTAAGTGTAGATCTGATAGTACCAGATATAAGGCGCATAGTACTATTCAGCTGAACATCTATCAGGTTGGTATGACAGCTGTTCATCCACACTGGAGCACAATATTCAGCAGCTGAAAAGACCACCGCTGTTGACGATATTCGCAACGCATCCATCGAAGCTCCCCATGTCTTGCCGCATAATTTTTGAATGATATGTTCCATGTCGTTATCTTGGCAGCTGTATTTTCAAGGTGTTTTTTTGAATGAAAGAGTACGGTCAAGGGTGACTCCAAAACATTTTGGAAAATTACTATGTTTTAGTACAGTTTCATTGAAGAGAACATGGAGCTTATCATGTGCCTGCTTATTCTTTAGGTGGAATGCACATACTTTTGTTTTGATAGAATTAGGCTTCAGTTGCAACTTTTTAAAATATGAACTTGATGTTAACGCGTTGCTCCATCCTGCGCTCCATGTTGCAGAGCATGTTGCTGGGTCGCAGCGTGTACCACCGCTTCACTGAAGTGCTTTTCACGATAGGGGCGCTTGTTGACATGTCCCTCAGTGTGTCTGCGCTGGAACCTCGTCCTCGGCAACGCGGTTTGTAAAATATGGGGCCATTCACCAAACTTTTCAGACGCACCTTGTATGACAAAATATCGAAGTGACGCGTGGCATTATCGCTATGCATTGACCTGAACTATAAAAACACTAGAGTAACTGTTCGTTTTTCAGTTCTCAGTAAGATATTGATGTCAGATGCAGACATGGGCACCATTGCTGGACAAAGCAAAACAAGTAAATAAAATCAGTAGAGTGTCTGTAGTCCGAAACAATAGGGGACCTAGAGATGACGGATTATAGAAATTGTCGCATTACTGCATTTTATAAGCAAAAATAGATTTTAATATTAAAACATTTGATTCCAAGAACATGACTAAACTACTTAGAGAGTTAGAACTTAAAATCTTATGTAGTGGCAACTATTTATTCATAACTGAAAAATGTTCAAATGTTTGTATAGTCTTTGGGACTTAACTACGGGGTCATCAGTCCCTAAACTTACAAACTACTTATGAACTACTTACGAACTAGGACGGCACAAATATCCATGCCCGAGGGGGGATTCGAACCCTCGACCGTAGTGGCCGTGCAGACCGTGACTGAAGCGCCTCTGTCCCAGCGGCCACCGCGGCCGGCATCATAACTGATACAAAAGCGTTGCATGTTTGTACCTGTTACTGTCCTTCAAAGTAGTTACCAGCGTTATGCAGAACCAGTTGCCAGCGATGTAGAAGGCGTACTATACCGTTAGCAGAGCCTGTTCTGTTGATGGTGGGAATGGAGCTGACTACTGCCTGTCGAATCTCGTGAACAGTTCGGAAGCGTATGCCACAAAGTGGTCCCTTTATCTTCAGAATCAAATCAAAGTTACACTATGAACATCTTCTTCAGAGGCGTTAAGACTACGTGTCCGATGCATGTCTGCCACAGTTTGCCGACCTTCGTTGAAGGTTTTTTACCCAATGTGCCACTATGGTGTACGGCAATGGCTATTCCCCACACGCTTCTTGAAGACCTTGATGACACTGTCGTGCTGTACGACCTCTGGGTCATTCAATTTTGATCTAACTCTGCCGGCCGCGGAGGCCGAGGGGACTGAGACACTCCAGTCACGTCTGCACGGCCACTACGGTCGGGGGTTCGAATCCCCCCTCTGGCATGGATATTTGCGCCGTCCTTAGGATTAGCTAGTTCATAAGTAGTTTGTAAGTTTAGGGACTGTTGACCCCGTAGTTAAGTTCCATAAGCTATACAAACATTTGAACATTTTGATCTAACTCCGTTGTTCCTGTTTCGAAGAGATACTGACACCGTTACGTTAGACTGGTCTCTCTTAAGTTAGTGACTGTGTTTACCTCGATTGTGCGCACACCGGTGACGTCGGACGGGTGAGTCCATTTGCTCGGAGGTGAGGTGGGTATGTCAGCAGCGTATGCTACAAGCGACAGTAATAGATTCCATTGCATAGTGCCTCCACAGGAGTGTTGCCATTATTTAAGTTCCAACCCTCGTATATAAAACACAAATCAAATGCAAGCAATACTTTATGTACATATTTATAGCAAGCAACATGTTAATTAAAAAAAACTTTTAATGTAGTAATCGCTTATACTATTGTAAAAAGATATAAAATAGCCAAGATCGCTTATCATCAAGGTCAAATAAAATATTTTACAAGGCCAAAATATTTTATTTGACCTGATGATGCTGACATAGTTCAGTGAAACCGGTCGTCATTAATAAAAACTGATGATAAGCGATCTTGGCTATTTTATATCTTTTTACAATAATATAAATAGATCGCCTCCTATAACGTAAATCAACTTAATCGCTTATACGTTGATTTTCATCAACCGGCGTTTTAGTTGACATTAACTCGTCGGTCTTTGATTTTTCGAGATCAAACATATTCTTAAAGCTTTCTCGTCGTTTTACTCAGTCCACGTGAGATGTCTTAAGCGCACTCACAGCATCCCTAAGTCGTATAGTCTGTACTGGCAAACTTTACTACGTTCCTAAAGAAACCATGTGAACAAAGCGTCTTCAGTTGTGGACACTCGACGTTTTTTTTATGACTTTTCTGTTACTGCTTTGGCTGTGCAATTTGTGCACCTTAGTTTTATCACGATTTGTAATGTCTTACATGGTAGCACGTCTAGCGTCATAAAATGAAGCTCAATAGGTAATTTTTTTAATAATTTCGGATTTTCGAACCAAAGTCAATATCTTGTGTTCATGTTTTCCGCTATCTGGAGCTTGAGACATATTGTACGAAATATACGAAACACTATCACACTGAAGGTAATGAGGTTACTACTTACATTGCATGATGTACGCAATAATCAACAATGGGTGACTGACTACTTATTGTTTATTAAACTGTTCGCCGGCCGCGGTGGTCGAGGAGACTGAGGCGCTCCAGTCATGGTCTGCACGGCCACTACGGTCGAGGTTCGAATCTCCCCTCGGGCATGGATATTTGTGCCGTCTTTAGTATAAGGTAGGTAGTTGATAAGTAGTTTGTAAGTTTAGTCCCATAGACTATACAAACATTAGAACAAATTTGAAACAAACATTTGAACATTTTTAAACTGTTTACTTGACGAGTCTCCACTCGTCGACGTGGCGTGATCTCAGCTCGATGTGTTCGACTACTGGACGTGTCGGAATGGCTATGTATCGGCTTAGAGAGACTCTACTGTATTGAAGTTATGAATTTATGACTTTAGTGAGAGGGGATGTAGTTTATTGCCACTAATAAATCATAAATAGGTCTTTAGATCTTAGAGGCCGCTTTAGGTTTCTGCTGCAGGTCGGTACTTGGCCTATGTGAAGTGTCACGGCGTTTCTGAGCTTGCCCCGCTAGTGTTTGAAGCGGGGAGCAAGTTGGTGGCTGCTGACGTCAGCCACAGCTCGCAGCCTGGGGTGTTTCGGCAAGGTTGCATGCACTGCGCGGCGCGCTAACTTTCAGGCACTGAACAAGTGTTTGCCGCGAGCTGCGCCAATGAACGGGCTGTGCCGGTGGAACTATGCACTGTTGCCAACCTCTCACGGGGCATGGCAATGGGCGAAATTCATACAACTTCTTGACGGTAATGGACTTCGTAGTGCCTTGCAGATGGGTTTTACGTGGTTTCCGTGAGAGTTAAATTGTGCTTCGGTTCTACGAAAGTTATATAAAGTGCAGTCGACTCAACACAGCACAGGCGAAAAAATTAAGTAAGCTGTTTATTACTTCAAAAGTTCAAAATGTTTGTATAGTTTATGGGACTTAACTATGGGGTGATCAGTCCCTAAACTTACAAACTACTTATGAACTAGCTTATACTAAAGACAGCACAAACATCCACGCCCGAGGGCGGATTAGAACCCCCGACGGGGAACGGCCTCGCGCATTGCAGTATAGCGCCTCATTGCGCTCGACCATTCTGCAGCGACGATAAATATATAAATGCCAAATATTGTTTCTATTGTCTGATAGTCAACACGGATTAAGAAAGTATTGTTGTTGTAAAACAGCTAGCTCTTTACTCACATGATGTGAAAAGTGCTATTGAAAAGGCATGCCAAATATATTTTGTATTTCTAGATTTCCTGGAAGGCTTTAGCCACTGTACTTCACAATCGTTTTCTAATCAAATTGTGTGCTGATGGAGTATCGCCACAGTTGTGGGACTGGATTCGTGATTTCTTATCAGAAAGGACACAATTGGCCGCAATTCATTGAGTAGAACAGAAGTGATATCTTGCGTTCCCAAGGGAAGTGTTAAAGACCCCAACTGTTCCTTATTGTTATAAACGATTTAGGAGACAATCTGAGGCGCTCTCTTAGACTCTTCGCGGATGATGCTGTTATTTATCGATTAGTAAAGTTACCACAAGATCAAAAGCAACTGCAAAATCAATAAAATCAGGAATTAGCATGGTGCAAAAATTGACAATTGACTCTTAATAATAAGTGTGAGGTCATCCATATGACCACTGAAAGAAATCCGTTTAACTTGCAGTGTATCAATGCAGATGTATTGGTCGATATTTGTATTATACGACGAAAGATTACATCTGACAGTTTTGCGTCATAGTTACGCTGTAAATATGATTTTGTATGATATGGCTCTAGTAACGTTTGGTACTCTTATTCAGTTTTTTTCACTCCACAATGCATTTTTTTTATTTTCACGGGCATGTTTCTTTTGGTATCGAATTATTTATGAAAATACGTTACTTTTGAAAATAGAATTTACGCGTCGCAAAATTATTTTATGTTTTATACTGCTTTGACCGCCTCTCGTATTTTACATGCAATTCTACACCTCTGACAATCTTTACTTACTATTGTTACTACATGATATTACGAGTTATTTACATACGAATGGAGAAACTGATGAAATACAACGTTAGGGGAAGATAAATTTGGATTTAGGAGAAATGTAGGAACACGGGAGGGAAAACGTACATTACGACTTATCTTAGAAGATAGGTTAAGGAAAGGTAAAACTAAGTTTTTAGCTTTTGTAGATCTGGAGAAAGCTTTTGACAATGCTGACTCGAATACACTCTCTGAAATTCTGAAAGCATCAGGAGTAAAATATAGGGAGCGAAGAGTGCTGTTCAACTTGTACAAAAACGAGACAACAGTTATTAGAGTCGAAGGGCTTCAAAGGGACGCAGTGGTTAGGTAGAAAGTAAGACAGGATTGTAGTCTTTCACCAATGTCGATCGTTCTGTAGATTGAGCAAGCAGTGAAGGAATAGAGGGAGAAATTTGGAGAAGGAATTAAAGTTCAAGGAGAAGAAATAAAAACTTTGAGATTTGTTGATGACATAGTAACTCTGTCAGTGACGGTGAAGGTTCTCGATAAACAATTGAAGGAAATGGACAGTGTCTGGAAAGGAGGATATAAGATGAATATTAACAAGAGTGAAACAACATTAATGAAATATAGTGTGAGAAAATCGGACGAAGCTGAAGGAATTAGATTAGGTAATGACACAATCTAAGAAGTATATGAGTTTTGTTGTTTGGGTAGCAAAAAAACTTCTTATGGCCGAAGAAAATAAAATATATAATGAAAAATGGATATAGGAAGAAAAGCATTTCTGAGGAAGTGAAATTTATCGACATACAATATTAATTTAAATGTTAGAATGTTCTTTCTGAAAGCATTCGTCTGGAGTGTATCATTGTATGGGAGTGAAACGTGGACTATAAGGAGTTCAGACAAAAAGATGATAGAAGCTTTTCAACAGTTGTGTTACAGACGAATGATGATGATTAGATGGGTAGATCACGTAACTAATAAGGTGCTCAACAGAATGCGGAGAGAAAATTAATTTTTGGTTTGCAATAAAGAGAAGCGATATGTTCGGGGGACACATTCTGAGACATTAAGAAAACGTCAACCTAGCGTTAGAAGCAAGTGTGTGGGGTAAAAATTCTAGATAGCCGCGGTGGAGTAGCCGAGCGGTCTAAAGCGTCTCGCTGCGGACCGCGCGGTTGCTCGCCGTGGAGGTTCGAGTCCTCCCTGGGGCATGGGTGTGTCTGTGTTGTCCTTAGGTTAGTTTCCCTAGGTTTAAGTAGTTTGTAAGCTACGGACTGATGACCACGCAGTTTGGTCCGATAGAATTACAAACATTTGAACATCTTTGAAAAATCGTAGATACTTGGAGATTTAAGAGACGATTACAGTAAGCAGATTCAAAAGGATGTAGGTTACCGTTCTTATTCGCAGATGAAGAGGTTTACACATGACAGGGTAGCGTGAAGACCTTCATCAAACCAACTGCGATCTGGAGATCGCAACAACAACACACAGATACAGTATGTGTGTAAATATAACGTATAGATTATTGTATTTTTGTTAGATAATGCATCTGACTCTCCGCTTTATAGTCCGCGACTTTGAAGTAATGCTTTTATACTGCATTTATTTTAAATTAAATTATGTTTGAATTCAATTAAAACACAGATACATTTAATACAAACTCACAGGCTCATTGACTAGAACAGGAAGCGTATGGCCTTTTGCTTTGTTTATAATCATGGGAGCACAAAACGTCACTGGGAATTGTATAAAGCGAAGTGATACACTGTTATGAATTAGCGACATTTTGCATATGGAAACGGAATCAAAATGTAATAAATATGAAAAAAAAACTAAAGTCAATAAATTCATTTTTCCTATCAAAGAACTTGTATGTAAATAAAACATATTGCTTCTGTGAAACACACACACACACACACACACACACACACACACACACACACACATACACACACGAGTCTATATGTGCTCCGAGCTACAATGAAGTTAGCAGCGTAAAACCTATGACAATTTTACTGGTAGGTCGGACATTAGCTTGTTCAAACAATCACAAAGATATTAGATACAACTTTAAATTCCGCTAACTTCATAATTAACATATGCAGCTACAAAAAGTAACCTTTTCATCGATTATACTGTGTCGGTACTGAAATGTTGGCGGCACAGAGAAACAACACTTATTATCTTCATCGTAAATTCCCCTTTACGGAGAGCGTTAAAACGCAAACAATTTTCATAGCATTCGTATCTGTCTTTTCCTTTTCTCTTTCAAAAAGCTTTCATACATGGTGTTTCTTCTTTCTCTCTTCCGTTTCCTTCTCCTTGGGAGTTTGCTGAAAATTCTGTTTTCTGACTTCTTCTAATTTATCCTGTCTGTCATTTCTTCTGTAGAGATGTTTAGTTTCTGCAGGTCTTCTGCGGCTTCCATGTTGGTTTTCGAAGTACTACTTGTTACTTCGTCAGTCCGTTGTCGCTCAGCCTGTGCATGTGTCCGTAGACTTCAACCTTCTTTTCCTGATTTTGTGTCTAATTGTTTCTGTCTGTACAGTTATTTTGTAGGTCTCATTAGCCATATCCCCCATCTTTGCACTGGCCATAGTTCTTTCTCAGAATTTCCTCTCTTGGTTTTTCTTGTCCTTGATTTTCGTGTTTCCCTCGATTACTGTTGTTACTGAAGTCTCGGATAAGACTACTGTGTTATAGTGTATTAATTTGGAAGTAGCACAAATACTTCTTTTGTTGGTTCCATTTTAGTCTGTACGCTCATTGTAGTTTTGTGATCCATTGGATGTTGACTCCAGTCCTGTTTCCTGTTTAAACTTTCTGCTTGTGCTGTATTTCTGTACTTCGTTACAAGTGGGTGTCCGTATATGGATTTTGCGTATATTTATTACACGACTACCGGTCCAAAACATGCCCGTTCGCTGTCGGGGGTTCGAGTCCTCCCTCGGGCATGGGTGTGTGTGTTTTCCTTAGGCCAATTTAACTAAGTTTAAGTAGTTTGTAAGCTATGGACTAATAACCAAGTAGTTAAGTCACGTAGATTTACAAACATTTGAACATTTTGATCTGCTATACTGACGCTACGTATGTCTGAGGCGTGTAACGGTGTATGTCACCATACTTGCTCTTGAATGGCGATAATCAGACACGAGAGAAATTGTGCACTCGTTGGCAGATAAAACCAAACTTAAGTGTTCCTTCTCCATTGAAGGTGTTCTTTTATGTAGCACAGTGATGCGAATTTTTGCTACTACTCATATTGGATACTTAACAGCAAAATTTATCGCACATAGGTGGTAGCGTATTGCTCGCGTCTACACAACATTTCCACTTACCTACAAGCACATTTCTACTGCCGTCGTCTCGTATCTGCGAACGACTTAATTTGCAGGTAGCAGTGACCAGCTGATGTAGACAACCGGAACCACCGGAAACTTTTACGATCCGGGTTAACAACAGCTGTTTGAATGCTGAAGTTACGTCGTTGTAGTGTACGCCGATTGGGTTGGCAACCATTTGCTTTGACAACACATCTTGCAGTGACGTGATAATAGGTGAATAATAGGGAACGAAGACCCTTTGAGACGTTTGGAGAGTCTAAGGCGCGTACATAAGCCTTATTCTCTTGTTAATGGATGGAGGCTCAAACAATCTGTAGTACTGAGGAAGTACGTTTTCTTTTATATCCTTTGTGAGGGACCGTTTTTGTCCATTCACAAAATTGTTTTGTTTTTCTTTTATTAACTCCCAGTCGTATTCTAAGAAGCGTCCATTCACAAAATTGTTTTGTTTTTCTTTTATTAATTCCCAGTCGTATTCTAAGAAGCAATGGTTTCACTTCCGTGCCCATTAGATTCGTTCTGATTTGGGTTTTACGGTGTACTATTGTACAGAATCGACGCCAAACCAGTGAGCTTGTGGCACCACATGAACAGGGAGGAATGCTACGAGAGACTGTCAGAACTCTATCAGAACTACGAGAGATAGATGGTAGTAATTGAATGGCTGTGTAAAGTAGCAAAGTTAACCACTTGGTGTAAGTTGTATGCTGAAAAGTAAGAAAGGACTTCTATATTGATAAACCTTTAAAAACTATTATTATTATTCGGTGGAAAAGTGAAACTAAAGAAAAAAAATTAAAATTGGGCCTTAATGACAATTTTCCAAATTTTTGTTGAACTGACCAAGAATTATATGTTTAAAGGCAAAGACAACACAAAAACATTGTTTCAAAAAAAAATGTTAAAATGTTTGTAGAGCTTATGGGACTTAACTACGGGGTCATCAGTCCCTAAACTTACAAACTACTTATGAACTAGCTAATACTAAGGACGGCACAAATATTCATGCCCGAGGGGGGATTCGAACCCCCGACCGTAGCGGCCGTGCAGACCGTGACTGGCGCGCCTCAGTCCCCTAGGCCACCGCGGCCGGCAAACATTGTTACGGTGCGACGTTATGTGATTCCGTAAACAATGTCATAGTAAATATAACAATAAAGGAAGCAGATAAAATTGTTTTCTTCACTAAGTAAATATCCTTCAGTTACATGCCGTTTTTCTAAAGTTTAAAGATATTTAAGTGAACAGAGTAATTCACCTCCTCAGTTAATTTTCTGCCGGCTAGTGAACTACTGAGAACGACCTGTCTGAAAGCATTGTACTTGCACGGCCGTTTGCGTGACTACAGGGAGACGCCCCATTACGCAGGCGATGTATGTTGAGATATTCTGCGGTAATTAGCTGCAAATATGATCCATTTCACAATTTAATGTATTGTACACATAATACTGGATGATCTTGACTGCTTCACTTCCTGAAAAATCCAAGCATTTCTTAGTGTAAGTGCATTAATTCAGCATGAATAAATAAGAAGAGTTGTATGGAAAATTAAACAACACGAACTACCGATAAGGAAGCTCACTACGGGCAACTATATACGATGAAAGTTTAAAAGTATAGCTAAAAACTTTCGATGTACTCCTTATTTCGAATTATCAATGGTAGTGTTGACCGTCTATGCAACTACAAATAAAATGTTTCTTACCAAACGCGTTTCGTTTTAACGACAGTAAAACATGTTCAGTGGTGAAAATTTTAGTCTTGTTTTGGCCTCACATCATGGAATGCACGTCTGTTTCACTACCACCGGTTCTTCTTGCTACATCATTGTTTTTCCAGTAATTTCACTTTCTCTATTGCATTATCCATAATTATTTTTCGCAGTTCTGACGTATTTACTTTTTAGTTGCATAAACGGACAAACACTACCACTGATAATTATAAAAGCAACTACGGACATCATGACAAAAACTAAGAACCGGCCGTAGTGGACGAGCGGTATGCGGCGCGCCAGTCTCGTTCTGCACGGCCACTACAGTTGTGGGTTCGAATCCCCCCTCGGGCATGGATATTTCGCTGTGTGAGCATCAGAAGAACGTAACTCCATTTCAGCTACTTCGCAAGAGAGGCGAAAAATGGTATTTTGAGATGAAAATTTCCTGTTACATTGATGTAATATAAATTTAATTGGAAAATAAGTTTATTTTACGCCATTGAAACAAGAAATTTACACCTTAAAATACCTTTTTTCGTCTCTCCTGTGAAGTAGCTAAAATGGAGTTCTGATCCTCACACAGCGATTTGTGCTGTCCTTAATATTATCTAGTTCGTAAGTTTAGGGACTGATTACTCCATAGTTAAGTCCCATAAGCTTTACAAACAGTTGATTTTTGAACAAACTAAGAACTTCTCGCTGCCATGTCAAGCATTTCCTTATTTCGAATTTGCGCAAAAACGTCATGAAACACTTAGAATTGTAGTCCCTGCAGGTGTTGTACCATGCGAAAAAAAATTAATATATTCCTTTAGAATTCCAGTTCATTCAAGATTTATTGTTGAAACTCCCTGAAACAGTTATATTTACAGATCGTCACAGAGGTACCAGGTGTCAAGCGATGGTGACACACTTCTATTAATACCTACATCTACATACATACTCCGCAATCCACCTTAAGGTGCGTGGCGGATGGTACACTGTACCACTACTGGGCATTTCCTTTCCTATCCCACTCCCAAACAGAACGAGGAAAAAAGGAATGCCTATATGCCTCAGTACGAGCCCTAATTTCTCTTATATTGTCTTTGTGATCACTACGCAAAATGTATGTGGGCTGTAGCAAGATCGTACTACACTCAGCTTCAACTTCCGGTCCTCTAAATTTCCTCAACAGAAATTAGCGAAAAGAACATCGTCTTTCCTCCAGCAATCCCCAATCGAGTTCTTGGAGCATTTCCGTGGCACTCGCACATTGGTCGAATCTACCAGTAACAGACCTAGCTGCTCGCCTCTGAACTGCTTCTGTCTTCCTTTAAACTGATCTGCTGCGGATCTCAAACATCTCAGCAATACTTAAGACGTGGTCGTACAAGCGTTTTATAAGCGGTCGCCTGTACAGATGAAGTACATCATCCCAAAATACTCCCAATAAAGCGAAGTCGGCTGTCCGCCTTACTGATAATTGTCCTTACATGTTCGATTCATTTCGTAGCACTCTGCAATGTTACGCCTAGATATTTGAACGACGCGACTGTATCAAGAACCTCACTACTGATGCTGTAATCGAATTTTATGGGATTCTTTTTCCCACTCATGCGCATCACCTTACTGTTTTTCTACATTTAGAGCTACGTACCATTCTTGACACTAACTAGAAATTTTATCTAAGTCATCCTGTATGTTATTACAGTCAATTAAAGGCGACACCCTCCCTTTCACCACAGCATCATCAGCAAACAGCCGCATATTACAACTTACTCTGCCCATCAGATCATTTATATAGATAGAAAATAATGGTGGTCCTATCACACTCCCCTGGGGCACGCCTGACAATACACCGCTACTGCTGAACAGTCGCCGCCGAGAACAATGTACTGTGTTCTGTTACTTAGGAAGTCTTCCAGCCGGTCACAAATCTGTGAACCTATTCCATAAGCTCGAATCTTCGTTAGCAGTCTGCAGTGTGGCAGTGCGTCAACCGCGTGTTTGAGATCGAGAAAAACACAATCTCCTTCTTGTCCTTCATCCATGGCTCACAAGACATCATGTGAGAAAAGGCTAAGCTGAGTTTCACATGAACGATGTTTCCTAAGCCCGTGCTGATTCATAGAAAGGTTTTCCGTCTCAAGGAAATTTACAATATTCGAGCTCAGAATATGCTCCAAAATTTTACAGGAAACTGATGTCAACGATATTGCCCTGTAATTATGTGGATCAATTCTCTTACCAGCCGCGGTGGAGTAGCTGAGCGGTCTAAGGCGCTTCCCTGTGGAGCGCGCGGTTACTCGCCGTCGGAGGTTCGAGTCCTCCCCAGGCCATGTGTGTGTTTGTGTGTGTGTGTTTGTGTGTGTGTGTGTGTGTGTGTGTGTGTGTGTGTGTGTGTGTGTGTGTGTTTGTCCTTAGGTTAGTTTACCTTAGTTTAAGTAGTTTGTAAGCTACGGACTGATGACCACGCAGTTTGGTCCGATAGATTTACAAACATTTGAACAGTTTGAACAATTCTCTTACCTTTCTCATAAACGGGAGTCACCTGCGCTTTTTCCCAATCACTGGGAACTCTGCGTAGTATAGCCATTTGTGTTATTTCTGTTTACCTCGGGCCTTCATTTCCTGCACTGATGTGCTTACCCTATCACAAGCTGTGGTCTCCTCTTTCAAGTGATGAAAGATGGCGGAGGCTGGAGGTGCGGGGGAATGCATTCTAAGACACTAGTAAAAAGAAGATGGGTTCACCCACTCTGGGTGACAGGACCTTGCTAGTGTGATAGAGTAACGGTACGGAAGGGAAAGAGAATGTATTTCAAAACGTCGGAGCTAGCAAAACACGAATCTCATCTACTTACACTTCTGCACGCAAGGTGCCGAAATGGCGTTACTTGAAATGGCTTGCACCAGACCGGCCGAATATGTTACAGCTGGGCTTTAACCGCCAGAAAGTGCCAGTCGATCATCATCACTTACTAGAATTCATTTGATGCCTCACTTGAATCAAGTGGCAATATATTGACGTATGATCACATTTGGTGTAGCTGGAAGTTAAAATTTTATTGATAATCTTAAACACTGAGTTATCTTAAACTTTCCTCATAAATATTGCACCAAATATTTTTGGAATGAATAGAAACACGATTGGTGACAAGGATTAAATATTTTGATACAAGATTGATGTAGATGTAGAAAGGATGGCAACCCAATGTCTTGAGGCATTACGCGTTACTCCAAAATGACACTTGTTCGGTCACCGCTTGTCTATCGTTCATCTGTGTGGAATCGGTACCATGTTGGATTAATAGAAGACAGACAGAAGATCCAACGGAGAGCAGCACGCTTCGTTGCGGTTTCATTTAGTAAGCGTGAAAGCGTCACAAAGATGATCAGGAAACACCAGCGGCAGACAGTGGAAGAGAGATGTTCTGTGCCGTGGTACGGGCTTCTCTTAAAGTTCGCTTCATAACAAGTCAACCAATGCACGTGTTGGTAGCCCTGCACAAGGCCAGACGTGCGGTGTCAGTGCTGTCGCAAAAGATAAATAATTTAGGTTGAAATAAAACGTAGTTTAACACTAGTAAGTAATTAAAAACATTAATTAGTGGGCTCTTCAAGCGTAGCTTAAAGGTTTTTCTTTTACTTACATATCGATCCAGTAACCACGAAAAGTTCGGTTTGTTTACATACGTCCTTGTTAGGCCTAAATTTCGAGTGTGCAGTTTTAGCGTTTCTCCGTAATTTTAAGTGCATTTAACACAGTTAACTAATTGACTATGCGCTTCACACTCACCATTACAGGTTTTTTTCTTTCTCCGCACATTATCTCAGAAATCGCGAGAGTTGTTTGTGTATAATCATAGGCCAAATTCGCGAGTGTGTAGATTTAGCGATATACCGCAATTTTAAGTACATTTACTAACAGCTTACACATATTTTAGTGTCTTAGACATGTCTAGTAACCCTTTGTGTCTGTAGTTAATATACACTCCTGGCCATTAAAATTGCTACACCACGAAGATGACATGATACAGACGCGAAATTTAACCGACAGAAAGATGCTGTGATATGCAAATTATGAGGCTTTTCAGAGCATTCAAACAACGTTAGTGCCGGTGGCGACACCTACAACGTGCTGGCATGAGGAAAGTTTTGTCATTATGTATTAAAACTCGCTACGGATAACATAATTAAAATTTTAACATGTCATACCAGTATATCACTTTAAAAAAGTGTGCTACGAATATCGTAATTGTCAATAAATGTTAAATGTTTGTTAAGCTTATGGGACTTAACTACGGGGTCATCAGTCCATTAACTTACAAACTACTTATCAACTACCTTATACTAAGGACGGCACAAATATCCATGCCCGAGGGGGGATTCGAACCCCCGACCGTAGTGGCCGTGCATACCGTGACTGGAGCGCCTCAGTACCCTCGGCCACCGCGGCCGGCAATTGTCAATATGAGTAGGTGAAACAATATTTTACAAAAAGGTAAATTCATTAAAAAGTGCGACGAAGCATGCATCTCACCTGACTGTATTTCGAGGGGTTGAGGTCCAAATTATTAAGCCAATGACCGCTGAAGAAGAGGCCCAATTCAGATATTGTGCTCCACCAGGAAAACAGCGTTTAGGGCATTCACTATGGATGCGGTCCACAGTCTGCCTTTCCACTACTCAATCACCCGCTGGAGAGTCTAACGCACTCCATTTTTGCTGCACATTATCCATCCCCGACCCTAAATCTATTTATGCTTCTCCAGATTGGCCGCGGGAGATCCATACCTGTTAAATCTAGGAAGGAGCAGATTTTATCACCACATGGTGACTCGGAGACTATCTCCTACCATTTCTGTAGGTGGACACATGTAGGTGGAGATTCCCTCCTACTGGTACATCCCTGGGCACGTATTCTATCCGGCTAAAGATCTACACAAAGAGAGAGGCACAAACCGGTATAATTAAGCAATGTGTCATACACACATTGGCAGTTGTCATGGCTACACATCCAGAACTATTAGACATTTAGTTCGAATATTCAAAATAAATTTCAGGTAACTGACCGATTAACGAAAAGTGGTAACACCACAACTATTTAGAGGCAGTGTCCTTTAAGACCCGCATTCAAATTTGTTACTCTGAGAACACTTAAGTGACTATCGAAAGTGTACATTATGAAAGATTAACTGCACAGTCGCATACTGACTTGCGCGTAACAAAATGATTTCATTTTCAATCCATACAAATGATTCTGCCATGTGAAATTAGCGGTAGTTCATATAATCCTTACGTGAAGTGTAGCATTGAAGGTGGACGGTACAATATCAAGAAAAAGAATGTTCCAGGAAAAAACCTGCTTACATAACCCGTAAGTTAACTAGCTGTGAAATATTTCGACCGCAGATTAATTCGTCTAACCTTTATGTTACGAAATTAAGTGAGCGCAATTACGTAAGCATAAAACAGGGCCGCGCGAGAGAGCGTCGTATCTCAATCAACGAAAGAAGATCGATGGAATTGCTTACAAGCAGATGTGTTGGGCGTGGATGGTTTTGCAACGAAACAGATAGAGATGGCAATTAGGAAATCGTTAGTATTCGTTTTCACAGGGGACGAGGAATTTGGGTTTAGTGTTTCCTGACGTACAAATCCTCTTTTTCGGCAATCGTGTAACTTTTTATAATGATACAGTTCTAGTTTCCAAATATGTCATATACTGTAGACTTTTTTAATTAAGTGACTTACTGTATGCATGAAATACAATAACATGTTCACTGCCAGACATCAGCATTTTGTTTATTTACTAAATGCTACGAGTAGAATGTGTTATTTGTTGTTGATAACGAATGTATCTATTAATATGCAGTCTGCTTTAACCGTTTGCATATGGTAACGTACGTTCATTTCACTACACAATTCTACATTTCATGTGTTAGATCCAGTTCGTACGACAATAATGGATGAAATACAGAACTTGTTCAAATTACCTCGAAAAGCTTACGTCACTTCATTTCAGGAAGTCGTATAAGAGCCACGAACCATGCACAAACTTCTTGACGCCGTGTCCGGTGTGTCTGTGGCGTCAGATTTCAGTAGTAGCTGCAACTTTTGTCACTCTAGTTAATAAATGTATGTGATTCGAGGTGATATACATTGATTACATTGGTAAATGTTTCAGTTATTACACGAACCTGACGCCACCATTTTGCTGTGCCAAACGTCAAGAGCTGGTGTCACATCCAAGGAATAGATTAACTAGACTAGCAATACACAAAGAAAAGGTTCATCTGCTGCACCTGCTACTGAAGCCAGACGTCACTGTATTACCTCATCAACCGCCAACAACAAGTTCGAGTATGGTACCACGAAAGCAGTGAATTATTAAAGATCAAATGGAACAGAACGATAAGAGAAAACACACAGTTCTTTTATGTGAAACTTGAAAATGCTGTGTGAATGGGAATTAGACATTCTCCCTGTTCTCCATTCTTCCTTTCTTTCTGCCCCCTTCTTCTTCACCCTCTCCTCATTCCCCTCCCAATGTCCATATCCTCCTCCCTCCTCTCTCTGTGCATCTCATCCTGCCCCCTCTCTCACGCCATTTCCCTGACCCTCTTCACAACTCTTCACATACGATCTTCCCTCTCCCTCTCCAGCTCATCATAATGTTGTGGCGTAAAGTCAGCGCCACACGCCAGACGGAAGAGAACGATCGTGGAGAAGGCGGCGGACGACCGTCAGCCAATCGCACGCCGGCGCCGCTCTTCTTGGAGGCAGTAACGGAGATGCGCGCCCTCTACAAGCTGCTATATCTAGGCTGATATGCGTCCAGATGAGCCCGTCTGGACAGTCACTAGGACTCAGCGCAGCTAGTATCGTACAGAAGACGACGACGCGAGAAGAGAGAACAACACATAGAAGTTGAGTATTGTATTCTTCAGTCAATAAAACTTGTAATACTAACTACATCGCTGTTCTAGCTGTTTACGCATCCTGCACCAAACCTTTCCTGAAATCTAGACTGGGACGGGAACTCAACAAATGGCGAGTATTCAACAAATGGTGACGAGTATTCAACACATAATGCTCTCCCTGTTCATCTCCTCCTCCCTCTCTCTACGTCAGTTCCCTTCCACTTCTCTGTCCCCTCTTAAACTCGTTCTAAACAAGTGCCTACTTAAGTTTACGTTCAAAATCTTATATCTACGAAAGCACTTGACCGAATGCCCTGAAATTTTTACACAACGCTACATCGTCATACGAGCGTGTTTTCATGTACGTCTTCTTTTTGTAAATTACCGGTGGAACCTACAATAGTAAAAGAAAAAAAAAAACGAGAAAAAATGGGGGATCAGTTGAGATTTCTAGGATCTAGGTTCTGAAATACTATCATCGGCAGAATGGACTAACATGGTTCGAAATCTTTCTCTCGGGTCTACTGCAACCGAAACTGGTAATAGCAGACCTTGGTGTTGACTTATGTTTATTCTACCAAACGAATTACACAAGCATTTGTAATCATATAGTGTAGTGAGCAGGCAGTGCAATGCAACAACGTGACTTACCTGATGCCATGCCACGAGAGCCATTCGAAATTTGGAAGCGGGACAGACACAGACGGATGTGGCTGCAGCTATTGGAGTGTGCCGAAGTGTAATTTACATGACGTGATCGCGATTTCAGAAACCGTCAAAAGAAAGCAAAACCAAGGTCTTCCGCGATTAGCATCAGCAAGAGATGATCGTTATCTCCTATTAACAGCCCTTCGAGACAGGACACTGAATGCATGGTGGCACAGAAAGAACCGAAAATCTTCAGAAAGCGTACAAACTCACATGGGCACACTACAATGAAAGGAATCTCTCAAGATAGGCCAAACTCAGACACTATAATACAGTTGTCTTCTCAGAAGCACGCGTCAGAAACAACCACAATCGGAGCACGTGGTATCACAAATACAGAAAAAAAAATTAATGTAAAAACCTGAGAAGAAATTTTGTAGCAGTTCACAGATATGGTATATGGATGAAGAGACCAACAAATTGTGTGAACAGACAAACACACTCACATGCATAATCAGTAAACGTACGCTAACATTCTATGGACATATACATAAGACGAGCGGCAACCGACTGACAAAGAGAATTTTTGATGTAGTATAACTGGTTTCAAGAGAGAGAAGAAGACCTGAAACGTGAATGAAACAATACGGAAATGGTAAAGTATCTGTCTCTCTTGGCCCTTTCCTGCACATGCAGGTTCGGTACTGTGTTACACGCGGGTTTGGCATGTGTTAATATTTACAGGGTGGCCGGATGCCCTTCCTGCCGCCACCCCATGCCCCCCCCCCCCCCCCAAGGAGGAAATATGTACCACAAATGTCTGAGTATATGTTTTATGTGTGTGAAAGTGTAAAGTGTTACGAAATGTTTGTGAGTCGTTAAACTGAGGCGGGACTTGGGGACTATTCACCTAGGGAGACGTGGAAAACCGCCTAAAAACCACATCCAGGTACTCCGACCCCTTTCGTTAATCCGTCGGGAGGATTCAAACCTGGGCCGGTACGCCTCTCCATCTCCGAAAGCGGTGCGTTAGACCACACGGCTAACCGTGCAGGTAATACGGAAATGATAAATGAAAGGGAAAAATTCAGGAACAAAATTATAAGCTTCAAATCTGAAGTCAAAGAAAGTAGTAATACAGGGGTAGAGCAAATGAAACAGGAAAACAGTCAGAGAATGAAGAGGTTTTTGTATGATAAAAAGAAGAAATATTTATGTAAATTCAATTTTAAACGCTGCCTTAAGGGCAGATTGTTTACAAATTTTATATGTCATTTTTTACATATTTATTAATATAGATAGATGATATAGATAAATTTTCTTTATGAGCGTTGCTTTTCCAGAAGACATACAAGACTTAAAAGCTTTGCAAATGTAAAAGAAGAGACGCCACAGTCTACGATGTTACTCGCCTCGATTCAGGACTCACCGTAGCCGACGAAACTTCATCAACAATAGTGCTTCCATCAGTAGCCCGACAGTTACGTATTCTGCTCGTCTGAAAGGATGCGTGTACCTCGCTGTACGTTCGATCGCCCTCACTCTGGTCGGCCATACTGGCTGCTCTCGTATGGAAACTGCGTTGGGCTCCCGTTGTGTGTATGAATGTGCGATTGGACGTGTGCACGCCGCGTGAACGACGAGGCGCAGATGTGCATAACGGGGTTAGCAGCTGAATGGCGGGCTGAGGGGATCCCGCGAGCTGTTCCACCGCTCTCACCATACGGCCGGAATTCTTGTGTTGCGGGCCTGTGGGGATCCAGGCGCAGAGGCGGGGACCCCACTGTTCGGAAACGGGATTACGCGGAACCCCAAACTCTGTTTGCCAAACTGCCTGCTCTGCGTCGAAGAGCTCCTGTGTGCGCAACCGAAACTGTCGTTACCATGCGCACAGTATAACGAGCGCAGATGTAATTTTAGTGTAAGGAGAAGATGAAAAAAGTGAGTACTAGAAGAAAAATAATCATTTTGCTCCAATCATAGGAATTAATTTAAAACCAATTGTTTGGAAACTTGCTGAAGTTTCGGCACTACTCTTCTTGATGTTGAAACCCTATTTTGGTCTGTGTTTGCTTTATAATTATTTATATTAGATGCTTTTGGACAAGGATCTGCCTTGAACAAAACACTTTTGTTCTTTTGTTTTTGTATGCCCATATGTTTCACTACAGTTGTAACATCTTCAGTGGGTCTTTTTTATTGCTTTATAGCAGGGGTTAACCAAACATTTTGTTTCGTATACCCCTTGCCAACGTTTTCTGCCATGTAGATCTGCTGCCTTTTATGTACTTCATTATTTATGAAGTCCTTACTTCAAATGTGTTTTTGTGCCTGATATGGTACTATGAACTTTGATAACTTGAACTGTAAAATGGTGGAGTGAAAAACAAGAAAAAAACGTATAGATAGATGTTAAGTATCATCCTTTCATTGATTTAAATGACACAAATGTATATTTGACCGATACATACAGGCTTTTAATGGGAGTGGTGTGGCAGATGCTTTTCTAGTAAATTATGAATATTTTGTTTCAGTTTTGTTGGGTTTAACCTTAAATCTCCTCTTTCATTGATTTCTAGCCTTTTTCTTCATTTTGTATGAAGATAGGCAACAGTTCGTGACGACTCCTCACATCGTTGAGAGGTGAAGGCTGGGGTAAATCGCAGACAGAATATTTCCATGATCCGACAGGGTTTCGAACCAGCGATCCTTCGGTTTCCAGTCAGTATAAAAAAAGATCATCTACCTATGTTTCTTTGACCGCTGTTTCAAATGTAATAAACGACTTAAATTCTGTGCATTAGGAACTGCTACACGAAATGCAGAAAAACTGAAGGAGCCCACATTCACCCAGTCTATATAGACCACTTTGGGAATCACTGCTTTAAAATGAACAATTATTTTTAGTTTCTACAGTTATTACAAGTTCATCTTGTTAATTATAATTATATACAAGAATTCATTGTTGGCGTGATTATAATTATGTACAACAATTTCATAGACAAATGTACACGAATTTGATATATGTAGATATGAAATTATTATACATAATTATAATTAACAATGTGAACTTGTAACGACTATAAGAACTGAAAATAATATTGAATTGAAGATGCTACTACTAAAGTAAAACATGTTTGGACATAAAAAAAAAAAAATGTTTTGCTCAAGGTAGATCCTTATCCAAAAGCAACTAAATTAAATATTTCGACACTATTACTACACTAAATAAATTTGTTGTTGTTGATACATTCTTCAATACAGACGTTTCTCCCAACACGACAGTACACTGGAACCGTAATACTCAAACACTGTAGATGTCGCTATAGGTTCAAAACGTATAGAGCTAAGTACAATACACACACTTATACACGAGGAAGGCGATCAACCGTGTGCTCCACAGCAAGGTGCCTTAGACTGTCAGCCACTCAACCTCGGCTTCCTATAGGTATTTAGATCTTGTGATTCCTATCGTTCTGCGTCATACGAGTACCTTGTCTCTGTGATCTGCGAATTTTACGGGTCGGATGTTGTTATTCTTTGTCAGGCCCCTACTGTAACAACCTTTGACAGTTATTAAAAATCTCATTTCCGCTTACTGTATGTTATTATTATTTTTGTTTCCATGAATCCAGGATTCACTGCCATTGGTTCACAGAATTTCAATTTTGTAGCTGCCTTGAATATTTCTCAGGAATTCTGCCGGTTGACGTCATTTAAGATTCTCTATATTTCGGCAAGCAGACGTCTTGCCATCTTCAGGCGAGTTTCACGCTTGAATGATTTCCACAGCTTTTGTCTTTCTTTTTGCACCTTTGATTAGCTGCCCTGAGGAGGTGGAGCGAGTTGCTTCAGGGCTTGCATTTGCCCTTTCTAGCCAATCGGGGATGATTACAATTTTTATTTTTGATTTCATACTTTTTTCAATACTGCAAAACTCATAACTTATAAAATTAATAACATTAACAATTTAATTTTTTTTTAATTTTTGGTTTGTAGTTTACAAAATAAAAAAATGAAGGTTACAATAAATTTTTTGGAATTAAACCTTTTGAAGTTTGAAACTTATAAGAAGTATAAATAATGTAAGAAAGATAATTATAATAAACAATTTCGCAGTCAGACTAATTAAAATTTTTGTGAATGTGTTTTATGCATTATCGTCCTAATTACAGCAACTTTTCTTATCCAAGTATCACTTCCCAGATTATTTTTACAACCCAGCTATTTGGTAGAGATTGCATAAGAAATAGTTAATGCGTATATTTCTGAGCTAATAAAAGCACAGTCATAACTAATAATAATGTGTCGGTTAGGTATGCCTTCATAGTTGTTACAGAATAATTAAACTTTTTTTTTCAAATTTGCCGCTTTTAAAATCTACCACCCTAGGCTCCAGCAAAATAACACTACTGGTAAATCTGGCACTGTATGTAATATAAAAATTTACTTTACGGAGTAAGATTTTGAAAATGGTGAAAGGAACATTATTAACGAAACATTTTGCCCAATTATAAATTTATTTTATTCGTGTTAATTGGTGAATTCTAAGTTTTGTTGTATTGTTTACTTTCGATGTTAATGATATGCTCTATGTATTGATTAGAGCTTGTTTGTTTAATTGTACATTATTTTCCACACAAAGCTTATACATATACATTAGAGCTGTGAGAGTAACGAGAATATACGTTTCGGTGTGTATTCTTTACTACAGAAACAGTGCTCGTTATAAACTTATCGTTACTCGTTACTCTCATTACCAGTGCCGCCCAGGAAATATGGCCACTGTCCTGGCTTTGAAACCGTGAAAACATTTTAACTGTTACTGTTAATATTACTTGAATATTTAAATTTGCCACGTAGATACTGTATGTCTGCTATGTCTGCTTTTCGAGGCAATTATACTACTGAGGAAAGGAACAGTACAGTCTATTCCCACATGATTAAAATACGATTGTCATACAATTTGATCCCAAAGACCTCCATTTTTAGTACTATTCCCGCACTTAGAGACTTGGAATATCACAATCAATCGGAATATTTCGCGACGAATGCCAGTGTGACCGATCATAGTAGTAGCGCTACATTTGCGAGCAGCGGGACCGTTGTATTGTATTATGTGATATTAACAATGAATTTGATATTAACAATGAATGAAAATATGTAGATTATAACTTTTGAGTACTTTTTACAAAACGTTTTATAGTAGAGCACAGACAAGATCGAAAACAAATACTTTGCCATTAAACTGCAACCATTACAGGTAAAAATGTAACAAAACTTATGTTTTAGTTAAAAGTGGACGTCAGATCATCGAGGATTAACCTGCAAACACGGGCCAAGAAGTATAATCAAAATCTTTAAAAACAAAAGTAATCATCTAAAATCGTAGAGCTACGAAATATACACTTAAATCTCGTCACTGATGTCTACAAAATTACTCATCTCATAACAAACAGTATCACGGAAAATACGCATTCTCGGTATTGGTTTTCGTCACACAGTTCACATTGAAACGGGTGATGCGAATAACGAAATGTATGCATGGGCAGTATCGTATCGATACGGTATAGGCGAGTAACATAATGTATTCAGGAGTAACGAATCAGTATTTCGTATTAGCCCAAGTATTCGTTAATCGGTACGGAATACATACAATCTGCTGCAGCTCTACTATATACAAATTAATAAAAATCTAGAAAATAAACTCTTGGACAACTACACAGTAGTTGTCATAGCTATTAATTCCCTCAAAGCCATTTCAACGTAGTGGATACTCTCCCTTTATTGTAAACAAAAATAGGGTAAAGTCTTAATCTTTAAACGAAGTTTTTAAAATAAGAATGACAATGGTTCCACCAGAGTCTTCCTCGCATGCTAAAGGCCTTAACTGTTTTAGGTTGTCGTATAAAAACGAACTTCTTATTTATGACTATTAATCAGGAAGTATTGGAAATTAACTCCTAAAACGACGATCTTTTAACTAATAGCCTTGCATAAAGAAACAAATTTTAGTGGGCCGAACCTAAAATATTAGTGCGTGAAGTCCTTAATGTTGAAACAGTAACTTGTTAACTATGATCACTTTAAATACAGAAACAACATAAATTAATCGTTTCTTTTCTTTATTGAATGAAAATAATACAATGAAAATGATAATAAGACATATGAAATACACTTTTTCAGAGGATAAGCTCTACAACTTAGACATTTTAAAAGCTGCTCTGTGACCCACGTAAAGAGTTTTTTCGACCCATTAGCGGGTTGCGACCGACAGTTTGGGAAGTACTGGTATAAATGAATTGCAAGAAAAAGCCATACATTTTTATTAGTATAGGTTATGCGACCGTCTTATGTAACTGTAAATTAGTCTACTTTAGACCAGATGCGTTTCGCTTTATTCTAAAGTATCTTCAGTGGTCAGCTGTACAAGAAATGGTTTGTATTACATTATTTGTTTGATTTTTTTTTTACTAAATTCGACCGGTATCAGTTCTCATGCAATTGGATTGTTTTGCTTCTGAGTAAAATGGACTACTAATATTACTCACGAATTTTTATGTTTTCATCTTCATGCGTGATTTATAGCACATTGCTACTTGCTGTCACTCCTTATATTTCCACTATTTACACTTTTTACAGTGACACTTCTTACAAAAGTAAGAACGTATAGGACTTCAATGTTTTCCACGTTTCGCTATATTTCGGCAATAACAAACAAGTTTCAGTGTCACTAATTCTTTCCAACTCACCGTGGCGTGTGTCCTCTCCCGCTCATTCGTTCATCAGCACAGTTCAGGATTGTTTACCTGCTGTGAATTTATTACGTCGCATTGGAAACTCTTCTCCTCGGGCCGTGGACTATAATGATGGGCAGCCCACAGTGCGTGTTGCTAGAATATGGCTCAATGAGGAAATAGTTCTACATGCACGGAATAAAAGCAGTTTTTTTCCCTACCACACTTTATTTTTATCCGCGTGGCAATCGAGTATGAAACCAGATGGATATTGCATATAAGAGGAATGTCCACAACGTAAGTTCCGTTTGGTTATATAAAACAAACGTGTACAGATACAGAAAAAAACAAACCTTAGTGTACAAAAATGTACAACTGTTAAACTACATTTCTACATTGCTTCCAAAATTCCGTTCAGTTAGAAAACTAATCACAGATCTGATTTTACATGCGGTGCTTTTTTCAATTACGGCTGACATTATAAAGAAGCACTACAAAGCACACGTCGGTAGCAGCGATCTGAAAATGGTGTACATGTCTTCTCCTTGAGTCAGAGTAACTGCCGCGCATGTTCGGAACTGCGATCGTAGCGCTGTCGCGGATAGAAATAGAAACGAACTTACTTTGTGGACGAGTCTCATATTTATATTGCGGTATCAAATAATGACTCTTATTGAGCACCATACTTACTTATCAAATAAACTTCACTCCAATCAGAAATTCTCGGACAATCAACAATAAATTATAGGTCGCAAAACTGACTAAAATCAGCGAAATAATTCCACAGAGAAAACATGCAATTAACCAGAGCTACTGCGACTTACTATTTATCAGCACAAATCAATTCTTCCACGTACTAACAGTTCTTTATACACTCGCGAGCAACGTGAGTTCCGTGACACTTTCACAAAGGCCCACCAGCGAATTGTGCCTAGCTACAACGTCTTGGCGCCTGAATTTAAGAAGTCAACACTCCACATGCTGAATATCAGTGTCGAACAAGACTGTGTTTTCTATTCAGTTAAAGTTTTTGTTATTGCTGGTTGTCAGGTATTTGTAAAATTGCATATGATTTCTGCTACCACGGATGTGGTCTACAACAATGCTGATATTACTAAATAGATTCTTAAATAGTTAAAATTTGCATACAAAATGTGACGGTTGCCGCTATCCTTTACTTATTTATCGTTTCAGTCAGTTGAAATTCCTCTTACAAGCGTTGATCCTTTTCATGCCTTTCTACATTTCGCTCTAATTTTGAATATTCTCTATACACACTCCCACCCGCGAACAGTCTGGGGAACTACCTGTGTTGTAGAGTTATGGTAAACGTAAATTATTATACCCACGCGACGATTTACCATCATCTTCTGTGACAGGACTTCACTGCCTTAATTCTGCGCTCTCGTCCCCTAACAAGTAAACCTACTTAAGTGTCACTCTCCGATTTTCTGAAATTTGGATATGTTATAATATATGAAAAACTAAGGCAAACGTATTTATTTTTAGCGGCGATAAAACTTACTTAAGGGGTGAAACGGTACGTCCAAAATGGAGGCTAAAGTGGAAAAATGGGATAACTTAGAGTTTAGTGAAGCGATTACAAGGATTTTCGTTATGAAAATATCTTTTGATGAAACGAGGTAATTGACTTAGCTATATTGGAAGGGGAGAGAAAATTAGGGGGCCAACAACACTGAAAGAGACAAATCTTTTGCTACAAGTATTAGTTTTAATAGAATCGAAATAGAATCTATTAAAACTTAAAAAAGAAGACTTATATTGTAGTGCTCGTTTGATACTGCCCATGAAACACCTTGTGAATCTATATTTTTTACTGTTTCATGTCTTTAATACATCGGTATTTAAAGTCTCTGAATCCGAATCTGAAACCAGTCTCTAAATTAAATATTTAAACATCAATTAAAGAAATGGAACAGTTAAATATAGATTCACAAGGTGTTTCATAGTCAGTATCAAACGAGTGTGCCAGTATAAAGGTTGTTTACCCCTCATTAAACAAAAATACGTGTTTATTAAATATCGGTTCTTTTAAAGTTTTAATAGATTCTATTTAATCATCTTTCCGACGTTGATGCTCCTCTTTGTTTCTGTTTCGTGCTTGCTTAATAATCGTGATAATATTCCGCCGTATGCAAGACACTTTTATTTATTTATTTATTTTACATTTCCCATACAGGTTTCAGCACAATTTGTGCTATCTTCAGTGTGGTAACTTTATTGTTTCTCTTACATAAGGCTACGTTAAAATCACACAGTGTAATAGTTCTTATTACTTCTTGCATAAGTTGTTTACTACTTGTCATCTGTCAGAGCTTTAAAAGAATCACCTTTTTGATTATGATACTGTACTTTCGTCCGTGCTTACTTGAATAATGGTGAGGATACTCCCACATATAGAAGGCACAAATTTTTTGTTACATTTCCGAAGCATATTACAGCACATTTTCTGCTATCTTCAGTGGGATATCTTTGTGGTTTCTCTTACCTCAGACTACGTTAAAAAATCACACAGTCTAGTTCTTATTACTTCTTGTGATAATTTTGTACAACTTGTCATGGTTCCATTTATTTCTGTTAGTTACTTGTTTTGTCGAGTTTTCCGTGTGGTGTGTTTATAACTAATATTTCACTCAATAGTAATAGTGTACAATATGGTAATGTTAACATTTGACAAGTAATAATCACAAAAAAAACCTCGACAAAAGAAGGAACTAAGAGAAAGAAACAGAACCATGACAAGTTGTACAGTATTATTACAAGAAGAAATAAGAACTACACTTTATGATTTTAACGCAGCCTAATGTAAGAGAAAAAAGAAAGTTGAAACTATCTGGCAGATTAAAATTGTGTGCCAGAACCGGGACTCGAACCTGGGACCTTTGCTTTTCTCGGGCAAGCGCTCTACCGACTGAGCTATCCCGATTCTGGAAAAAAACAAAGTTATCCCGCTCAAGATGGCGCAAAATGAGCTGAAAATGCATGGGAAATGAAGTAAAAAATTGGTGTCTTGATTACGGCAGAAGATCCTCACCATTATATTCTTTTTCGGTTAAATCAAAACTAATTTTTCTAGCAAAAATTGGTCTCTTTCGTTGTCGTTAGCCACATAATTTTCACTCCCCTCCAATATACCTAGGCCAATTTTCGCCTTTTATCAACAGGTACTGCCACAACAAAAATAATTAAAATCGCTTCACTGGCTTTAAGTTATCTCAAATTTTCAATTTTAGCTCCCACTTTCGAGGGACTGTTTCAACCCTTAACCCTTTCGCTACGGTGAACTTCTGCAGAAGTCGGAAGCGAATGTGCTCCACAGCCGGTGGACTGCTGCAGCAGTTCCGCCTCGCGTCATATTTCTCCGCTTCACTACGCTCGACGTATGTGGAGCCGGCCGCGGTGGCCGAGGTGACTGAGGCGCTCCAGTCACGGTCAGCACGGCCACTACGGTCGGGGGTTCGAATCCCCCCTCGGGCATGGATATTTGTGCCGTCCTAGTTCGTAAGTAGTTCATAAGTAGTTTGTAAGTTTAGGGACTGATGTCCCCGTAGTTAAGTCCCATGAGCTTAACAAACATTTGAACATTTGACGTATGTGGAAGTTTGAGTTATGCACCATCTAGCGGCTTTGTTGATAGCCTGTAGTTAACTAGATGGCAGTTGCACTCAGTTTCAAAGCGTTGGTTTCGCTTGAGTTGTACTGCTCGTTTCCCTCCTTGTTTATATCTGACGTGTTGTTAACCTCAGTTTCTACTAGAAGTGGTACGGCAAAGAAGAGATATACTGTGGACGAAGCTCTTTCCCTAATACTGGGTAGTGACTTTGAGGATGAAAGTGAATTATAGTCCGAATAAGAAATTCCACTCAATGGTATCGCAAGATGTTCATTCACATCGTGGACATGTCGCTTTTCAACGCATACTGCTTGTATAAAATTTGTAAGAAACATTAGCTATGCCAACTTTGAAATGGGAGTCATACAGGAAATCCTGGAAAAATATAAAGTGGTAAAAAGAAGATCGAGCGGAGGAAAAAGATCAGAACGTCCGTCGACACTGACAGCAGGGCCTCACCTACCTGATGAGTGGAGGAGCTACAGAACTTGCGTGTTCTGTAGAGCGCAGAAGAAGCGGAAGCAGACTAAAACGTGTTGTAAAGAATGCAATAAGACACTTTGCGCCTTTCCCTGCTTCAAGATTTACCACACACAAGAATTTTTGAAATGTAACACTGTGAAATGATATTCGCGTAATATAATGCTACTGAAATGTAACGTAAAGCAATTATAAATAAATATTATTTAACAAGCGAAATATGCGTTTATAATAATGAAGTCCACACCCCACCAGAGCTGAATCCAAAACTTGGATCTTTTAGAATTTACGAAAAAATTACGCGAATTATCTGAAAGAAGGAACTATTCCAAATGAATTTTCCCTAATAAATATATAGTATAAAGTCCAATAATTGCGATAACACTGAGAGTGTGAAAGCAGGACAGAGTAGCGCCGTGGGGAGTGCGGAAAATGCGCCGTACAGTGTGCACGGCCGGGCGCGACCGGCGCTCGTCCACAGCGCACGGCGCAACAGTCACGGCGCCGGAGTGAAAGGGTTAAATATATATCTCTCCACCGCTAAAAAAATAAGTAACGTACACAAATGTCAGAAAAATCGGAGAGTCACACTTCGGCAGGTTTACTTGTAAGAGAAGAGCAAAGCGGGCTGTGGCACATCAGTTACGGCGCTGAATGCCAAGGAACAAATGAAACTCCGAGTCTAAAATTGTCGGACTGAGAGGGTGGATACATCATTAGCGCCAGAAGTGTGTTTTACGCGCCGTTACTTGGTATCCTCTGGTCCTACTGTGAGTGTGCTGCGGCGCTTTCTGGTGCCGGCCTCCTCGGCGCCGGTTGGCGGTTTGCCAGCTCTCGCCTTGTTTGGCGGGAACCCTGCCAGGCCGCCGCACCCCAGTGCAAACGCACCGCCCGCTGCTGCTGCCTGCTGTCTGCTGAGGGACGGCGCAGGCGACGTGGGTCGTTGCCAGGCTGCCCCGCGATACTCTGCCAGCGCGCGAAGCACTAAAAAGATAACATCTGACGCAAAAACAAACTCCCTGCGGGCCTCGCACGGCCTCGTCCTGGGCTGTGCGAACACTTTTACAGTGCGCCGTTTCATATCGCGGCAGGGAAGCGCTGATCAATACGGACCGAGTGTTTATTGGCCTGGACCTGTGTACAAGGCTCATATCTCAAGTGAGAACCGATTTGTAATAGAGTAAGAGAAGTGGTTGCGTAGACTTTCCCGACGTAATAACTGATAATATTCATCTCGGGTGTGCAGCTGGATACCGTCGTCAACTAAACACGACATTTCGGCAGACCAACTGGATGCCATCTTCAGGTGAGTGCGCTGATACACATACTCGCCGGAAACTGAGGCTGAACAGAGACAGCGGTCCTTTTATACACCGCTGACGACCCACCGCGCGTGCGCGAAACCAAAGTAGAAGTCCTCTATGCGCAACAGAACTAGTAGTGCGCCGGTGGAGAAAATCGGCAAAACGATGGGTCGAAAAAGACTAGTTCAAAGAAACAGCAGGTCGAAATGAAGACCGTTGTTGCTTAATATCAGATAAAATTGGGTTCCAAGTTTTACTTAGAGGGAAGCCCTTGTCCTAATTAATAATATTAGCGGCCATACGAATTTCTATGGATTCTTTAAGAACACGTTCCCAGTAGCGGGAAGCAGGAGTAATCGCCCTCTCACTATACCATCTCGGACACCCAGATCTATGTCTGTACATCATCTCTTTATATCCATTTTTTTCCGATCCTTTCATTCCATCTCCTCTTTCCGTTTATAAACCTCCTCATCGCCTTCTCAGTATCCATCCCTTTCTCCCCCTCTCAATTTCTTCCCTGTCTCTCTGACCATCCTCTCAGACGAATTCCCTTCGGCTCTTCCTCTGTATACCTCCTCCCCTCGCCTGTCTCTAGCCATTTCTTCATCTCCTTCTCGCTGTTCATCTCCTGTTATCGGCTCTCTGTCTGTCCAATTTCTCCTGTCCACCTAAACCTCCTCATTCTCTCTGAATGTCTCGTCCTTCTCTCACTGTTCCTTGCCCCTAACATGAAGACTACCCTGGAGAGCAGGTCAATAAGCAAGGCTAACAGAGTGTATGCTAGATATATGGGGCTGTGGAGGCACAAACGGATGGGCAAGCGTGGGGATAGCGGTAGTGGTGGGTGTAGCAGCCGGAGTAGTGATGTGAAGGTGACCAGCGTTGGAGGGGAAGTGCCGCTGTACACTGAAGCATACGCTTCACTATCCTCAGGATTTTTATAACTTATCTCATCTGTACCTTACCTAACCATACTATCAAAAATACCTTTTTCTAAATACTTAACTCAATATCATTAATATTTCATTATTATCATCATTTATTTGCCTAGTAAGCATGGAGGGCTGGGTTCGATTCCCGGCCGCAGCACAAATTTTAATTCATTGCGTCACGTTTATATTTAATACTAAATCAATTTGTTCATGAAAATCATCTAAATCTAAGACCTTTTTCTCTTTATTCCGGTTTTTCCTGGTGTAGAGAAACTTTCACAATTACCGGCAAAAATATTTTTCTCTCTCTCCCTCTCTTTTTATTTAATTACACCGCAAACAATCTCTCGTCCCTGGCTTTGCAGAACTCTTCCTGCACCTGCAGCGCTTGGATACAACGTTGCCACGCCGTTTATAGCGGCGCGCTCATTCGACGTCCACTGGCCGGCAGGCGGAAGTGGGCTGACGCAGCCTTCCCCTTCCGAACGAAGGAATGAACTCGCCCAGCGTTTCGGACGAAAACTCGTCTCTGCGCATCGTCCACCGTATCCTGTGAGGACTATACTAGTCCCATACAACAAGCCGATTGTGCAAGGCAGCCTATATGACAGGAGCTGGAAAAGGTGTTTTTTTCCCAAATCTCCGCTTGTTTTAGAGCTTGGAGGTTATAAAACCCACGATACTGACTCTCGTAATCAAGCAATGTATTTACCAAAAATTGATTGAAATCTATGCAGTAGTTTCGGAGGAGAAGTGGGACATAGATACATACACACATACAGCCATTTCCACAATATATGCAGATTTTCCAATCGATAGTGTGGAACGAACAGCTACTGGTGACATTTTATTTTCAAGTCGATGTAGAAGTAAAGTCAGCTTGGTTTGCAAAGTAATTTATTTATGCTTAATAATTTTAACTACTTTGGAAGCGAGAATTTTTTCTTGAAAATGGATTTTTTTAATGAAATGCGCTATTTCACTGGGGTACACTTGTTCCCTATTGGTTTGAAGAACATTCTGGCCAGTTCCAGGGAATGAATCGACACTTCAGATCGTCCTACATGAAACGCATCGAAAGTTTGTACGACGTAATCGAGAGATCAGATCGTGCAATAAATGCTGCACTGCTGACACTTCCGCAATTATAGGTGGCTATAGTGGCAGTATCTCTCATTGTTCCTGCAGGGGACTTACAACGACTTGTTGAGTTTATACCACGTCGAGCGGCTGAAACTGTGTCGAGCGAAAGGAGGTCAGGCCCGATATTAAGAGATGTCATATGACTTAAGTCACGTACACTTGCGTTCAGAATGTAGCAGCGCAATATAGAATCCACGGAACAACTTCCGCACAGGTCTGCGATGTGGTAACCCCAGCGCCGCAGCAGCGGCACGCTTCTGTGCCGGTCGGCGACCCTTGCAAAATTCCCTACAGAATGTGACCGGACTGACAACGACGCCTGCGGTGCACCGACACTGCACCGCACCGCTCCACATCCGTGCGCCAGCTTAATTAATATTCAGCTGCGCCGGCGATTGTCTACGACGCAGACGGAATTTTAACGCGGTCGTACGCTTGTAGCGTCAGCACAACTCAATCAGAACGATATTACATGTCTTGTAATTGAAGCGAGATCCGATTGCCATATCGAGCATTTCCAGAAAATTGAGCGGATCTGTTTTTAACGTCAGAAACGGGTATGGGATCGTTAACTGTGCTTTAAAATGGAATCAGTACACAACTCGAATTCCTATTTAGCTCATAACGTGAATTTTAACGTTTTATTATTGTGCCATGATTTAATATTTTAGACTGTGGTTCACTGCTGAGATACATTTTGCTTATTTACTTCCCTTACTTAACCCTAAAAATACCGTTGGGTTTGGGGTGCTCACATTCTGAAAATATGGTGATACAGTCAGCTACATAATATTTTACAATTTTAAAAATTAAATAAATAAATAATATTAACGTCAACTGCGCATGGAAAAGCTGAAAATGTGTACTCAAGCGGGATTCGAACCCGGGTCTCCTGCTTTCTAGGCAGTTGCGCTGACCAATACACCACTGGGGACACAGTGATCACCGCACCTGCAAGGACTACATAAGCACGCCGGGAATTTGTGTATGACGGGAGGCGTGCTTAGGTAGTCCTTGCAGGTATGGTGATCATTGTGTCCCCAGTGGTGTAGTGGTCAGCGCAACTGCCTAGAAACTAGGGGACCTGGCTTCGAATTCCAGCTGCGTAAACTTTTTCAGCTTTGCCCATGCGCAGTTGATGTCATATATTCTGTAAATATGAAAGAATAACAACTGCAGGATCAGACGCCACATGTATATATATATAAAATATTAACTATCAAGATATAAAAAAACTAATAATTAAATTACTGTGGTACATTATAAATTTGTTCTACTATAATATTTATTTTATTGTAAAGTACATTTCGGCTTCATTAGGCCATCTCCAGACAACTTAATACTGCAGATTATCAATTTTGTACAACCGCTGTTAATCTACTTTCTGTGTTAATATGAAGTCATTGTATCACATCATCTTTGTTTCTTTCTTTGTTAGTACTAATATTCCAATTTATTCTGTACTCTGTCCTTGCAGTAATTCTTTATTTAATTTTGAACACTATAATTGAATATGTTTAACTACAACATTTTTCAGTTTGAGTGCATACCTCTGATTTGTTATGCATCTCAATTCTCCAACGCTCCCCACCTATACCCTCCTATTCAACCCCTATATTTTGTCTATTTGGTTATAATAGAGTGTCAGGTTTCTGATATTTGCATCACTTAGTGTTTTGAACAACCCTTAAAACATCAGATTCTTGTTTAATTTTGTTTTTATTTACTGTAATCAAGTTATAAGAAGTTATGTTTGCACTGTTTCTGTATGTATGGTATTTATGTTTCCTTTCTTCAGTACTATTAATTTACAGATTTCATTCAAATATTTATTTACGCTGTAACTCCTCCACCAAAGAAGTTAATTTACTTTTCTGTGTGTAACTTATCTTCTATTTTACTGACAATACAAGTTCTTTGACTGAACTTCAGTAAATGTCTGATGATGACCTAATAAGCCGAAAATCGATTCACAAAATAAACAAAACCGCAGAACAAACACAAAATTGTGTATTTTAATCTTCGTAATGAATAAGTTCTGCCAAGAAGTGACGGAAGAATCAGTTAACATGAGTATCCTGAGTTTTGTGGTTGTAGAACAGCAAAGAGAATAAAACACATCTCGGATCAACACCATGCATATTATCCCTTGTATATTTATCCATTCACTCCGAGAAGTATCACATCCGCAACCAATAGTCGTAATTTACAATTAATTAATCGGGAAATCACTCTAATGGTTCGAAACGACTATTAGTTGTTTTCAGTATTCTCTACGTCACCTATTTTGCAACGCAAGTACACTACTCTCAACCCCAGTACCTCTTTGCATGCCACAACATCAAATTAAACTGTTCCAGTTAGTAATTTATTAGTGTATAAAATGCTGTTAAAGTTCTACGAACAGTTCGAAAATAGTTTTTACTTCCAACCCACCTCTTGTAACGCCAAGTTCTCATAGCTCTCAGGTAACAGTTCACCTAATGTTATAATGTTATATGTAGGTTGAGTTCAAGATCCGTTGCATAATATTTTGGATGACAGAGTAACGATTCGAGCAGTTCAAAATCGATCCGCCTTTGATAAACCGTGATACAAAAGGCACAAAAAATAAAATTTTCTTACCTAAATTGAAAATAATAATAATTCAATTACTTTACTAATAAACTATTTGTAAACATTACTTCTATAAGATATATTCAGAAAAAAACTCATAAAATTATTTTTATTAAATTAAATAAATAACAAAAATAAAAGAATGAAATAAGTTATTGACCAGGTCCCAATAGTGACAAAGAGCAATGGTGATCACTTCCAACATGTGCTATAATCAGGCTAGTACTGGATTTCCTGTTCTCTGCAGTGTTTCTTTGCAGCCTGGAACTCCGTTCTGTCATTTGCCCATCATCTACATACATGCTCAAGGGAAATGCTCGCCATTCCGTCAATCACCCACAATCAGTGGAAGGCTTAAAATTTCCAATATGAAAATTTCTCAAACATTTTGTTTTGCCAGCAGTTTAGTATATAATGAACGTTTTTTTTTAAATTTCATTTTTTTCGAGCATGACTCTACACAAAAAATAATGATTCTGTGTTAAATTAATTATCTCTGACATAAAATTAGCTGATTAATCCAATTTAGGTTAGTAGCACTAAAAGTGTTACTTTTCACAGTTCAAAATTTAATTGTAAATAACGCCTTAATTGTTCATCTGAGTAGAAAATTAAATAATGAGATTGGTAGAGGAGAAAATTCTCTACAATTTTGCTCTGTTATGTTTTTTCCATATCTCGGGCAGTTTCCAAGTTATTTGCAAAATAACGACGATTTGACACTATGTGTTTGTCTGTTTGTAATGTGTTCTCAGATTTTATGTCGTGCCGTTCAATCGATCGACACCAAATTTTAAAGACGTATTTGTTCGGCGCCAGTGACCTAAACCTCTCTCTGATAATGAAATCGTACGCCACGAGAGGGTGGTACTTGGCCCTATCGTTCTTATTATTCGTCTCGAATTGAAAATAAATAAATAAATAATTAAAGTAAAAGTTGTTAATAATTCAACATCGAGTAACTTTGCTTTTAAATTCTTTTCAATATTTTGACTCTGAAAGATAGTACACACGTCTAAATAAAAAATTCAATATACGGATCTACTGTCATATTCTTTTGCTGTAAATTATTTAAGGGGGGTTCAAAGAATGGTTTGAGGTTGATATTTCATGAAGGGATGAATAACATCGCAGGAAAATATAAGGAAATTAAAAAAAATAATAGCTTTTAATTAATAATCTTGTTTCCTGATTATTGGGCTTGGTTTCGTTGTTTCTGAACGCGCCTCACAGTATATAAGTATTAATTTTTGCCGTAACTGAATTTTTTTAAAGTTCTGATGCCCGAGAAGTAAATAAAAATGACACGCCTATTTTTCGGTCACTTTTGCAAATATTTCGGAAAAAATAATAAAATTAAAAATAATATGACTAATAAAGAATACAAAATGAAATATGTAAAAGTAGTATACGGTATATTTTCATTTTTAATTTTACACACACACACACACACACATATATATATGTATATATTATTTTTGTCGGAGATATCAGTAAATCATTACACGAAAACCTAAAGGGGCCGTAAGCACACTAGTGGAATGTTTCTTTTTATTTTTTTTTTGCAATTTTGCTGTTAATTAAAGCCAGCCCCATTTAGGGTAATAGCACGTTAAATGTTATTGTAATTAGACTAAGTTACCGTTTTATTACTCCGGTAACAACGCTGGGAGTAAAAGGAAACATTTGTATGGAGAAGTGTGTTACGTGCCTGGGAAAATAGTTGAGAGTGCCGGGTAGCCTATACAGAGGACAGGCGGTATTTCAGCACGATACGTTCACACCGCTTTTGTTACGCCTGCGTGCTGCATCAATTATGAGTAGCTTGCCGCTATTTCACTGGTTTAGCTATCACATCTATTATATAAAAGCTGTAATGAGAAACCCAAAGCGACAAATATCCCTTCAGTCACGTATCGTGTTTTGTTGAATCGCATACGGAATATCTGCCTCAGTGTATTTGTGACATTATTCATTTCACTTACGAATTTCAATGTTACTTCCTTATTTTCATCCGGTATTCTTTCATTTTTTCACAATATATCCCCTCGGAAGTCTCCAACGGTTAGCACTTTCCTTTTTAAAAGCTCTCTTTCTCTTGCATCTCTTTTACTTATGTTGTTTCTTTCCAAAGCTTTCCTAGCTTCTTTAATCCAAGCTCTTGTCGACTCCTTGTCCCAAAGATATTTAAATATCAGTTTTGGTATTCTGTAAGAGTTCAGTTTGTAAAAATGTCCAAAAAGTGGCAGTCATGTCTTCCATAGTGTTTCAGTTACGTCTACAATGTTACGAGAAACTGTTTCATTGTACCTCTGCAGTTTTTGTGGACCGAGTATTTTAAAAAAAGATGCTTCTTTCAAGGACTTAAAATCTGTCTAGGTTGTAATTCATTACTAGACATTCACGTGCATAAAGACTTTCCGGTTTACTACTGTGTTATAATGCTATATTTTCAAATTTTTAGACGGACCTTTTGTTGTAAATGTTCAAAGGATCAAAGGTTTGTTAAGCTTATGGGACTTAACTACGGGGTCATCGGTCCCTAAACTTACAAACTAATTATGAACTACTTAGGAACTAGGACGGTACAAATATCCATGCCCGAGGGGGGATTCGAACCCCCGACCGTAGTTACCGTGCAGACCGTGACTGAAGCGTCTCAGTCCCCGCGGCCGGCTGTAAATGTTCCTCTTTATTCCAAATACACTATTTTATGTAGTCTCTCATCTCGATGAAATTTTCCTACGCCATTTTCTTGAATCATTTATACCAAATAATTAAATTTATTTGCTATTTTCATCTGCTCAGTGTCAGTTACTAGGATTTTTCGAGTATTTTCGTTTATTTTTTATTTTTATTTTTATTTATTTTTCACCCCTAACAGATATTCGTCAACCAGCTTTGTTGACTATGTCTCATAGGAGATTGGTTTGTATCTCTGCATTTGTTAGGCTATCAGAATGAATGGAAAAATATTTCGAAAATTAATATGCATTTACGTATAATTATTTAGTAGCAATCCAAGTCAGCTTCACAAGGGTGGAATTTAAGTTCTATAAGTATAAAAACCTATCTCTCCCTCTCTCTCTCTCTCTCTCTCTCTCTCTCTCTCTCTCTCTCTCTCTGTGTGTGTGTGTGTGTGTGTGTGTATGTTTAATTGGTTGCCACGTTCTACGTAATATGATTAAACTCAACGAATACCATGCTTATAAAATGCTCAGTTCATATTTATATGTTAGTATCACAGTCTAATGTTTTTCATCTGGCACTTGGGACGACAGTAACTATAGCCACACTATAAATGTACTGTCTGAACAAGAAATGTCACAGAAGCGACGCTAGTGCTGCACGTGGCAGCACTGCAAAACACCATGGCATGATACAAATGGTTGTTTCTCCACTAGGGATGCTTCTGTTGTTCCATGTGCACGACATATACTTTCATTTATACGTTAATAAATATCTTGATCTGATCCTCTACCAAACTTCATGTGATCAGCTACTGGGTTAATCTGATTTCCTGAAGATTTCATCAAATTTACTACCCATTAATATTTTTGTTCAAAGGCCTTTTCGAGTATGTTTTGTCTCACCAGAGTAATAAATCTACCCCAGTGTTTTACTATTGTATCGCGTATCTCCGTCCCTTTTGCTCTGTGAGGCGGTACAAAAAGGGTTTATGGATGTTTGCGACTCACCATCGAGCAGCGGCAGCACAAGGCTGGTTTCTCGGTCGGTCCCCGCGCCGTCCGTGTAGCGAGCCCTGCAACACAAAAGCACGCACAGGTCACGCCAGGGCCGGCACCACTGCGCATGCGCGAGATCGTGGCGGCGTGACGTGCGCAAAACAGCACGTCACACCGGGCTGTGCGCGAGGCTGCGCTGCTAATGCGGCGGCATAGCCCTGGAAACAGCACGGCGCGCTGCCTCACAGACAGAGAGAGTACACGTTCATCACACGTCAACAGGGATTCCCGATATGAAGCAACGTGTCAGGGATTATTTCAGGAGTCTTCTCTGGGTCTGCTGCTCTTTCCAATATATGAGCCGCGTATAGCGTACTTTAATGAGCTTCTGTGTTTACATCAAACAAACAGAAATGTATTTTTAAACCCGTTTCATCACTTGGTAAAAGTCTTCACTTATACTGCTTTTTGAAGTAATATTTAATAATCTTCAGGCAGTTATGGTGCCGGCTGCGGTGGCCAAGGGGACTGAGTCGCGCCAGTCACGGTCTGCACGGCCACTACGGTCGGGGGTTTGAATCCCCCCTCGGGCATTGAGGTTTGTGCCGTCCTTAGTGTTAGCTAGTTCAAAGTAGTTTGGAACTTTAGGGACTGATGACCCCGTAGTTTAAGTCACATAAGCTGTACAAACATTTGAACTTATTTTTGCAGTTATGGCGTTAAACATTGCTACCTTATACAAGGCCTTAGCTTGTTTATATACTGACTTATGCAACATCTGACGCCCCAATTCACCCGTTTTTGTTGCTGTCTTCAGTCCAAAGACTGATTTGATGCAGCTCTCCACACTATCCTGTCCTGTGCAAGCCTCTTTGAGAATACGTGTAGTAACCTACAACTTTTTGAATCTCCTTACTCTCTTTGTCCCTTGGTCTCCCTCTACGATCTTTACCCCACACACTTACTTTTGATGATAAGTTGACTATTCCTTGATGTCTCAGAATGTGTCCCACCAGTATATCCCTTCTCTTCGTCAGGATATCCCAGAAACTTGTTTTCTCCCCAATTCTGTTAAGCACCTCCTCCGTAGTTACGTGGTCCACCCATCTAATCTTCATCATTCGACTGTAGCACAGCATTTCCAAAGCTTCTATCATCTTTTTGTTTTGCTACCCAAATAACGAAGCTCATCTACTACTTTTATTGCCTCATTACCTAATCAAATTCGTTCAGCATCGCCTGATTTTTTGACACTACATTCCATTACCCTCGTTTTATTCTTGTTAAATTTCATCTTATACTTTCCTTTCAAGACACTTTCCATTCTGTTTAATTGTTCTTCCAGGTCCTTTGCTGTCCTAACTGAATTACTATGTCATCAGCAGACCGCAAGGTTTTTATTCCCTATCCCTGGACTTTAATTACCTCTCCAAATTTCTCCTTATTTTCCTTCACAGCTTGCTCAAGGCTACAACCCTATCTTACTCCCTTCCCAACCACTGCGACCCTTTCATGTCCCTCGACTCTAATAATTGCGATCTGGTTTTTGTACCAGCTGAATATAACTATTCGCTCCCCTATATTTTACCCCTGCTAACTTCAGAATTTGGAAGAGTGTATTTCAGTCAACATTTTCAGAAGATTTTTCCAGAACCACAAAGGCTAAAAACGTAGGTTTCTCTTTCCTTAATCTATGTTCTAGGATAAGTCGTAATGTATTGCCTCGCGTTTTCCTAAATTTCTCCTAAATCCAAACTGATCTTCCCCAAGATCGCATTCCACCAGTTTTTCCATTCTTCTGTGAATAATGCTTGTTAGTATTTTGCAGCCACGACTTATTAATCTGGTAGTTCTGTAATTTTCAAATTTGTCTGCACGTTCTTTCAAATGTTCAAATGTTTGTATAGTCTATGGGACTTAACTACGGGGTCATCAGTCCCTAAACTTACAAACTACTTATGAACTACTTACGTACTAGGACGGCACAAATATCCATGCCCGAGGGGGGATTCGAACCCCCGACCGTAGCGGCCGTGCAGACCATGACTAGTGCGGCTTAGTCTCCTCGGCCACCACGGCCGACGCGCGTTCTTTCTTAAGAACTGGAATCACTATATTCTTCTTGAGGTCTGAGGGTATTTCCCCTGTCTCATTCATCTTGCATACCAGGTGGAACAATTTCTTCATGACTCGCTCTCCTAATGATAACAGCAGTTCAGACGGAAGATCATCTACTCCAGGGGCCTTGATACTACTTGAATCTTTTACTGTTCTGTCAAATTCTTGTCGCACTAGAGCATCTCACATCTCATCTTCCTGTACTTCGCATTTCATTTCTAGAATACTGCCTTTAACTTTATTTCCTTTGTACAGGCCTTCTAAATATTCCTTCCACCCCCACCTTTGTATAAATTCAAAGTAATCATCGGTGCTTGTGTCAAAGATAACTATGAAAATTGCTACACAGTTAATTTCTGGAGGCTGAAGGTACAAATACGTGGGTTGGAACTTAATTAGTGACAACACTGCTTTGGAGACACTAAGCAATGGAATCTAATACTGTCGCTGATAGTACCGGCTGTTGTCAAAGCTACCTGACCTTCGAGCAAATAGACTCGCCCATCCTACGTCACCGGCTTGCGCACAATCGAGGGAAAAACAGTCACTTGTGAGCGAGTGGTCTCCAAATCTCAAAGTTACTTTTTTATAGTAATAAATGTATTTCAAAGTGGACGTCTTGCCTCATTTGGTTTTGCCGCCGCCCCGGGCCTCCGAAAGTCTTAGTCCTCTGCTGGGTCTCATAGTCAAACTAGTGCCTTATTTCGATCGTTAAGTGGCTGCATATCTGCAAAAATTTTCAAATGTTTATAGCGCTTATGGGACTTAACTACGGGGTCATCAGTCCCTAAACTTACAAACTACTTATGAACTAGCTTATACTAAAGACGGCACAAACATCCATGCCCTAAGTGGGATTCGAACTACCGACCGCAGCGGCCATGCCGACCGTGACTGGCACGCCGCAGACCGCTCGGCCACTGCGGCCGGCTGCATTTCTGCCAAGCTTGCTATCTAAACTCACGTACCGCGTGCAGTCTGGTAAAAACATGGCGGATAACGACCTGTTGTCACTGTCTCCATATAGAGGCTCTCTAGTACGACGACTCACGTCCGCCACGTACTCGAAATCCAAGTTTTTCATTTCACTCGCCTAAATGTCTCTACAATGAGGCAGAACCTGTCAGCATTCGTGATCCTTTTCGAAGTATTACGTCATTATCAAGAGCGTATAAAATTAACTTCTCTTACCAACATTTCTGTAAAGGTCAAGGGAATTACTGCATTTTTGCAGGGAATATCAAGAACCATGTTCATTGGGAGAGACAAACAATGAACATTTGAAAGGAAATTAAAGTTCTGGTTACCTGCGAAAACAATATTAGATGTTTTCTACTTGCATATAATTTTGAACAAGAAAACATGTCGCAATTACCTGTTGAAATCGTCGAGGGACAACGGAGAGAGCAAAAGAGATGTTACAGAGAGAGACGGTAACTATAATTGAAAACCGTGCACAGTGCCACGTTCCTCACGAAACAAAAAACAAACAGACGCGCGAGCATCGCCAGCGGATAGTTGCGGCCATGCATATTCATAGAATAATTTGATGGCGAACAACCGGAGCGCCGTGCATCCCCCTCCATTAATGTACCGCCCATCAGTTAGTTAGAACGCAATTCCACGGTGAATACATTCACAGCAACAAAAAAATGAAATGAAACATTACAACTAAATGTGGGCACGTGTGACAATATTTATCGGACCGTGCAAATTTAGGTACTCACAGGATCAATTCTAATGCCTAACTCATTTCAGTAAAAAAATTATAATATGAGAATATGATAAATTCTGTTATTCAACGGGAAAAATATTTGTGGTCTTCACTCTCACGACGTATGTGTAGGTCAATATATAAAAAACTGGTATTAATGTTATCCTTTAGTAAAGGACAACTTAAATCGAATGTCTTCAAATCTCTTAAGTGTCAATCACTTTTTAAAATTACTTAACCTCACTACAGTAAGAAACTTCCTGGCAGGTTAAAACAATGAACGGAACTAGGATTCGAACCCGGGATCTTTGCCTTTTCCGAGAACTCGCTCTACTAAGTGAGCTATCCTGGCACGCTTCACGTAACCGTCCTGACAGCTTTAGTTCCGCCAGAACCTCGCCTCCTAACTTCCAAACTTAAAATACGTTTTCCTGCGAACCTTGCACTACTACACTCCTGGAAGTAGGGATAATGTGGAAACAGGGCTTAGACACAACCCAGGGCAGTGTTTCACAACCTTTTCGAATATGCGACCCCCTTACAAGTAAAAATATTTTGGCGACCTCCCACCTTCTCAAGAACCGTAATAAAACTATGTAATCTCAAAGAAAACAAATGTAATCTTTCTTTCGCTCCAGTTATCTTTTTATTTTTTTGTATATTTTTCGGAATAGAACACGTTATCCTGTTTTGCATGATTTCCAACAGGTAAACATATGTTTCTTAATGAGTATTAATTCAAGTAGCAAGTCAGTCTAGATCGCAATTTCTTTTATTTCACTGGTAACCAGTTTCGGTCACTTACATGACCATCAGCAGACCACAACTGTAATGATACGTAATATGACTCCTAAATAATCTAGTTCATATATTTAAACAAGATACTGAAATTAGAACATCGTAAAATGATGCTGTGTAGTCCCGATTTTCCTATATCTCATTTTATATGTTTAACAAAATATTGATTTAGATAGAGGTTTAAATAACATTGACACAATTTCTGCACAACCTCTCGTATTATTCCATGTTACATACAGGGTGAAAAGTTTTTAAACCGAAAAACTCTGGGATGATGTAGGGGGCATCAAAACAAATATGTTTCCCTAATGTCATTTTTTTCCTATAAGGATAATTTAAACCGATAGAGGAAGATTTGTCTGGCGGCAAATTAATTAAGTCAACAAACACTTTCCATTTTTTTAATCACCAGGATACAATACATTAACGGAGCCCAATTACAAATATATTAGATTTTTAAAAATGCCTCAATAGACACGTAAACAAAGGTTACATCGTCGGATCATGTTCTGTCTGACGCGGGTTATAAAAAACCCAGGAGTATCCTGAATTGTTCCTGCTGCTGCTACTACTATCCGGGCAACCAGATCCTCTTCTGATGCAACAGGAGTTGCGTAAACAAGTTGTGCATCTCTCCCCAAACAAAGAACTCCAGAGGGGACATCTGGGGATCTAGCAGGCCACTGTACGGGACCACTTCTGCCAATCCACGTTTCTGGGAACCGTCGGTCCAGGAATCGACGCACACGACGAATGAAATGCGCCGACGCCCCGTCATGTTGGAACCACATGCGTTGTCTTGTAGAGAGCGGGACGTCTTCCAGCAATTACGGCATTGCTCTGGCAAGAAAGCTGCCTGCCTGCCATTTAACATGGCCTCCACCGGTTTCAATACTCCTCATAGGAAAAACGACATTAGAGAAAAAATATTTGTTTTGTTGTCCCCTACAATATCCCAGAGTTTGTCGGTTTAAATACTTTTCACACAGGTACTCATCTGAGTTCACATTCAGTCATATATAACGTATGTTACTTATTGTTTGAGTGTTTATGTCCGGGTTAAAAACTGATATTTTGTGCGTAGTATTTTTGCGAAGTGAAGCCGCGTATTATTTCGCTATATATCAGCTGAAATTTCTGTGATTTTGTTCAAATGTTTAAACTGCGGGGTCATCAGTTCCTAAACTTACTAATTACTTATGAACTACCTGATACTAAAGACAGCATAAACATCCATGCCCAAGGGGGGATTCGAATCACAGACGGGGAAGGGCCTCACACATCGTAGCATAGCGCCTCAATGCGCTCGGCCGCTCCGCCACGGCTGTGATTTTGTCTGTGGCAATTATAGGTACGAAATAATGTGTGATATTTATGGGAAATATTTTAATAGACTGATTAAATGATATTATTTAACATTATAGTTGTGGTCTGATGATGGTTATGTAAGTAACCGAAACCGGTTACCAGTGAAATAACAGAAATTGCGATCTAGACTGCCATGTTACTTGAATTAATAATTACTTCTAATATCGCTGATATCCATAATGTCCTAAAAACAATTGATTAATGAGTGTTTCGTATTTCACGCAAAACTAAGAAGAAGCGAATTAGGCTCATTAAGAAAGGTCCAAATGCATGGACATATTGTAAAGTAGTAGATCTCGTTTTCGGATTTTTCCGAATTACTTTTTGTATAATGTTCTTTTACCTGTCGATTGTTCCTGACTAGAGTTTTCAGGCTTTGTACTTATTCATCATTAACACACTATAACAAAACAATATATGATCTATACAATTCATAATTAATGTTACAAAAACAACTCCATCATTTTAACATTAAATAAATTTCACTTAGGCATACTCTTGGTATTACGGAACTCCGAGTTATTTTATGATGTAAGTACTTCCTTCTGTAACGGCGTCCCCGAAGCAAGACTTGGCGACCCCCGTGCGGGTCACGATCCACAGTTTGGAAAACAGTGCCCTAGAACAGTGGTTCCCAATCTTTTCTATGATAGGACCCACAATCTATGTGGAAAAATTTTCGCGACCCACTCAAAAGACCAGTTTTATATGAATGTAATGGTAATATCTTTGAGTATTGGTAGATGACGGGAAATTTTAATGCGGTAGGACAACACAAGAAATGTTACACTTTCTGCGGAGCTATGAACATAGTTTATTGTATTATTTTCCAAAGAGTTACACCACAAAGATATAATTTTTTAAATGGAACAATAGTTTTTTCCTTTCGTGCATTGGATTCGTTGAAACCAGCTGCGTAGAAATCAATTTGAACTACATTCCGATCACTGTTAGCTTGGGAGCTACAACCCTTCAAAGTTTAGAGGTGGGAGGCTACGACAGCGTAGCTGACTGGCTGGTGGTCATGAGACAGTGAGCCGTGCCCCAGGGGATAGCCACTCGGCCAGTTAGCTACGCTATTGCAGCCTCCGCCCCCGGAACTTTGAAGGGTTGTAGCTCCCAAACTAACAGTGATAGGAATGTAGTTTAAATTGATTTGGACGCAGCTGGTTTAAGCGAATCCAATACACGATATTGGTATCTGGAGCTATTGCATCTGCATACTCTAAAAGGAAACTAATTGGTATAAAATCGGAACCGTGAGACTTTCTTTTGTTAATTGATTTAAGTTGCTTTAATACACCAGGGGTATCTACTAAATTACACATGCTGGAAGCTGTTCTTGATACGAATTCTGGAGTATTTGCTTCGTTTTATTTCGTGTAGGAATTTCCGAAAACTGTGTTAAGCAACTCTGCTTTGGCAAACCTGCCGTCAGTAGCATCACAATTACTATCGCGTAGTGAAGATATTGATTGAGTTTTATCGCTAATTTACGTTACATATGACCAGAATTTCTTAGGATTCTCTACCAAATTACGTGACAGGGTTTCGTTGTGGAAAGTATTATAAGCTTCTCGCATTGACGTTAGTGCTAAATTTTGAGTTTCTGTAAAAGCCTGGAAGTCTTGAGGATTGTGTGTTCGTTTAAACTTGGCGTGCTTTTTTCTTTGCTTTTGCAAGAGAGAACTAATCTGTTTTGTGTACCACGGCGGGTCGGACCCCTCTTTTCTAATTTGTATGATATAAATCTGTCAATGGTCGTCGATATTATTTCTTTGAACGTAAGCCTCATCTGATATACACTCACATTGCTAGACTGGAGATTCTCACTCAGGGAAGCGTTAATCTACTTTTATCTGTTTTTTTTTTAATAGATATACTTTTCGTTCATTTTTTGTAGATTCAGGAAATCTGATATTCATTCTCGTTTCGACAACTTTGTATTCACTAATCACTATGTGTGTTTATATCCTCTTAATTAGTTTGGGAGTATTGTTGCTAAGAGGTCAAGTATATTTTCACAACCATTTACTGTTCTAGTAGGTTCGTGAACTAAATGCTCGAGGCAGGGCCGGAATTAGGTGAGGGGAACAGGGGTACGTGCGCCCCCCCCTCTCCAGTCAGGACGACAAAAGAGAGAGAGAGAGAGAGAGAGAGAGAGAGAGAGAGAGAGAGAGAGAGAGAAGGTTGGAGGTAGAGGAAGGGAGAGAGAGAATCTCAACTTTTACTTACAGGCAGATGTAACTCTGAGTTTTGCAATGCAAAATTTCTGTAATTAACATTGCGAACGGAACATCGGTCTGAGATACGCTCACCGTGGCGGAATAGCTGTGCGCGTAAGTTGCCGATTCATGCTCTGGCTGATGGCAGCGGCAGGAGGCGTGTACCACGGCTGCCGTGAGCGGAAGGCAGCGTCGCATTGTTGCGAACGTCACCCGTGACAAGTGTTTCATCCAGTATGATGAAAAAAAGATGAAACAAATGTGCCCACAGCTTAACCCAGGGTATTCAGGATCTTAATTTAATTCTATTTGTAATTGTTTCTCTGCTTGGCCAGATGGGTTTATGCCCACAGGATTATGGTATTAAAAGAGACAATTGAATTACTGGTAATCATACAAAAACCCAGGGAACATGGTTTGATTGCCTTTTTGATAAAAGTAGTGTTCATCTCATCAGATTCCCTGTTTTTTATTTTTATTATTATTATTTTGTGGTTAATTTTGAAACTTCTTGCTGTTTAATGTGGTTGAATCATTTTAAAATTTCTGTAATCAGAAGCACTTGAAAATGACGCCAGTGTGGGCAGAAATTACACTGCATTGGTAGCTAGATGGAAAAATATTAACAAGTTTATTTTCTTTTTTTCCTATATCAATTATATGTGATAATGACTGTAATAAAAATTATTACTAGTGTATATATATTTAGGGTGTTACAAAAAGGTAAGACCAAACTTTCAGGAAACATTCCTCACACACAGAGAAAGAAAATATGTTATGTGGACATGTGTCCAGAATCGCTTAATTTCCATGTTAGAGCTCATTTCATTACTTCTCTTCAAATCACATTAATCATGGAATGGAAACACACAGCAACAGAACGTACCAGCGTGACTTCAAACACTTTGTTACAGGAAATGTTCAAAATTTTCTCCGTTAGCGAGGATACATGCATCCACCGTCCGTCGCATGGAATCCCTGATGCGCTGATGCAGCTCTAGAGAATGGCGTATTCTATCACAGTCGTCCACAATACGAGCACGAAGAGTCTCTACATTTGGAACCGGGGTTGCGTAGACAAGAGCTTTCAAATGCCCCCATGCATGAAAGTCAAGAGGGTTGAGGTCAGGAGAGCGTGGACGCCATGGAATTGGTCCGCCTGTACCAATCCATCGGACACCGAGTCTGTTGTTCAGAAGCATACGAACACGTCGACTGAAATGTGCAGGACTTCCATCGTGCATGAACCACATGTTGTGTCGTACTTATAAAGGCACATATTCTAGCAGCACAGGTAGAGTATCCCTTATGAAATCACGACAACGTGCTCCAGTGAGCGTAGGTGGATGAACATGAGGCCCAATGAAGACATCACCAACAATTCCTGCCCAAACGTTCGCAGAAAATCTGTGTTGATGTTGATGACGTGATTGCACAATTGCTTGCGGATTCTCGTCAGCCCACACATGTTGACTGTGAAAATTTACAATTTGATCATGTTGGAATGAAGCCTCATCCGTAAATGAAGTACTAAAATAAGCTCTAACATGGAAATTAAGCGTTTCTGGACACACACACACACACACACACACTATATATATATATATATATATATATATATATATATATGTGTGTGTGTGTGTGTGTGTGTGTGTGTGTGTGTGTGTGTATGTGTGTGCGTGTGTGAGTGTGTGTGTGTGTGTGTTTTAAATTAGTCTTATAAAGCTTTTGCGGATGTGTTCACCTTCACAAAAATGTTCAAATATTTGTTAAGCTTATGGGACATACCTGGAGGGTCTGGTCATCAGTCCCTATATGTTCACCTTCGTTAGCCTTGTGGTCCACCGGGGAAAAAAAAATACTCTACCTGCCAATGCCTCGAGAATGCGTTTAGTACGAAATGGAGAGGTACTGAAAATGGAGTGAATTAATTGAAGCCCAGTCAGACAAAATAGAGTGGAAAAGTCACGTAGATAACGAGTGTCATCCACGAGGGAAACTGGCGTTTAAAACTAACTTAGGCTAAGGACAAGACAAACATCCATACCCGAAGAGGACTCGAACCTCTGGCGGGAACGGCCCCGCAGGCACAGTATAAGTTTCAATTGAAATATCCCGGAAAAATCAACATAATTGACTATAGAGGCGCAAGTATTTATCACAACTGTTGTTACGGGTGAAGCATGTTATTGCATATGCTGGATGTTTTGACGCACAGAGACGCGCCACGCAGACACCTCTTGGTGCTATAGTGGAGGTACACGCGCCTTAATGGCGTCCTTGGAGCCGCCTCGCTGGTCCTGGGAGAGGCTTCCGCGCGCTGTTTTTACTGCGCCCTGGCGGCTGTTTTCCGTAGCTCCGCGTCCCAACAAGACCAACATTTACCCTGCTGCCGGCGCGCACGTAGCGTTCCCCAGCAGAGTGACAAAACAGTGGCAAAGTGCTTTCTCCAGCCACTATTCCGGGAACAGCCCGAGGCCTCAAGGCAAACTCGCCGGGAATTTTACACTCCGAGGGATGCTTCTATGTCTATTGGTGGCTCCAGAGCCGCCGTGTTTGGCGTATGCTATCGTTAAACCATTGCATAAAAAAGGGGATACGAGTGATGCCAACAAGTCACTTCTAACTTCACTTAACCAAACTTTTTTGAAAAAGTTATGTATTCTCGAGTAGCTTCACATATTAGTAAAAGTAAAGTTCTAACAAAATGTCAGTTTGGTATTAAAAAAATCTTTTCAACAGAAAATACTATATATACACATTCAATGATGAAATATTAAATACTCTAAATAACCAGATATCACCTGTAGGGATTTTTTATGATCTCTCAAAGGCTTTTGATTGTGTAAGAAATGGGATTCTTCTAGAAAAGTATAAATATTGTGGTATGATTCGGACAGTGCGCAAATGGTTTAAATTATGGTCAGATAGTTGAAATAAGTAGTTCACGTGATACGGAAGAAACAATTAATTCCTCTAACTGGGAAGAGTGAGGGTACCTTAGTACCCAATTGCTTATTATGAATGAACAAATTATATTTATTGGTAAAATAAATGTAGTTATCAGAGCGTAAAGTAATTTATTTATACTAGAGTTTATTTGTTTATTTCATCATGTGCACGGTATTCCACATAGCTTTAATTGGCAAAGTAGGCGGCAAAGATGTTACTGAGCCATCGGACCACGGAATACTGCGGTCAAGGAGATATAGCTTATATATATTCTGATGTTGTGATTATTGTTGGTGTTGATTTTGAAAAAGTACCGAAATAAATGAGACTGAACTTGAAAAACATCGATTTTTTTTTAAGATGCAATAAAAAAGTAAAATAAGAACATTATATTCCGATTTCGTACGTAAAACTCTCCACAAGAGAAGAAAGAAGACTGTGGAAACGACGAGGGTTCCAGATTTGACAAGAAAACAAGGTAATTTATTAAAAACTACAGGGGACCCTCGCAGAATGTATAAAAATGGGGTCCTACAAGATACAGTCTTCGTCCTTTGCTGTTCTTAATATATATTAATGACTTACCATTCTATACTAACGAAGATGTTAAACTAATTCTTTCTGCTGACGATACAAGTATAGCTATCATGCCTGAAAAACGGGAATTAACTGATGCAATTGTAAATGATGTCTTTCAGAAAATTATTAAGTGTTTATCTGTGAATGGCCTGTCATTAACCTTTGATAAACCACAGTATATACAGTTTCATATAGTAAATCGCATGATACCATTAATAAATATAGACTTTGAACAGAAATCTGTATCTAAGGTAGAAAAATCCTAAATTTTACGCGTTTGCATTGACGAGGGAACTGAAAGAAACACATTAGAGATCTGCTGAAATGTTTGAATCCAGCTACTGATACTATCAGGGTCATTTCAAAATTTAGTGATGTACAATCAGTAAATTAGCTTACTATGCCTATTTACATTCACTGCTTTCATATCGGATCATATTCTTGGGCAATAGCCGGCCCCGGTGGCCGAGGGGACTAAGGCACTCCAGTCACGGTCTGCACGGCCACTACGGTCGGGGGTTCGAATCCCCCCTCGGGCATGGATATTTGTGCCGTCCTAGTTCGTAAGTAGTTCATAAGTAGTTTGTAAGTTTAGGGATTGATGACCCCGTAGTTAAATCCCATAGACTATACAAACATTTGATTTGATTCTTGGGCAATTCAACATTGAGTAAAAATGTATTAATTGCACAAAAGCGTGTAATCAGAGTAATTGCTGGAGCCCACCCAAGAGCATCCTGTAGACATTTATTTAGGGATCTAGGGATCTTCACTGTAGCTTCATTATATATATATATATATATATATATATATATATATACACTCATGAAATTTGTTATTAACAATCCGACCCAATTCAAAAATAATAGCAGTGTGCATCGCTACCACACTAGGAGGAAAGGTGATATTCAGTATTCAAGATTAAATATGGCTTTGGCACAGAAATGGGTGAATTATGCTCCCACAAAGTCTTCGGTCACTTACCAAGTAGCATCAAAAGTCTGACAGATAGCCAACTAGTATTTGAAAAGAATTTATGAATGGAAACTCCTTCCAAACTTTAGATCAATTTTTAGATAAAACTTAGTAACTACGCCAAAAAATACATAAAAATACATTTAAATTAAAAAAAAATAGACATAAAAATTCCTTAAAATATTGAATGTCATGTAAAGACACAATTTATTAATCTGACGCGTTCCACATCATTGCGAAATGTTGTATTTATGATCTATGGAACAAGTATTAAGTTAATATAAACGACGTCTTTTCAAAAAATTTCGGAATTATCTCAACAACATGTTTCTATGTCTACCTTTTACTTATTCTGCATGGTCTCGTTCGAAATAGTCTCCTCCATGTTTCATTACGAGCTCTTAAAGTTGTCGGTACACGGAGTGTATATATGAAGGTATGGCAACGTTTCGAGTCCACCGTGTGACTGGACGCTCAGAAACGGCACAACTTGTGTATACGAGACTCGTGCCTGAACGTGGCACGCGAGATCGCAGCGTTCTCCAGCATCAGATGACAGCATCGGGTTCTGCAGTCACACTGTTTACGAAATAGTCGGAGTGAAATTCCTGCTTTACCCCTATTAGAACACACTTTTTCTTCTTGTGTCTATGCTACATAAGCAAAAACTTCAATATCTATGAACATAAGGCATTTAGGAATGTGACATGTCAGTCAACAAGTGCTGCGACTTATAAACTTTCATGACAAATTCTGCGATACAACATTAGAATGAATCATCCCATAAGACAATCACCAATCTCGGCTTTTAGTAAAACAAAAAACAAAAACAAACAAACAAACAAAATTAGTTTTCGTCAACAATCCTTACTATTCAGTAGTACAATATGTAGAACGTGTTAAATACAAGACTTCAAACGTGAAGTGTATATTTTACTCCAAGGAAGGTGCAAACTGAACTAATCGAACAAACTCGCTTCTCAGAGAACGCGGACTTGTATAAATATAGCATCGAAAATAATACAGTATACTTCTATCAAATCAATAAGAAAGTCTTTGAAACTATTAGAAAAGGCGACTATGACGAAAAAAACTTTTTAACACATACAGCCGAAACAGCGCCAGTTTCGTAGTTCGTGACACTACTAACTGCGTTACAACAGTCAGTCATGAGGGGTCTTCGCGTTACATCTTACAAGCGGTGGCGTATACTATTCGTAGCTATGCTGTTTTCCGAGTAGTTACAACAAATGATATGAAGAACAGGTATCTTCTGTCTGCCGCCTTGAAACGCCAAAATTTCATGATATGAAAATTCTTCAATCACATATAAGACGTTACCAGTTATTTTATTACAAGAAATAGTACCTACAGAGACTCGTTTTCGAGTATCCCTTATAAAATTTCTCCATGATCTCCTATTAAATGCTAACATTGATGCTCCGTTTGATGTTTATTCTGTTACTTCAAAATCATTCTTGATCGAATCCAAGTACTTTCTCCTTTCTGTATGTCAACGCCTCCTACACTCTACTGCCAAACGTGTGTCTCTTACGTAATCTTTCTCCTCCCATGTGTGTACCATGACCCACCATGTATGCTAGTTTGCTCTAACTCCGTTAACTATGGTGTTAATTTTCAGTTTTCCTTTGGTTTCTTCTTTATGGACTCCATCCTGCCATTGACTCCATATATTAGAACTTTCCATCATCCTTCCTACTTTCGTATCTATACCCTAATCCTGATTAATAAGGTACCCTGTCTTTACCCAGCTTTTACTTCCGTACAACGAAGTTGGTCTAAAGATTGAACGGTGCACTGCTGACTTAGTCTTCGTACTGACTTAATTCTTGAAGAAAAGAGTAGATCGTAGTTGAGCGCTCAGTGAATAACATTTGCTACACCTTGATTCCGCTTCTGTCACTATGTTGCAGTTCTGTGAGAAAATACATTCTAAGTACTTGAAACTGTCCATCTGTTCTCAGTTTGATCCTCCTATCTGGTATCCAACCTGTTAAAGTCTATTTTCCACAGACATCTACAAAATGCTGCACTTATTTCCCAAACACCCTTTACATTATCTTTATTTTGAAGTAGATATACATCACTTGGCACCCATGTCAAGTCGTTAAGTCAGCATAACATTTTTGTTCCTATACTCTCAGAATCGTTTCCTAAAGGTAATTCCCATTTATCACAACCACTCTGTAGATGTTGTCTGACACATTTCGTACGTATCAATAAAATTTGGACGGCCTTTTTTAACCGGACAAACCGGTGCGCTATAATAGGGTATAACAAGGGTTTTCATGTTAATGGGACAGTAGTAGTGACGTCACAGGACAGTTGACAATAATTACCCGAGAAAACTACTCGAATTTGCGACCTGATCTCGTATAAATTGTTATGTAGTTGGAGGTCGAGAAGTTTTAACTGCTACATATTCAATATACTTAATACTAGGTAGTCATATTTTTATATACTTTCTTTGGTCGTGTTAGTTCTATCTAATGAGTTTACTGCTTTAAGCAGTATTTGTTGTAGATATTCAATCAACGAGGGAATTAAATTGGGATCGTAAACAAAGTAACCTAATTGTCACCGATTTACCCAGAACAAATAAAACATAAAAGATCATAGTTATCAATCGGCGGTACAAAATTTTGCGTTCTCGCTATTATCGTTCAATCCCACGAGAGCAAACAAGCGCCATCGAACATGGGCGCAATAACGTTTAATACACGGAACTAATCGAATGACAGAGTTCATCAAATACGTCGGACCGTAATAAACGGGCAAACGTTGTGTTCAAACAGTCGGAGCAAACACAGCGCCTTATTCCAATATGGCCACGAAATCGCGCTTAGCCTTTGTTGATGTTTATTAGCAGTGCGTTAATGCAATTCACTGAGACAGGCGGACAGCGTACACAAGCTGGGAGTGTCCTGTGCATTATATGAACTTGGTGTCGATTAATGCAGTGTCCATTGTATGTTAGCCCAAGAAAAGTAACGAAGAACTATAACAACCGAGAAGTTTTGAATATAATTCTGGGAAATCAGGTTTGGGCACGTGAGTTGCCCACAGGCACTGCGGGCAAGAGTGTCGTATTCTCTTCCTCGCCAACACGTTTGAAGGTTGTCGATAATAGGCGAATGACACCAGAAGTCTGAGTTCGTAACCACATTAAACTGTATTGTAATTGTTATTGTACGACATTGCACTGTATTCTAACGATTATCTGGAGGAGTATAGTCTTAAAGACCAATCTGATGGAATACAGGAGTACCATCGAATTGAAACGAAACAACAGCTTATAAACTTTAAGTGGTAAAGAAAATTAAAAGAATTTACGTTACATGTCTTTAGAGGCTGCAATTCGAACGCCCACAGCAAAAATGCTAAATAAGTTTAATTTGTTTCATCATTTAGACAAGTCACAATCATGTGTAACATTTACGGTTGAGTTTCAGCATTGAATCGAAAAGGTGGAATAATCTACGTAATTTACCTTTTCATTCCATCCCTTGTTATATGTGACATACTCTAGGTGAATACTATAAGCATCAATCAACTGTATAATTAGTGTTGTTTAGATTTTCGCCGTCTTTAATAGGAAATTATAATGGTAAACTATGAGGATTGTTCTGAACAAATAGTACTCCTTTTGCTGACCTTTTCTATTGTAATATTCACCTGGAAGAAATGTACGTCGACACAGGGCCATTTATCATTAGGTTAGGCGTTGATAGATCTCTTGCGCATTGACTATAGTTGAATGTACGGAGTGGGCAGTTTTCATATCGTTGCTTAGTCAGACGCACGAATTAGATAACTAGCATCCCTCTGATTTACAAGCACGACTACTTATAAGGTGTGCAGAGTGCATCGACGTTGTCGCCAATGATCAGCGGAAGATGCACATGCTCGTAAGCCAGGACCCGGACAGCGATGATTCCCAGATGCTCACCAAGAACGTCGCATCTTATGAAGACTGATCATAAAGAATCAGCAAAAGATGTGGTTGAAACAGATGATGACACACACAAGGGAAAAATACTAAATGTATTCTTCCGAAGCTGTTCGATAGAAAAAGTTCCACTGTAGTTTCTTCTGTAAATTATATGACAGACCTCAAAAATGCAAATATCGAAATGAATGTCAGAGGAATGGTAAAGCAACTGGAATCGCCCAACAGAGGAAAGACTGCTGCACCTGATGGGATACCAATTGGATTTTACACAGAGTAAGAACTTCCTCACCATTCAGCAACAAGAGTATCGTAGGTCCCTTCGAGATGGAAGTGTTCCTAGTGATTGAAGAAAAAAAGTGTAGGCCCTTCCCGTTTTCAAGAAAGATCGTTGATCAGATGCGCAAAACACATAAGTCCATAGGTTGCAGAATTTTGTAATATCTTTCATAAAAGAGTATTATGACATTACTGTGGTCCGAAAGTCTCCTCTGTAGGAATCGACAGTGTTTCCGAAAGCAAAGATCACGTGAAACACAACTGCTGTTTTTCCGTCTTGTTGGTTGGACGGCAAACAGCAGTGGGATTGAAGAAAGAGGGGAAGAGGCATTAACAAGGTGAGTAGATTATATATCAATCTAAAAATAAATAACGTGCAGAAATAGAAACTAAAATAAAAAGGTGTTTCTAATCTATATATGCGAGACGAATTGTACAAACCTATGTATCATTTACAGAACCACAGAAGATGCTTTACAAGAAAAGGCGAAACGCATTTGGTGTGAAATAATTGTCTTAATTGCTGTCAGCATAAGCCGGAAAACCTCTAATAGTTAATTTTAAGAGCTTCTGCGGAAGATGGCGACACACCAAACATAGTACTTTGATATCCCACTGATCTTTATGGGAGTAAGCATTCAGTAATAAATGATACACAACAAATGGCGTGCTGGTAACTATGTCACAACGTCATCGGTTGGCGGACGACTCTAAAATCTTTATCGGTACATCATAGGACTAAAATCGACCTTGTCTTTCCACATTTACGGCAGTGTTTAACTAACTGGCTTTGTCCTGTTATTCACATCTCTGACCACTATAGTCTGATAAAAATCACTTCCTATAACCCACATCGCTTAGGAACGCGGCCCAGGTTTCAGTCGTTCTGCGCAACCCCCTCCATTATCGCCCTGGCAGCCAATAATATTCTTCTCTAATCTCGTGGCTGGCAGCAAGTTACGCGATGTTTCTCCTGCAGGCTCCGCTGTTGGAGCTCGGCTGTAGCTCCCCCCTCCAAGCTTTTCCTATCGCTCCGGGAGTGCCTTCTTACATGACACCAACTATAGTTGGCAGTTCAGGGGCTGGAGTTGCTTTCCTCCCAATCAGAGTGCACGACATCACGCCTGAACCATTCCCCAATGCCAGACTGCCACGACCACTGGTCACTGCAATATACTTTCTTATCTGGCTCTCTTTCTTGATTTATTTCGATCGTGATCCACATATCTTTTCTTGCAATTTCTCTTATGAGAACCATATAAGAAGATTATATATATAAACAGTACATGGACAACAGTGGTGGTGAAATACGTACTCTCACACAACACTAACTACATACTACTGGATCCTTACATACAAGCTGCGATTTAATGTCACATATACGAGTATTATACCACAGCTAACAAATTTCATTTACAGAAGCTTCGTATGATTTATTTAAAAACAAGCTCTCCAAAGACAACAATTCAGAAATGTTACTGGGTGTTTACTGTGAGTTAAAAGTCAATAAGAACATGGATACGTAATGGTAAAGTCAAAGCTTCCTGTGGTGAAATTCGTGGGTTCAAACACTGTTGTACGTCATTATTTTAATTTCTAAATCAAAATTACTTTGATTATGGTTTTTATTGACTTAATTGACTTGCCTAAGTTCTAGCACCTCCATACGTATGTTTCATAACAGTATTGACTTTTTTATTCGCTCTTATTCTTCATCCTATGATTCTCTTACTCGACTGGAATCTGCTTGTATCGTTAACCACCTGTAACTAAGAGCCAAGCACTGTGATTGTATTTTCAGGTAGGATAAGCAATGATAGCGAGAAATTACAGTTTGCTTTTAGCCTTACATCTGAAATTTTTCACTGTCGGTTGTATTACAGATGTATGCTTTATTCGCCGTGAACAAAGCAATCATGATTATATTTCTGCTGGATATGGTTGTTCGTCGTTTCGTGGAATATATAGTACATCACATATGGTTAGGTTACAACATGGAATTAAATTAATACTTACAAAACGCCTTTTCTGCTGCAGTTCAGTCAATGATCATTTATAATTAGCCGTCGAAAGAGCTTTTTGCATTGCCGCCACTAACTCTTGGTGGCCTGTTACAAGATTGCCCTACATTGTAAATTATTTTAACCCTGAAGGTGTCGCGCATGGTCTGACATTCCGCACAAATGTATTTTTTCTTTCCTTTTCAACTATGTGCACCTAAAATTCACGTAAATTTTTCAGTGCCTTCCTGCAATCAGACTTAGTACGTCAGTCAATTTTTTCACGTGGATTGGGGCAGTTGTAGTGGAATCCTCAACAGTTGTAGACTGACTGTCCCGCTTGACTATTGACGTTACATTTTCTTTTTCTGTTACATACTGGTATTGTTATATAAATATTTTGCAACAGTACCTACGCACGGATTGTAACCGTTGAAAGAAAATAACAATAAATGTACCTAGTTCAGTGTAACAGTAAATATTTTTCTCCAAAATTTGCTAGACTTTCACAAACAACAGGTCGGCTATAAATGCAGAAACTATTTCTCACATGCAGTCACAATAACGTCGTCGTCGTACGCAATTACATGCGAAATCACATATTCGTTTAGTGATACAGGATACATCACTGCGATGGGTAATGACGTTCTGTCACAGAACGTTGTGCCCCAGTGGCGAAGGTGCTGCTCACCAGGTTTTCGAGGCTAACATATCTTCTGTGATCCGAAAAATAGGAAATTAATTTTTTAACTTATTCTTCTTCTTTCTAATAACCCATTTGGAGGGTACAATGAATCAACTTTGGCTGCTCTTCATTGTATTAGATTTCCTTCTTTTCCAAACTTCCTTCATTCTTTTATAGTGTTATTCCCTTTCTTCTTGATTCCACTTTCGTCTAGTAGTTTACTTTCCCTCCTGAAATTCTGCCTTCTGAACTGTATTTCTGAAATGTGTTCTGTTTGCTATTGTGTCTACTGTAATTCCAGCGTATCCATGTCCTTTTCAGTCTGTATGAACCATGCGGGCTTGGATTTGTAGCTATTGAGTAATGTGAATATCTGCTTGATTAGTCTGTTATACATTCTGAATATATGTCCAAAAAACTGTAGTCTTCTCTTCCTCGTTACTTCAGTCAGTTTTACAGTTTTCAAGTATAGCTTTTTGTTTGGTCTTAACCTGCATTCAGCATTATCGTTTCTTTTAGATTCCTTAAAATTCTTCTTTCGACCTTCTCTAGTTTCTCAAGATCTCCGTTTCTTGTCAGTTTGTTTCTGCCGCATACAGAGCCTCAGGTCTGGCCACTGTTTGGTGCCTTAATTTCGTTTTCCAGGACAAGGATTTTTTATTATAGACGTTTGTTGTCAAAGGAAACTCTCTTTTCATTTTGTGCACTTTGGTTTCTAAAGCTGTCTTTTCTTTTGCAGTGTTTGTACTCCACTTTCCTAGGTATTTAAATGAACCTTTTTTGTGTATTGTATTGTCGTCAACTGCAATATTTTGATGAGCATCACAGATGTTTGTCGTGAACTTAGTTTTTTCAAAGGATATTTGTAGTCCTGATTTTGCTGTTTCTTTTTGCCGTTATTTGTTCTTGGGCATTATCTAGCGAATCTACAGTCAATATCATGCCACCTGCTAATGCTAAACAGTCGACAGCTATCTTGTTTGGATGTTTTCGTAGTTGAATCCCTTTAGTATTGATGGCCTTCCTCCATTCCCGAACTACCTTCTCTAACACACAATTGAAAAGCAGAGGTAACAAACCATCTAACTTTATTTAAACGATTTTGTGAGCTCTCCCCTAAATTTTACTTTCTATTTTGAATTTGTCAAAGCTGCTTTAGTTATTTCAGTTGTTTTGGTATCTAGTCCCAATTCTTTTAACGTATCAAGCAGTGCGTTTCTGTCAATTGAATCATAGCCTCTTTTAAAATACAAAAAAGTAATTACATATTTTAAGTTCCTGATGTTCTTCATTTCTATTATCTTCCTTAAGTTTAACATTTGTTCTGCATATGACCTTCCATTCTTAAATCCAGCCTGCTACCCTCTTAATTGTTAGTCAAGTGTTTCTTCTTCTCTTTTTAAGAGCGCCTTAGACAAGATCTTATAGATCAGCGGTAAGAGTGAAATTCCCTTATAATTGTTAGGGTCTGTTTTCTTCCCTCTTTTATGTAGTGGATGTATTAGTGGAGATGTCCATTCTGGTGGTAAACTGTGTGTTGCCCAGATTTATTTGAGTATTTTTGATAGACATTGGATCATGTTAATATTAATAAAAATTTTCAGGCTATTATGCTGTGGTCTTATGGATTTATTATTCAAACTCAATGTTTCGTCCCCAACTGCGGAGGACATTTTCAAGGGGTATCGTGACTCTTTTGTGTGTCCGATGCACACCCTAGCTCGCTACTGACTGAAACCAAACTCCGTTTACGAGGGCTTGCGCGCAGAAGTGTGATTCCAGATGTTTTGCATATGCGCACGCTATTCGTAGTTGCCGATTGCCGTCGTCCGTTGTTAATATAGTCCCATGGGGGAAGACTGTTACATTTCTTCTTCAAAACCGGAATCCAGATTTCATTTACTTTCACGTCCTCCTCCATCCTATTGAAATTATTGGGGGTGTTTTACAATTGCTATAGCCTCTCTGTACAGTATGTCGTGGTATCCACTTGTGGCTGCTAAGATCTGAGTCTTATCAAATTGAATAAGGTGGTCCCCCGGTTTAAAAACATGTTCAGCAACAGCTGTTCTGTCAGTCTCTCCCCTTCTACAGTTCCCCTTGTGCTCTTCTAGTCGTGTTTTGACTGTTCTTTTTGTGTTACCGAAATATACATTTCCACAGCTACACGGAATCCTATAAATTCCTGCTTTTTCCAGCGGTTTGCGAGAATCCTTCACCGATTTCAGGTGATCCTGTATCTTCCGAGTAGGTTTGTAAATAACGGCAACATTTGGTTTCGTCAAAATTTTACCGATGCGGTCGGTGACGTCCATAATAAAATGCAGGAAGACTTTAGATTTCACAGGAACCTTTTCATCTTTTTCAATTCATACCCAGCCACAAATATTTTTGTTCTATTTGGCAATGCGTACACTACTAACGTCTATTGTCCGCAACATCATATAGGTTAATATGTGCAGATCATCAGCATGCGATGTCATTGTTTAGAACATTTCTAACTTATTTTTTCAGGCTTGCTCTCCTTATCTATGTGGACGAATAGCCATTCTTAAGTGAAGCATTACTCAGGTCTTTCAATTAAGCGTCGAGGGCGTGAAACTAAATGAAATCTGCATTCAGGTGTTGAAGAAGAAATGTAACTGTCTTCCACAATGGGACGATATTAACAACGGACGACGGCAATCGACAACGACGAATTGCGCGCGCATATACAAAACATCTGACGTCACACCTCTGCGCGTGAGCCTTCGTAAATGAAGTTTGGTTTAATACAGTAGCGAGCCATGGTGTGCATCGGACATACAAATGTGCCGCGATCCCCCTTGAAAATGTCCTCCGCAGTTGGGGAAGAAACGTTGGGTTTGAATAATAAATTCATAAGACCACGGCATTACAGTAATATTGACCTTTGCGGCCGTGAAAGTTTACATTTTACAATTGGATCATGTTGTCACTAGAGTACTTCCATAGTTCAGCCACTATATTATCATCTCCAGGTCGTTTATTATTTTTAAGGTCTTTTATGATTTCTTTTTTTTGTTTCTTCTGTGGTTGGTGCCTTTGAGATCGGTGGTGTTCGGTTTACAATATCTAAATTAAATTTTTCTTTCGGTGGATCAGTTATATAGTTTTTCAAAGAATTCGACAAGTATTCTGCAGTTCTCTGTGCTATTACATGTAGTTTTCTACGTTTTTGGGTCCGTGAAAAATAGACTAGCAACTTTTGAAAGTCTTGGAAAAGTACCTAGCATTGTTCTGCTTGAAACTGGAGACTGTTAATTTTAGTTGGTCTTTCATGTATTGTACTTTGAACTTTTGCCGGCCGCGGTGGCCGAGGTGACTGAGGCGCTCCAGTCACGGTCAGCACGGCCACTACGGTCGGGGGTTCGAATCCCCCCTCGGGCATGGATATTTGTGCCGTCCTAGTACGTAAGTAGTTCATAAGTAGTTTGTAAGTTTAGGGACTGATGACCCCGTAGTTAAGTCCCATAAGCTTAACAAACATTTGAACATTTTTTGAACTTTTAAAGGACTTTTGGTACTTGCTTCCGGGGAAAATCGCGTTTATACCAAACATTCAACTATGTAGTGAAGTTCAAAACAAAGATCCAATGTAAATACAAAATTTAATTTCACAGCCGTTTCCGTGACAACACACACACACACACACACACACACACACACATTATACATACATATATGAACTCCTCATTTCAATATATAAAATTGGCGTTGTTGCTAAGCCATTACTTCCACACTACAGTTTATTATCAAGGTGTGTCCTGTTATTACGGAGTTGTTTTTATTAGTTACATATTATTTGTAGGTTCACTTTTTTCTCTTTTTTATGCTATATGAAACTGCAGGAAAAATATACAGAAAAATTCTGAGACATGCAAAACACTATTTAGTAGTTTTTCACCAAGAGCCAGAGAGAACCAGAAAGGTGGTTACCACGGCCTAACGCGGAGTAAAGGGTTATTCATACTATCAGAGTTGTTTCAAATAAAATCGATATCTATCTCCTTTTGGAGCATGAAAATTCGAAAAGGGAAAAGTGTGACTGCATTGTACAAACTCTACAACTGTAGTAACCAGTGTGTGCATTTCATTCTTTTTACGATAAAAGTATGTAATATTGTTTCAGGAAATGCAGCAGATAGAGCGTATTATGAAAATTAGTATTTCACAGTGGCGGCTGGTGCTTCTGATGACTGGGGTTTCACTTCTTTCAGTGTCGGTTCTACGACATTGTCGAACTAGTGCCGAAACTCGATAGTGGCGCCCCCCCCCCCCCCCCAGCCCCGTGCACCTCTGCGAATGGTGCCGAGGGGAAGTGCCCCGATTTGCCACCGCCCCCCCCCCCCGCTTATATCCGGCACTGACTTCTTTTACTGCATTGTGCAAATTACCTTGCAAATAATTGACTCAGTTTTGCAGCGTACTCATTTAGTGATTTTCGAACCCTCAGTCCAAAAGAGCCAGACAAAAGTAAACCTGTGACACTACTTTTCCTCAAAGGCTCCTAGCGTATTGAAGTGTCTTACTTTGTTAATACCCTTTCGTTTTGCGCGGACCACTTTTGACTCTTGGCGTTCTAGGGTTCGGTCATACGTCGACCGATACTGCAAGCCTGAAAAAATAAGTTAGAAATGTTCTCAACAATGACATCGCATGCTGATGATCTGCACATATTAACCTATATGATGTTGCGGACAATAGACGTCAGTAGTGTACGCATTGCCAAAGAGAACAAAAATATTTGTCGCTGGGTAGGGTCGAACCCAAGATCCTTTTAATACCAAAACCGACTTTGGAAGTGCGTCCTAAGCGTTCATGGTTTCGTTAAAATCCTGCTCTCTCCCATCTCTTTTTAAACAGTTAAACTTTTGTTAGAACGAAGATTATACATGTCATTCATCCTCAAAATTGTGACACATTCGCAAAAACGTCGGGATCGAACCAACTACCTAAGACACTTCATCGCGATGCCTCTAACCACATGGCTATTTATGCTAGCTGGATAATAATGACTTTGTTATTATTCATATTCGGATCTTCTGAAGACTTTTATAGCTGATGTGTTTTAATTGATAATTATAACATATTGTACCGAATCTGACGTGTTTTTGATAAATCTTCAATCTGCCAAAAACAAATACGAAGGGCGGATGTTGCCTTCACGAAGAATTTGTACATGCGCAAGGCGAAGTGCGCAGTAGCTCCAAAAAATTTTCAAATGTTTGTAAATCTATCAGACCGAACTGCGTGGTCATCAATCCGTAGCTTACCAACTACTTAAACCTAGGTAAACCAACCTAAGGACAAAACACACACACCCATGCCCCAGGGAGGACTCGAACCTCCACGGCGAGCAACCGCGCGCTCCGCAGCGACACGCTTTAGACCGCTCGGCTACTCCACCCGCGGCTCCGCTGTTTTTTATTTCGGGACCATTCGTGCGTAACCACCAGAGCTCAAGTAGCCAGGAACAGGTGTCTCTACCAGCTCCAACGTCAAAGTTAAAAGCTGCGTTTCACCTCGTCCGTCCCTGCCGCGGTAGCTCCCGTATGCTTGCCTCCAGGGGGTTCAGAAGAAAAATTGAACCTCAGCCGCGCATGCTCATTGCAACGCTGCGGTCACGGCCGCCTGTATTAAGCACCCGCGTTACGACTCGTATACGCGCCGCCTCAGGGACGTAAAATGTTTCTCATACAATAAAAATACTTTGAATGTGCGTATAAAATGATCTGATGGACGAACGAAATAAAGAATGTTAGTTTAAAAGCACTTTTCATTATTTTTTTTTTTTTTATTTTCAAGTGAGATTTTTTGCGGGGGTTCAATGAAGCAGTGAAAACATAGGACGCGCCGCCACTGTTTCAACAGTGTTTGTTAATTGCCGCGTCGTTTCTGTGTGTCGTCTACAGGATAGTGGTAGTCGGCTGCCTGTTTGGCAACACTAGCGCACGCGACAAACGTCATTAAGCGAGTCATGTTAATCGCACTACAGTGTATGAGACACGTGGCAGCGTCGTCTGCTCGTGAAGAATGGAGCAGGCCGGGTCCCGCGCGGCATGTGGCAGGGCCCTGCAGTGCAATTACGCCTCTCCTCAATTAGCGCTGCCTGCCCTCCCCTCCCCTCTCCTTCCCCTCCCCTCCCCACAACAGGCACTCCACGTACACCCCTCCCCCCCCACTCCTCGGCTCTCGGGCACACGCCAGGTGCGCTGTCCTCGTTAATTAAAACGCAAACCGCTCGAGTTTTTCGCGCTCTGCAGTCGCGACCGATTTTCTGCTAATGAGTTCGACTTCTTCTCGTAAAATTTTCTTCATTTCGTGAAATGAACGCAATTTTCTTCACTTATACTCGTGCCAACTGTCTGTACCACCATTTAACCAGCTGCGTAGCTTTTCTTTTTTGAAACGGGGTAAAAAAGTCGGAACTATAATTAGCCAGTTTTTCAAATCTTCAGTTTGTTAGCAGACTTATATCGGAATTAATGATTGAAGTAAAATAAAAATTAGCTAAAAGCAGTTTTTGGTGAGAGGCAAAAAGGTTGTCCGCCCGGAATAATTTGGTAGTGGAAGAACAGACCACTGCGCAAGACCAAATTGAGAAGTGCCAGTGTTCCCAACTCTAGACGTCTGTGGAGGTTCAGTTTGGTGTTCGCATCGGCAAATGGAAACAGTATAATGGTTAGGAGACACTATATGTCGAAATTAATTGCAAATTGACTCATCGTATCATTTCGTACGAATAAATTATTCCGGGTCATAGAAAAGGTTGAAGTACAACAACACCAGCCGCCCGCGGTGGCCGAGGGGACTGAGGCGCTCCAGTCACGGTCTGCACGGCCACAACGGTCGGGGGTTCGAATCCCCCCTCGGGCATGGATATTTGTGCCGTCCTTAGTTGTAGCTAGTTCATAAGTAGTTTGTAAGTTTAGGGACTGATGACCCCGTAGTTAAGTCCCTTAAGCTTCACAAACATTTGAACAACAACACCACTTAGGTAGAATTACTAGGACGATGAGATCGTCGCATCTGCTTCGGTAGCAAGCCTACTAAACAAATAACCTAGAACGAACGACGACAAAGAACCAATCTATCCAAAAAGAATTAAACAGGCCGCGAGTTTGAACCCCGTCCGTCCTAAATTTAACGTTCGATGACAGGGCTTAATGCTCTCTCTCTCTAATAAAAAATAACTATAATAAATTGTTAAAAAACTGAGTGAGGAACTCAACGATGACCAATGAACAAACACGAACACACGACCACAACGGAGAGAATTATCCAGAAAAGAGAGAGAGGAACAAAAAAAATGTTTGCGCAATGGATATTTGACAGTTTTCGAACTTATAGGACGTTCGTTAGGACGGTAACTTTTTATTTTTTTATTTTTACCTGTTTAGGTAATATTTCAAATCTCAATTCACTACAAATGGTGCAGTTGTCGCTTTTCTAGGTTTCACATCCTTTCAAAAAATTCCATTTTCTAGTACTCTAATCCATATACAAACAGACCAATGTTCAAAATAAAATTTTTAAAAGCTGATGTATTTATTTGTAATTAATTAGTGCTCCACCTCATACCTCTATAGTTTTCAGCTAACAAAAACTTATCCGTTGATTGGCATATTTTCTAAGTAATTACCCGCAATGGACACGAGCAAGGGTATATGCCTCCTTTTCTGTGTTGTTTACTGTGTCTCACGGTTCTTTCGGAGTACGTATGTGGCAAACACGGGGACCCGAGCTAGTGCAGTCTTTCTTCCTTCTATCCTCCCTAGACTGTATTTCATTTCCGTTTCCTCCTTTTCTATCTTCATTCCTTTCCCTTACCAACTGATGACCTAGGTTTCCCGGTCCCAAACCAGCAACCAAGCAACATTCCTTACTCAACTACGGTAGTGTTATTTATGTAACGGGAATAAGTTCAAATGTTCAAATGTTTGTATAGCTTATGGGACTTAACTACGGGGTTATTAGTCCCTAAACTTACAAACTACATATGAACTAGCTAACACTAAGAACGGCACAAATATCCATGCCCGAGGGGGGATTCGAACCCCCGACCGTAGTGGCCGTGCAGACCGTGACTGGCGCGCCTCAGTCTCCTCGGCCACCGCGGCCGGCCGGGAATAAGTCGTTAGCTTATAGGTATCCAGTGCAGTTGCCAACGATCAGCGTATTGGATTTGAGAAGAACATCCTCCCATTTCGCAAAAAATAACAACAAATGTGGCAAAATGTAACACCGAATTCTTCAATAAATTAATTCGTTTTTGGCAATGAAATCACACAACTTCTTCGAAAAAGATTTGCTACCATTGTCACAATTGTAGCAAAGTCCCTCAGCCACACACCGTGGATTGGCTTACAGAGTTTGGGTGTAGATGTAGAGCAACATTTTGCCACATTCAGAGTAGCTGGCCTCTCGTTATTGAATTCACCGCTTCAGCAATTTGATGTCGCCGACTTTCAAGAGTGTCAGCCATAGGGGAAGGGTGGGAGATAAAAACGCGGTCTTGTTCATGTAACCACACACGGAAATCACATGGTGCCGGAGACCTGGGTGACCATCGACAATGAAGCTGATCTGCTTCTCCCCGTCTAATCCAACGTCGTTATGACGCCAGTCGCGTTTGGTGCGCGGAAAAAAAAAATGATTACCTGTATGGTACAGCGTTGGCTTAAATCTTTCTAATGTTAGCCTTTTGGTTGCTTCGCGAGTAATACGCAGGAGGAAGCAATATATTGGTTGACTCCTCATTAAACCTACGCTCTCGGAACTTTGACAGAAGCCCTTATCGCGATACAGCTCTTGCAGCGTCTACCGCTGGAGTTTCCCAATCATCTCTGCGACGCTTTCTCGCTTCCCTATTGAGTCCGTAACGAAGCCCTTGGATCTTCTCTATGTCGTCTATTAAACCGACCAGGTACGGGTCTCACACTAATCAGCAATACTCAAGCGCTGGGTGAAGAAGAGTTTTGTAACCTACTTCCTTTGTTGACGGAATACAATTCCTGAGTATTCTTCCAATGAATGTCATTCTGGCATCTGTCTTATCTACCGTTCATTATAAATGAGGGAAAATATTTTGTGTAAATTGTCACACACTGAGATACAAACATAAATTCGTTTTCCGTTATCTCTATGTCCATAAATGACAATGCAACTTAACGGTAAAAATCTGGAAATATGAAGTGGACTTTTGGTTGTTACTGTGCGCCGACGTTTGTCAAGGGGACAGATCGGCAACAGGGCGTCACGGCACAGCTTCGTGATAGACGTGGGCCCTGTCATTGCTCGCAGTGACACGCAGACCGTCGCTTGACGCTGCACGCCTCGCCTTCTCGTGAGCGGCTAGACTGCCTACAACACTCAACACTCGTATGTTATGCCCTGCTGCCGATTTGTCCCCTTGGCCAATTTTTTTATTTTTTTTATTTTTTTTATTTTTCATTTATTTGGCCTTCTGAGTGTTAACTAAATGTGGCCATCTACAACACACAGTGGAAATGTACATATATTTAAATAGACAAAACAGAAGTACATTTTGTCAAAATGGGAAAGTGGAAACAAAGCGAAAACTGAAACTTCCTGGCAGATTAAAATTGTGTGCCGGAACCGGGACTCGAACCTGGGACCTTTGCCTTTCGCGGTCAAGCGCACTACCAACTGTGCTATCCCGACACGACTCACGATGCCGCCCCACAACTTTACTTCCGCCAGTACCTCGCCTCCTACCATATCCTTTCTTCCAGGAGTGCTAGTCTTGCATGGTTCGCAGGAGAGCTTCTGTGAAGTTTGGAAAGTAGGAGGCGAGGTACTGGCTGAAGTAAAGTTGTGGCGCGGCATCGTGAGTCGTGTCGGGATAGCGCAGTCGGTAGTGCGTTTGCCCTCGAAAGGCAAAGGTCCCAGGTTCGAGTCCCGGTTCCGGCACACAATTTTAATCTGCCAGGAAGTTCCAATCAGCGCACACTCCGCTGCAGAGTGAAAATTTCATTCTGGAACAATCCCTTAGGCTGTGGCTAAGCCATGTCTCCACCATATCCTTTCTTCCAGGAGTGCTAGTCTTGCATGGTTCGCAGGAGAGCTTCTGTGAAGTTTGGAAAGTAGGAGGCGAGGTACTGGCGGAAGAAAAGTTGTGGGGCGGCATCGTGAGTCGTGTCGGGATAGCACAGTCGGTAGTGCGCTTGCCCGCGAAAGGCAAAGGTCCCAGGTTCGAGTCCCGGTTCCGGCACACAATTTTAATCTGCCAGGAAGTTTCATATTAGCGCACACTCCGCTGCAGACTGAAAATTTCATTCTGAAAGCGAAAACTGCATTACATTACAATTTAAATAATGTTGGAACATTTTCACATATTCAGAAGCAAAACCTTATATGTCGATGGACAGTAACAGCCAAAATCCGCTTCAAATGTCGAGATTTTTACCATTAAATTGTCATTGTCATTTATCGGCATGGGAACATGCAGAAAACGAATTTATGTTTATAGTTCAGTGAGTGACAATTTGCACGAAATGTTTTCCCTTATTTATGTCTCACCCTGTATACAGTCGTCCCATTTCAAATTGCACCTGATGTCTACTCCACAGTTTTATAGAGATAACTACTTCCAGTATGTGTTATTTCTATGTAAAAGTAGATTTTTACACTTGTTTATGTTGCGGTTCAATTACCATTCCCGTCACCAAGTATCTATAGACTGCAAATCATCCTGAAATTCATTACACTTTCCCAGTATTGCGACCTCTCCATATGTTACTGCATCATTCGCAAAAGCGTCATTGAACTTCCTATGTTATCTATGAGGAGCGAAAAGCAACGTTTCTATAACAGAAAAATGTTCATATGTTTGTAAATCGAAGGGCCTTAACTACGTTGGACTTCAGTCACGACATTTACAAACTACTTAAGCTAAATTATGCTAAGGACAACAAACACCCGCATGCCTGGGGGACGATTCGAAGCCCTGACGGCAAAAACCCACACGCTCTGCAGCAAGGCGCCTTAGAGCGCTCGTCCACTCCCCCGCGGCAGGCCTGACACATTAACGACTGAAGACGTCTCTCTGTTGACAACGGCATTTGAGTACATAGTAATCTGACCTTTTCTCTCTCTTGACACATTGGAATCGTTAATGTCTATTGTAGTTTGGAAGTAATAAATGGTTGAAACACGTGTATTCTTTTGTAATAACCCAGGATTTCTGGTACATATCTTTAGGCTCATAAAAATTCACCAAACTCACCTTCGGCTCTGCCATTAAGGAGTTTTTGTATCCTTTTACAAAAACTGAGTACGCCGTCGACATGGAAGTCGCTAGATTCGTATAAAATTGGCAAAAACTGCGCACACGAGCGTATGTAGCGGTGTACGCACTCCCCGTGGGGCGCCGTCTGTTCTTCCGCCGTTATCTTGCCGTGCGACCCCTACGGGATTTCCACACTTCGGCAGAAACCTTCCACCTCGCCTCCTCCAAAACAAATTACACGACCAGGACACAAAGCTCCAGAGGATTTGCTTCACCGTCAGCTCACATCCCGTGAGATTTTCCGGACCGTCTGAATGTAGGATTGCTTCTTCCAATATACGAACGGACCCAAGCATAGATTTCAGTTCCTGGTCCGCCCCGCAGTAGGAATGGAAGAAACCGACCGGCTAAAACGGATACCGGTGTTTTAGTTCTGAATAATGGCTTTATTTTTTTTTTTTTTTTTTTTTTGTTGTTGTTGACTGTAACGGATTTTTTTGAGTTATTGAAAATAACAGGAAAAAATACCAATGTAACTACTTTCTGTACTAGTGGTTCTAAATGCTTTTTGTTTTGAAATTAAAACAAATTAAAAAGTATTAATACTTATCTCTGAAATTTGCTCTGCTGTGAAATATTAGGTTATCAAATATACTAGGAAATGCGATCAGTGATTATTTATGAACAATCCCGAAACAGAACCGAGCAACAAACCCTTGACTTAAGAATAGGTACAGCTGATGTTGAGGCAAAAAGCGATTCCTATTGCCGTGTAGCGTGGCCTAGTAGATGAAGGGTATTCACGTGCAGTGTAGAATACTTTTCTATGTCTGCTCTCACGGCAGATACTTGCTGTCGTCGGCAGACATTTTAATAAATATGTTACCTTCTGATCTTGACTGTTTACACTCCTGAATTGTGAAGAGCAGAGTAATCCTACCTCCATCTCATGTTGGTTAAAATTTTAAACATGAAAACACAGCTTATGTGTTGTCTGTATCTACATTATATTCCTGTATCTGTTTGCAACCCTTGGAAACGGCCAACATAACACGAAAGCCGCTGTGGAGTAGCCGAGCGGTCTAAAGCGTCTCGCTGCGGAGGTTGCTCGCCGTGGAGGTTCGAGTCCTCCCAGGGGCATGTGTGTGTGTGTGTGTGTGTGTGTTTGTCCTTAGGTTAGTTTACCTAGGTTTAAGCAGTTTGTAAGCTACGGACTGATGACCACGCAGTTTGTTCCAATAGATTTAATAAAAAAAAAACACGGTAGACAGAATTTGCTAACCTCAATTTTCACCCATTCGTAATGACTGTTCGCAGCACCCAAAGACTGATATGATCCTTGATTGCAACATGATTTTTCAGCAGAAATTCAGAGACAATAGGAGAAAACTGGTAATTTTTTTTTTTTTTTTTTTTTTTTTGTAGTATGCAGCAGCACATTACTTTTCAATGAAAGCAACGAACCAAAAGTGTACACAATTTCAGCCAACCAGTTGCATAAAAATGGCTTATATAACTAAACCTTGATCTAGGTTTCGGCTAAAGTAATTTTGCCTTTATCAGAAGAATCATTTAGCTCACATTAAAATAGTTGTTAAATAAAATCAAGTGGCAAAATATGGCTGACTCCATGTCGTGGAATAAACTGTACAATTTTAAAACTGAGGTCTGCAACATAAATTTGTGGAGCACGGCCACACGCAGGTCGAGTGACCACTGGCTGCTAGGGATCTTCACAGTAGCTTCTCAGTATGTATATTCACTTACGAAATTTGTTATTACCAATCCCACTGCCGGCCGCGGTGGCCGAGGAGACTGAGGCGCTCCAGTCACGGTCTGCACGGCCACTACGGTCGGCGGTTCGAATCCCCCCTCGGGCATGGATATTTGTGACGTTCTAGTTCATAAGTAGTTTGTAAGTTTAGGGACTGATGACCCCGTAGTTAAGTCCCATAAACTATACAAACATTTGAACATTTGAGCCAATCCCACCGAATTCAAAAGTAATAGCAGTGTGCATAACCACAGCATTAGGAGAAAGAATGATCTTCAGTATTCAAGGTTAAATCTAGTTTTGGCACTGAAAGGGGTGAATTATGTTGCCACAAAAGTCTTTGGTCACTTACCAAACAGCATCAAAAGCCTGACAGATAGCCCGCAAGCATTTAAAAATAAACTAAAAGAATTTCTGCATGGCAACTCCTTCTACATTATAGATGAATTTTTAGATATATGTTAGAAAATCTGATAAAAATGAAAATTAAAAAAAAAATGGAATAAAAAAAAATTAGTACAAAGTAATAGTTTGTAAAGACACCTTTCATTAACCTGACACGTTCCACATCATTACGAAGTATCGTATTCATATGACATAAAAGTTTTCTGGGTATGGTACCGCGTCATGATGTAAGGCTATTACTTAAATAACCAACTTTTCGGCCAACGTTACAGTGGCCTTCATCTGGGTAACTGGTGTGAGCTGGTTGTTACTACACTTTATATTACTTTCATTTAGACATTACGTCATTTTTTTTTTTTAAATAAGCGATGTTATTGGTGAATGTATTGCGGAAGAGTGGAACTTTATTTTTGATAGGATGCTGAGGTGGAAGGGGTGGGGGTTAGCCGTTGCCTATTGCTTCTTGCATAGCGAGACATGGTTGGTGTTCATCGGCGAATGGGGTGAGGGCTTCCGTTTCTCTCCTGCTGGCCGTGGGCCGCGCGGCGGCAGTAGCTTACTGGTGACGCTCGCGTGTTGTGATGTCAGTGCGGCCTATTACGCTGTGATGGCCGGTAGCCAAGAGGGGGCAAGCCTGAGTCCATCTTCTCTATTCATGTTATTGGGGTGCTTAACAATTTCGATGGCTTCCCTTATCTTACGTTTGACCATCCCTGGTTGCTTGGCGAGTATTCTGCATCGCTATGCAAGAAGCAATAGGCAACGGCTAACCCCCACCCCTTCCACCTCAGCATCCTATCAAAAATAAAGTTCCACTCTTCCGCAATACATTCACCAATAACATCGCTTATTTAAAAAAAAAAATGACGTAATGTCTAAATGAAAGTAATATAAAGTGTAGTAACAACCAGCTCACACCAGTTACCCAGATGAAGGCCACTGTAACGTTGGCCGAAACGTTGGTTATTTAAGTAATAGCCTTACATCATGACGCGGTACCATACCCAGAAAACTTTTATGTCATCTGACTCTGGCCGCGGAAGCCTACGTAATTATATCGTATTCATGATCTATGGAACAAGTACTAATCTAATCTAATCTTTCATGAACCAGTGAACATATAGAACGCCCCACCACTGCTCAGGACAATGATTTGTTATTTTAAAACCGGTATAACTGAAAACCGCCATCCCTACCCCGCAGCCCGCAGAGCCTATCTGCAATTCCTGGAGAGGGCACCCGGATAGCCCCAATATGTCCCGGCCTTCACGCCGAATTTCTGTCTCCCCCACCCCCTTCCCTCTTGAGCTCCCGAAAAGTGTCCGGATCAGGAGACAGAGTGGATGGGGCACGCCGGCTAATTCGCGACGGAATCCGTCGCCGGGAAACCCCTGCATTCGGCGTGGTGATTAATCGCGGCTGAATCTGGCGTGGACCGACCATTCATCAGGCCCTGGGCGAGAGTCGGACCGCGCTGCACCATTAGTCACAACACCTGCTCTCCGGAAGGCGATAAACGGGACACCGCGCCACCATCACTCTCCTTCACCCGAGCCTTAAGCCGATAGCGCCAACTTTTTGTAGGTTAGACGTGCAGCAGCCTGGAAGTCAGTGTGCCCGCAGAGTGAGACGAAAGTAGTACGAAGGGCAAGCGGGATGGTTCCACTGGGGGTAGGCGACCTTTCTGAAAATTCCTGTGCGAATATTAAAAACCTACTTGGAACATTCTGAAAGATGTATCTGAAAAATCAGCTAACACGGAACTGAGGGAACAGATTTTTAATATCAATCATACAAGAAGGCTAACGAAACGTACATAATTCGAAAGGTGTTTTGTATGGATGATGCGAATATAAAAGTTGTGTGTGCACGTAGCCGTGAAGAGTAGTTCGAAGAAAAAGAAATTTTAGGATCATATTCCAAATTCTCCACGGGTTTTGTCACTATATAATAACCCGTTTAGGTGGCTTATTGGTACAGGTAAAATTAGCATAATAAGTTAGCACTTGGAGTTCCAATCTTAAGGTCCCAGGTTGTGTTCCCACAGCCCCCCCCCCCCCCTCTCCATTTTTTAAAATTCTTCGCAATATCCAATTCTTAACTTTTGAATATACTTTTTTAATATAACTAAACAATTCAGTTTATGAACGCAGTATTAATATATTGAGAGTCATTACGATAATCATTGTATAAACACGCGAACTTGAAAACTGAATTACCTATTTCCTACGATACTTTTATCAGGAGGCCAATGAAACTTATATAATTCGAAAGATGGTTTGCTGTAGATGTGCACAATACAATAATCATGAGTGTAAATTGCCGTTAAGAGTGGTAACACGAAGTAGATATTTTCACATCTGTAGCTCGAGTCACGATTTAATTCTCCAACTTCATTAAAACCGTGCGGGAGTAGCCGAACGGTCTGGAGCGCCACATTACGTATCACGCGGCCTCCCGAAGGTTCGAGTCGTCCCTCGGCAATTGATGTGTGTGTTGACCTTACGTTAGTTTCAATTAGTTTAAGTGGTTCGTAAGACTAGGGACTAATGACCAACGTAGTTTGGCCCCAAAAACTACAAACATTAGCTACATATTTCAATAAAACGTGAACGTAAAAAATTGATGTGCTACCAACTACTGCCCTTGGGAGGATCGATATTAAAAAAATATCGATGATAACATCTATGTTCACATCAATTCAAAGAAATCGAAAGGAAAAGGTCCGAGAATATCAGTATTTTGGATGCAGAAACAAACAATCCCGGGCAAAACCACGAACACACGTTACTAGATTGGAACTATTGAATACTGTATTATTGCATCTTTAAAACACACAGTCTTAATCTCAGAAGAATTTTCATTGTTCTTTTGCAACCGGTTTCAGTCTGCTGGTGAGACCATCTTCAGGTCGACTGCAATACAACAGTGTTACAAATATTAAGAAGGATGTGCAGAAGACGATATTGTGGCAATAAACAGTAAAATAATAACAATGTGCAATGTTATACCCATGACAGCCGATTGCCATAATATCGCATTCTGTACATCCTTCTTAATATTTGTAACATTGTTGTATTGCAGTCGACCTGAAGATGGTCTCACAAGCAGACTGAAACCGGTTGCCTAAGAACAATAAAAATTATCTAGCGATCAAGACTGTGTGTTTTAAAAATATAGTTTTATTAACGATCGCCGTTTCTCCAAAAATGCATTCCAAAATTGTACAGTGTTGTTGGTCTCCCTGGCATTTTAAACAATGTTTCAACAATTATTTGTGTACGGATATAACAGTCATAAGAAATAGGGATAAAATTTCGCCACATTTAGAGTTTTGCTGTAAAGGGTAAATTTTACTTACGGCGGTGGCGTAGTGTGCAAATTTTGGAAATAAATTGTTCGCTTGATGGGGGGTACGTACAAGAACTGTCAACTACAGAGCAGGAACGGAATTAATTATTTACTTCATGACCAACACGAAAGACTACGCCCCTCATTCTACGTGACTGGTTTTCCGAAGTGTCTCATTCGTCGGTCGCTGCCAACTTCACCACACTACGCCACCACTGCCGTAAGTAAAAATTCCATCGTCTACTAGACAAACTGGTCGAATTTCGACCACAGGCAATACTAGTATGTATAAAAAGAACTAATATTTTGTAGAAATAAATGGTTGTAAAGTTATGGGACCTAACAGCAGTGGTCATCGGTCACTAAACTTACAAACTACTTAAAGGATAGAAAGGGAACAGGCACCAGTCGTAGGGTTGCCGATTTATTAACAACCGCTTTCAAGCAGCTACTGCTCATCTTGAGGTGTCTGTACAGGAATCACGTCTGGAACAATATACAATTACAAATTTTACAGCTCTATAAAAAACTATTTGGTTCATTAGTCTGTATAATAACGATATTCCAAGTTAACTGCACAAGATAAACTTAAATGTAATGAGACATTGACTATTGGGCGAACATTTTAATTAAAATTTATGCCAGGGGTAGTTTATTGGCGTAAATTAACTCATTTGCTTCAACCAGCTTTATGAGAAACGAACTATGGTAGTTTATTTCTCTGCATAATGATAACGAAATTCGAATATAGCTGCACAAGAGAAACGCAAGCAAATATTTGTATCAGTAAGACATGAACGAACAGTTTGGTTCACAATTCCCTGTAACTGTAACGCAATTTCATGCTATCTAGACAAGAGAACAATAATTGCTTAAGAAACAAGAACCTAGACTTCTCAAAAGATTAATATGAGCAAATAAAAGGTTGACGAAGAGATAACGTATCCCTCGCAACGAATAAACATGTAAACATAAGTTATATTTCTTACAGTAATTTGATTGAAATTATCATTATTAACACCCTCTATAAAATTTGTATAATTACAAAAAAGCGTTCACTTTACCAGGAAGCTTTACATACATAGAATCTCTTGACCTTTTTATTCTGTGATTGTACTTTGATACAAATTATTATTATTATTATTATTATTATTATTATTATTATTATGTCACCCTTGTGCGCCAAGCATGAAATAAGTTATGATTAGCCCTATACAGAATTATACACTAAACTGTATTTTAAGCTGTGCTGATACACGCACATTAATTATCTATATTTACGATTCACAGTATTTTAGATGTGGATGACGTAGTTATTTCTGTAGCATTTGATGTGACAGCGGCCGCCTCAGCGAAAACTGTTCAATAATTCGTATCAGATAGCTAGTAGAAAACACGTGTCGTCTGCACTCTGCTGAAGAAAGTAGCAGAAATCCCCCTGAAAAGAGCTTCTGCGCATGCGCGGATACACCTACTCTACTGTGCATCCACGGCAGAATAGAACCGTTCCTATTCCCCACGGCGGATAAACCGTCTGCTAAAAGCGTAGCTTCAGCCGTTCTGCCGCTAGGTTGCAGGGTGTCTAGACCTGGCTCACGAACATTAGGTGTGTCATGTAATACCGCCTTTGGATGAGGCACCTACTCCCGTGCCTCTTCGTGCGCCTGTGAAACTTCCAATGCAAAATGTAATTTGAACAGCTTATTCTGAAATATCTTTCTTTCGACGAACGAGTTGGCCAAACACTGGGTGGAAAGATATTATAAGGATCTCTTTACGAATCCAAAGGCAATTGATGATAAAAGTGACGTGTCTCAGCCCGCTAATGCGACCAAATTTGCCGCTGCCTGCCACGCAGAATCCGGGAGTTGGAGCGTTTCGCAAGATTTCATCCCGTGACACGCGTCACCCCCGCTTGTCTACGCCGTCGGCTTTTCCCCTTTTCCCAGCTCGCTCGGCTCTCGCGATCACATGCGCGGCGGGCTCCAATCTGCAGTCTAGAACCGCGAGACGACATCTGCTCGGCGTGTCAGCCATTTGCGGCCAGCGGGGCGGATAAGACGTTCCACCGCAGACGGCGAGGTGAGAGTCGGCGGGGGAAGGGGGGGGGGGGCGGTAGGGGAGGAATCTCGCGGTTCCCGTTTTATTGACGCTCTCCGGCGTGTCTGGCGAGATGGTGTCAGATAAAACCCGGCAGAGATTGGCGCCGGGAACACCCGGCCGCCGAGGGGGAGTGTTGGCCAACTTTACAGCCGCGGTACCACACCAACAGCGTTCCCCCTGGCGCCGTACGTGTTGCCTGTATGGGTTCTGCGAGTGTAGCACGTTCCTTAAATGTATGTATATTTTAGAGGGTCGTATTCTGGTATTACATTCCTTACATGAATGATACTATTGAGTCACCTGTAACTTTTTCCCCCTTTTAGATCGTGAACGGTTCTATATATCTAAACGAAGTTTTCGGCATCTACATCTACATGGGATACTCTGAAAATCACATTTAAGTGTCTGGCAGAGGGTTCACCGAACCACAATTATACTATTTATCTCCCATTCCATTTTCGAATAGCGCACGGGAAGAAAGAACACCTGAATCTCTCTGTTCGAGCTCTGATTTCTCGTATTTTATTCTGATGATCATTTCTACCTATGTAAGTGGGAGTCAACAATATGCTTTCGCATTCGGAGGAGAATGTTGGCGATTGGAGTTTCGCAAGTAGCCCACGCCGCAGCGATAAGCGCCGTTGTTGTAATGATTCCCATCCCAGATCCAGTATCATTTCCGTAAAGCTGTCTCCCCTGTATCGTGACAATACGAAACGAGTTGCCCTTCTTTGGACTCTTTCGATGTCCTCCGTCAAACCCACCTGATAAGGATCCCACACTGGGCTGCAATACTCCAAAATGGACGGACAAGCGTAGTGTATGCAGTTTCTTTTGTAGTTCTGTTGCATGTTTTAAGGGTTCTGCCAATAAAACGCAGTCTCTGGTTCGCCTTTCCCACGATATTATCTACGTGTTCTTTCCAGTTTAAGTCTGAAGTAATAGTAATTCCTACGTATTTTGTGGAGTTTACGGACTTCACATTTGATTGATTTATCTTGTAAACAACGTTCAACGGATTTCGTTTCGTACTCATGTGGACGACTTCACACTTCTCATTATTTAGAGTCAATTGCCAATTTTTACACCATACTGATATCTTATTCAGATCGTTCTGCAGTTGGTTTTGATCTTCAGATGCTTTTACTAGACGGTAAATGACGGCGTCATCTGCATACAACCTAAGAGAGCTACTTAGATTTCCCCCTAAATCGTTTATGTAAATAAGGAACAGCAGAGGACCAATAACACTACCCTGTGGAACGCCCGATATCACCTCTGTTTCAGTCGATGCCTTACCATCGATAACTACGAACTGTGTCCTCTCTGACAAGAAATCCCCTATCCAATTGCAAATTTGGGGCGATATACCATAACCACGCAATTTTATTAAAAGCCGTTTGTGAGGTACGGTGTGAAAAGCTTTCTGGAAATCAAGAAATACGAATCGATTTGTGAACCTTTGTCGATAGCACCCATCACTTCGTGTGAATAAAGAGCTAGTTGTGTTTCGCATGAACGATGTGTTCTAAATCCGTGTTGACCTTGGGTCAATAGATCGTTCTGTTCGAGATAACTCATAATATTTGAATACAGAATATGTTCCAAAACCCTGCTGCAAATTGACGTCAATGAAATAGGCCTGTAGTTTAGTGACAGTGTGCCAAGGGCCACGTACTTTGGCATATGATAAGCTCTTCTATCAATCGAGTATTGAAAAAAATGATCAAATGTTTGTAATCCTATGGGACCAAACTACGTTGGCCATCAGTCCCTAGTCTGACAAACTAGTTAAACTAATTTAAACTAACCTAAGGACAACACACACATCCATGCCCGAGGGAGGATTCGAACTTCCGACGCTGGAGGCCTCGCGATCCGTAACGTGCCTCTCCAAAGAAAAGTTCAAATGTTTGTAAATCTATCGGACCAAACTGCGTGGTCATCAGACCGTAGCTTACAAACTACTTAAACTAAGATAAACTAAGGGCAAACACACACACACACCCATGCCCCAGGGAGGACTCGAACCTCCGACGGCGAGCAACCGCGCGCTTTGTAACGTGGTGCCTTAGATCGCTCGGCTACTCCACCGCGGCCGTGCCTCTCCAAACTGGTCGGCTACTCCCACGCGGCTCGATATTGAAACAAATATTTTTTAAGCAAACGTACGTTTCATAATTGTATTCAAGAGCTTTTTGAAATACAAGTACTGTGACCTAGCGCTTATTAATACTAGCGATGAAACTTCTCAGCCGAACGTGAGTAGCCAACTTTCATCGTGATAGATCAGACGATGTCGAAGTCTCATGCAAGGCGACCTCCGCCATTTAGTGGCTTGCGGACTATAAAATCCGTCTCCACGAAATCATACCTACATGTGCCCACCTTAACGGTGATACGTCGAACGATGTCAATGTCTCTTGTAAAGTACTCTCCGGTACGCAGTCTACGGCGGGTACGGAAGGTAGCCTTTATCTTAATTGAAGGTGTAACCTATCCCCATTCCAAATTTCATCCAAATCTGATAATCTGGGAAAGAGCAACGAACATGCACAATCAGTTTCGCATGTACGTACAGGGTAAGATAGCTAAAACCTGTAACCCTTTTATTTTGTGAGTGTGATGCCCTGGGAACTCCAGAACATTTAATATTATAGTGTGAGAGACTTAATGAAGTAACATCACAAGTCGACTGTGACGACATAAACACAAATATTTGGTGTACTCTAAATAGTGTAGCTGATAAAAAATTCAGACCTTTACTGACAACATAGAGATAGGAACGCCAGTATGTGATGTTTAGAACACGCCAACAAGAAACACAACAAAATACCTGGAACAGTTCTGAAGCAAATACAGAATCTGACACAAATCTGAAAATTACAGAGACCATGAAAACAACGAACACGCACAAACACCTTGGTAAAGAAAACAGATAACAAGGAAAAAGATATGCAATTTGACAGGAAAGACGAGACTTATCATTTCATAATATGTAAAAGAATAAGAAGCAGCTTCAGGAGGGACAGGCTCGAGGCCTTACCGAAGCCCTACCGCCAGGAGCAGCATGGGACATTATTCTGTTTGGTAATTGTAAACTCATGAAATTAAGCTATGGAACCATCCACTACATGAGTAGTAAAAGAAGAAAAAATATATCCAACATTTTTAGGTTCAATACAGGCAGGTTCAGGATGGGGCAGGCTCGAAGACTTTTTTCCCCGAGACGCTCCCACCTGGAACAGCCTAAGAACTAAATATGTAAACTCTTTGTAATACTTTTTCATCTTTTTCACTATATAATTTTCTAAATATCTGTTTTTTCTCTTTTCTTCCGTTATTTTTCTATTTCGAATTTTTGTTCTTTAGATTATCTACATAATAACGTGAAAGGAAGTATGCCGTTGTATGCCATGTTAAGAGACTAACGACCTGCTTTTAAATATTAGGCAGCAGGTTATAAAAATGTGCAATAAATAAATAAATAACGGTTCGATGTATCGAAACGAGGTTTTCCACGAATGACAGTACACTAAGGAATACGTACATTGGTATGTGATAAAGTGTCCTAACTCTATCGAGATACTGAAGCAAATATAATTATTACTGCCGTATACTTTTCATAGCAGCGTTCTCTACCTCTTGCAATAGCAGTTGTAGTGATATAGCTCTTGGTAACATTGACGTTGAAATCTTCAGCAAATTCGATAAACTAAAATTGGGGAAAATATTACTTGAGTGTGCTTTTGCCGTGCTACACCGCAAAGCACTGGTGTGACGCCAGGCGTCGTAGTTAGAATGCAGTAAGATAGACCTACGCAATTAGCGTTAAACCTCATTTACTAAAAAAAAAAAGTTCAAATGTTTGTAAATCTATCGGACAAAACTACGTGGTCATCAGTTCGTAGCTCACAAATTACTTAAACTAAGGTAAACTAACCTAAGGACAACACACACACACACACCCATGCCCCAGGGAGGACTCGAACCTCCGACGACGAGCAACCGCGCGCTCCGCAGCGAGGCGCTTTAGACCGCTCGGCTACTCCACCGCGTCCCACATTTACTATACACCGCGCTGGTGGATGGTGCCATTCACAGATTGCGGGGGATAAAATGATAAAATTTCGCCACATTTAGAGTTTTGCCGTAAAGGCTAAATTTTACTTACGGCGGTGGCGTAGTGTGCAAATGTTGGCAATAAATTGTTCGCTTGATTGGGGAGAGGGGGGGTATGAGGTTCGAGTCCTCCCTCGAGGAAGAGTGTGTAAGTTGTCCTTATCAAAAGTTAGTTTAAGCAGTTCGTAAGTGTATGAACCGATTACCTCAGCAGTTTGGTCCCTTATGTTTACAAATATTTGAAGAATTTTTATTCTTTTCAAAAAATGTTCAAATTTTGTTAAGCTTATGGGACTTAAATACGGGGTTATCAGTCCCTAAACTTACAAACTACTTATCAACTACCTTATACTAAGGACGGCACAAATATCCATGCCCGAGGGGGTATTCGAACCCCCGACCGTAGTGGCCGTGCAGACCGTGACTGTAGCGCCTCAGTCCCCTCGGCCACTTATTCTTTTCCTGTACAATAAAAGTACAAGATTTTTATTTGTGGAGCTACTACATAGATAGCTTGTGGCGAATAAAATGGCGCGTATGAAAACTGTTCAGAAGTGCGTACCTTTCAAGGTTTTGGTGGAATGAACTACAGTCTCACTAGGTAGATTTCTATTTAAAATTCCGCCGTCACTGTTTACTTGTCAGAACCGAAAAATGGACGCTCATACTTCATGGCGATAAACGTCTCTGTTTACACAATAAAAGAAACTACTGTATTAATTTTCTCAGGTTTACATCAGGCGTATGAATTCTACTTAAAAGTAAAATCCCCCTGTCATGCTGCTCTGGTTGGCTGTTTTTATACATCAACCAACTGCGACCAAGTTGATTTCCATATTCAGTAAATTTTCTCCGTTCTTTCTTTCCTCTTTTTCTTATTTTTTGTGAGAAATTTTAAGTGTTCAATTGTTTGTAAACGTATTGGACCAAACTGCTATGGTTATCAGTCCCCAGACCTACAAATTAGTTAAACGAACTTACACTTAGGACAACACACATACCCATGGCCGAGGGAGGACTCGAACCTCCGACGACAGCGGCCGCACAGGCCGTTGCATGATCTACATCGACATATATACCCCGCAAGGTATTTCCTTTCGCCAGCCGCAGTGGCTGAGTGGTCTGAGGCGCGTCAGTCACAGTCTTCACGGCCGCTACGGTCGGGGGTTGGAATCCCCCTTGGGCATGGATGTTTGTGGCGTCTTTAGTATAAGGTAGTTCATAAGAAGTTTGTAAGTTTAGAGACTGATTACCCCGCAGTTAAGTCCCTTAAGCTTAACAAACATTTTTGAACATTTCCTTTCCTATTCCACTCCCAAATAGAACAAATGTCGACATGCCTCTGTACGATCCCTAATTTCTCTTATCATGACTTTGTGATCTTTAAGTAGGCGACAGGAAGATCGTTCTACACTCAGATTCAAATTCCGGCCCTCTAAATTTTCTCAACAGAGATTCTCGAAAAGAAAGTAGTCTTTCCTCCGGCGATTCCCATTTGCGTTACCGGAGCATTGGTCGAACCTACCATTAACGAACCTAGCTGCCATGTTGTATAAACGGTCTCCTTTACAGATGAAGTACATCTTCCCAAAATTCTCCCAATAAACCAAAGACGGCAGTCCGTCTCACAACTGCCCTTACATCTTCGTTCCATTTCATATAGCTCTGCAATGTTACTCCTAGATACAGCATCAAGAAGCTCACTACTAATGCTGTATTCGAACATTATGGGATTGTTTTCCCTAGTCATGTACATCACCTAACTTTTTCTACATTTAGAGCTAGCAACCATTCTTCACACCAACTAGAAATTTTGTCTACGTCATCCTGTATGCTGTTCTAATCAGTTAAAGGCGACTCCTTTCCATACACCAAAGACTCATCAGTAAATAGCCGCAAATTACAAGTTACTTTGTCCATCACATCTTTTATACAGGGTGAATCTAAATTAGGGCACTCGTGTTTCGCGGCGCAATTCCTCACCTGCAAACAGTGAAACATGTCTTCCACACAATTTCATCCTGCGCATATTTCCGCCAGTAAGTGGACGTTAAGACTGAGATGTGTTTCATAATTACACCAACAAACTTGTAAGGGATGTATTAGGCATCTTGAGGAACAAAATGAGCATGGAAACCTGTGTCCGGAAACGCCATTCAACGAAGCTACGGAGAGTCCAAGTTACAGGCACCAGCTCCTGCCACTAAGACATCCCCTCCCACATCCGCTAGAAGTTGTTGGTGTAGTAGTGTAATTCTGAAACACGCTGACGTATGGGATACAAACCCATCTCAATCTTCGACGTCCATTTACTGACGGAAATATGCGCAGGACGAAATTTTGTGACAGACTTTTTTTTTATTGTTAGCATGTGAGGAATCGCGCTGCGAAGCCCAAGTTCACGAATTTAGATTCACCGCGTATAGACAGAAAATAATAGCGGTCCTATCACACTCCTCTACGGAACGCCTGACGACACACTCGTCTCTGATGGACACTCGCCATCGAAAACAACGTACTGCGTTCTATTATTTAGGAAGTCTCCCTGCCAGTCAGAAATTTGTGAAACTTTTCCATATGTTCGTATCTTTGTTAGCAGTCTACAGTGTGGCACCGCATCAAATGCCTTATTGAAATAGAGAAAAATACAATTTCTCTGATGCCGCCGCCAAACTGCTGAAAGCCGGCATACCTCACAACAGAACTGTCAAGCGGGCAACGCAACTAGACAGGCGGCGCGAGACCTACCAGCGCCCGACAGATTCCGAAACAAGACCAGAACATACATAAAAAGTAACTTCAAAACAAACAGAAGTAATAAGGACTATTTCTTACAGGTGGCTCTGTGAACCGACTGTGAACCTTCCGCCTGCCTCCAGATTGCCCCCAGGTATTTACTTAAGCCCAGCTCGCCAGCCGATGAGCCAGTGTTGGTGTGTTCGCTCTCGCCGCCTAGGACCGTCTCCTATCGACTTCGCCGACGTCTTCTCGGACGGAAGAGGCTGAAACATTACCTTGTGGATTGCGAGTGACGAACTGAACTATGCTAGTGACTGTGCCTTGATCTACCAGACTATATTATGTGTTTGTTTTTGGGATTTCCTTATCTGTAGAAGAATTTAGTTTCGTTTCACTGGTTAAAGAACCCAGAGTGTGCTTTCTTTGACTTAATAAATCGTGTTGTGAAAACTTGAACCGTGGTGGTCTCTTCAACAATCTGCCTGTTGCCCTTCATCCATGGCTCACCAGATATCATGCCTTTTCATGTGATGCTCCTCCATATTGCTGACCGTTTCCTTCTGCTTCCTTCTCTGTCTATACAGACTTCTCATTCCACTTCCTTCTCTCCTCGCCCCTCTGTCCAACATCCACTCCGCCTCTCTCAGTTCACACTTTTCTTCCCCTTATATATATAAGGGGAAGAAAAGTGTGAACTGAGAGAGGCGGAGTGGATGTTGGACAGAGGGGCGAGGAGAGAAGGAAGTGGAATGAGAAGTCTGTATAGACAGAGAAGGAAGCAGAAGGAAACGGTCAGCAATATGGAAGAGCATCACATGAAAAGACAGGGGTGGGAGAATGAACTGACATAAGAGATAATAAGAATTACTGTAGGAAGTGTTACTGTGAATTTCACGTAACTTCGTTTACCTTCATTTATATCTCAAGAGGGAGAGGAGGAGATGGAGACGGAGAGGAGTTGGTTGGTTGGTTTGTCTTTCAAGGGCCCAAACTACACTGGTCATCGGTCCCTGTTTCCATGCACAGAGCGTGAACTGAAAAACCAGTCGCTATTTAAAATACTAAAACGACATACGAAACCGCCTTAATACTGAAGACGTGATTAAATCGTAAAATTAAAAACACTAACTAAAATGACAGAAAGAGGGATTGCTGATCACAGCAATGAAAATATGATCCATCCACAATGTAACGCGTTATAATCTCTTGCCTAAAACTGCTAGGGAGGGAGAAACAGAAATAGGAAAAAGACGATCACTTAAATAGAATGATAAAAACCACTCGCACGAATAAAATTTAAAATTTTATGAGCCGTTGAGGTACTGCAGCCGAACCTAATATTTTGACCGATATTGGAGAAACCAAATCTAAACCGAATATTCGGTCAGTGTTCACTAAAAATCCTTCTTTTTGTTGTGTGTCTTGCTTTTTCTCCATGCCTTCAGTCTTTCAGCTCTCCAGCTAGTCTGGAACTCGGAGTTTTTTTTACAAACGCCTCGTGACATGATATTCCGCACTTAGCCCTAACTCTTCCTATACTGTCTTCATCATCTTCCTCATTTCACAGGAGGGCTTACTTTAGACAAAGTGATGTCTGTACAACGCTTTATGTCCCTCATAAATTTTGATCTGATATTTCCGGTCCTTCTAGGTTAAGGCGACCAACTGTCCCGGATTCTGCGGGACAGTCCCATATTTGGCCTCGTTGTCCCGCATTGGGATAGTTACTGAAAATGTCCCGCAAAATTGGCGAAGCGACCCGCATTCCCGCAATTTTAAATTGTTGAACACAAGTCGAAAGTATTTGTGTACGGCACGCTATGTCACACTGCTTGCAAGTCAACTACGAATAAACGAGGGAATTCTTACATTAAATTAAAAAAAAAGGAAGGGGGGGAGGGCATTAAAATCTTCTATTTCAAAATGAGAAATTCGGTAGCAGTCATTTTTTTAAAGATTTTCATCAAAAGAATTTCTATAGTAAACGGTTTTAAAAGGTAGTTTTTATCAAGTTTAATCCGAGGTAATTGCAAAATATAATGCTTTGGGCGGAGTAAGCTACTTATCAAGATGTGTAGAGCACGGATGCGCTAAGAGCTGGAACAAATAGAAGTAGTACAGACAAGGAAGGTGATCGGAAAAACGTATCGGAGAACGAATATGTAAAAACTGTCAAACTCTAAAATTCAAAATAGGAGCATGAGAAAATATTTATGACCTTTAAATAATGATTGAAAATTTCACTCATATTAGATTACTCAGTGTTGATTCTCCTAATAGCATGTAGCTACATTCGTCAAGCAACAATACTAAAATAGACCAGAAGAAGGGCACTCAAGCGCCCGAAACCGGTCGTCTAAAATAAATAATTACAAGCAACTGGTTGCTGAATTTTATTAATTTATAACCTGAACAGTTGCTGAAATGGATAAAGTACTTCATATTAGATGTGTTACTTTAAAATTAAATGAGTGGGCCTACTCTGCTCGCCTAAATATCTTTCCTAATTTCAGAATAACTGGCACAATGAGTCATCCTTCACGTTCTCGAAATGTCCCGCATTGAGTTTTGAAAAAGTTGGCCGCCTTATTCTAGGTGGTTTTCGATGGGCATCATTGTACAAGTTCTGTGTTACAAATATAGGGTATTGTTAAAAATAAAAAAAGACTGTCGTTTATATTTTCGTGACCGATAGAGGTACAAGAATTGCAATATTGCTGGACAATATTCTCCTAAGAGCTAAACAGAAGTTCCATGACACGGTTTTTATTGTGCTCCTTGACCAAAAGTTTTGTGGGATTGTTAAAAGTAATGACATCTCCAGTTTAAACCATAATATTGTATGCCGTTACAACAATGTATACAATAGGAGTCAGTAAAAGCAATGGTCGAGTGCATCGTATGCAAGAGTAGCCATAGTTTCATCCGTCTCGTCAATTTCATCCCCCAAATTGCTATATGAATACGTGAATGGTCCCATATCGTTGGACAAGTAATCTAACCTACTGAAACGGATACGACGCGAACTAGTGCGTGAAACCTCGGCTTTAAAATCTAGTGCACTCCCTTTTCGATACAGCTGTCTGATTTCAAATTGGAATACGGCTCGCACGTCGCGGAAACGAACACGAACTTTTATCTATTGTTCGGCGGCGGTATTGAAATATCGACAAATTGTCCATCATTTAGAGCATCGCTCCGGCCGGCGCATCAGTTCCTGTTGCAGCAGAAAGCTCGCGATTTTTTTGTTCCGCTGTGAGGCGCGCTTTGTAATCGGCCTGCCACGTGTAGAACAATTGTCGCCAGCCGTTCGACACCCGCTCCCCCGCCCTCCCTCCTGCAGAACGGCAGCCGGCATTGTTCACGCAGGCCGTAATTTGAAGCAGCGCGCTGAATACTCGGTGAATACTGGCCGTAAATAAGTGACGCGCGCTAAGCAAAGCCATTTGCAAGTGCTCGCGGCGCGGCGCACGGACAATCCGCCGCTATCTCCTAACACTACGCGGTATGCGTCGCGCGTACCAGGAAACGGATTACCACTATCGTTCGGTGTTTGTCGAAGGTCTGTTCTGTACGCCAAACATGCCTGAAGAGTTGTGCGTTTCATCAATACGAAAACCGTACAGCTTTCCAGTAATAGAGAACAAGTTTCTCGCATGATAGTCCTTTCGGGTATGCTGCGATCCAACTGTCCGCCGTCCTCAGGAACGCAGCTGCTGCTGAGTCCCGTCGTGTATCGAGGGCGTCACGCGTGTGTGCGGCGCAAGAGCCGCCTTCCAAAGTTGCTACGTATGGGACGTGAACTAGTGGCGCCGCTAATAGTGGGACCTTTTTTTACATCTTTATTACAAAAAAGTCCGTTTCCTAGAAACAATAACGGACCGTAATTACAATACAAAGAAGCAACTAGCTACTAATACAATGGTTCATACAAGCTACATCTACAGCTAGGCCACTTAGCTCTGTCAGGCTATTCCTGACAGGTCCCCGTCCCTGCCATGGGGAGGCGGGCCAACTACTACGGAAACCACTGCCATGATAACTTACAAAAACAAGAAACATACAAACTACAACACAAAAATTACATTCTACAACAAACACTACAACACATCTTGACGCTCAACACTCATTACACTAATACTACACAACGAGCGCCACATTATTTGTCTTCTCCGTGTGAAGACGAGGAGGAGGCTGCCAGCAACATGTTGGGATCCCAGCTCGCAGATGACATCCATTCCTCGGTGGAATGACCAGCCGAGGCGGCGAGCCCTTCCACGACGGCCCAAACAGCGTCCAACCAAATGCTCCGTCCCACTGTAAAAGCAGTGAGGGGAACACCGACCTTCACACTCCTGCCTCCTTCCCCGTCCGTCCAGTCCAGGTTCTTCAGGTCAAGTCCAGTAAATTATCGCGGGTATAGCTCCAACGCCTTATTAGACACCTTGTTTGCGATTGTGTCCAACACCTCTGCCCGCTCATCGTCTCTTATGATCGAGAAGATGTCCACAGTATTTATACTCAGGCGCAATTCGCCAGCCACATCAGCGAAAATGGGGCACTTAAAGAGGACATGCTCTGGTGTACCTGGAGTAACACCACAGTCACACCCCTCCGTGTCTATCTTCCCAATCCTGTGCAGGTACACATACCATGGCAAGTAAGAAAGTGTACTAAGCCCATACTGGGCTCAAACTTCATCTTAAATCTCTCCCTGACATTCGGGAACAAACTGTGAACCCTCCGTGCTGTCACACATCTATCCCACTGATTCTGCCAGATGTCCAAGACCACCTCCATTATCTTCTTTTTACTCCCTGCATGGACACCCATGATGTCTTCTATTTTTTCAAAATTCCTCTTTTTCAGCCAATAAACCGCGGCTCTCCGCCTCACTTGCAAATCTAGGGGACAAAGCCCCACGATCACAAGCAAGCCATCAGTGGATGACGTGCCAAATGCACCAATGGAGTTCAATAATATATTTCTTTGAACCCTTCTTACCGCCATCGAAGGATACACGAGGCGTAACCTGTGGGCCCAAGAGCTCGCACCATACCCCACCATTGACTGTAGAACCGAACTATGGTACAGTTGCACCAGCTTCGGCTCCAGATAAAATCTCTGCTGTCCAATTCTAATCAACTTCTGCAGCACAGCAATCGCCTTGCTAGCTACTGTTAGCTACTGTTTCAATATGCGAGGCATAGCTGCGCCTCTCATCCAGGTACACCCCTAAATACCTATTAACGGCCTTACGGCGTATAACACACTCGTTGATGTGTATACTGGGGTCCCTACTCAAATTCCCTTTGAATAACATGTAAGTTGTTTTATGTGGTGCTACAACCAATTTGGAGGTATTACACCACTTCTCTAAAATCCCCACAGCAGTTATAGATCTGTTCTCCAACTGCAACCTACTGTTGCCATGCACAAGAATGAGTAAGTCGTCCGCGTAGGCGACTGCTCCCAACATGCTCAGAAGAAAACCCTTGTCTCGGTTAGTAAGATTGTCCGCCAATCTAATTTCAATTGCTTCTTTGTAGACACTGTCCCAAAAACCGGAGATGTTAACAATCATGAGGGTCTCGTCAATTTCCATCTTGTGTCCCTCAGTTAAACAATGTTCTGCCACAGCAGATTTGTCAGGCTGCAGCAGTCTCATGTGGTGACAGTGTTCCACGCATCTGTCTTTGATAGCGCGGACAGATCGACCGATGTACGCCTTGCCGTATTGGCAAGGTATTCTATAAACACCCGGCTTCCTAAGACCTACGTCATATTTTACAGAGGCAAGTAGTGCCCTAATTTTGCTGGGAGGGCGAAAAACTCTCTTGATATTAAAGTTTTTTAAAAGTCTTCCAACTTTGAATGAGAAGCCCCGCTTTATATTCCAGTTCGTGAACCTCTGTTGAAGGCCCAAACTCCATGGCCTGATGAATTTGTTTGTCAGAATAACCATTTTCTTTAAATACGGTCTTCAGATGTTCAAGTTCAGGTGTTAAACTATCTGCATCTGAGATGGCATATGCCCTGCGATGCAGGCTTTTAAGTACACCATTGCGTTGGAATGGTGGATGGCAGCTCTTGGCATGCAAATACCGATCGGTATGTGTTGGTTTTCTATAAACCGTGTGTCCCAAGGTGCCATCATGTTTTTTATAAGCCATTACGTCCAAAACTAAATACAATTTGACAACCAGTCCAGAGCACTTTATGTCGATGTAAACTCTCTAAGTCACCGCTAAATGCTCGCAGCGGAAACTGTTTCATGATGTGTTCTATGCTTTGCTCCTCCGTTCCGCAGTCACAATCAGAAGCTGGGAGTAAACCCCATTTCTTCATGTTGTAAGCACACCTCCCTTGCCCAGCCCTGATGCGGTTCAGCCTCGACCAGGTTTGGCGTGGTAGATGCAATCCCTCAACCTTCTTTGATGGATCTTGCACGATGTGGGCGTTGTGTGGTGGAGTTTTATCAGTTTTATCTCAGTCGCTTTCCTCCTTAGATCTTGCGAATCTTAGCCAGGACAGGTAGCCACTGAATGGGCGTAGGTCTGACAGTGCCAGTGATAATCCTCATGGCTGCATTAAATTGTACGTCAATCTTTGTTGGTGAGCGCTGTTTTCCCACACTGGCGCGCAGTATTCCCCAGCAGAATACACCAGAGCGAGCGCAGCAGAGCCTAGGGTATTGGCGTCCGCACCCCAATTGCTACCAGCAATCTTGAAAAATAAGCTCCACGTCTGCTTTCCACAGTCAAGTATGGGGTAGGTTCTCTCATGATTTGGGCATCTACACCGAGGTATTCAACTCCATCAAAATTAACTGTCTCCTTATGTCATATGCAAGTACACTCCAGGAAAATGAAAAAAAAAGAACACCATGAATTCGTCGACCCAGCAGAGGGAAATTTTATTGACACGGTCTTGAGTATGAATACAGCACACGATCTCACAGGCAGAGCCATAGGCACGCGAGTACAGTGACCAGAGCGTGCGCAATGGCGACGCTAGTGCCGTGTATACCCTCCTTTTGCAGCAATGCAAGCTGTAATTCTGCTATGGAGACGATCGTAGAGGTGCCGATAGTAGTCTTCCGGAATGGTTAGCCATAAAATTTCCGCTTGGTGCCCCAGTTGGGCCAGATTTCGTGTCGGTCGGCCAGACCGCTTAAGATGACGTTTCATCCGGTCTCAAACAAAATTAATGGGGGACAGAGCTTGGGATTGTGTTGGCTAGTGTAGTTGACGTACACTTTGAAGACACGTTGGGTGGTATGGGAAACATGTGGAGATGCATTGTCCTGTTGGAAAAGCATATTGCCTTGTTAGTGCATAAACAGTAGTAACATGGGTTGAATAATGATTTGATTGTATCGCTCACTGTTCAATGTTCTCTCGACGATCCTCAGTGGAGAACGGTCAGTGTTCGATGTGGCTCCCCGCGTCATGGGGCACTATCATGTGGGCTGTTAGTGTGTCTTCCACTCTCGCCTCTACATTGTTCAGCCCTATTCCAGGCGCTTATGGAAGAGCGAATGGAGACGTGTCGTCTTCATTGATGAGAGATGATCCAGCCTCCGTGCCAACGATGGCTGTACGTTCGTGTGGCGTCGTGCAGGGGAGCGCGAATATCCGGAGTGTATACGACAGAGGCACACATGGCCGACAGCCGGCAGTATGGTGTGAGGAGCCATATCCTGCACTGATCCTTAACCTCTGGGGATCGTCGAGGGAGCATTGTAAAGTTCAAGGAACACTGAAACCATCGTTCAGCCACTGTTACTACCGTTCATATACCAACAAGGCGATATGATTTTCCATCAGGACAGTGCACGTTCACATGTATCCCGTACCACCCAACGTGCCCTTCAAGATGTACGTCATCTATCCTGGCCAGTACGATCCCCATTGCGCATCTTTGGGGCCGGCTGAAACGTCATCTTGACCAAATTGAAGCACAAAGTTGAAACTGCATAGCAGGCCATTCCGTTAAGACTAGATTCGGCACCTTTACAATCGTCTCCATGGGAGAATTGCACCTTACATTGCTGAAAAATGAGACTATACACGGTAGTAGCTTCGACACTGTACACGCTCTGGTGAGTCAAGTGCGTATCTACTTTGATCGTGTGTTGTATACATCCTCAATAATGTGTCAATAAAATTTAACTTCTTCTCGGTCGACGAATTCATAGTGTTATTTTTTCATGTTTCAGGAGTGTACTGAGTTCGCTTATTTTGCGGCCGAATTTCTTTCCTGGTGATTTTAGCTATTGACGTGCGTGCCGACTATACTTACGTCACCTACCTCAAATATAGATTCAGGAAGAGCACGTCAATGCAAAAGTATTACTAAAAAACTCAAAATGTTCAGCCGGTTTCAACTCTCTGCTCTTCATCTCGTTTATACTAATTTTTTAAGGAAACTTTCACAGTACAATGTTCCCCAAGTACACACATAATTCTACAATTTCAGTATGATATATTAAATGTTTTATCCATGTAGCAACTGTGTTTTATAGGTTACAAACCTAGTATGATATCTGTTACGTAATGTATCTTGAGTCTGTTAGTTCTTGTGCTGTTTACTTTGGTGACTGGTCTACACCTACACACGAGAATAGTAGCGTGTCACGTTGCGTTTAGCCTTTTGGAATATCAGCATAGCAAGGACACGTTTTTGAAATGCAAGAATGTAGCAGATCAGTGACAAACACTTTAGAAATGGATGTCCCGTATTCAAGATACCCTCCGACGTGATTCAACCCTAATCACCCTAGTCTGAGTCTGATCCAAAACCACTTTACATTTAAGTAGAATAAACTTTTTTTCGCGAACATCATTGTACCTTCTTATCCTAGTAGCTGTCGCTGTCATACACAAAAGCGAACCAATATACTTTCCACACTGTCAACACTGCAAACACGTTTTTATTTTATTATACTGTTTTATTTAACCACATTTTTCCGACTGTTATCAATATATTTCAGCTTTGCCCAATCGCAGTTGATGTCATATATTCTGTGAATATTAAATAAAAACAACTGCAGGATCAGAAGTGACGTCTATTCTTTCGGAACAGACGCCACATGTATATATATGTTATCAATATCATTTACTTTTCCTCTTGTTTTCGTTCGTGTATTGATGCAGGCAACCCGTGTGGAGCTGTTAGTCTCCCATCGGACGCCTCCCCAAGTGGCGGATTGGGAAACATTCACCAGATATGGTCGACACGGGGGAGATAAAATACCCGGGGCGGACCAAAACCAGCAAAATAACAACTGCTGCCTTGCAGTTGGGAGTTAGGTCTCAAAAGGCTAAGGGAAGAAAACCCAGATTAAAAATCACAATCCTCCGGTAGGGGTTAGACGCAGTGTTGACAGCCCGCTCTGTAAAAAACTATTATTGCGAAACTTCTACAAAGTAAAGCCGGACGGATGAAGGAAGAAGGACCTGGCAAGACAATGAGAATGGAATACAAGTAAATAACGAGGGGAAATAAGGAAGAAGAGAAATACAAGGCATAGATCAGATCTATATATTGGTACTTGGAATTTGAGATCCCTATATCACCCAGGAGCACTGAAAGTAATGAATCTGAAGCCGACTATTATCATAGCACTACAAGAAATCAGTTGGACGGGAGTGAAGTTTTAGAAAAGAAAGAAGCGAATATATTCTATAGCTGCAGCGAAAGAAATAATGAGCTTGGAACAGGATTTGTTGTACATCATCAATTAAAGCATTTGGTAATAGGGTTTACACCCATTAGTCGAAGATTATCAAACATTCACGATAAAGAGCAAATTCTTTAACTATTCAATAATTGAGCCCATGCACCAACAGAAGAAGCCGAAGAAGAAGAAGAGTAAGACGTATTTTACGAATCTTTGGAAAGAGCATATGATGAGTGCCCAGGGAATGATATAAAAATAATTACCGGAGACCTAAACGCTCAGGTGGGGAAAAAACAAATTTATATACCGATAATTGGCCCACACAGCAAACACACAACAAGTAATTAGAACGTAACAAGGCTTATACTGTTCGCAGTTTCTAGAAATATGATAATAGGATCAACACTGTTCCCACATAAAGAAATACATAAGGGAACATGGACCTCACCAGATGGAAACACAGTAAATCAGATCGACCATGTGTTGATAGATGCGAGACACAAATCGGACCTACTGGACGTGAGGAGTCTCAGAGGTCCAAACATAGATACAGATCATTCTCTGGTATGGGCACGGGTAAGGGCGAGGAGATCTAACGCAACGAAAGGAGTCTGACCCAGGGCACAGAAATATAACAACTTTAGAATCAGTGGAAGTTAGACAGTATCAGGAAAAGATACGTCGGATTGTGGAAAACGTTGGAGAATATAACATCGTATATCAGCGGGAAGCGATAAAAATTGGGACGAGAAAGACCATTATGGTATGATACTGAATGCGAAATAGTAACTGAAGAAAAGAACGAAATGTATAGAACGATACTGTAATCACACTGCAAGACGAGGATAGTTGAAGAATACAAAGAAAAACGGAATATTGAAACGAGGATTCACCAAAGAAAAAAGAGAGAATGGATGCAATCAAGTATCAAAGAAATTGAGTTAATTAGAAGTAAAAAATGAAATAAGAAAATTTTATAGAGACGTGAATGCGGTACGGAAGCCCTTCAGTAGTAAAACTAAATAAAAGATGAGACAGGGAACATAATAAGTGAAGAGAAGGGAATATGCGAAAGATGGCTCAGGAATTTTAAGTTACTGTACCAGAGAATCCAATAGAAACGAATGAGAAAGAGGACCCAGGCAACAACACTGCCCTACCAAATACAGAAGATGTGAAAACTGCCGTGAAGAAATTGCAAAACGGCAAGGCAGCAGAACTGTTTAATCAAGGAGGCAGAGAGCTGGAACGAAGCCTTCTGAAAATGGTCACCAGAATATGGGAAGAGGAGAAAATGCCCCAACAATGGAAAGAGGCTATCATATGTCCCATTTATAAGAAAGGAGATCAGGTGGAGTGTGGTAATTACAGAGGGATCACACTACTTAATCTGGGATATAAAATATTCTCTAATACACTATTCGAAAGAATCCTCCCGATCATACAGAGGGAGACGGGGCCGTACCAATGCGAAACTCTCCCCGGGATGTCAACTATACGTCAAATATTCACATGAAGACAAATCCTGGAAAAACAAACGAATACGGGGTTGGCATGCATCACCTCTTTATAGATTTCGAAGCAGCTTATGATAGCATAAATAGAAATCAGTTATATCAAACTCTAGGTGCACTGGGAATCCAGAGAAAGGTGGTAAGGCTGGTGATAATGACAATGAACGAAACACAAGGTAGCATAAGAATTGAAGGAAAGATGTCTAACACATTGAGTATTAAAAAGGGAGTGCGACAAGGGGTTGCATTGGCATGTCTTCTCCGTAATGCCGCCCTGGAGAGGGTGCTGAGAAATACAAACCTTCTGAATAGGGGAACTATCTTCTATAAATCAGTGCAGATACTGGCCTATGTGGATGATGTAGATATAGTAGTAAGAACCCAAAAAGCAATGGAAGAGACATTTACGGCTCTCGAACAGGCTAGTAGGAACATGGGATTAATTGATAATGAACAGGAAACAAAATATATGGTAACTGGAAAAGCACACGGGGAAAATATGCCAAATGCAATAACAATGAGCAATTATACATTTGAGAGAATTGAACATTTCAAGTACTTGGGCTGAATAGTAACCCATCTAAATGATACCTCGTATGAAATTAAGCAGAGATTAAACCTAGCCAATGGAAACTATTTTGCCCTAACAAGACCTTTATCCTCAAGGCTCCTCACTCGTATCACTTAATTAATTATCTACAAATGACTTATATGACCAGTGCTTACATATGCCTGTAAAACGTGGACATTAACTAAAGATAGTGAAATACTGGAAGCATTTGAAGGAAAGGTACTGAGACGAATTATCGGCCTAATCTATGAAAGAGGAAGATGGAGAAGAAGATACGACCATGAGTTGTATACCATATACGAAGACCAACGCCGGCCACTAGGGCCGAGGGGACTGAGGCGCTTCAGTCACGGTCTGCACAGCTACTACGGTCGTGGGATCGATTCCCCCTTTGGGCATGGATATTTGTGCCGTCCTTAGTGTTAGCTGGATCATAAGTAGTTTGTAAGTTTAGGGACTGATAACCCCGTAGTTAAGTCCCTTAAGCTATACAAACATTTGAAACATTTTGAAGACCACCGCATCAGAAGGATAGTGAAATCATCCATATTGCGGTGGGTGGGACAGGTGGCTCGCATGAATGATACAGAAGTACCAAAGAGAGTGTTACAAAGAAAGACTGGAGGGCAGAGAGGACGTGGTCGACTAAGAGCCAGATGGGAAAATGGAGGAATCGAAGATCTTGGAAGATGGGCTATAGAAACTGGAGAGTATTGGCAAAGGACAGAGAAAAATGGAAGGAGATTGTAGAAGAGGCCAAAGCTCATGATCTGTAGAGCCAAGAAAGAGGAAGACGAAGAAGAAGAAGAAGAAGAAGAAGAAGTGATACCGTCAAGCATTTCTCTGTGTATCTAATTACTACATTTCGACAGCAGCCCGCTGTTTCGACGCGTCATTAAACCCTTTTATTCTTTCCTTTCCTTCAATAACAGCGGTATTTTACGACAGTCGCACATAACACGACATGAATAACAGCCTCACTGTGTACCAATATTCATTGCTACAATAGTATTTATGGTAGACGGCGCAGGTAATACGCACCTTGTAGTGTTAAATGTATAAATACTTTTCAAGGGTCTCTCTTTAGATATACGATAAAAAGTTTCAGGAAAAAAGTACAGCAGGCTATAAATCACTTTCTTTTGAGAACTAATGTAATTACAAGCCTTATGGCCGAAAGTGGCAATTAGCGAGTTCAAGAAAAGTTCGAACTTTTACTTCAGAAAAGAGGAGTGACATAAAAAGGAGCCTCTAGTTATGACATGACAGTGCCCCCAGGCTGATGCCGCGCACTTCTATTTTATAGAGCCACACACATCGGCATATTTAAATCGCGCGCGCGCGCGAACGCGCGCGGGAAATACGAGCTTCGGGAAGTTTGTGACGTAGGGGTTTTTCCGCGGGGCTGGAAAACGGAAGCCGAGTCGCGCGGAGGAAGGCAGAGTCGCGTGGACTGCCGAGGACGGCGGAGCGTGGTTGCTCGTCGCGGCATTTTCTATAAAAACGTGGGATAGCTTTTCGCGGCTGAAGTACCGTTTTTTCATATGCCTTTTGAGTTAAACGATTCCGGTGTGTGGGCTAAAGTGCGAAGTTGCGTGGGGGCTCGAGTCACAAAAACATTTTTATAACTTTAAACACGTGCAGTGTCATAGAAAAATTAAACTTATTTAAAACAACATCTGTGTGGTGAACATTATTTTTTCGCAACTCGCCCTGTACGCCCATAAATGTGTATAATTGGTATGTACTTTTGTTTATTAATTGAAAAATGTATTAAGGCGCACGTGGACGGAACAGCACCAAAGCGGGAATCATTTATTGTCATCCCCTAAACGACCACAAAACGTTTTTTCCACTAGAAAGAGGGAAAAGCATGTTCCGCCCCGTCGCATATGGGGGCTCGTCCATTTCGCGAAACAGTGTGTAGTGTGTACTGAGACACGTTCCGACTCGTCCATTTCGTGAAATAGTGTGTTCCGGTTTCGCCCATTTGAAGCGAGAAGTACGTCGCGGCTCGTTCATTTCGAGTGCGAAGTACATTCCGACTCGCGTGTTGAAGAAAATTTTAGCGGCCCACGGCAGCGAGTGTGCGGCAGGCAGCAACAGCGTAACCGGGAGACACGGCGGCAACAGCCGGTATATTCCAGACCATCACCGTGCGGCGGCAGGACGCGGCAGATACGGCGCACAACAGCGGCGATTTCGGCATCGGCAGCTCTGCACGGAAACACGACGCAGTTACGCAGTGGACTTGCAGCACAGACAAAGAGATAAGTGTCGCAGCAGGCTTTTATTTTGTTGATTTCAGTTCTCTTGTCCCCAGCCATGAGTACCGAAACTGATAGGGTTTTAAGTGATAGTGAATCCTTAGAAAGTGGTAGTGGGTCTGAGGCCCCAACACAATCTAAGGCAGATGAAATGAAAGCAATGATGGGTTGGATGATAACTGAATTTAAAGATACTGTAGGGGGCCTGGAAACAAAAATGGGGAATTCAATTGCTGAAATGGGAAACTCAATAAAAAATTCAATGGGTGTTTTAAAAAATGAAATAATCTCGGACTTTGACAAAAGATTAGAAGATTTGACCTTAAAATTTGAAGTTAGAGAAAAGGATCTGAATGCCAGAATTGGTGCTGTTGAGACTAAGTTGAATGACAGGATAGAATCAGGAAAACAGATTTGTGAAATCAGGAATGAGGACACTAGGCAGGCTTTAATTGAAATAAACAAAAGGATTGTGGCTTGTGTTGATGAAACAAGTTTGGAAAATACAAAAAGTGTTTTAAGAAAGGAAATAGAACAGGTAGTAGCTGTAAATAAATGTAGTATAGAAAAGGTGAATAGTAGGATGGCTGACTTAGAATTGTGCTCTGCATCTGCAAATACTGGTTGGTTTGGGATGCAGATACCAAGTTGTAAAACTTTTTCAGGGGAAAGTAGCTACCATGTAGTAGATTTTATTGCAGCATGCAAAGATCAATTCCTGCCTGGAATGACTGATAATTGCAAAATAAAATACATCAAAAGAATGTTAGTAGGTCCTGCACAGACGTGGGCTAACCAATGTGCTGAGAAATTCGTTTCCTTTGAAGTTTTCGAAAAGCTAATTTTAGATAAGTACTGGAGCCAGGCTAAACAAGTCAGGTTACAAAATGAATTCTTAAATGGAGTTGCTTACAAGGGGGATAAACAGACTATGAAAGAATTCTGTCAGGAAGAGTTAAGGAAATTGGTGCACTTAGATAGACCATTAGGAGCTCTTACTGAAATATACACTCTTTGCCGGAGGTTGCCACAGAATTTAAATTTGCAACTTATACACTGCCCTACTGACTCTACTGAAAAATTTCTAGATTTTATAGAAAAACTAGATCATGCAATGGCATATGAACCTAGACATGGGGAGCCTCAACATATAGCTAACCAAAGGGAACATAATAGGAATACCAGAAATTGGGGAAATAAGCAGCATGACCACCACCAAGAAAGGAACGTGAATGAAAATTGGAGAAATAATGGGGGTAGATGGAATTGTGATGATAGGAATCTGAGAGATTCATGGGGAAGAACTAACAGGGATGATCGAAGGTTAACACAGGAAAATGGAGAAAGAAGAAGGGAACAAAATAGAAACGAACAACACAGACAACGTTCGGAAAACTAGAATTTGTTCCAAATGGGGTCCGATTTGGGACGGGATACAAGGTACGAAATAGGACCGAGAGAAGGATAAATAATTACAAGCCAGATAGCAGGGGATCAGATAGGAATAACTATGACCAGAATAGAGAGAAAAGGGAAGAAAGAATATGTAATATGGATGCAATATTGGGCAATGAAGAAATGGTTGGGGGATGGTTTACACAGCATGATAAAAGAAATGCAAATAAGAGAAGAAATCATAAAAATCCAAGTGAAGATTGTAATGTGGGAGATTTGTTTAGTGAAAGAGTAAGTAGTGGGAGAGATGCTGAAGAAAACAGCATTGGTTTGGCTTCTGTATTAGGTGAATCAGGTTTGCTAGCGGAGCATAAGTGTGTGATTGAATGTAAGAGTATGCCAAGGGGATGTGTGAATGGTAGCAAAAGTGTCATTGAACTAGATGAGACAAAATCAAATATTAATATGTGTGAAAAAAATGTGGGTATTCCAAAGTTTAAAGCAATCACAAATGACAGTGTAATAAGAGCTGTATCTGGTTTGGTGCAACTTGATGATGTGTGGTTTGATGATGTAAATGTAAATAAGAATGTACAAGCACCTATAATTAATGAAGACTGGGAACAGGGTGAGAAGAGTAAATTTAAAGGCTGGGTGAAGAAGGGCAATTGGATTAGGAAATGGGCACCAGATGATTGGGCAATTCATAAATATGACTATATAAAAAGATTAGGAGAGCAATGTGGGAAAAATGAGACATATTACAATGTTCTTAAAGAAATATTTGGAGGGGATCCAGAATTTGATGAATTGAGGGGACAAAGCATATTCTCATTGGGAAGTAGTAAAATGACTGGTGAACATGACTCTGTAAATGAGGGATCTAGTGATGAACAAGAAATAGGGGATGACATACAAACTTTTGTCATCTATAATAGTGAACAGTATGAGGGTATGAAAGAGGGTGGAATGAATGCAAGGTGGATGGAGAAAGAGGAGCTTGAATATACAGCTAGTGATTGGATCCAATTTTTAACTTATAGAAAGAATGTAGAACCAAAGGAATGGGAAAAGGACAAGTTTGGTTTTGCAAGAAAGATAGCAATGCTAAATGCTAGGAACCCAAAATTCAAAGAGGTGTTTGAAAAAGTATTTGCAGGTGATGATAACATAGAACCATATAGCCCTAGTAGTCAGAGTCAGGTATGCAACATGGTAAAGTACTGCATACATGAGATAGAAGACGACCTGTTAGCAGAGACTGAATTAGAGAAAAATGTGATTGAATATGTGCAGCCAATCATAAATGTCACTGTTGGAGGGGTATGTGAAAATGCACTGATTGATACTGGGAGCTCTATTAGTGGCATTGCAGAAGACTTTTACAATCAGATTAGGACCACAGGAACAGTTGAATTTCCAGTCACAGGGGTAAGAATAAAAAATGCAACTGGAACTTACAGCAAGCCAGTGAGTAAGGAGGTTGTATTAGATGTAAATATAGGAGGGAAAACGTTTAGTCACGTTTTTCTGGTAATAAGAAATCTCTGTCTAAATCTTGTGCTAGGCAATGATTTTCTGAGTAAAAATGGGGCTTGCATTGATTGTAAGGATCAGGTGCTCGAACTACATTCTGGAGGATGCATGAAAAGGGTTAAATTTAGAAGTGCAAGTAATGATAAGGATTTAGTGGCATGTCTGCACATAGCCAAATGTACAATGGATGAGGCGGAGGTTGAGGAAGAGATACGTAGGAAGGTAAACAACACTAAGGGAATTGACGACCGTGCAAAGGGGGAGCTGTATTATCTACTGACAAACAATAAGAATGTATTTTCTGAAAAGCCAGGTAAGGTAACAAAATTTGAGTATTCAATAAGGGTAAAACCACATGAGCCTATTAAAGCAAAGCCATATGCTATTGCCATGTCAGAAAGGGAGGCTGTGAGGACAGAATTACAGCGGATGCTCGACTGGGGTATAATTGAGAGGTGTAGAAGTGAATATAGCATCCCTATGGTGGTTGTAAAGAAAAAGGACAAATCTGTACGGCTAGTGTTGGATGCAAGGAAGCTGAACAGAATAATAATACCTGAGACTGACCACCCACAAAATATGGATGAACTGATTCAGGGCTTTAATAATGTAAAACTGATGACAAGCATGGATCTCACAGCAGGATTTTGGCAGGTGGGCCTATCGGAGGATAGCAGAAAGTATACCGCTTTTCTGTTCGAAGGTAGGGCATACCAATATAAAGTGGTTCCTTTTGGATTATGTATATCTGTGGCTGTATTTATAAGGGCTCTAAGTTATGTGCTAGGGGATGAGCTGATGAGGCGGCTTACAGTTTACGTAGATTACATATTAGTCGCAACAGCTAATTGGGAAGAGCATTACTGTTTGTTGCAAGATGTGTTTACAGCTTTACTTCAAGGAGGCATGACACTAAAACTAAAGAAGTGTGAGTTTGTTAAGGCTGAAATAAATTTCCTAGGTCATGTATTGTCATCAGAGGGGCTTTTGCCCAATGAAAACAAAATAAAAGCAATAGCTGAATGTGCAAAACCGAGGAATCGTAAGCAACTAAAATCTTTTCTTGGAATGGCGAGTTTCTACAGGAAGTATGTAAATAATCAGAGTCTAAATTCACCAAATCTGTCATTGTTACTGAAGAAAAATGTTTCATGGGTTTGGACTAATGAATGTGATAAAGATTTTGAAAAAATAAAAAGCAGTTTGTGTAATAACAACTTACTGTACTATCCCGACATGTCACTCCCATTTTATCTAGCCACTGACAGTTCAGATTATGGAATAGGTGTTGCTCTTTTCCAAAGGAAAAAGGTGGATGGGAAAATTGAGCATAGAAGTGTATCTTTTGCCAGCAGGGTTTTGTCAAAACATGAGCGAAGATATGGAATATCAGAGAAGGAACTCTTGGCAGTAGTCTGGGGTTTCTTAAAATTTAGAGTTTATTTGGAAGGTCATGAAACCATTGTTATGACTGACCACAAGGCTCTAAGCTATTTGCAAGAGTGTAAGTTGTTAAATAATAGGTTGGCACGGTGGGCACTAATCTTACAACAGTTTCAGTATAGGATAGAGTATATCAAGGGAACTGACAATGTGGTGGCCGATGCGCTGTCACGCCTGCCTGTCGGAGGGGAGGAAACCATTGAGCAGGAGGGAGAACATACTGAATTTCAAATGATGTATATGAAAGGAGTAGATGAGGAAAAACATATTAGAAATATATGCAAAGACATGAGACGGATTCAGAACACTGATCCAAATCTGAAGTTAGTGAAGACCAGCATGGGTAAAATGGGGCATGAGAAATTAGATACATATTATAAAATTTACAAGGGGGTTCTATTTCGTAGAAAGAACATTGACAAGGAAGAGTGGCGGTTGTGTTGGCCCGAGGAACATATCCATTCACTTATAAGTTATATCCATTTAAGTGATGGTCATTATGGACCACAAAAATGTCTAGAAATTTTGCAAGATTATGTTTTATTTAACAATATGGATAGGAGAGTAAAAAAAGCAGCTAGGTGCATGTGACAGATGTCAACGTGTTAAGCACAATACTGTGACTAGCCAAGGGGAAATGCAAAACATATTACCTAAGAAAGTGGGGGAATTACTGGCAATTGACATTTTTGGACCATTACCAACCAGTAGGGGTGGTCAAAAGTATATCTTGCTCACTGTGGATGTTTTCTCAAAGTTTGTCAGATTGTATGGCATGAAGAAAGCTACCAGCAAAACTATAATCCATAAGTTGGAGTTGGATTATTTCAAGAAGCATGGAAAACCAAAGACTTTGTTATCAGACAATGGGTCCCAATTTATCTCCAAAATATGGGAGGATTTTATGCAGAAGACAGATGTAAAACATATAAAGATATCAGTTTACCACCCAGCAAGCAATCCAGCTGAGCGCTATATGCGTGAGTTAGGACGTTTGTGCCGGACTTACTGCAGCCATAACCACAAAACATGGGCTGAACACACTGCCTCCTTTGAGGATGTTATGAATAGTGTGAAAAGCAACGCTACCAGTTTTACACCGTATGAAATGATGACAAATAAGAAAGCTGCAAATTTGATAGGTGAAAAAATAGAATTCCCACCTGGGACTTCAACATCTCAAGACGAACGGGTGAAGCTCGCGGCTGAACAAATGGCTAAGGTGGCAGCCCTGCGTAAACACAGGCATGACAGTAGATTCAAGCCCATTAAATATAAGATAAATGACCTGGTACTTGTGAAGACCAAGGAGCGATCGAGCAATATAGATGGGGAGACTAAGAAGCTTTTTGAGCTATATCACGGTCCGTTTATAATAGCAGAGCGCCCACATCCAAATGCATATCGGTTAGAATACCCTAAATCAAGGAAACCACTGGGACTAAGAAATGTAACTGAGTTGCGATTATATAAACAACTAGTATAAAATACATGCCCGACACTGTGTGTAGAATTATGTTTTTTCATATAATTTATTGTAAGCAAAGGCATTGGGTAAGGCAGTCTCCAAGTATGATCAGTGTATATAGTAGGGTAAGGATTTGTGTAAATTTATTTTTGTAACTTTATTATATATCTGTGATTAATTTATGTGAAGCAGTAAGGACAGGGTTTAAAATTCAGATGTGGTGAAAATATGTACATAAAGGAGTAGATTATGTTATAAAGTACACATGTGAACTGAAGATTTTGAGTTTTACATGTTGACACTAGACCTGTGGATGTCATTTTTCTAATTAGTCCCAGATTAGGATTAGGCAGTGCAATTAGTTTTAAATATGGTAGTTTGGAACAGGTGATAATAAAGTGGAAATGCACAAAGTTAAAAATATATATACATATATATTTGTTGGTGCATTGGGGGTAGAGAAATATTTGTATAGGATATTGTGTATCCAAAGGATCATGTTATGTGTAAGTAGGAAATTCTGTGTGTATCATGTCAGAGTCTCGAAATTTGCAGAACGGATGTAAGATTATAAAAACAAAATAAAATCTATATTTTCTGATATGAAAGATAATTAAATGAATTGAATAGTTTGTCAGAAGTACAAAAAGTTTTCTTAAGAGTTCATTTTGTGAGATGGGAATTTGGCTACAGTATAAGATTACAATCTCTAAATCCACATACAAATGACAATAACCATGCCACATCTTGAGTTTATTTTCATTGGAGCGGCCTGAGGGATATAAAATAAAAGAACAATGACTTCGACTTTTCTGTGTAACTATATGAAGTTCTGTTTTGATTGTGCTAAATCTGGATAGCAGAGAGGTGGGGTGTGAATCTGATGGATCCCTGGTATAATATATATATTTGCCAAAAGAAAAATCATTTGTATTCCTTTTTGTTTTCTCTCTCTCTCCCTTTCATTGCTTTCATGCCAGCTGAGAGGACAAGAGAGCTAAAATCATTGCCAGTAGCCTGAGCTGCACCAGCTTACAAACTGAAAAAGACAGAAGTGTAAGGACCAGTGCCCATATACTGAAGTGCAACACAAGGGATGTTGGAAGTGAAACTTAACAGTGCAACGGGAAGTTTATATTAAAAACGATGGTATTCTTTCCATAATGAGACAGACATGGGACATATCCATGAATATTAGTGATTTTTTTATTGTATGTTCTTGTTGATATGTGTCACATATACAAACTTTAAATATGTACAATTTCACAAAATTTAATTTTTGTCTCTAGTTGTAAGATTTTTTTGTATTGTATTTTCTTATTTTTGTTTGAGGGGTATATTTGTGTTATGTTTTGGTGCTACTTGCGACATCCTACACTGTGTTTGGAAGTCGCAAGTGGGGGTATTATGACATGACAGTGCCCCCAGGCTGATGCCGCGCAATTCTATTTTATAGAGCCACACACATCGGCATATTTAAATCGCGCGCGCGCGCGCGCGAACGCGCGCGGGAAATACGAGCTTCGGGAAGTTTGTGACGTAGGGGTTTTTCCGCGGGGCTGGAAAACGGAAGCCGAGTCGCGCGGAGGAAGGCAGAGTCGCGTGGACTGCCGAGGACGGCGGAGCGTGGTTGCTCGTCGCGGCATTTTCTATAAAAACGTGGGATAGCTTTTCGCGGCTGAAGTACCGTTTTTTCATATGCCTTTTGAGTTAAACGATTCCGGTGTGTGGGCTAAAGTGCGAAGTTGCGTGGGGGCTCGAGTCACAAAAACATTTTTATAACTTTAAACACGTGCAGTGTCATAGAAAAATTAAACTTATTTAAAACAACATCTGTGTGGTGAACATTATTTTTTCGCAACTCGCCCTGTACGCCCATAAATGTGTATAATTGGTATGTACTTTTGTTTATTAATTGAAAAATGTATTAAGGCGCACGTGGATGGAACAGCACCAAAGCGGGAATCATTTATTGTCATCCCCTAAACGACCACAAAACGTTTTTTCCACTAGAAAGAGGGAAAAGCATGTTCCGCCCCGTCGCATAGTACCAAAAGGAAAATTCCTTTTCTGTGTGAAAAGAAACTGAATCGCAGCGAAATTTTTATTTTTTCACCTGGAAATTGAAATTCATCTTGTTCTCTTTGTCTTGAATTTTCTCTAATTCCTTCCTACAGGCGCTGTGCTGTTACTATTCATTTCCGTTAATGTTCTCCTTGTCATTCCGGTACTTTCTTCGATTTGAAAGACTTTCAAAATATGTCCTGTCCCGCCGGGCGGGAGAACACGAGTGGTCTGGAGCGCCACGTTACGTATTGCGCGGTCTCCCGCGTCGGAGGTTCGAATCCTCCCTCGGGCATGGATGTGTGTGTTGTCCTTAGGTTAGTTCCTCAAATACTTTATCAAGCCATTAAAGATGAAAGTGAAGCAATGAATTAAAAATTGTGATGCGGCCGGGAATCGTACACGGACCTCTATGCTTACTAGGCCGCATCACAAATTGTAATTCATTGCTTCACCTTTATCTGTAATGAAATAAATCGCAATTTGCGATCAGTTATGGCTTCACTATACTAGGTTAAGATGGAATACCAAACTGCGGCGAATGAAAATGGGAAAGAGACAACGTGGTGAATGGAGATTTGGGTATGGTGGGAGACGTGCAGGGAAGAGTCTTCTGCAGTGGGGCTGATCACTGTGTCCTCGGTGGCGGAGTGGTCAACGCGTCTCCCTAGTAAGCAGGAGATCCCGGGTTCGAATCCCGGCCGTGCACAAATTTTCATTCTCCGCAGTTTGGTATTCCATCTAAACCTAGTACAGTGAAGCCATAACTGATCGCAAATTGCGATTTATTTCATTCATTGAACTCTGTAACGTCGTCAATAATACATAATTGTTTATCTTTAATGTCTTTGATGTGTTCGAGATGAAAAACCGTCTCAGGGGTTGCGTATTTCAATTTACTTTTTTAAGCGTTTGAGACAAGTAAAACTATTTTCAAACGAAACGCTTGTATTCACCCATCATTTAAGCTATACTCATGGAAGTTTCAGGTAACCAATTGGTCGCGCATTTCATAAAATTTAAAAAGTCAATCAGTTTATTTAAATCTCTTAAATTTTCCATGTAACCAATACATTCTCAGACGGCATACTGCAAAACTGTGCGTTATTTGTTTTATTTCTGAATAATATTGAAAAACAGTTCAGTCTTTGAAAATATGCCTTCAAAAACAGATGAAAAACTCAAACGCCCAAGAGATAACTTTTGAAACTAAAGACTTAGCTTGTAGTCGCTGAACTACAGCCTTACCTACCAATTATTTCATTTAAAACCGCAAGTAGCCCCGGACGGTTTCCCTGAATGGCAAATATTATTCTGGCGTTACAGTTCCATCTCGTTCCACTGTTCGCCGGAATACTGTCCAGGGTTTGTTGTGTGTTTGCAAGACCAAAGAGACAGGGCTGGAATATCCTGCAGTGTGGAGAAATAAATCAGCCGCCACTTATGAAAATAAAGATAAGAAATGCGAAGAAACTCTTACATCGTGACTAAATCGCTGTCTGAGTGACCTATGCGTTATGCCGTGTGTTACTTACGTACGATTGCAAAGTCATTGAAATCGGTTCCGCGGTTTGAAGACTCTGACGCCTTGTCTAAGCATTTTAATCATTATGTTGAATCGTATTACGTACAACATATCAACCAATAAAAGTATTTTAATAAATGTGATAAATTTCAAAAGTCAAAGGATAAATTCTTTTCCAAAGAGTCTTCAAGTATCTCGGAAGCTGTAAGAGAAATGTTGATGCTCAATTCTTCCATGATACGAGTTATACACATAAATCAACAAATATCTTGAACTATACACATTGTACAATAGCCTACGTTCGTCTACGGCGTTCAAGCTATCTCCATCCCCAATTTTATCAAAATCGGTTAAGCGGTTTGGTTGTGAAAGCATAACATACACAGCTTCTTTCACATTTATATTATTATTATGGTACGGATTTGTTATTGTTCCATGCGGCATGGTAAGTCCACATCACTGCATACTAACTCAATGGGATTGAAATGTCGTTTCCGTCTTCTATATATATGTAAGCGATTATTAAAGAAGTTTCGTAAGTCATTTCCGCAGTAATGTTTCGGACTAGTAACCATTGCAACATAACTCTTTGAGATTGTTGTTGGAGCTTTTTTAAAAATCTCTTAATAATATGGAGCTTTTTCCATTATAACTACTGCAGGGAAAGAGAACTGTTTCGAGCTCGCGGTTGCTCTCCGTCGGAGGTTCGAGTCCACCCTCGGGCATGGGTGTTTGTATTGTCCTCAGCATGATAAAAGCCTCTTTTTTTTTTTTTTTTTTTTTTTTTTTTTTTTTTTTTTGACGTAAATTTACAAGTACATCAGGGACCAAACCACAGTGTGAACCTGCATGGGTCGCAATCTATCTCCTTTTTTATTCGTTTGATGTACGTTACTGCTTGGAGTGTCATTCTACCAGCATTTACTGATAACTTCCACGGCATAACCTACTTTTCACCTACCCTTAATATTGAATGATCCTTTGCTCACAATTTCTAGGCAACAATTTTTCAAGTCGTAAGAAAGTACACATGTTATGAGATGATGTGTGTTCAGCTTTTTGTTACAGAAAATGATACTTTTCAGCACAATTTTTGTGACTTTTCCCATCAATGAAACGTTCATTTTCTATCGACAAAACTAATATCTTTGCTAAGATAGGATACTCCTGCCTGTTGTAATAACAACAACCATGCGTGGAAAGCATCTAACACGTAGATAGGGCGAACCTGCTTTTTATTTTTCAAGGTTTCCCTAAAAATATATTACTTGTTTCAGACGACTCGGAATCGTTATGACTCCCATCTACATCATACAAGTTTTGCAGTAATACCCCCTTGCTATCTACTGTTCTTCTAATATGTCCAAGAGTTTTGTTGTTCTTCCGTAACTTTATCGTCGGATATTTATGGCTGTCCATTTATATTTTCGTATTCTTTCTCTTGCTCGTAAAACCAAAGAATTATCCGTGGCAACTTCTGTGCTTGGCTGTTTAGTGCCACACCTCAACGTAAAATATCGTCGCGAGGCGAAAGACGTCATACTGGTGGAATTTTCCAAGCTTCAAAACTTTCGGAAGCACAAAGAAGCAAAACATATAGAAAGAAAGCGCAGTAAAACAAAAACAAGCGGTAGACACCATACACAACGCACGTTGTTTATGCTCGCATAGAACAACGCGAGCAGCCGTTGGTGGTTACTGCGTTGCGATTGGTTTGCAGCTGACGCCTAGCGCCTCGCACCTCTCGTTCTGCACTTGTTAAAATGTTAACACTGCCAACCTGAAACGCGAGCAAGAAAAAGTAATGGGCAAGTGCACTAATATCGAAGTGTGTAATTATTTGGCAATTTGGGCAGGACGAGAAGCGTGTGTGTATAGCCTAATTGGTAAAGGCTAGAGCCGGCCCGAAGCGGGAAAACAGATTTCCAATCTCTGTCTAGCACGAACGTTCAACTTCGCTATGGAATTTATTCCAATGCACTGCAACAAACATAATATTTGACTATTTCGAGTTCGTTAACAGTATATATCGATTGCAAAGTATCAACTACTCAGGTATAGCCACTGTTTGTTCCTTTAACCTCTTGTCCTCGCGCTGAGACTACTCGTATTTGAAGGATGGTAGCAGCCATATAAGCGTAAATATAAATCCGTATGTATCGGTTTCCGACATATTGAATATCGCGAAGTACTATCATCTTCTCGCTGTCTGTGGCAGAGCACTGTGGTGACATTGGTCGCTCTACAATGTACGACGAAATTTCTTCGTTTACTTTATGTTTCTGGTACTCGCTGGTGAAAGAAGCTACTGAAATGTGTTGGCCACGAATTCATTACTTAGAGGTGCAGTCACTTACTGTTGCAATGGTGCTACTAACAGTCTTACCTCACATCGGCGGGCGGAAGACACATCCCTTTGTGCGAAAACAAGTTGAGGAATGCGCTTCTGGAAACATGTGGTGTTGTGTGACGAAATGTTCAAATGTTTTTATAGCTTATGGGACTTAACTATGGGTCATCAGTCCCTAAACTTACAAACTACTTATGAACTAGCTATCACTAAGGACGGTACAAATATCCATGCCCGATGGGGGATTCGAACCCCCGACCATAGAGGCCGTGCAGACCGTGACTGACGCGCCGCAGTCCCCTCGGCCACCGCGGCCTGCGTGGTGTGACGACAGAAAACCAGTTGATTGGGTTTTTTGTATTACGGCATTGTCTTATAGGGTCCCGTATCTAGACTTCCCTAAAAGTGCGATTATAGCACAATTGGAACGATTCCTTTGGCGACAAAGAAGGGTATCTTATTTCCATGCACATTCTGGTCGTCAGAGGACAAACAATATCTAAACCAAGGGTGTCCAACTCGCGTCCCGCAGGCCTCATGCTGCCCATAGCAACTATCACTGTGTTCCAGCATGTATCTACAACACGAATATAAATCCGTCTGATACGCCGGTCTGTTATCCTACGGCTACTTCACTTTTACTGTGGAACTAGAGATTTAGAGTAGTTTTTTTCTAAGTATAGGGCAGCCCAAAAACTTTCACCTTGTTCCATTATGGCTCAGGTAAGGTGAAAACGTTAGACACCCCTGATATAGACGTAAATTTCACTGGAAAGTGAAACGGAAAATGTGAGGTTATGTTTCTTGGGTCCCAAAGCCCTCCGATGTGCTCACTTTATATTTTTGCAGGAATGGTTGAAAGATGAAGTCTACCAAATGTGGGGAAATCGCCAAGACGCCCTCACAAAACCTTCACGAGATGTCAAGAGAATTTCAAAGCAAACTTTATATAACACGTAGATGGAATTTATGAAAATTAACTTTAGACTTATTCATGTGACTTTTAGTTTGGCTTATGTTCTGACAGCTGTATCTAATAAAATTATTATGGTGTTAAATTGAATGTTATGTTCTATACTACCAGGACATAAAACAGGCCTATTTACTATAGGTTCAGCTACACTGTGACGTAATTTCATTAAGACGTCCTTTTGTTTTGAAGGGCTTCTATACCTTTAACATCAGTTTGCTGTAGAATTCTTGAACATATTATCAGTTCTAATATAGTAAATTTCTATGAGACGGAAAAACTTCTGTGCTTGCATCAGCACGGCATTAGGAAGCATCGATCGTGCGAAACCCAGCTTACCCTTTTCTTTCATTACATCTTACGTGCTATGGATGAAGAGAAACAGGCAGACATCGTTTTTGAAAGGCGTTTTTAATGGTACTGCACTACAGACAGCTAACGAAGGTACGAGCTTATGGAATAGGTACCCAAACATGTGAGTGACTAGGAGATTACTTAAGCAATAGAACTCAGTACATTGTACTCGATGGAGAGTGTTCGTCAAAGTGGAGGGTATCGTCAAGGGTGCCACAGGGAACTGTGATAGGACGGCTATTATTTTATATCTATATAAATTACCTGACGGACAGAGTGAGTTGCAATCTGCGAATGTTTGCTGAAGATGCTGTGGTGTACAGGGGGGGGGGGGGGGTCGTCGTTGAATGACTGTAGTAGGATGCAAGATAACTTGGGCCACATTTCTAGGTGGTGTGAGGAATGGCAACTGACGCTAAATTTAGGAAAATGAAAGGTAATGGATATGAGTAGGAGAAACAATCTCGTAAAGTTCCAATAAATCATTAGTAGTGTGCTGCTTGACAGTGTCACATCATTTAAATACCTAGGCGTAACGCTGCACAGCGATATGAAATGGAATGAGCATATAAAGGCAGTCGTGGGGAAGGAGAATGCTCGACTTCGCTTTATTAGGGGAATTTTGGGAAGGTGTGATTCGTCTATAGAGGACACCGCATATAAAACGCTTGTACGACCCCGTCTTGTGTATTGCTCAAGTCTTTTGGATCCCACCAGATCGGTGTAAAGGAGGACATAGAGGGAGTTCAGATGCGGGCGGCTAGGTTTGTAACTGGTAGATTCGATCAATGGATGAGTGTTACTCAAATGGTAGCCGCTACAGGAAAAGCGACGTTCTTTTCGAGAAACAGTGTTGAAGAAATTTAGAGGGCTGGAATTTAATGCGGATTGCAGAATGATTCTACTGCTGCCAACTTACATTTCGCGTAAAGACCACAAGAATAAAAGCAGAGAGATTAGGCCTAGTACGGATGCATACAAGTATACGTTTTGCTCTCGTTCTATATGGGAGTGTAACAGGAAAGCTAGTAACTATTAGTGGTACTGAGTACTCTCCGCCTTCCACCTTTGGGAGGATTGCGGAGTATGTAGGGGAAGAGAGAGGAAGCTGTCGAGGAGTCTAAGACGACGAATCATAAATTTCATGTGATTCACGAGACAGAGCATCAGTTGAAGGTCTTGTCTTGCTAGCGATTAGCACTCTGCGTGTGCTATAACATGTACTAAAGCCAACCATTATCATTTAGCGCTGTCACAATATCATTTATGTTCACGCACATGTTGGTTGTAATACTTCAGTGCCGGCCGCGGTGGCCGAGGGGACTGAGACGCTCCAGTCACAGTCTGAACGGCCACTACGGTCGGGGGTTCGAATCACCCCTCGGGCATTGATATTTGTGCCGTCCTTAGTATAAGGTAGTTGATAAGTAGTTTGTAAGTTTAGGGACTGATGACCCCGTAGTTAAGTCCCATAAGCTTAACAAACATTTGAACATTTTGAATACTTCAGTGCACCCAATTAGCATATGGAACACGTCTGGTAAATTTGTTCAACCTGGTTTCAGTTTCTTTTTTTAATGTGTATATTAAACTCCAAAGAGAATTTAATGCAGTGATGTTCTTTGGTTTGAATTATGAACGGACGTTTCGGATAATTTGACGAATTTACTGAGCGAACATGTCGACTCGTCATCTTACTCCGACATTTCGTAAATCATTTCAGTGCGCTCTTAATACTACTGACCGTATGCAAAAAGTATAAAGGAAGGACCAACAGACAGAAATAGCAACAGGAATTGATAACCACAGCGCAGGAGGTACAGAATGGTGCCATTGTGTGTCGAACTTCGAAGAGGAACGAAAACTAATACAAAGAAATATAAAAGAAAAAAAAGAAAAAAAAACTGAATGACAAATAGGGGACCAAGGGGAGAGGAAAAAATTAAAAAAATGTGATGAGGCACTCCTTAATTCCTCGATATCACTTTGAGCATCAAAAGCGTGACAGATAGCCAACATGCATTTAAAAATAAATTAAAAGAATTTCTGCAGGGCAAATCCTTCTACAATATAGATGAATTTTTAGATATAAATTAGTAAATTTCAATGTATAGAATTGTGTCATGTAATATTTAGTACTAAGTAATAATTTGTAAAGACACCTTTCATTAACCTGACACGTTCCACATCATTACGAAGTGTCGTATTCATGATCTATGGAACAAGTGCTAATCTAATCTAATCTTCTCAGCTACACTGAAGACAACGATGACGATCATGAATCATTAGAGAAGAACTTTACGAAATCAGATATGAGTGTGGTAAATTAGGGACTTTGAAAGGTTGTTCCTGCTGTCGTAAGTGAGCCCATGCTTCTTCTGCCGAACTCACTATGGCAGATACGAAGTGCAAATCAAATGTATGCCAATTCTGTGTTTAAAATGAATTTTTTTTTATGTTCAAACAACTTACGGGTATGCTGCCGGGTGACGTCGTCGACAACCGCCGATATTTCGGCAGGAGGACAGCCAGCCATTCTCAAGGCACAACTGCACATAAGGAAGCAATGTGCAAGCGTATTTAATACCTCGGTTTGCAAAGGGTAAACAAGGAAGATAACACACACAGTACAAGTCCCTGCAGAGTCAACACAACCAAAGATGACCAAACATTAAAAATATCAAATCAAATGTAAAGCTTATGGGACTTAACTACGGGGTCATCAGTCCCTATACTTACAAACTACTTATGAACTACTTACGAACTAAGACGGCACAAATATCCATGCCCGAGGAGGGATTCGAACCCCCGACCGTAGTGGCCGTGCTGACCGTGACTGGAGCGCCTCAGTCACCTCGCCCACCGCGGCCGGCTTAAAAATATCGATAGTGACTTAATCAACAGGTGAGGCAGCATTAATTTTGTCCCTCTGTTTTTAGACGAGAGACACTGCCGGATTCCAAGCAGAATTTAAACAAAAACCACCATCTCGGTTTATAAGGTCGCTTGCTAGTTTAATTCCAACAGCTTCCTTAATAACGCTATCACTATAAGTGGAAATGCATGCTAGAATCTCCGTGTTGTTGTATTCCATAGGATGACCGGTGCCAAGACAATGTTCTGCAACAATGGATTTGTTTGGCTGTTGTAAGCGCGTGTAACGTGTTATGGCAGGGTGTTCTCCTGCCGAAATATCGGCGGTTGTCGACGTCACCCGGCAGCATACTCTAAGTTGTTTGAACATTCAAGTTAAGGTCTCATATTTTTTATATGTTTATCCAATTTTGTTTTCCTTCGTCAAATTACCCGCCTAATTCGTCATATTACCCGCAAATGAGGGTAAGATGGCGAGTTTGACAACATTTGAAAAAATTCGAAGTAATCCTCATAAATATTTAGAATTATTACGAAATCTGTAGTTGGAAACAAGACTAATGGCTACTATGAAGCATTCATGTAGGCGTCGTGTCTAAAAAAAAAAATGGGATAAAAATAATTTGGAAGCTCACTGTCGTCATCATATCCTCATTTCCCTTATGTAGATCTACTGGATATACAGAGCAAAAGAGCCGTGGTGCAGTAGCCACGCGGTCTAAAGCGTCTCTCTGCGGAGCGCGCGGTTGCTCGGCTCGCCGTGGAGGTTCGAGTCCTCCCTGGGGCATGGGTGTATGTGTTTGTCCTTAGCTTAGTTTACCTAGGTTTAAGTAGCTTGTAAGCTACGGACTGATGACCACACAGTTTGGTCCGATAGATTTACAAACATTTAAACATTTTGTCTATATGGTAAAACATACGAAATGTATTTAGCAATTTTACAGTGGGCATATATAGCGCGAGAAGAACAGGAGGGTCAAATTATACAGATCAGTGCCCAGATGGAGACATACCGGCTGTATTTACTTTTGTGAACCGTATCGTACTGGGATAGTAAAAGGAGAAACTGACAATGGTACACAAAAGCACCCTCCACCACACACCGTGATATAATATAAAAGTGAATGTTTGTCTGTATGTCCTCTATTTGTTCATAAACCATTCATTCGATTGCAATGAATCTTTGGTGAACTGTTCACCATTCGCCATACGCCCAAAAACAAAAGAGCACGACACATGGTTCAGGAGATATTACGTCATAAACAATGAGGTGCGCGAAAAACTGCTGCATCAACGACAATGTTGCACATTTCCTCCTAAAGCACTGGACCGATTTCAACCAAATTTGGTACACATATTCGTTGCCGTGAGGTAACAATTCTGTCGGGGTAAGAACCACATACAACACATGGTTCAGGAGATACAACGTCATAAACAGTAGCAGTGGCAAGAAACCACCACATTCTGAGGCTATTCACACACTGCATGATCATGACAGTACTTAGCGACCTGCAACAAACTGCCGCGGTGGAGTAGCCGAGCGGTCTAAAGCACCTCGCTGCGGAGCGCGCGGTTGCTCGCCATGGAGCAGGGCTGGGCAAATGCCGTTTCGCGAGCGCGAGCGCTCTCAGCGGCTGACACGGCCTGCTCGCGGCTCCCCCCCCCCCCCCCCCCCACACCGCCAGCCAGCAGTGCCCCAACTCATACTCGACTAGCCGCGCACCTCACTACACCACGCGGAGCCACTCGTTCTCGATAACTTCGAGATGTTGGTTCAAAATCGTTTTAAATAAATCCGGAATGATGTAAATTAATGCTTATTTCTTTTTTGTTCATAGTACCTCTCCTCTGAAGTGACAATTCTTTTATGTGTTTATTGTTGTTTATCTTGACAGGAAACTGCTAGGCTTTGTGATCATAGAGTTTCTTGCCCTTTATATTTTCTGTATATCATAGGAGTTAAGTTTAGTTATCCCTTTTACTTCCTCCAGGGAGAAGGTTTTTGTTTTACACTTATCTTAATAGTTTAATAGTTAATAGGCTTTTACTTCGAGCAGCAGGGATATTTTACTTTCCTTTAGCTTACAAATTTTCCCATGTACTTATTTGGTTATTTTTGAGAAGTTATTTATCGTACCAGGACAACTTCGTTGTGGAACCACTGACATAAGCAGGGAACTTTTTCCATTGCTCTCAGGTCTTGAGTTCTGGAATTTTTTCCCCTTCAGAATGGTGTCAGTTTTCATCCTTTGCTAAGGATGTAATGAACCTTAATAATTTTTACCTTCTGACCGACCACCCAGTTTCTCGTCATTGTAATGAAGCAGGTTTTTAGTTGCAGAGAGTTCAGTTTTGTTACATTTTGTTAAAAAATCTACACAATTCTGTGAAAATGTAACGTAAAATTTAGAATAAAAGTCTTATCTTAATTCTTTACGTCTATGTCCTATTTCTGGCCACGAAAGTAGGTTTTACAGTGGTTCGAAACTGTGTTTCATCCTTACATGAGCAACCGTTGCATGGTACTGGATACACAATTTTCGGGTAAGCAGTATTAACACTTACTTCCCACTCAAACATGCTGTGGCAAATATGATTGTACCGGTGCCCTTTTCACGGAAGTCGCATCAGCTTGAAACGACCTCACGTGTTTTCTACGTGCAGTACGTATTTCAGCTTGTCCTTACTCAGCGCCCTCACAGCTACACAGTTGCCCCCATGCACTGTGCATCAGCCACAGCGCACAGCCCTGCAACCCGCCGCTGCTCAAGGCCGCTCAGCGCTGCCCTCGCGGCTCTCGCTGCTCGCGGGCAGCCGTGGGAGCAGCTCTCGTGCCCACCCCTGCCATGGAGGTTCGAGTCCTCCCTGGGGCATGGGTGTATGTGTTTGTCCTTAGCTTAGTTTACCTAGGTTTAAGTAGTTTGTAAGCTACGGACTGATGACCACGCAGTTTGGTCCGATAGATTTACAGACATTTGAATTGAAGAGCGAAAGAGGGCAGGTATGGCGACAGAGAGGGCGGAGGCCGCGGCACTTCTCGATACGGCGCAGAGTGGCGGTGTTTTCGATCTGATGTGCGGCGTAAGCCATCCATCGCGACTGCTGAGCGTTTCAATGCATGTTAAGCAGAGCCGTCAGCCGCGGAGCCCCAGGCTCACCGAAGTTGCCCCGTCTGCCGGGCAAACAATTTATCTCCTGCCGAGGTCGTGTGGCGGCAGCCGAAACGTCTCTCTAAAACCGCGTCGCAGCGCAGCTGCCAGAACCGTGCAGGCTGCTAACGTGCATGATTTCACCTATTTAGCTGTTTTTCATGTTGCATATGTAACTCTTCGGATAACGGGCAGCTTTATTAACCAAGGAGGCGTGTCACTATTTAATCGAAAAGTTAAAGCGACGAAAGTCTAGGAGTGGGAAGGGTTTCAAATGTTCAAATGTTTGTAAATTTATCGGACCAAACAGCGTGGTCATCAGTCCGTAGCTTACAAACTACTTAAACCTAGGTAAACTAACGTAAGAACAACACACACACACACCCATGCCCCAGGGAGGACTCGAACCTTCACGGCGAGCAACCGCGCGCTCCGCAGCGAGACGCTTTAGACCGCTCGGCCGGCCGCGGTGGCCGAGGGGACTGAGGCGCTCCAGTCACGGTCTGCACGGCCACTACGGTCGGGGGTTCGAATCCCCCTTCGGGCATGGATATTTGTGCCGTCCTTAGTCATAAGTCCTTAGTTCATAAGTAGTTTGTAAGCTTAGGGACTGATGACCCCGTAGTTAAGTCCCATAAGTTCTACAAACATTTGAACATTTTTTTAGACCGCTCGGCTACTCCACCGCGGCTGGTAACGGTTTATGATGCTGTTATAGTTACTGTCGGACTGATGTGGAGAAATATTGCTGACGAGTTTTGTAAATTATCCAAAAGTCAACAAAATTTCAGCCGACCATCTGCATAAAAATGGTTTACATGTATAAACCTTGACCTAGGTTTCGGCAAAATTACTCGACCTGTGTGTGGCCATGTCCCGCAATTTTATGTTGTAGACATGTTTTAAATTTTACTTTTTATTCTATGACATGGAGTCAGCCACATTTTATTTAACAACTATTGTAATGTGAGCTAAATGTAATACTTCTGAAGAAGGCAAAAATACTTTTTCCGAAACCTAGGTCAAGGTTTTTGCATGTAAACCATTTTCATGCAACTAGTCGGCGGAAATTTTGTTGACTTTTGGATCGTGTTCCACCGTTGCTCAACTGCAGCCATGTTTAAAATTTAAAATTTTGTAATTTATTTGTATGCTACAAATCTATCAGATTTTCCCGTTAGGAAAAGCCGTACCTACCATCTTACAGGCTGTTTAGTTCGTAGTACTGAATGCCACAATGTGTTGTATCACGTTTTAAGACATTATTTACTATTCTATTTGCTAGAGAAACTTCAGTTCAGAGAAACCAGCCGCTCAACCGCATACTCGTGCTTCGTATTGCTGCCATTAGCACACGGAACACAGACGCTGCAACGAAGTTACCGGGATGCTTTAATTATCCGTACAGACACGGGAATCTCTCTGTGGACGTACTAGAATATCCTTTTGAGTGATGGTTGGTGTATAAGAGCTCAAGAGCACGTGAACATCTTAATTTGAGACTCCTTGTGCACTTAATTATTATTTTTGTTTGAATAGTTTTAAACGTAAAATAGATGCGGCAATTTTGAATGAACTGTACTTTAATCTACCGTGTTATACTACATCGTCACTCTTCTAGACTGTGGGCCACAAAACACGCCACTGCAATTTTTTTGTTCCGACCTTCTCCTTCATCAACTTTTTAAGTTTGTATACGGTGGAAAAAATTACCCTTGAATTGGATGTATGTGTTTCCTCATTGGCAAGAACAGTGGCTTCCAGTCTCAATTTCAGTTGCGACACGTATTCTCGAAGATACAGAATATAAAAAGTGAGTATAAATTTGAAAACTTAATAAATCAGAGGTAAAAATTGACACATAAGCTTGGAATGTCATGGGTTTTATTAGAAGGAAAAAAAAAAGTTAAAAATTGTCAGACAGATGGCGCTTTATCTGATCAGAAAAGCAATAATTAGCATAATAAATTAAGAAGAAGCAAACATGATGTTCTTTACAGGAAATGCTCAATATGTTCACCATCATTCCTCAAGATTAGTTGTAGTCGAAGAATAATGTTGTGAACAGCACTGTAAAGCATGTCTGGAGGTATGGTGAGGCATTGGCGTTGGATGTTGTCTTTCAGCATCGCTAGAGATGTCGGTCGATCACGATACACTTGCGACTTCAGGTAACCCCGAAGCCAATAATCGCACGGATTAAGGTCTGGGGACCTGGGAGGCAAAGCATGACGAAAGGACCTTTACCCGTTCGAATCCCCTTCCTATGGCGATAGGATCGTAACGCTGAACTAGCACATTCCACATTCTGATAATAAGCTTCACTAAAAGTGCCTTTCAAAATGTCTAACTGTTACTAAATCTATCGGACCAAACTGCGTGGTCATCAGTCCGTAGTTTACAAACTACTTAAACCTAGGTAATCTAACCTAACGACAACACACACACCCATGCCCCAGAGAGGACTCGAACCTCCACGGCGAGCAACCACGCGCTCCGCAGAGAGGCGCTTTAGACCCCTCGGCTACTCCAGCACGGCAGCGCCTTTCAGGTAACGTCAACATCCTGCGACTGCTGGTGCATCTGATTCTCTCTCTCGTTACAGCTCCTTTTATACACGATTTTCATGCGCAGTCACTGACGTTTTTCTGTGCAGCGCCATTTGTCGGACATTTTTTGAACTTTTTTGTTTTTCTTGTTGTCATTCGAAGCATGTGTGTCAATTTTTACACCTCTATCTACATTATTCCGTGAATTATTAAGTTTTCAAATTTATACTGACTTTTTTATCACCCGGTAGATTGGTCTTAAAATCCCAGGCTATATCGTTTAGCTGCAAATGCAGCTGATTGTCGGGGGTACTGTACTTAAAATAAAGCTGCTGAAACTTTCGAGAAACGATGTATATAAAGCACTAAACTGTTCTGGCTAAAACTTAAGGGCGAAAACAGTTATATTGTAATAATATTCTAACCTACAGTCATTTAACACGCCCCTCGAGACTTCAGATAACATGGCGGACGGTTGTTCAATTTGCTTCTCTCTGGTGGCGGTGTTGCCTCTCCGTGGTAGTCGATCGCTTTGAGAATTCCACGGCTGTGTCATCATTTGCGAGCCCCAGCCTGCCCTCAACGGCGCTGGCGTTGGGGCAACACTGGGCAGCTCGCGACGCAAGTGGCCGTCGCGTTTGCATGTTGATCAAACCGGCCGCTGCCACACGCGTTGACAAAGTGTCACCCCGTACGGCACGCGACCCGCGCGTCAATATCCGAGCGCGTTGGCCGCGTGCCGTTGGCAGACCTGTCTGCACAGTGGTTCAGCCGCGAGCTGTTACACCGCGGCCGCCACAATAGTTTTGCCGATACGGCGAATGTGCGCAGATAACGTCTCGCCCGGCACGCTACGTCCCATTAGCCGCTATGGCGCAGCGGCGTATACACGCGTCGTTGCTGAAAGCCGCTTGCAACATTCACCGAAACGTTGGTCTATAAAACATCACGACGCGGTCTTGTACCTGTGAAATATATATACCACACGGTCGCTAAAGTACACGCAATGAAGGAAACTGGCTGTTGTACGAAGTGGTGCGTGCTTGCGCAATGACCTTTCTACAAAACAAAATAACATAAATTTAAAGTGCAGTCGTAGAATATGAAAAAGGGATAAACTGATGAAATTATTTACCAAAATGACGGAAATTTGGAAGCCGCCATGCTGGATGCAATTCGTGTTTATTCTATAGCCATAAGTGTGGTACATCAACTATAGATAATACCATATAAATAATGGTACCTTTAATATGAGCATATAATTATTTGTTCTCGTGTTATGAACACGATATTTTATTTTCACTGCGTTCACAACTGATTTAGTATGTTCATATCTGAGCACCAGGGGTGTAGACAACATTAAAAAAATTCTATGTTTTGCGTAATTACTTCGTTTTATTTAAAAATTAATCTAAAGTGCAAAAGGAGTTGCCATTCAAAAATTCCTTTAATTTCTTTTTAAATACGAGTTGGCTATCTGTCAGAGTTTTGATACTACTTGGTAAGTGACCAAAGACTTTCTGTGCCAAAGTTACATTTAACCTTTAATAGTGAATATCACCGTTTCTCCTAGTGTTGTAGCTATGCACGCTGCTCTTACTTTTAAATTGGTTCGGATTGTTAATAACAAATTTTATTCGGGTAAACTACTATGAGCAGCGCAGTGATCGCATTATCATAATCAAGAGAGATACAAAGCCAACACCGACCACAGTAGTACAAGTTTATATGCTCCTTAGCTCTGCCGATGATGAGGAGATTGAAGAAATGTGTGAGGAGGTAAAGGGAAATTACTCAGACAATTAAGGGAGAGGAAAACTTAATTGTGATGGGAGACTGGAATTCGGCAGTAGGAAAAGGAAGAACCTTTTTGAAAATACTTTTATTATCAAAACACTGGTTTCTGGCAGATACCATAGTCAGACGATAGTGTTAACTGCTTTGCAAGTGTTACATTTGTCTCCGAAAATATAACAAATTCATTTTTATAACACAATTAACAACATTGTGATTATATAGTTTACAAAGGATTTTACATTGTATGCGGCTTTATTCATTACATTTAATTCAGAAAGCTCTTCTTTGTGTATTTCAAAGCAGAGATCGGAATTTCTTTTTCGATTCCTTGCGCTACTTGAGCTGACCTATAGACGAAATAGCGGACTCAGTTGTTTACATCGGCAGCTGATTTTATATGCAAAAGAACGGGACAAGTGAGTCGCGCGGGCATGGCCGTGAGTTTCTAGGCGCTATGTCAGGTGTAAGGTCCCTATGGTCCCGACATAATCGGTTTTATGTAATATTTACTTTTGTAAACTGGCCATAGATATATAATATAAGTGGCGCAGTAATCTCTGGAAGTTCTATTGTAGAGTAAGTGCTCTGGCTGCAAGAGGGATCAGTCTGTTACGAGCTGTGTTGGGAATTCGTTGCCAGGAGTTGCTTGTTTTGGGAGGTAGCGGGAGGAAGCTGTGGAAGAAGGCAGTTGCCGCTGTGGAGTAGCCGAGCGGTCTAAAGCTCCTCGCTACGGAGCGCGCGGTTGCTCGCCGTGGAGGTTCGAGTCCTCCCTGGGGAACGGTTGTGTATGTTGTCCTGAGGCTAGTTTACCTTAGTTTAAGTCGTTTGTAAGCTACGGACTGATGACCAGGCAGTTTGGTCCAAAAGATAAAAAGATAAAAAATAAATAAATAAATAAAAAGAAACAGTTGTTAAGAATGTGTTGCAGCACGCCATTATTGTAATGCATGATGTTAATTTAACTTGCTGTAATATTTTCTACTTCATATTTTTTAAGAATACATAATTTCTAAAAGTCAATTTGCGTTCCTCGTCCTCATTTGGTAGTTAGCTGCCCCTTCCTTTCATTCTCTTCATTTATGATTACTGTTGAATTTAATTACTACCCACCTACTATTTTTGATAATGTTAATACTAAAATAATGCTTGATGCGAGCTGCTTGTCGTTACCTGATTCCACTTTTGTAATAAGAAGATACGAGGTAAGTCAATTTTTTATTTATCTGGTCGCAGTCAGATAGTTTCCCCCCTTTCATTTTTCAAGTTAATCAGTTTCGTTGTACCTTTGGGAATACCTTCGACAGGGCCATAAATTTTAATGTTTGTGTTTTCCCCATTTCCAGTCGTGTCCGCTGCGCATATTAATGTTTTCTAAGGCTTACCTCAGTGGTTGTAGTCACCACATTTTTCGGTTTTTAAAGGTCAAACTCCATTAAAAGCAATCTATTCGGGATACCTTGCAAATTTCTATTAAATTTAGTTTATTTAATTTATTCGGGATACCTTGCACAGGAACTGCGCGGCCTCACGCGTCGAATGTTCAAATGTTTGCAAATCTATCGGACCAAACTGCGTGGTGATCAGTCCGTAGCTTACAAACTACTTAAACCTAGGTAAACTAACCTAAGGACAAACACACACACCCATGCCCCAGGGAGGACTCGAACCTCCGACGACGAGCAACGCCTCACGCGTCGGATGTGCGACTCCTCCCTCGGTATGGATGTGTATGTGTGTTGTGTATGTATAAGTGTGTTGCCCTTAGCGTAAGTTAGTTTAAGTAGATTGTAAGTCTAGGAACCGATAATTACAGCAGTTTGGTTCCTATGGAATACAAACGTTTGAACACGATGTTTGTACTCAAATGCCGCGAGGGAGTGGCGCCTTGCTGCGGCGTGCGCGTCTGCTCCCCGTCTCAGGTCCGAGTCCTCTCTCGGGCATGCGTGTGTGTGTGTGTGTGTGTGTGTTTGGAAAACATAAAAAAAAGAATGATGAAGCACGTACCGTCGACAGCTTCGTCATTAGAGACGGAGCTCATGCTCGGATTTCTTGCATAACCATGGGTAAGGAAATCGGCCGTGCCCTTTCAAACGAACCATCTCGTTATTTGCTTGGTGTGATGTATGGAAATCGTGAAAACCTAAATCTGAATAGCCGGAGGTGGATTTGAACCACTGGTCTACCGAATGCAAGTCCAGTGTGTTACCACAGCGTCAAGACCTACAGTAGTTGTTGTGGTCTTCAGTCCACAGACTGGTTTGATGCAGCTCTCCACGATACCCTGTTCAGTGCAAGCCTCTTCATCTGAGAATACGTACGACAACTTACATCCTTTTGATTCTGCTTACTGTATTCGTACCCCATACACTTCCCTCTAATTCCAAGTTGACGATTCATTGATGTCTCATAATGTGTCCCATCATCTCCCTTCTCTTAGACAGGATGTGTCAGTTGAGCATCTCATCATTATTTGCGTGATCTACCTATCTTATCTTAATCATTCGTCTGTAGCACCACATTTCTAGAGCTTCTGTCATCTTTTTGTGTGAATTCCTTGTCGTCAACGTTTCACTCCCATACAATACAACACACCAGACAAATGCTTTCAGAAAGGATTTCCTAACATTTAAACTAATAGAAGATGTCAACAAATTTGGCTTTTCCAGAATCGCTTTTCTTCCCATAGTAATTCTGCATTTTATATCTTCTTTCCTTCGGCCATCAGAAGTTATCTTGCTATCCAAATAATCATCTACTACTTTTATAGTTTCATTACCTTATCTAAATCCTTCAGCATCGTCTGATTTTCTGACATTACGTTGCATTACCCTCGCTACTCTTGTTAATGTTCATCTTTTATCTTTCTTTCAAGACACTGTCCATTCCGTTTGATTGCTCTTCCAGGTACTTTGCTGTCCTTGACAGAATTACTATGTTGTCACAAGATTTTTATTCCCCCTCCCTGGACTTTAATCACCTATCCGAATTCCTCCTTGCATTTCTTCACATCTTGCTCAATGTACAGATTGAACAAATGTTCAAATGTTTGTTAAGCTTAATGGACTTAACTACGGGGTCATCAGTCCCTAAACTTACAAACTACTTATGAACTACCTACAACTAAGGACGGCACAAATATCCATGCCCGAGGGGGGATTCGAACCCCCGACCGCAGTGGCTGTGCAGACCGTGACTGAAGCGTCTCAGTCCCCTCGGCACCGCGGCCGGCCAGATTGAACAACATTGGGGAAAGGCTACTACCATGTCTTACTCGATTTCGAACCACAACCACCCTATCATGTCCTTCGAATGTAATAATTGCTGTCTGGTTGTTGTGCAAGTTTAATATAGCTCTTCACTTTCTATATCTTACCCCTGCTACTTTCAGAATTTGAAAATGTGTATTCTAGTTAACATTGTCAAAAGTTTTCTCCAGATCCACAAATGATAAAAACGTAGGTTTCCATTTCCATTATCTGCTAAGGTAAGTCGTAATATCAGCATTGCCTCGCGTGTTCCTAGATTTCTCCTAAATCGAAATTGATCTTCCACCAGTTTTTCCATTCGTCAGTAAATAATTCCTGTTAGTATTTTGCAACCTATAGTATAAAAAGGCATAGATAGTATATTCCATATTACACATCATTATGGAAGATATTCATTTAATATATTTATTGAAAGCTTCTCTATCAAGTATTATTTCTACTGGATTGAAGTTACAAGACTTGTTTGAATTTTAGACGTACATTTGATTCCTTCAGTTAGTTGATCATTAAGGATGAAGCAATTAATAATTATATTTTATACCGAAGAACGTATCATGGGTGTAACATCAAAAGATAGGGAAAAAAGTAATTTCTGTAGCGATTTCACCTCCAACAGCTTGACATTTAGACGACCTATACAAAGCAGAATGTGTGTTATATGACACAATATCAGAAAGAAATTGAAATATTTGCGCCTATTTCACAATGTATATACGAGGTAGAACGGAAAAAAGGAAGAGCACTTTCCAAACGAATGTGGCGAAACTAAATAATAATAATAATAATAATAAAACAAAGATTTATTCTCTTTATTTGATTTGATATGAACTAAACCAGCACCGTAATTGCGTGTCAGATGAGAAATTAATTAGACCCTACAAAGCAGCAAACGGAATTCCTGATGTCTTCATTGTATCGCGTATCTGTCGGCACTGCGCGCGACCGTAGCTTACTGAACGTCCATTCCAACAGCTCGCTCATTTATGCCCGTCCGTAGCAGACAAATCTGCCACGATTGTCAACATTAGTGGTCATTATTCAGAGGAATAGGTCAGCTACGACCGTGTTTGCTGTTCCGCACAATGAACGATTAATTTCCGATGTAATGTTGGAGATTAAAGGCAACAGCCAAATTTCCAATCCGATACTAGAGGCCAATGCAAGCCGCAGCTGACCCATGTCTAGTACGCAGACTGTGACAGAGTAGCAAATAACGAATATGAGCAGTAGCGTCAGATGTCAGGCAGAGTTAAAGAAGGACAATTGGCGAATGAAATAGTTCTTATGTAAACTAATATGGGAACTAATAAATCGAAGGTACGGGTCTTGCTATTTTATTTTTTGTGAAGATATGAGAATAAAATCTGTCCCAAACTTACACTAATAAGTCTTGTATGATAGTTGCAACTAATGGTTAAAACAAAGGGGCTAGCGTAGTTAGCCCATTTTAGGTTGCGGTAGTAACACTAAAAGTAGGCCTTTGCGAGTACTTTTTGATAGCTCGAAATTTAAATAAAGGTAACGGCTTAATCGTTCGTCGGAGACTAAACTTCAATAAACGAATTTATAGAGGAGAAACGTCTCTAAAACTTTGTTTTATTATGTTTTGTTCTGTATGTTGTTCAGTTTCAGAGTTATTTGCAACAAGAACGACGATTTGAAACGACGTGTTTCCACTAATTTTAGTTCACGCCGTTCAACCGATCAGAATCAAATTTTACAAAACGTAATTGTTGCGGCCACAGACAGAACCTCCCTTTTGCAAAAGTTTTGGACAAAAAGTAGATGTATGTTTCTTAATATAAGGAACTTAACTGCTGCGGTTGTCAGTTTCTACTACTACTACTTAAAAAAACATATTCCTTTCGGGCCCAGCACGGTTAGTGAAGTCAACAGAGGATCAAAAGCAACTGCAAAGCGATTTAGACAAAATTTCTACATGGTGCGAAAACTGGCAATTAACAAATATAGAAAAGTGTGAAGTAATACACATGACAACTAAAAACTACGAGATAAATCAGTCAAACCTAAAGGTAGTAAATTTTACCAAATACCTAGGAGTTACAATTACGAACAACTTAGTACTGGAGTACTGTTGCCCGTTCTGGGACCCTCACCAGGTGGAACTGACGGAAAACATTGAGAAGGTTCAGAGAAGGGCAGCTCGTTTTGTTTTATCACGTTACAGGGGGGAAAGCGTTACGGAAATGTTGCACGATTTGAGGTGGAAATCGTTAAAAGAAAGACGTTATTCGTTGCGGCGCAATCTATTTACGAAATTTCAATCACCTACTTCTACTTCTGAATGTGAAAATATTTTGCTAGCACCCACCTACATGACATGACCATCCCAATAAAATAAGAGAAATCAGATCGAAAACTGTACGATTTAGGTTTCTTTCTTACTGCGTGCTATTAGAGAATGGAACGATAGAGAAAGGTCATGAATGTGGTTAATGAACCCTCTGTCAGGCACTTAAATGTGATTTTCAGAGTATCTGTGTAGATGTAGATGTAGCACGCACAACATTCCGGTTCTGGTTTTGCTCGCTTTATTTCTTTGTGATTCAGGCTAGGAAGTTCGCGCCTGCATCACACAATCGTGGATGGACTGTGGTAACGTGCGCAACGTGTTTTAGTTCCATGTTTCTACACTGTGTGGTACCAGCAGTCAGAAAACTTGCAGAACACTTACAACTGCGGCAAGAAAGACTTGTTGACAAGCTGTTGATATCCTTGTTTTGAGATGTGAAGATACCACATCTGACAGCCATTGGATTCTGTGATACTATTGTCATTTCATTCAATGGCATGTCACTGTAAGATAGTGCAGATATAAACATTTGCAATTAAGGCCCAATAGAAACAATTGTGTGGTACAATTTTTTTGAAAATAAATTTATTTTCTTTGTTGTAATGAATTATTTTATGTATTTAGTATCTTAAACGTACCTCTCAATATGAATGTCTCATCACCTTGGGTATGAAAGGGTTATTCCAAGGACAAAATAGACACCCATGCCCGAGGAAGGACTCGTACCTCCGACGGCGAGCAAACACGAACTCCGCAGCAAGGCGCCATAGAACACCTGGACACATCACCGCGGCGAAATGGGTTATTAACATTAAAAAGGCCGTCTGTGATGCCCTTTCGACAGCACGAAATCTAACTGCAAATAACGCCTTAACCGTTATCAAATGTATATCTTCAAGAATCTCAGTTTCTTGGCAGTTTATACATGGTCACACTAATTATTTGCAACTACACTGGTACTTACTTAAATTTTGAGGTAACCACAAAAACATGTGGGTATACAGATCTAAACGTTCTTCAAACTCAGTACGAGACGAAGTGGCTTTTACTGAAAAAGTTCAATTCGGGAATGTTCAGACATTGTTTCTGTACTACACGTTATGAGGAATGCCAGGATAGATGAAGAAGAGACAGGAATTAAAATAGCTGGAATAAATGTAAAAAACCTCTGACATGCAGATAATACCATACTGCTGGCAGAAAGTGAAGAAGAGTTAGACTCTGTTGCTGAAAGTAAAAAACGAAAGTGAAAAGGCCGCTCTCAGGCTAAATGTGAATAAAACCAAAATTTTGACAACTACACCTATTAATTCATGGGATATAGGAGAAGAATCCATGGAGGTGGTGTCCACGTTCAATTACCTCGGTTCCCAGATCTCTGATGATGGCGACTGCAGCAACGAAATCAGGAGACGCTTGTTGCTCGGAAGAAAAGCGATGTCAAACCTTGAAAAGATTATAAGGTCCAGAGACATAACGTTAACAACAAAGATACGTACTGTGAAGGCTTGGTCTTCCAATTTGTAATGTATGGATGCGAGATCTGGACCATTAGAAAGGCTGAACGGCGAAAAATTGACTTCTTTGAATTGTGGTGCTGGAGGAAAATTCTTAGGATTCCATGGACGGCAAAAAGAACCAACAGACCGATATTAGCGTAAATAAAACCAGATTTCTCTCTGGAAGGTATAATTTTAAAACAGAAGCTGACCTACTTTGGACACATAATGCGAAGACATGCCTCACTGGAAAAAAAAAATAAAAAAAAACATTAATGCTGGGGAAAATCGAAGGCACTAGAAGAAGAGGACGGCAGAGGATGAGGTGGATCGATGGCATCACAGAAGCAACGGGTTCCAACCTCGAAGGTCTACGGGAGAAAGTGCAGGACAGAGGAACCACCGTAAATGAGCACTTCTTATTCGTACTATTAATCATTTACATCTCAGTGTTCTCTGCAAATACAGTAAAACCTGAAGTAGACCGTTAAACACCCCAGTGAGCCCGATTTTTTAATTATCATAAGCAATTTTCATCTTTTAGAAATAGCACAATTTCTTAAGACAACTTCGACTATCATCTAAATATTGACAAATCATTAAGCAACGCATATGAAAGGCAGGAACTGCAGAAATATGACAGACGAGGAACCGTTCTGGTTATCTACACGTAACAGGACGCCTTACCCCAGAAAGAACTAATGTACTCGCCAGGGGTAGAAGCCGATAGCGCGGCATTAATAGTCAGCAATTTTGTGAAGGATAACGATAAGAAGGAGAGCCTCTATCCGACAGTCCGCTGGCTGCCACCCCTTCGAACGAGTGCTTCCATACCTCGATTTGTTAACGTAGATTGGCAGTTTATCTTAATCGCTGCAGAAATGAGGCTCTACTCAGATTTTAAACGAAGAAATCGTGGTGCTAAAAATCCCTGCTAATTGTAGACGCTGTCCCAAATCAGAATTTTTAAAGGATATTTACATTTCACAAACAATGCTACCAACGTAGCTGTCTGAGAACTTGTAATCAGCCTCTTAATACAATCTTCCTGCTTTTGAGATTTCTGGAGGACTGTGAACACTACTATGCGGGAGCACATTATAATTTAAGCTGTGAAAAGAAAAGAAACTGAAACAAGAGATAACCGTTGAAAGTGAAGAATAATCTGGAATAAATCAATCGCTTACTACATAACTGATGGTTAGATCGTAAAGCTGTTTCTTGATGTAAATAATGAATTTATTGTAGGTACTTATTTCGAAACCTCTCAGTTCCTGTAGTGACTTCATATTATGAACTTACAGTAGTACACCACTATTAATGGTGTATCTGTAGTGACTTTACTGGTCAAGGTACGAAGTGTTAGAATCAATAAACCTAATTTCTGCTCCTAACAGGTAGCCTCACATGAGAAACTACTGATGCTTTGATCGTCACAACCATCGAACATCTACTAGTAGGTGTTTGTGTTTCTTATTAATGGATAAATAAGATAGCAACAGGGGAAGACCATAAATCAGGCAGTTGAGTTAACATAAATGCTCGTTATCTTCTGAAAATTACAAACTGCAAGATGAATGCACTCAAGCACAAGACGAGTTAAGTCCCATAAACTTAACTAACATCTGAACATTGATACACAAGATGTAAAACGTAACATGACACTGAGAACGTCTTACTGCGGACAAGATAAAAATGAAAGAAACATAAAGGAAAGCCGCGGTGGAGTAGCCGAACGGTATAAAGCGTCTCGCTGCGGAGCGCGCGGTTGCTCACCGTGGAGGTTCGAGTCCTCCCTGGGGAATGGGTGTGTGTGTTTGTCCGTAGGTTAGTTTACCTAGGTTTAAGTAGTTTGTCAGCTACGGACTGATGATCACGCACTTTGGTCCGATAGATTTACAAACATTTGAATTTGAACATAAAGATAAAGCACTCAACAATGCGAAGATTGGTTTGAACACCACAGTGCTTTACTAGGCCTGGCCCTGTCTGGAGGTGGTATGCCAGTATGCCATTGCCTTCCTCCGACCTTCGAACTGACTTATCCAGCCAGTTATAGGGGGACCTACAGTTTAACGTGGATTCCGAACAACGATGCTACTCGACATTTTTCACTTCAGCAACACTGCCAGACGTGAAAGACGTGGAAAGAGAAAGATAAAAATCCTAGGTCCTGGCGGGGATCGAACCCGCGACCTTTGGATTGATAGTCGGGCATTCTACCACGTGCTACCGAGCCGCACACAAAAATAAATAAAAATAAAATAAAATGAAAAGAAATACATAGTGAAGTAAATTATGGTACTGTTAACTCGTCCAGCCCTTAATGAGATAGTGTGTACTTAGAGAGAATAATGAAGGTTTTTTTTATTTTTTTTTAATTTTATTTTTTTATTTTTTTTTAAGCAAGAGAATGAACTGAGCCCAGGTAGAGGCAGCACTGCCCCTACAGCGAGAGCAGGTTTACACTGATCGCGCATACCGTTCTATATACAAACCGATGCATTTATAGAAAGTTGCGGACGATCGTGATCACGTACGCATCGAGACGGCGAAATTCATGGCTTCTACAGTAAGTCAGTATCAAGATTTACTACAGTGACGGGGACTCTCACACATATGCAGTTCGTTGACCGCTACATTTCAAGACTGTGAAGCAACTAAAGACTAGAAGGCTTCATCAGTAAGTCGAACAACTATATTCGTCCGTCGGCAAAATTAGGAACTTGTTGCCAATCTCTCCAGAGAACCCGAGAACATTGGTTCCGGCCTTTGCGGTCTGGGTTCGCCCCTCTTAGGTTGCTGCCTTGCAGAGGCGGGTAACGTCAGAAGTAAAGGCAGTCAAGTGGTATCCCTCCGCTGAGAAGCAGCCTTGTCCACTCGTTGAAAATACCGCTTGGAACAGCCCTTGTGATTGTTCGACATTCACAAGACAACCGTCCTCTGATTAGGCAAGTATCCTGTGACATTAACTTCCCAGGGAAATTAATTTTATGTGGTTTCATTTCTAATTAATTTTATCGACTTTGACCATTGTGGTCTGACCGCAGCTTGTGACATATCAATCACGTCGAGTCGTAACTTTGCGCACTCTTTGAAGTCAATAACTATTTAAATGATGTACACTCTCTTCATCAAAAACACCTTAGAAGGTGGGAAAAGTCTCAGCCCTACAGTGGAATACGTGACTTCCGTAAGTGCTGATAAAGGATCGCGCAGTTCACTCAAAACATTATTCAGTAACATTAGAGTGTCCTGATATCACTTTTCTATTCACTAGCTAATTAAGTGATAACTGTTACGCACTCCACGACGGTTTTTATCGCCTTAGAAACTACGGTCCAGTACAGTACAGAAACATTTTAAATATATTATTATATTCTACAATTTTAACACTTTTTAAACAGTAAATTACAACATATTGCTTTTAAATTGTTGTTAACAGGTCTGAATTTGGGAAGCTGGCCCTAAACCGGTCATTGAAGAAAGAATTAAAAAGACTGACACTGAAGTATCATATACATTATTTCTCATCGCTGCTTTTTGTGGTGCGCCATATCTTCCTTATTACTTATCGAAAATTAGTGATTGAGGTATCATTTCCAAGGTTTCGTCTTCCACTAATGACGAAAAATACACAGTTTAAATCTAATGCTTTCATAAAAAAAATATTTTGAAGAAAATTGTAATGTTCCTAAAATCTACGTTGATACTCTGCGAACGATTGCTCCCATGAACCACCGCACCGAGTATCAACTTAGTTTTCGCTGCCGATATAAAAGCAATGTAGGAGGTGATGTAGGAGGTGCCATCTATTGACAATCTGTTTAACTAACATAAACGACAGCTCTTGCAGATGTTTGGATTCTTCATGCAAGCCAAAGACCTTTGTTGATGCATGAGTTTATCAAACGATTTCGGTTATACACGTCCATATAAAGATGAAAAAGACACAAATAATTTAACTAACAGGCATGACAGCTTTTCCACGAGTCCCCATTCAGTGATATTTATGTTTGTACTAAAGACACATACAGCCAAAAAGTAATCGAAGATCTCATTATAACTTCTAACATTGTTTTCACGGAAGTAATGTAAAATAAATGAGTTTTCAAAAAATGAAACAAACATGAAATAGTCAATATCTGATTTTTTATACATTTTACAATTAATCTTATTGCATTTAGTTAGATAAATTTTCTTACAATGGCACTAATATTTGTTACTACAAATCAAAGTTTATTATCTTTTATACATATGTAATTGTATCTGCCTTTTCTCCATTACTATCTTACCTATCTGTGACTGATCAGGTTAGAGTGAGAATTATTTGTACGGGTCAGCTAGTGTAACATTATTTTGGAATCTGATTTTAACGATACAGAATTTTGATCAAAAAATGTTCAAATGTTTGTAGAACTAATGGGTCATCAGTCCCTAAGCGTACAAACTACTTATGAACTAGCTAAGACTAAGGACGGCACAAATATCCATGCCCGAGGGGGGATTCAAAACCCCGACCGCAGTGGCCGTGCATACCGTGACTGGAGCGCCACAATCCCCACGGCCACCGCGACCGGCAATTTTGATCTATTTTAGTGTCATTATAATATGTCAACAATTAGAGCAAATAAATAAATGCTAATCTCAGTTTTTACTTTGAATTCAAAATAATTTATTATACGAACCAGACGATTTATAAAAATAAAAATGACTATTTAAATTCCCAACTGGCTTCCTTCACTGTCTCGTTAATTTTCTGGTCCACTGAGGCCTACTTCAATGCAGACTTACACTGAGGTGACGATAATCATGAGAGAGCTATATGAACAGACGCAGATGACATTAGTATCGCATACACAGGGTATAATACTACGCTTCATTGGTGCAGCTGTTATCTGGAGGTCGGCACTTCAAGTCAAAGGTTTCCGACGTGAATTAGACTCTCTCCTGGGATAGCAGTATTATCACATTTCGAAAATCGTTGGGCAATTCAATGTTACGAGATGTGTCACGTGTGTGCCGAAAATGACAAATTTCACACCATTACCTCCCACCACAGTCAACCAACTGGCTGCGTTTAGTGGTCTGCGGCATCTGCGCGTGTTGTTGTCACTGCTAACAGAGAGGCAACACTGCGTGAAATAACGGCAGGAATCAATGAGTGACGTACGGCGACCGAATGCGTTAGGGCAGAGCGACGCAATTTGTCGGTAATGGACTGTGACAGCTGCACTCGCGTCCCTCTTCTGACAACGCCAACTCGCCTGCAGGGGCGCTCCTGCTGCCGTCACTATGCTGGTTGAGCCTTGTACGACTGGAAAACTGTTGCTTGCCCACATCAATCGTGATTACTGTTGCTAAGAGTTGATGAGGGATTTCGAGTGCGGCACAGACCCCGCGATGTTATGAATCCATGTTATCAACAAGGCATAGTGGTTCCATAATTGTGTTTCCGTTTTTTCCCTTATATATAAGGGAAAAAACGCCACGCTTAATGGCTATCTGAGCAAAGAGCTTCAGTCTCAACCATTTTTTTAGTATTGTTAAATATATATTTTTTTGTTAAATGTAAACAACATTTGTAGGGAGGTGGTCAAAACATTTAATTCTGTGATATTCATATGTACAAAATGACCCACCCCCATAATTAGATTCGTTCAAACCAGCTGCGTCCAAATCAATTTAAACGACATTCCTATCACTGTTAGTTTGGGAGCTACAACCATTCAAAGTTCCGGGGGCGGAGGCTGCGATAGCGTAGCTGACTGGCCGAGCTGGGGGCACGGCCCACTGTCTCATAACCACCAACCAGTCACATATGCTGTCGTAGCCTCCGCCCCCTAAACTTTGAAGGGTTGTAGCTCCCAAACTAACAGTGATAGGAATGTAGTTTAAATTGATTTGGACGCAGCTGGTTTCAACTTATCCAATGCACGATAGAAAAAAACTATCGTTCCATTTAAAAAATTATATCTTTGTGCTGTAACTCTTTGGAAAATGATACAATAAACTACGTTCATAGCTCCGCAGAAAGTGTAACATTTCTTGTGTTGACCTACCGCATTAAAATTTCCCGTCACCTATTATTTTATAAGTTACAGAGGCAAACACTTACTGAAACACCATATATATATATATATAAGGTGAGTCATCTCCCTTCCCCCATGCCGATCCTGTATGACCTTATGCCATGTCCTTACCTCCTTGAATACCTTGCACATATCAGTATCCTCTACACCAACCGCAAAATAGAATCCCACAACCGCATGGTCCACCCCATCCTCACCGATCCCGGGCCTCTGCCACGCCTCTAGCGCCGTAAACCCCCCTTCCTTCATCTCCACACCCTCTATATCCTTTGCCAGGTAACTTCCGCCGCCTCCCCCTCCCTGATGACGTCCTCCGTCCTGACATATACCCGTCCTACCAACCCTGATCCCACCACGTAGATGTGGAGCCCCCTCTCCTGCCCTCTCCCTTCCCCACCCCAGCTTGGCTAACCTCCTCCCTACCCTGGAGTCCCTACGGCTCCTCCCCACCACCTCTTCCCCCACCTTTTGACCCAAGGTCAACACGGATTTAGAAAATATCGTTCATGCTAAACACAACTAGCTCTTTATTCACACGAAGTGATGGGTGCTATCGACAAAGGTTCGCAAATCGATTCCGTATTTCTTGATTTCCAGAAAGCTTTTGACACCGTACCTCACAAACGGCATTTAATCAAATTGCATGGTCATGGTGTATCGCCTCAAATTTGCGATTGGATAGGGGATTTCTTGTCAGAGAGGACAAGAGGACACAGTTCGTAGTAATCGATGGTAAGGTATCGACTAAAACAGAGGTGATATCAGGGGGTACCACAGGGTAGTGTTATTGGTCCTCTGCTATTCCTTATTTACATAAACGATTTAGGGGAAAATCTAAGTAGCTATGTTAGGTTGTTTGCAGATGACACCTTCATTTACCGTCTAGTAAAATCATCTGAAGATCAAAACCAACTGCAGTACGATTTGAATAAGATATCTGTATGGTGTAAGAATTGGCAGTTGACTCTAAATAATGAGAAGTGTGAAGTTGTCCATATGAGTACGAAAAGAAATCCGTTAAATTTTATTTACATGATAAATCAATCAAATGTGAAGTCCGTAAACTCCACAAAATACCTAGGAATTACAATTACTTCTGACTTAAATTGGAAAGAACACGTAGATAATGTTGTGGGAAAGGCGAACCAGAGACTGCGTTTTATTGGCAGAACCCATAAAAGATGCAACAGAACTACTAAAGAAACTGCATACGCTACGCTTGTACGTCTTTTTTTGGAGTATTTATGCCTAGTGTGGGATCCTTATCAGGTGGGTTTGACGGAGGACATCGAAAGAGTCCAAAGAAGGACAGCTCGTTTCGTATTGTCACGATACAGGGGAGACAGCGTTACGGAAATGATCCAGGATCTGGGATGGGAATCATTACAACAACGGCGCTTATCGCTGTCGCGTGGGCTACTTGCAAAACTCCAATCGCCAACATTCTCCTACGAATGCGAAAATATATTGTTGATTCCCACTTACATAGGTAGAAATGATCATCAGAATAAAATACGAGAAATCAGAGCTGGAACAGTGATATTCAGGTGTTCTTTCTTCCCGCGCGCTATTCGAGAGTGGAATGGGAGATAAATAGTATAATTGTAGTTCGATAAACCCTCTGCCAGGCACTTAAATGTGATTTGCAGAGTACCCACGTAGATGTAGATGTTTTCCTCCTCCCCCGCGCTTCCCGCCTTCCCCCACCCGCGGGGTCATGGACCAACAGTTTTAAGAGTGCTACGGTCAGTGTTGTGTGCAGTGCTCCAGAGCAGTGTGTTGTTTTATCTTCGTCCTCCGCTGACAAACAAGTGTCGCATCGTGTGTTTTATTAGTGTCTCCGAACACTCGCCGTCTTGTGTTGTTGTCGTACTATATGGTTTTTATGTCACAATGGCTCAAATGACTAAATGTGATTTTAATCATCTGTCAACTGTTAGTACTCCGAATTTTCACCTTGTCTATGTCACTATTTCTCCGTTATGTTATCGCCTGTCATATATTTTAATTGTCATCACATCCATGTATTTTATTCTCTCGGGTGAAGAGCAGCCTATGGAGCTGCTGCCAGCCTACTGGCTGTAATCGCTAATATGAAAATACGATAAAGGAAAAAAAGTGAGACATAAACGAGGAAACATATTTCGTGCAAATTGTCACTCACTGAGCTACAAACATGAATTCGTTTTCCGCTTCTTCCTATGTCAATAAATAACAATGCAATTGAATGGTAAAAATCTGGAAATATGAAGTGGACTTTTGGGTGTTACTGTGCGCCAACATTGGCCACAGGGTCAGATCAACAACAGGGTAACAGGGCTCAAGTTCCTTTCCCTATGACAACGAGAAACTATACATAATACCGCCCAGTAAAAACAGTACAAGATAGATGTGAGCGCTGTAATTTCTCACAGTGTCACACAGACTGTCGCTTCTTGCCTCAAGCTTCGCCTTCTCGTGAGCGGCTAGACTACCCACAACACTCCCATGTTGTGCCTTGTTGCTGATCTGTCCCCTTGGCCAATGTTCAAATGTTTGTATAGCTTATTGGACTTAACTGCGGGGTCAACAGTCCCTAAACTTACAAACTACTTACAAACTGCAGGCTGCGGTGGCCGAGGGGCTGAGACGCTCCAGTCACAGTCTGCACGGCCACTACGGTCGAGGGTTCGAATCCCCCTTCGGGCATGGATATTTGTGCCGTCCTTAGTATTAGTTAGTTCATAAGTAGTTTGTAAGTTTAGGGACTGATAACCTCGTAGTTGAGTCCCATAAGATATACAAACATTTGAACATTTTTGAACTAAGGACGGCACAAATATCCATGCCCGAGGGGGGATTCGAACCCCCGATCGTAGTGGCCGTGCAGACCGTGACTGAAGCGCCTCAGTCCCCTCGGCCACCACGGACGGCCTTGGCCAATGTTGGCGCACAGTAACACCCAAAGTCCACTTCATATTTCCATATTTTTACCATTATTTATTTATTTATTTATTATTTCACATGCCCCATTACATAGTAATATTACATGTTTCATGGTTAAATTCAGGCGGTTACTCAAGTATTTTTACAAAGACGAATACAGTACATAAGTTGACAGGATTTACAAAAGAAGCGTTTTGACTACACATTTGTCGCTTTACATAAAGAAACCAAACGATTTTATACATCGGGAAATCTTATTACAGAAATTGTAAAAGTCTACAGTGAATTTATGCACCAAATCAAATTTACTGACTGGCCATCGTCCTCCTCTGTCAGCTATTTTTTTCCTGAGATGTTTCCTCTCTTTCAGTAACCTGCAGCAGTCGAAAAGCACGTGGTCAATTGTTTGGACAGCTCTGTTACACGTGCACGTTCCGTCTTCAATTATTCTGAATCGCTGATAACAGGCTTTCAGTTTCCCGTGACCTGTTAACATCGCTGTGAAATTCGGAGATCTTGGCAGTTTAATCATTAAACGTTGTCGATCGTTTTTTGTCTATCGGTTTTTGTTTTTTGTTCTGTGCCACTCAATGTCCCACTTGTTCCTAAACTCTTCTCACAGTTTCTTCTTTACGGCACTTGTACGTATTTTGTTGTAGCGTATTGATTGTCGTGATCAAGCTTCTCTTTTAGCAAGGTTGTCAGCTAGTACATTTACCCATATTCCTCGATGTGTCGAAATGCACCAGCCAGTTGTGTGTCTGCAGTCTTCTGGTTTAACATCTTATTTCTTCAATCAAAAAGTTGGGATTCTTCGGATTTCGTAACGAGCCCAAAGCAATCCTGCTGTCGGTGTGAATTACTGCAGTTCTATCAATATTCGAGAGATTGGTTATTAACTCAAGAGCATTGATAATGGCAAATTGTTCCGATTGATTGTTTGAACATTCATTAGACAGTTTCAGCTGTATCTGGTAAATAAGCTTCTTATTAACAAATATTGCTTTTCCTGAACCCACTACGTCGTCTGACTTGCTTCCATCTGTGTATCCTTCAACAGGGTAACTTTTTCTTGCGCCCTTCTCAGCTACCCTCGTAAAGTCTGCCGGGTGTGCCCAGCTTCTATACTCTAAGGCGATGTCTGTTGTTTGCCTGGCGTCTTTAGTTTTGAACAGGTTATAATATTTGGCTATTTCCTGTATCTTAAGAGTTATGGACATGAGACGTGATAAAACACAGAGTGCTTCACTTGATGTCGTTCTGTAAGTTTTGACCATTTTTAAATTAACTGTTACCATTAAATTGCATTGTCATTTATTGACGTTGGAACATGCGGAAAACGAATTTATTTTTGTAGTTCAGTGTGCAACAATTTGAACGAAATATATTTCCTCATTTATGACTCACCCTGTATATATACACTGGCCAAAACAGTCTCATGACGCCAGAACGTCAGCACTTGTTTATATACATACTGCAGCTATAGCACACCCACTCTGGAATATGCATCCTGGAATAACAGCTATAGCGCATTCGCCCAAGATTTTTAGCACAGGGAGAAGAATTTTAAGAATAACAGCCAGAATGAACCCAGGCACTACCAGGAATGATTGATTTGTATGATGCAGTAAACGTACAACCTCTAGAACAGAGACTTGACAAACAGACTGCAAACTATGGTGTATCAAGAATAATAGCCAGTATTAAAACAACTGAGAATAAGCAGGCGCCAATATGGCTGAATTGTCCCCGATATAAATACCCCTATCCGCCAAGTGCCATAGCGCAAGCGATAGAGAAAATACATTATAGAAGATGTTAGTGAAGAACAAGACTTGCATCATCACTTGGAAGACCCGGAAGACTGGAAATGAATTTTTAAGCATCTTGTAATACGTTTAATTGTCAGATTTTTGATTTTAATATTATTTTACATTTTAGCGAATTTCACTAAGTAATTAAATTACTGTTATATGATTTTATAGCAAATACAATCATTAAATGAATACTACTTTGCCACCCTGAGGTTTTTGCTAGGGCAGTTTTTCTCTGGAGAAGTAACATGTGGGCTAATCTCCCAGACTATGGAAAGTGAAACCATTTTGAGAGAAAAGAAAATAATAAATGTCAATTCCCCCTTTTAAAACAATAAAGAGTCACCACAGAATAAGCTACCTTCTCTGGCCCAAACGAACCCAACTTGTTCAAAAATGGGCCCGCCGTTACCATCACGAATGGAATGAAAATGGAGGGAGAAATAGGCGATCAATTGAGATATCTAGGTTCTGAAGTAATCATCGGCAGAATGAACTAAAATGGTTCGACGTCTTTCTGTCGTTCTACGGAGTGAAGACAACAACATCACGGAAACCGAGACAGTGGGAATAACGGACAGTTGCTGCAGAGTGGGTTCGTAGTTACTTATGCTTACTCTACCAAACGAATTACACAAGCAGTTGGGTTCAGATCGTGTAGCGAGCAGGTAATGCAAAGCAACAACTATGTGACTTATCCGAAGCTACGGCATGGAGAGCCAAATGAAGGTTGGAAGCGAGAGACACAAAGAGAGATGAGGCTACAGCTATTGGAGGGTCATTAAGTGTGATTTACAGGAACTGGACGCGATTTCAGACAACAGGAACCGTTAAAAGATGGCAAGGCCAAGGTCACATCAGCAAGAGATGACCGTTAGCTTCGGTTAACAGCCCGTTGAGACAGAAGGCTGAATGCAAGTCAGATGCAACGCACCCTTTGGGCAGCAACAAGACAGGAATTCAGATACAAACAGTCAGTAATCGCCTTGGGGATGGTGTCCTATACGCACGAATGCCTATGGCCTATGTCTCATTAAAACCACGAGACCGTTTAGCCTGAAAAAAACTGAGCAGAGGAACATAACGATTGGATTCGCAACGAATGGTCTCGGGTTCTGCTCACAGATGAGTCAAGATTGTGTTCATCAGAACAATCGTCGTTGCTTCATCTGGAGAGGAAGTAGACGTCGGAACAATCCTGCTTACGTGCAGGAAACATCATCATATCATGCTGCGGGATGAATGGTGTGAGCGTTCGGAATGGCGCTTTGACAGCTCAGAGGTAGAGAGACGAGATTCTTCGGCCTATTGTTGTACCCTACCCTGGTGTCATAGTGGACGATGGTGGTGGATGATGACACTCGTCCCCACAGAGATGCACTGGTGAACAGCATGCCTGAAGCAGAGGGAATTGAAAGAATACAGTGCCCGGCTTGTTCACCGCAATTAAACCCGAATGAGCATGTCTAGGATGTACTACTAGGCAGACGCGTTGCAGCCAGACCAGCACCTCCCACAACGGTTGCAGAGATAGATATTGCACTCGTGAAAGAATGGCCAAATATCTATCATGCTGACTGATATCCCCAAACTGTCCCTGCCACGCATTTGTGCAACTGCACTGGCCATCCGAGATGACTACAAACCACATTAGATGACAACGATAATGATTTTTCCACTATTATGATAGTCGCAAGGTGCCACATACTAAGTTAACGCCATATAAACCCCAAGTAAAAACTTGGGACAACAAAATATCGTACTCTATCACACACAAATTACAACCGTAACCAATATCTGAATAAAATACGTTGCCAAGTGTATATTCTGTATGATATTTCACCTGATCCCCGAATTGTTTTGAGCAATGTATATCGTGTGGTATTAAGTCAGTTACATAAAAATTAGTATAATACTTCAGTAAAATTTACTACTGTCTAATAAGAAAATCATAGCTCCGACAGAGACAAGTCCAACTCCTTTAATCATGAATTGATGAAGATCGGTCATGTCTCCTGAAAATGATCGCAATGGACAGTATGTGGGCTATCGTTTGTAAGCCCGCTCCACAGTCACAGGATTGAACACATTCCAGTCCACATCTGAATTTCCATTAGTTGCATCGATTGACACCAGTACGGAAGCGGGTGGTCAAAGTCTTTTCCCTCCTGTGAAGGGACAAAGTAGTTGTACCTAAAAACGTTAGCATCGGCTTCCTAAGTTGATTCTGCTAAGTGCTGCACAGTGCTGATTAAATGTTGAAATGTTTGTTAAGCTTATGGGACTTAACAGCGGGGTCATCAGTCCCTAAACTTACAAACTACTTATAAACTACCTTATACTAAAGACGACAGAAACATCCATGCCCGAGGAGGGATTCGAACCCCCAACGGGGAACGGCCTCGCGCATCGCAACATAGCGCATCAATGCGCTTGGCTACTCCGCCGCGGCGGTTGTGAATATCATATAGTTTTGGGATGTGTGTGTGTAGAGGGGAGGGGGGGAGGCAAGAGTAAAAATTTTGTGCCATCGTATCTCAAACTGGTATCTGAAAAGTAAAGTTTTTGGATGTATGTTCCGGTCCATGCTTTGTTATGGCGTTTTCAGAAGAGACATTCAGTCGTTGACTTGATTTATAAGAGAGGAAAAAAGAGGATACCGTTCTTTTTTTTCTTGGCATTCATTATCTCGGGGAGAGAGCGGCTGCTGCCTCCCTTTATAAAAGCCACTGGTGCTGCAATATGTTAATCCTACGTTAATTCGTCTGCTGTTTTCTGAAGGTGGTACTTAAAAGTCAGAGATCTGTCCAAGATGACTCCTAGGTACTCTGGATGTTCACTGCATCACCATCAAACGAGACGTTGCGTTTATATCCAGACATCCTATTATTGATGTGGAAACAAACTACTATTTTAATTAGGTTATACTTTAGTTTCCACATTAGGAAATAATATATTAGGACAGTTAGATCAGATGTTATGGTAGTTTCCGTCACTTGGGTGTCTCTGTGTTGTGACACAATGGGAATATCATCGGCATAAATGAACTTTCCAGATTGAGTAAATGGAACATCAGTGGTGTAAATATTAAAAAGAATGGGAGCAAGAACGGAAGGCTATAATGAAGCTGCCTAAATTCACTTTCCGTGTTGCCAAGGTAGAGCTTGATCAGACGGCCATTTGCCATATAGTTTAGAAGTTGTAATAAAATACGACAAGGATTGAGACTGTTGAGCTTCACTAGGTGTGTCTTCTTCCAAACGGTACCGTAAGCTGCTGACACATCCAGAAAACCAACGGGAGTGGTAAACTTCTTTTCGTAATCAGTCTTAATGAAATATGTCACTGATAGGACTTGGTAACGGCGATTCCGACATTGTTCAACAGGAATACTACCAGTAGGAATGGGAACAATAGGATTGTAGGTTGAGAATCTCGTGCAACTCGTAACATAGAATGAGAAGTTGGGCGCTAATCGTTTGAATTGGTCGTCTTGTCCATCTGAACGGATCGTTGACTAGAAATGATCATACTCGGCTGCTTAGGGTCTGTTTGCTGCTTTTAATGGACTTCATGTACCCAAAGAACGATGCAAGTTTTACGGATTAAAATGTTCTATATCACCGAGCCACAATTGCTAGTGATTCTTTGCAGGCTAATCACGAAAACTGCTGTCCATGATGTATGATGTGGCCATCCGATCCCTCCAAATGGATGCCATCCAACATTTATGGGGAAGAATCGAGAGGTCATTTCGTGAACACAATCTTACTCCGTCAGCAGCTTCGCTATTATGGATATATGTAGAAGCAGCTTGGTTCGATATTTCAGCAGGGGCCCAACCAACGATTTGCTGAGTGCTTCCCACGTTGGAGACCTGCACTTTTCAGGCCAAAAGGAAGCCCAACACGATATCGGCAGGTATCTCACTACTTCGTCAATGCAATCTGCGTTTTCCTGAGTTATAGTATTTGTTGTCCACAAAATATCTCACACGGTGTATTAGTCACAATGGACGGATACAGGGTAAGTTACAGCATAAGGGCATAAAAGCATCCTCCAATCTCTCTTAGTTTTAGCGAATGCAAAGGTAGAAAAAGAGGTGTAACTGAACAGATACATATAACGCAGTCTAATATACACAGTCATGACAATTCCAATGATTTTTGTTTTACATTTCAGCGCTCCAAGCGGCCGGAAAGCTAAGTTTCTGAATACGATATTCAATGAATGTTAATATAATAATTTACATTGATTTTAAGATACTTTTTACAATATGGAACGGATGTATGATACAAAAATTCGTATTAATTAAAACATTAACCTCAGCTTTGTCTTTCTTAGGTTTCCTAAGATCCCTGAGAAGGTATGAAACGATACATCAAAGAACAGTTTCTTTACAATTATATTGTAGTCTACAGGTTTCGAATGAAGAATTTCATTTTCTATTGCAACTAAAAAAAAGTTCGAAAACACCATGAGACCTGCTTTTTGGCAGAAAAACTTCAATTTTCAGTCCGGAATTTGAAGATTTCTTCACTACAGTTCCAGCAAAATCGGTGAGGGTGGAATGTATATATAATACAGTACCTACATTATTTCATGTACCAAAGCAGCCACCATAGCTGTAGCTGAATGAAGAACGTCACAGAAGTGGCAATAAAACGGCAAAAGTAGTCAAAGTGTTTCACAACAAAGAAGTCAGCAATTCCACAATTGTGGATACAGGTGAGCCACAAACGACAAGAATATTGAAGACGCTGGCTTTTTAAGCCAAAGTAATCACACTCAAAGGCGTATGAGCGTATAAAAAAGACGAGTGAAGTGTAAAATTGTGCGAATCATTAGATTCCATACCGAATTGATACGCGTAAAAAAAGTGCCTGTCATAGTAAGAACGGACAATAATGGAGATTTATGTTCCTCTTATTTTTATATTCTATTTAATTTCAGTATTTATTCACGGATTAGTTGTTCTTTATATCACTGAATCAATTAAATTCGACTGATTTTATATTAATTTTGCGATTGTGTACGCCTCTTGATATTTTACTAATGATGAAATGCCAAAATTGTAGTAACTATTTCGTTAATTAGCCACGTTGAAAAATCATTATAAACAAACATTACTCCTTCGATTGTTTGCCCACCGGTAATAGAGATAGTGTCGCTTGCAATTGTCAGCCGGTAACAACTTTCTCAGCAGTGAGTGTCGCGACTGTGTATGTTAGAAAGCGGTTATTACCAGCAATTCCGGGTTGTAGAAATCGTGAAGAAAAGACAAGTTGCTTTTAAACTTTCGATTATACCGTGTGTCCCAGGAGGAATAGTCAATATTCAGTAACATGGCAGGAACTTCAAAACAAGATAGTGTAGTAAACATGGACATGGGCTCTAAAGTGCATGCCTCATGAACTATGAGTACGTCTTCATTGTCAGTAACGTGGAATAAATCTCTTTCACTGCAAGCTCTCTGATTTCCATCTTTTGGGAGACGATAGTGTAGACAGAAACAAGATAAATGGCTAGTAACCGTGAAACGACCATCTGCTATAGAACAAATGTTTGTAGAACTTCAATTATAGATTTTAGTGCCAATATTTACTATGCATTTCAGAGAAATGTTATTTGTGATCTGACGAATGAAATGGAAGATCCGGAGATGGCAATTTAATCTGCCGAAGCCGATAATCTAAATAAAAATTATAAGCGATGTTGGATGTTGTCCGTCATAAATGCAGTTAACACAGTGCACTCATTATTATTCAGTTAATTCTCGTCTTTTCTGTTTGTTTAACTGATAGGATAATCCATTATGAGTATTGTATTTTAGTGGAATTGACTTCTGCTGTTTTCAGCCGTATTTTTTAATGCATTTAACTAATCTGTTTTAATACCTTGTAAGTTTTTATAACAGTATTTTAAGTAGTTTGAAGTAGACATAATACTTCCATTTTTCCATCTTATTGTGTGCTGTTTTGCTTCTTCCTTTTCCTTTTTTATTGTGTACATTAATTACTTTTATTCTGTACTTCTGTGTAGTTTATCTGTGATGATGGTGCATGACCGAAACTAGACGACTTTTAAGGTTAAAAAAAATAAAAATAAATAAACAGCTAATGCTTAAAGATGAATTTTATTAAATATATGATGGCCGTTAACTCTCACCTTACCAAAACATTGAAATTTGAAATATTTATTTTTCTTTTTTTGGCTCATCTTACCCCCTCTCAATTTCATTTCATTTGGGCCTCCAGCATTGTGTATGTCTTTTAAGGACGTGCTGTTAATCTAAGTAATACCACAATGCTGCTTTACTTTGTAGATGTTAAATACTGTTTATTAATATAGCAATAGGCCTATTTCGGGACTGTAATCATCGGGCTATGTCCATATGGCATCGTGAAGGTATAATTTATTATAATAACTGCATTTAATTGCAGTATCAATGTTCTTGAGATGGTATATATTATTTTATGCTTATCAGGTATTAATTTATTACTGCTATTCTGTCAGTTTGACATATCGCTGGATGATATGTCAAACTGACAGAATAGCAGTAATAAATTAATACCTGATAAGCATAAAATTACATACCATTTCAAGAACATTTATACTGCAATTAAATGCAGTTATTATAATAAATTATACCTTCACGATGCCATATGGACATTGCCTGATGATGACCACAGTGCCGAAATAGGCCCATTGCTATATTAATAAACACTATTTAACATCTACAAAGTAAAGCAGCATTGTGGTATTACTAAGATTAACAATACCCCCTCTCAAGTTATGGAAAGCGAACAGCATGCAACAGAATGGGTTTGTTTCAGTATATCAAAGATAAAAAGTTCTTACACTCGTTAAGCTATGTCTTATAGAGCCAATTTTTAGCAGTCATTTTTGACTGAAATTATAGTTCCTATTGTATTCGTTGGTATTGATGGTTTGTCCTGAAAGAGGCGGTGTACACAAAAGAAACTAAAAGGCTTTCTAGCTGAAAATATTAAATTTGTAATTTTGCCGTGACAACTATAAAAACCTAATATTGCCATGGAAAATTACTGCATGTATCTACCTGGCATGGAAACGTTCCATCTATATTGAGTTCTCTGTGACTACTGCAGTGGTTGTCTGGTCTCATGCCATCTCATTCGAAGCTAGCGTCCAAGGACATTTAGGATAGACCTGTCACTTCTCCCAGGAGCGTAATATGTCACATACGCGGCACTGTGGTCCGAAATATTCCTCGCAAGCGTTTCTCTTTCATTTGTTTCTAGCAGAAGCTTGACATAGCTTAGTCGCAGCTTTACTACGACGTCAACATTCTGTAGAAGCTTGATGTGTAGCCACGTGAACTAAGTGAAAGAAATTATTCAGAAACAGAAACTACGAAGGGATGTTTTAAAGAAAAAAGTCCCTTTTAGTACGCAAGGCAGAAATATAAAATCAAGTAGTATAATAGTTAATGAGACAAATGGATAGTAAAACAGCTCTGTTTAATAGTAATCACGATAAAAGAGACTATTAAATTTGAAAGATGTAGTAGTGGCACTAACAATTGGAAAGGAAGCGTGTTTTAACGAGTATGGCGATCATCGAATTGTAGTGAAACGTCAGATAATAGTGATCCTGCAAACTGCCTTACACTGTATGACCAATCAGTAAAGTACCCAGAAAGGGAGGGGGGAAACAATATGAAACTCTAGCGGTTGATAGGATACGTCGTGTTATTCCACTGATTACTACATCAAGTAAAAGTGTTGGCAATCTATCAAATTATATGCTTCAAAAAGATAAAATTGCTATTTATTACTTACTGACGACCGGTTGCGGGAAAACGTTTGTTGTTGTGGTCTTCAGTCTGCAGACTGCTTTTATTCAGCTCTCCACCGTACTCCATCCTGACCAAGCCTTTTCAACTTTTGATCTCTTAAGAACGGAAAGCCAAATCCAATTGAACCTGTTTACTGTACCCGTCTTTTCGTCTTCCTCTGCTATTTTTACGCCACTAACTTCCCTCCACTGATAAATTCACGATCCCTTGTTGTAAAAGACTGTGTACCACCAATCGACCCCTTGTTTTAGTCAAGCTGTGCCAGAAATTCGTCTTCTCTCCAATTCTGTTCAGTGCCTCCTCAACAGATACGCGATCCACCCACCTAATCGTCAACATTCTTCTGTAGCACCACATTTTAAAAGCATCTATCCTCTTCCTGTCTGAACTATTTAACGTCCACGTTTCACACAGGGGAACAAATCACACAAATGCCTTAACAGAATCGTATCTCATCCGACAATGGAGGTTTTCCATCGCACCTCCATCAAATTTGATACGGAAGATGGATCGGTCGATAGCCTGTTAAAAGTCGAACTTGAATTAAGCATGCAAACATGAAGGAGGCGTACGTAACTCAATAACGAAGCAAAATAGGAACAATGAACCGTCCAAAGAGAAGATCTCCGACATCGAGGTAGCTGGAATAGCCGCGTCGTTGTGGGAAATCCTGATTCAGATCTTCCGCGTGCTCCAGTATGTTTTCCAACATTAAGAAGAGTCCATCCGGTCATTGAGGTATCGGTTCTCTTTCAGTAGTCATGGCAGTTGTAACACTATAGGTCACATAAAGGATATTAATCATGATCAAAATATCCACGGGTGTACTGCCGGTCTATAGTGTTCAACGGGCACAATATTTCGGCGATCATACATGTCGCCATCATCAGGTGAACTGACGGACTGAGCTCCTGGGAACGCGCCGGCACGGAGATCCGCACGCTACGGCTGCTCGAAGGGAACTGGGTTCTAGCCCGGTAGCGGGCCATTTAAATACCCTCGGCCCGCGGAGCGACCCCTCCGCGGTCCGCGCCCCGCGCCGCGGCCGCGCAGTGGAACCGATTGCGCCGGCGTCTGAGAAGACGTCGGTGTGAGGGCTCTGTCCGCCGTGGTCGTCACTTCGTTACGTTTGCTGGATTTACTCTTAATTAACCCAATCGCTGGTTCCCAAGCTTTGCTAAGATTATAGCCAGAGTCACGGTTTATGAGGTCGTCACTTGTGCGAATTTCAATGGCCTCTCTAACGACGCAGTCCCAGTATCTCGACGTCTGTACCAGAATCCTAGTGTGTTCATACTCCATGGCGTGATTCTCCGACAAACAATGTTCAGCGACCGCCGACTTGCTTGGATACATCAATCGTGTGTGCCTCTGGTGTTCAACGCATCGATCCTCGACGGTACGCATCGTCTGTCCAATATATGACTTTCCACACGGAATCTGGTACACGCCCGCCTTCCTCAAACCGAGATCATCTTTAGCGCTCCCCACCAGTGCACGAATTTTATTCGGCGGACAAAAAACAGTTCCAACCAGGTGTTTTCTCAAAATGCGGGCGATCTTCCGTGAGAGTGCGCCGGTATATGGAACGAACGCAGTGCCTACATCCTCCATTGCGTTTTCATCCGTTTCCACAGGTTGTGTTGTAGTGGTTGGGCGGAGAGCCCGCTGAATCTGCCACTCTGAGTACCCATTTTTTCGAAATACATTTCTCAGGTGTTCCAATTCCTGGGGTAGACTCTCTGCGTCGGAGATAGTGCGCGCCCTATGTACTAGAGTTTTAAGTACCCCCTTCCTCTGTTAAGGGTGGTGACAGCTGTCTGCGTGTAAATACAGATCAGTGTGCGTTGTCTTCGCTTGACCGTACTAGGATCACAAACAGTTTGTTTCTCCATTAGATTCATAGTTTACTGCGCTCGTCAATTTTACAATTGTTTTGGATAAATATATTGTCTTACTGTACTTAGTTCTTAGGTTACGTTGTTTACCTTGGATATCTGACATCAGTTCCTCAGTTTCGGCATTGCTACATACATTTCTAATGCCTGGCAAACTCAAGTCGAATCTTTCGAACAGCTCAAAACGTGCTCAAGCAATGAGGATAGACACTAATAATCGTTTTCATATGCTGAAGAATGCAGAATTAAGCGGAAGCGTTGGGAAAATGCTCCAGCAATCGAAAACAGAAATCTCTGCATACCCACGAAAGCCAAAACTATCACATAATAAATAACTTTTAATAGTAAATAATTTTTTTTAATTTTTCGTGTTCCATTTCTGAAATCACTCCACTCCATTATTTTATGGCGCTGGCACAGTAATTGTAATAAATATTTTGGTAAATAACAGTCTTGGTTGCACAAAAACAATGTTTCACTTATTTCAATATGACACATTCCGCCTCTTCTGGTCATCATAAGAAATTTACAGTATATAAAGATTTATGTTTTCGATCGCTCGAGCATTTCCCAGACGCATCCGCTTAATTCTGCATTCTTCAGCATATGAAAACGATTATTAGTGTTTATCCTCATTTCTTGAGCACTTTTTGAGCTGTTCGAAAATTTCGACTTGAGTTTGCTAGGCATTATAAACGTATAAGTGAAACATCGTTTTTGTGCAACCAAGACTGTTATTTACCAAAATATTTATTACAATTACTGTGCCAGCGCCATAAAATAATGGAGTGGAGTGATTTCAGAAATGGAACACGAAAAATTGAAAAATTAATTATTTACTATTAAAAGTTATTTATTATGTGATAGTTTTGGCTTTCTGTTTTCGATTGCTGGAGCATTTTCCCAACGCTTCCGCTTAATTCTGCATTCTTCAGCATATGAAAACGATTATTAGTGTCTATCCTCATTGCTTGAACTGAGGAACTGATGTCAGATATCCAGGCTAAACAACAAACAATTGTTAAGTTGAGGAGGAAAAGAAACTAGGAATTTAGCGGACAAAGAAACCGTCTGAGATCCTAATAAGGTCAAGCAAATGAATGAACGAAAGAAACAACAACGCTAAACAGAAAAAAAGAAAAAAAATGTCCAGATCCAACAAAGCAAGAAATTCATCACAGAAACTATAAATCACTTAAATTTAACCAGCAAAACCAAGTCAATGTCAGAAAAGCAAAATTTCAAGTGCTAACAACAATCGGAAACACAAAAGAAACTATGATTGATTTAAATCCAAAAGGATTACAACGTTTAAGAATCTTGATTTATTATTATTATTATTATTTATTTTATGGACTTCATTGGACTACTGTATTCAATATTACAAAGATTTTTACAAGTTGTTGTTTTGCAGTAACACAATTTACTTCACTAATAATTCCACGTAATTCAATAATACACAACTTATATTAATATTGCAATTTTGTATTATATCAAGCATGCTTTGCTCTTCTGTCTGCCCAATACTTCTTCACTCTTTCCGATATTTCCTTTCTTTCTTCGTGTGAAATCACTCTCTCTGTAGTCCTTTCATTGACCTTCAATTAGAGCCTGGTTTGAGTGTCTTGCAGTATTCTGATTTTCTCGGTCTTATTTTTTAAATCGTCTACTATAATTTTCATTTCTCTTATATTTTCATTAATTTCAGTAATTCATTGAATTTTGCCCTTACTATTCTACAAATTTTCAGTAATCTTTCGTACTGATTCTGTTTTCTAGAGTTCTTATCAGATCCCCCTCCCCCAAAAAAAATTAGATGCGTTTCTTTCTGATTGTGCTCATTACTGATTCTATTTTCTTATACTCTGCTTCATTTGAAGCTATTCTCCAATGCGCACTTATTTGATATTGTTTATTTTTATATGTCCTAATTATTCTTCCATCTGTCTTTACTATTCTATCAATTTCTGCTGTATTCGCAGTTCTGATTAAGGTTTCAGCTCTATATGTTACTTTTTGTTGTGCAACGTCTTATAATGTTTTAATTTTGCAGGTATAGACAGACGTTTTGTGTTGTATGCGTTTTTGGTAATATAGTTGGCATGGTTCAATTCTTTATTCTCCTTTTCAGTTGTGGTTACTCATTTAGAATGTGTATTATTATTTCACCTAAATATTTAAATTTGTCAACAACTTTCATTTCGTGTTCATCTATTGTAGTTTTGTTTGTAAGTGGTGGATCAGTTACCATAATCTCTGTTTTTCACAATGATATTCCAAGGCCAATTTTCAGTGCTATTTCTTGTAGTGATTTAACTTGTTGTATGGTTTCTTGAATAGTGTTTCCTAGTAGAGCAAATCAGCAGGATATCCCAAACAGTGTAAACTTGTATCATTTTTCGCACTTCCAATTCCTATGTACTTTGGCTTGTTCTTGTACCATTGTCTCATTATATATTCCAAGACACAATTGAACAGTAATGGTGATAGGCAGTCACCTTATTATATATATATATATATATATATATATATATATATATATATATATATATATATATATATATTAGGAATGGTTCAGAAATTTTCCTCTAAACTTCATTTTTGATTTGGTACTTTTATGGAGTTTGCTGCCCAGTGTGGGATCCTTATCAGGTGGGTTTGACGGAGGACATAGAAAGTGTCCAAAGAGGGGCAGCTCGTTTCGTATTGTCACGATACAGGGGAACGGCGTTACGGAAATGATACAGGTTCTGGGATGGGAGTCATTACAACAACGGCGCTTATCACTGCGGCGTGGGCTACTTACGAAACTCCAATCGCCAACATTCTCCTCCGAATGCGAAAATATATTGTTGACTCCCACTTACATTGGTAGAAATGATCATCAGAATAAAATACGAGAAATCAGAGCACGAACGGAGAGATTCCGGTGTTCTTTCTCCCCGCGCGCTATTCGAGAATGGAATGGGAGATAAATAGTTTAACGGTGGTTCGATGAACCCTCTGCCAGGCACTTAAATGGGATTTGCAGAGTATCTCATGTAGATGTAGACGTGGAAAGGGAGATGCATTAATTTTGGATGGAATCCCAGATTTCTTAAAATTTCCAGTACTGAATGCCTGTGGAGACAGTCATATGCCTTCTGAAAGGCTATTAATACTATGCCAGAGGTTTGTTCTGTTTTCTGTAGTGTGTCGTAATCAATTTCAAACCAAGACTGATTTTACCAAAATATTGCATTTCTTGAATGAAACTTTCACTCTGCAGCGGAGTGTGCGCTGATATAAAACTTCCTGGCAGATTAAAATTGTGTGCCGGAACCGGGACTCGAACCTGGGACCTTTGCCTTTCGCGGGCAAGCGCACTACCGACTGTGCTATCCCGACACGACTCACGATGCCGCCTCACAACTGCCAGGAAGTTTCATATTAGCGCACACTCCGCTGCAGAGTGAAAGCTTAATTCTGGAAACATCCCTTAGACTGTGGCTGAGTCATGTCTCCACCATATCCTTTCTTCCAGGAGTGCTAGTCTTGCATGGTTCGCAGGAGAGCTTCTGTGAAGTTTGGAAAGTAGGAGGCGAGGTACTGGCGGAAGTAAAGTTGTGAGGCGGCATCGTGAGTCGTGTCGGGATAGCACAGTCGGTAGTGCGCTTGCCCGCGAAGGCAAAGGTCCCAGGTTCGAGTCCCGGTTCCGGAACACAATTTTAATCTGCCAGGAAGTTTCATTGCATTTCTTGTTTTATGCATAACCTCAGGACGTAAGTGTATGTCCTTTTTCTCCAGAAACATTCTATATTACGGTACAATAGTAAGCATGGTGGTATTTAAGATCCTGCGGATGTTAATGGAAACAGTGTGGGCTGATTGACAATCTGGAGGACAAAGCTTGGCTGCTGGGTGGCATGCCGCTCCCAGTGGTGGTGTGGGCAGAGACCACGTATGGCGGGCGCGATGAGTAATGAAGCTCGCTGGCACCCCGTGCGTGACGATCATGCCACGTACCTGACCCCTAATGAAAAGCGCCGGACAGCGCTGCGGCGCGTCAGGCGAGGGACGGAGGCGTCTGGCAGCTGCTAATTACAAATCAATAATGGCCAGCCGCCAGCCCCCTGTCGCTTCACCGCTCCTTGCCGCGGCACAACTTCCAATTCAAGCGGTTTTGCTTTGTCCGTAATCCGCCAATCACTCTTCATTCCTTCATTTGCGCTAGCTGCAAGTTACAACAACCACACCCTTTTTTTCATTTTTTTTTTGCTGATTAATGGCGATCACACAGACAGTAATGGTGAATAGTCTTGTCTGTGTCTTCTTTCTAAATGATACTGAACGTTGTTCATTTTTCTCTGATAATGAACACCAGGAACATATGAATATGCACATGAACACTGAAACACAGTACGTAGCTGATTACACTGTTAAGTGACTGTAACAAAATGAATCTGTTACTATGAAGAAACAAGGTACCTTTGGGTCACGTGACACTATAAATAGCACCCCCTCCTAAGCTTACGCATGCGCAAAAGATGCTCTCTCCTACATCTAACAGACATTTGTTACAACAGAGAACATGAAAGACATTTAGCCTCAAAATCGCGACACATTTGCAAAAAAAAAAAGTCCAAAGATATGTGACAACTGACAATACAAAAGTCATTTTTATTCTCATATCTGTTAAAATGAAGATTGGGTTTAAAATAATTTCTTGTAGTCAGTTTCAAACCGATTACCTTCGCCAGCGCAGCGCGATGCCGCTTACTACACAGCTATTTTTGCTAGGTGGAGAGTAGTGACTCCATTATCATTCATGATCGGGTCCTTGAAGTCTTTTGCAGTTGATGCGTCTTTAATTTATAGTTATAAGATATTTTGCAAAATATGACGTGTTTTTTATGAATCTTCAATGTGCCAAAAGCAAATATGAAGGGCGGATGTTCCCTTCATGGAGGATTAGCGCATGTGCAAGACGAGGCGCGCAGTAACTTCATTATCTTGCTTCGGGAAAATTCGTGCGTAGTCATTAGTCTTGTGTAGTTTGCGAACGAACTATTTCGGAAGAGCACACCCATAGGCGAACTACGCGAACTAGTTCGCAGATCCCTCGCCTCTTAGTTCGTCCGCTCCTTTTGCGAAGACTGACGGGGAACAGCGAGAGGACGCGAGAGCGCGCAGAATCGCGTGATTCCTTTCTGCCAGTTACCTTCATTTCGAGCTGACATGCAGCTCAGCTGTAGTTTGATAGTTCACTGCCACAAGAAATCTGTTGTTGTTATGGTCCTCAGTCCGGAGACTGGTTTGATGCAGCTCTCCACCCTACAGTATCCTGAGCAAGCCTTTTCATCTCCTCATAAGAACGGCAACCCACATCCACATGAATCTGATTACTATACGCGTCTCTAGGTCTCCATCTGCGATTTTTACCCCACACACTTCCTTCCAATGCTAAATTTATGATTCCTCGATGTCTAAGAATGTGTCCTACCAAGCGATCCCTTCTTTTGGTCAGGGTATGCCAAAAATTCCCTTTTCTCACCAATTCTGTTCAGTACCTCTTTATTAGTTATGCGATCTACCCACCTAATCTTCAGCATTCTTCTGTAGCACCACATTTCAAAAGCCTCTATTCTCTTCCTGTCCGCATTGCTTATCGTCCATGTTTCAATCCCGTACAAGGCAACACTCCACACAAATGCCTTCAGAAAAGACTTCCTTACACTTAAATTAATATTCGATGTTAGCAAATTTCTCTTTTTCAAAAATGCTTTTCTTCCCATTGCCATTCTGCATTTTATATCCTCTGTACTGCGACCATAATTTGTTATTTTACTGCCCAAGTAACAAAACTCATCTACCACCTTCGTTGTTTCGTTACCTAATCTAATTCCTTCAGCATCGCCTGATTTTCTAAGACCGCATTCCATTATTTTGGTTTTGCTCTTGTTAATGTTCATTTTATACACTCTTTTCAACACACTGTCCATTCCATTCAACTGCTCTTCCAGGTCCTTTGCTGTCTCTGACAGAATTACAATGTCATCAGCAAAATGCAATGTTTTTTTATTTCTTCCCCCTGAACTTTAATCCCTATTTCAAATTTTTCCTTACTTTCGTTCACCGCCTGCTCGATGTACAAATTGAATAACATCGGAGAAAGGCTACAACCCTGTCTTACTCCCTTCCCAACTAATGCTTCCTTTTCATGCCCTTCGAGTCTAATAACTGCGGTCTGGCTTTTGTACAAGTTGTAAATAACTCTCCTTTCCCTGTATTTTACCCCTGCTGACTTCAGAATTTGAAAGAGTGTATTCCAGCCAACACTGTCAAACGCTTTCTCCAAATCTACAAAAGCTAAAAATGTAGGTTTGCCTTTCCTTAATCTATCTTCTAACATAAGACGTAAAGTGAGTATTGCCTCTCGGGTTCCTACGTTCCTCCTGAACCCAAACTGATCTTCCCCGAGGTCAGCTCCTACCAGCTTTTCCATTCTCTGTAGATAATTCGTGTTAAAATTTTGCAACCATGATTTATCAAACTGATGGTTCTGTAATTTTCACACCTGTCTGCACCTGATTTCTTTGGAATGGGGATTGCTGATTAATGACGATCACACAGACACTAATAGTGAATACTCTTATGTAGTTCGCGAACGAACTAGTTCTGAAGAGCGCTCCCATAGGCGAACTACGCGAACTAGTTCGCAGATCCCTCGCCTCTTAGTTCGTCCGCTCCTTTTCCGAAGACTGACGGGGAACAGCGAGAGGACGCGAGAGCGCGCAGAATCGCGTGATTCCCTTCTGCTAGTTACCTTCATTTCGTGCTGAGATGCAGCTCAGCTATAGTTTCATAGTTTACTGCCACAAGAAATCTATTTTAAAAATAAAGTACTTCGAGTACTCTGTATGAAAAGTAGTTGAATACCATTGTATCACCCATTCGTGTAAATAACTTGTTTATTTTCCTAAGTATTTGATGTCAAATAGCCCAAAAACACGGGTAAGAGCACGCGCTTTGGCAACACTGATTCATTGTATAAAAAAGCTGTCATAAGAAAAAGAGCTCTTTTAGTAGCGGTAGCAAAAGCCACAAAGAGCGGACGAACTCGAAGGAGCGGACGAACTAGGAGCAACGGACGAACTAGGAGCAGCGGACGATTATGCCAAACGTATCTCGCTGCATAGTTCGTTGGATTCTTTTCTGAATACCGACGGGCAATAGCGAGAGGGCGCGTAGCAGAAATAAAAATCACGTCTTTACCTTCTGCTGATGAGTCATTTCGAGATGAGCGTCTGCCTGCTAGATTACATATTTCTGTGCTACAAAATTTCTGTTTTGATGTGTTCTGCACTCTGCAATATCTGACTACTAAATTCCATAATTTCAAGATATAGAGATGACTCTAAACTTAAACGCGAGAAATTATCAACAAACTGTTCTTTTGGTTTGCGTGATATCGTTAGCGGCTCAAGCAGCAAGTGCATGAAGCAGCTAGGTGGGGGAATTTCCCCCACCACCTGCATGCGCAGACCACGCCGCTCAGCCGTCACTGGGAGCGGACGAACTAAAAGAGCGAACTAGTTCGCGGCAGAGCCACGAACTAAAGTGAGCGCTCCCGATGGCGAACTATTAAGCGCAAGTCTAGTATTTACCAGGCTCTAAACAATTTACACACAAATAACGAGAGGACGCCTTCTCATCATCTCCGAATTTGTCCAAATTTATAATACATGTAGGGCCTACTGAGATTTGAAAGTGCACCAAGTGGGAACTCCAGATGACTAAGTGTTTAGGAAATAAAAGGAATTTTGATGCGGATCTATCACCATATCCACCTTAACTGCCCCTGAGAGAGTCTATTTAGAAAGTGGTGTTGGGCTCAGCGGTAAGAGATCGTTTTTTTTTTTTTTAAGGTTTGCTGGTTCGATTCCGCCCGGCAGCAAATATTTTTTTGGTCCTTGGCAATGCGTACACTAACTTCACAATTAACCGCAACATCATATATGTCATTTTGTATTTATATGTGCACAAGACAAGCATGGGACATCATTGTTTAAAGCAAGCATATTACTTTGCAAACCTGGAGTTGTGAACGGTCCATAAGGTTCCAAGATGAAGACGGATTGCTAACAGGCAGTATCAAAGTAATTCCTCCCAAACGTACACCACTAGTGCAACCAAATTTTTATCGTCAGGTAAAAAATTTAATAAAAAATTTCAAAACCGCACTTACTGAATCGAGAAAGAAGAAATCACTTCCCGAGAAGCTTGCATCAAACTACATTCCATTATACATCACAAGCTGTCCTCACAAGTATTCAGCGACATGCTGCGTTACGCCTGGTTCTGTGCTGGACTGTGCGATGAAAGAATCTGTTTTCAGAATGTCAATCAAGTTTATTTTTCTATGGAGACATAAAAAAAAGCCATGTAAATGCAAATGGACGGCGTTCATAACGTGCACAAGATGCGGTCAAAGTTATTTCTTCCCCTGTTTCTTCGATGAATATCAACGCGGTTCATGTAATTGATCAATTGCAAAAGAATGGAAGTATCGATTTACATACACGATGTCCCACAGTTCCGATTTCATCCAATGCCCTCTCTGTTTTGCTTATATAAATTAATAAAATTACCTATATGATGTTGCGGTTAATATTGAGGTCATTCTATATCTACATCAACACTCTGCAAGCCACTGAGAAGTGCATAGCAGAGGGTACGTCCCACTGTAACAATTATTAGGGTTTTTTCCCATTCTCATCACGTATTGTGCATGGGAAGATTGATTGTTTAAATGCCCATTTCGTTTTTTATTAATCTAATCTTTTCTTCACGATCCCTACGGGAAAAATATGCTGGTGAACGCATTGCCAAGGAGCAGAAAAAAAAAATTGCTGGCGGGTGGAGTTGAACCTACGACTTTCTCAACACGAATCCGATCTTTTACCGCTGAGCTGAACACCGCTATATCTTTATAAATTCTCCATACAGTGGGACCTTTCTTAATGAGCATAATTTGCTCCGACTATTGCCTGAAATGCGAAACACTCGTGGAGCAAAATAAATTTTTCTTTCGGAAATTATGTAAAAATGGAGTAATGTTTTTCATACCGAAAAAAAAAAACAACACAAAAACTTCGTCCAACAATTTAAAAGAAAGCTGAAGCAAAATAAAGATTTATTTCTGTTGAGCTAACTTAGTTCTGTTATGGCTGGTGAGGAGGGGAGCGGGGTCGCCAGACAATTTTTACTTGCAAGGGGGTCGCATATTATAAAAGGTTGAAAAACGCTGCCATACAATATTTGGACTTAAAGGGAGGTGGAATGCCGCAAAATGGTAAAAAAATCATATTTTTGTTTTTAAGTTTCTAAAGCAATTTGAAGTTTTCTGCTTACAATGGTGCAATATTTGTTAAGTAATTCTAACAATTTTTAATTCATTATTCAAATTTATATGTGCGCCCAGGAGAATTAACCTAATTGCGATGTTTACACATTTAAATAATCACAGCCGGCCGCGGTGGCCGAGGGGACTGCGGTGCGCCAGTCACGGTGTGCACGGCCACTACGGTCGGGGTTTCGAATCCCCCCTCGGGCATGGATATTTGTGCCGTCCTTAGTGTTAGATAGTTGATAAGTAGTTTGTAAGTTTAGGGACTGATGATCCCATAGTTAAGTCCCATAAGCTATACAAACATCTGAACAATTTTTGAGTTATTTAAAACAAACGTGTACTGACGTTGAAAAAATATTTACTGTACAAAATTCTACAAGAGTAAAACAATTTTTCTACACAGCTACCGAAATTTTGTAGGCGCTTGTAATAGCGTGGTGGAAGGTTTTGTATATCTTCTTCATAGAAGGTTGCCGCCTTTGTATTCAACTACGTGATAACATGTTCTTTAGGTCGTCTTCATCGTTCAAGTGTAGACCACCAATGACAAATTTTAGGTGTACTTCGATGAAAGACGCTAGGAGCGAGGTCCGGGCTGTACGGAGAATGATCAAACATGTCCTAGTATAATTCCCGTAAGAGTTGTTTGGTCACATTCGCCGTATGAGGTCGGTCATTATCGTGGAGAAAAACACCACTTGACAGTAATCCTCGGCGCTTGTTCTGTATTGGGCTGCGCAATTTTATAATGGTCTCGCAGTAACCATGTGCATTGATTGTTTGGCCTCGTAATAAGTACTCAATGAGCAAAATGCCTTTTCTGTCTTAAAGAATCGGCGCACGAGGCTTTAAGAGGAATCAAGATATGTTCAAGTTTAACCTTAGTTGGGGATGAAGTGTGCCTCCATTCCACTGATTGCTATTTTGTTTCAGGGGTATCGTGCGATAACCAAATTTTATCCCCTGTGGTTATCCGACGAAGAAAACCATCTCTTTCTTCATTGTAACCAGTGGCGGCGCGTCCTATGTGTTCACTGGTCAGTATCATTCTTCTATCAGGTCATTTTATATGGATAGTCAAAGTATTTTTATCGCATGAGAAACGTATTACGTCGCGGATTATACGAGTTGTAACGCGGCCGCTTAATATAGGCGGCAGAGGCCACAGTGTTGCAAAGCGCATGCGCGGCTGAGGTTCAAATTCTCTTCTGAACCCCTGGAGGCAGCATATAGTCGCTCACACGGCAGGAAGGGCGAGGGGAAACGCCGCTTTTGACATTGGCGTTGGAGCTGGTACAGACTCCAGCTCCTGGCGGTTACTCACGAATGGTTCCGAAGCAACACATTGAGCTACTATGCACTTCGCCTTACGCATGCGCAAATCCTTCAAGAAGGCGACATCGGCCCTTCAATTCATAAAAAAAAAAACCATGCCATATTTGGTAAAATATTTTATAACTATAATTTAAAGAAGCATCAACTGTAAAAGCCTTGAGAAGACCCTATCATGAAGAATAATGAAGTCACTACTCCCCATCTAGCAAGAATAGCCGTGTGGTTAGCGGCATTGTGCTGTGCTGTCGAAAGTAGTGGATTTTAGAACGACTGGAAAAAAAATTACGCCCAATCTTCTTTTTACGAGATATGGGATCAACAATGACTTTCGTGTTGTTACTTACCACATATCTTTGGACGTTTTAGCAAATGTGTCGCGATTTCGAGGGTAAATGACATTTCTATTATTCGTTGTTACAAATATTTAACTGTTTGATAAGATGTGGGGAGAGCAGGCTTTGCGCATGCGTAAGTTTAGGAGGGAGCGCTACTTAGAGTGTCACATGACCCGAAGGTAGCTTGTGTCTTCATCGTAACATATTCATTATGTTCCAGTCACTTTACAGAGTAATATGTTACTTACTGTGTTTTAGTGATCATGTGCATATTCATATCTACATTTACATCTACATAGATACTCTACAAATCATATTTAAGTGCTTGGCAGAGGGTTCATTAACCACTTTCATAACTTTTATCTACAGTTTCATTCTCTAACAGCGCGCGGGAAGAAAGAACACCTAAATAGTTCCGTTTTCGATCTGATTTCTTTTATTTTATTGGGATGGTCATGTCTCCCTAAGTAGGTGGGTGCTAGCAAAATATTTTCACTTTCAGAACTAAAAGTCGGTGATTGAAACTTCGCAAACAGATCACGCCGCAATGAATAACGTCTTTCTTTTAATGATTTCCACCCCAATTCGTGCAACATTTCCGTGACGCTTTCCCCCCGTAACGTGATAAAACAAAACGAGCTGCCCTTCTCTGAACCTTCTCAATGTCTTCCGTCAGTCCCACCTGGTGAGGGTCCCACAAGGGGCAACAGTACTCCAGGAGAGGACGCACAAGTGTGATGTAGGCAGTCTCTTTGTTGGAGCTGGTGCATATTCTAAGCGTTCTGCCAATGAAACGTAACCTTTGGTTCGCCTTCCCCACAATATTTTCTGTGTTCTCTCCAGTCAAAGTTGTTCGTAATTGTAACTCCTAGGTATTTTGTAGAATCTACGACCTTAAGGTTTGACTGATTTATCGCGTAATTAAAGTTCAGCGGATTTCTTTTAGTGGTCATGTGTATTACTTCACACTTTATTTAGTCTCAATTGCCAATTTTCGCACCAAGTAGAAATTTTGTCTAAATCGCTTTGCAGTTGCTTTTGATCCTCTGTTGACTTCACTAAACGATAAACGACAGCATCATCCGCGAACAGTCTAAGGGAGCTATTCAGATTGTCTCCTAAATCAGTTATAAACACGAGAAAGAATAGGGGACCTATAACGCTTCTCTGTGGAACGCCAGATATCACTTCTGTTTTACTCGATGACTTACCGTCAATTACAACGAACTGTGTCCTTTCTGATAGGAAATCGTGAATCCAATATGTTATTGGTGTTTATTATCAAAGAAAAATGAACTACATTCAGTATCTTTTAGAGGAATATTATTCGGTTTTAAGCTTGGGATAAAAGTGTGAAATAAAGAAGCATGGTAGGCGGACGCCTCAGCTCGAGTTGAAGGAAACACAAGCAAGCCGAGTTAAGACATTCTGCAGTTCTTTTAACAAAAATATATCTAAAGCGTCGGGGGGAGGCAAACAAACCGGGGTGCTTTCCCCCGACGCCAATAGCATACGTGCTCGAAATTGTCTTTTTCGACGCCGAGCGGGGGGGAGGGCGCCGAAACATAAGGACGCGCCGTGGGGGGTGGCGGGGGGTGATTGGGGCGGCGTCACTGTCAAGATCCGCCACTCAGAGAAGTGAACCACTCCCCTCCCCCCCCCCCCCCCCCCCTCGCATCAGAAGCACCAGCCGCCACTGATTGTAGCGTGTCAAAAACTGAAATCCATTGTTTTTGCGTTGTTCAGTAAGAATTTTGGGTTCCCAACGTTAGCAAAGTTTTCTAAATTTCAGTTTTTCAGCAACAATTACACGGATTACTGATCATGAGATCTGCCGAACTTCCATAGCAACGGCACTAAGTCAAAACCTATGGTTGGGCTTCACCTTCTTTTAAACTGTGTGAACCAGTTCATCAGTAACCACAGACAGGCGTCCTTTCCGTTCTTCATTGTGCGCTTGATCACGCCCTTCATTGCACAGTCTGACCCATCTTCTAACCTTTGAATCACTCATAACATTATATCCGCAAATCTCGCAGATTTGCCAATGAATTTCGTTTGGCTTAACGTTCTTTGCACAAAGAAAACGAATCACAGGACTGATGTCACACGCGGTGAAATTTTCAATTACAGCTGACATTACAAAGAAGTACTACAAAGCATTTGTCGGCAGCAGTGATCTGGAAATGAAGCACGTGTCTTCTCCTTGAGTCAAACAAACTGCCGTGCATGCTCGGAACTGCGATCGTGAAAGGAAACGGAACTTACTTTCTGGAAGACCCTCGTATAGTAAGAAAGGAGGGGATTGTGAAAAATGGTGTTGGAGGACTATGCGCAAGGGAAGAGGAAACCAGAGAGGAAGAGATTTCTGATATTAGATGGTGTGATGGAAGGCAGTACCTAGAGCTAATCTAGGAGGGAAGTAACGGACCGTAGAAAATGGAGGTGCAAATGACCTGCTAACTTATCAGAAAAATGATGAAGACGATGACTTAAAACAGCCGCCTTCGCTGTGGCGCACTTGCTGCTCTTCGCGACCCGCTGTGTGTGCCCTCAGTTGGGCGTCCTCTTAGCCCGGCAGCGGTAACTCCCGTGGGCCGGCTGTCTGCCTTTGGCAGCCGCCGCTGGCACCGCCTCCACAGACCACGTCTCTTTGTCTGTCACTTCGCTCTCCCCCCCTTCCCCCCTCGCTCCACGGCACTCCCTTTTATGAGAATCGATGCTCGGTCTCCCGGCTCATTAAAGTAATCATCGCGTCACAGCTCAGCCTGCCGGCGCGGCTGCTAATGCTCGATGCACCCCCTCCCCTTATCCCTCCTTCCCCTCCCCACCCTTCACCTCCCCAGCACTCCCCTCTCCCCGCCCCTCAAGAGATGTCAGTCGCGCCATTGTTTCGTTTTTCGCAGTCTGCGCCGGACAGAGTCCTGAATTTCTTGGAACTGTATGACACAAAATATTTGTCCTTGCAGGGCGCCGGCGAGCGTCTCGCAAAAGTCCATTAACTGAGAGTAAATACTGCTACGACGTAAACGGGCGGCTCGTTTTCATCCCCCCCCTTTTTTTTCCTTTCCCTTTTCAGAAGCAGACTTTAATTGAGCTTCACCCCGCTCGTACTGGAGACCGTGGAAATAAAAGTTAATTAGCGGAGCCGAATTGCATCTCAGTTGTTTGTGAAATTCTTTTGAATTTCACATTATACGTTACATTACTCCGCCTTCTGCAAAACTCCAGAACTTCTCTTCTTTTTCTTTTTTTGCATTCAGGCACGTTTAAACACCTGCCGTCTACCTCGTGTGTCTTTTGATTTTGATAAATAGATAATCTATACCTATAAATGTGAATGTCTGTTCGGTGTACGTTTATCACCTCTGAACCACAAGACATAAAGTGTTACAAATTTGTACAGTTACTAATGTCTACACGGGGGAAGGCTTTAGACACGGTTTTATGGCGATCGGATAGCTATATATATATATATATATATATATATATATATATATATATATATCTCTCTCTCTATATATATATATATATATATATATATATATATATTAATGTGAATGTCTGTTCGATGTACTCTTATCACGTCCGAACGACAAGACGCAGAGACAGTTACTAATTTATACCTGAGGAAGGTTTTAGGCATGGGGTTATAGCGATCTGATAGATATTTAGTAATTTGAAGAATATAACGCGAAATTAGGAACAATCATTACTCTTCGAGAATTATACTTTCTCTTTGAAAATGGTTTTATTGGTGGCATTGTTGCTTGAGGGTTGATAATGATAAAAGGGTGGAGTATGTTGGGATGGAAAGTTATCGGTGTGTGTGTTAATGTTTCGCTCTGCAGCGAAAAGTACAGAACGCAAACGTATGGTCTGTGTGTAATGGTTGTCCGAAGTGTCCCGTTGTACACCATAGAAGTTCCATGCCGATAGCTTTAAGGGGGTGGAAGATATGGTGGTTGAAAGTCGTCAAATTATAAAAAAAATTCGGACTGAAGGCCAGCGATGACGTTTGCGACTCTATAGCAAGGCGGTTACATACAGCGAAACGTGATGCTACAGACCATATCTTTGGTCTATGCGTGCTACAATGACTTCAGCTCTTTCTCTGTAAGGAAAAGTGTACGAATAATTTTAATTTTACTTGAATGTTGATTAAAATGTTTGTTTCTAAAGAAGGTATTGTATTTCATTTCATCCTTCAAAACCAGTCTCATAGCACACTACTGAAAAATAGCTTATCATCCAACACGCGAGCGGAGCCGCGGGTTTAAGCTAGTTTCTTATACATATGGGAGTCTGCATAAGTTTTTTCAAAAAGGGGGCAACCTTGAAACTTTCAATTTTTATAGAGGAAATGCGTTGAGGTTGGCATCATGTGGTGCCCCAATAATTAAATTTGACTTCGAGTATACCAAATTGTTGTGTGTCGATCTATTTCATTTGAATATTTTTGAAAGCTTATTACTCTGATACCTAATGGAGAAACTAAACACACGTCATCTACGTATGCACCCTTCCACTGTCCTCAGCGTGAATATACACTTTCGGCCATTAAAAATTATTACACCACGAAGATGATGTGCTACAGATGCGAAATTTAACCGACAGGAAGAAGATACTGTGATATGCAAATGATTAGCGTTTAAGGGCATTCAACGAGTTTGGCGCCGGTGGCGACAACTACAATCTACTGACACGAGGAAAGTTTCCAACCGATTTTTCATACACATAGTCTACAGCAGTTGATCACGGGTGCATGGTGAAACGTTGTTGTGATGCCTCGTGTAAGGAGCCGAAATGCGTACCATCACATTTCCGACTTTGATAAAGGTCGGATTGTAGCCTATCGCGATTACGGATTATCGTATCGCGACATTGTTACTCGCGTTGGTTGGGATCCAATGACTGTTAGCAGAATATGGAATCGGTGGGTTCATGAGGGCAATACGGAATGTCGTGCTGGATCCCTACGGCCTCGCATCACTAGCAGTCGAGATAGGCATCTTATCCGCACGGCTGTAACGGATCAGCAGCCACGTCTCGATCCCTGAGTCAACAGATGGGGACGTTTGCAAGACAACAACCATCTTCATGAACAGTTCGACGACGTTTGCAGCAGAATGGACTATTAGCTCGGAGACTATGGCTACCATTGTTACCCTTGACGCTGCATCACAGACAGTGGCGCCCTGCGATGGTGTACGCAACGACTAACCTGGGTGCACGAATGGCAAAACGTCATGTTTTCGAATGAATCCAAGTTGTGTTTACAACATCATGACAGTCGCATCCGTGTTTGGCGAAATCACGGTGAACGAACATTGGAAGCGTGTATGCGTCATCACCAACTGGCGTATCACCCGGCGTGATGGTATGGGGTGCCATTGGTTACACGTCTCGGTCACCACGTGTTCGCGTCGACGGCACATTGAACTGTGGCCGTTACATTTCAGTCACTACTCTTGATGAACTGTGGTATTTTGTTGAAGCTGCATGGGCATCTATACCTGTACACGCCATCCAAGCTCATTTTGACTCAATGTCTAGCCGTATAAAGGCCATTATTACAGCCAGAGGTAGTTTTTCCGTTTACTGATTTCTCAGGATCTATACACCCACATTGCGTGAAAATGTAATCACATGTAAGTTCTAGTACAATGTATTTGTTCAATGAATACTAGTTTATCATCTGCATTCTTCTTGGTGTAGCAATTTTAATGGCCTGTAGTGTAGGTTCTTCGAATTAACAGTAAGGCAGAAAATAGCACGAGATATTTTCACCAAATTATAATGTGTTAACATTCCTGAAATGTGTAACCTTGAAAATTACATATCTGAAACACAAAGGGAATTTGAAATATCTCACTGCAAACGAAATTTGGTTTGTAGCCATATGTAAACGAAGACTAAGTTGTGTAATTTAATTTCCACGAGAACAGTATTAACGATTCTATCCCATTGCAGGTATAAAATATGTACTTACAATTGTGAGTATAGTTTCGCGTGGACTTGATAATAGATTTTTGTACGTAAGATCATCATTTTCGACAATGATTTGTTACAACCAATTATGATTAATTACATCACTTGAAAAGAATAATCATTAATTACATCACTTGAAAATGACGTAGGACCGAAAGCTGGATCGTGACAATAACACAATATAAATGGGTAAAACGGCGATCGTATTCTTCAGAAAATGCTAGTCATTTTTCAATAAATACTATCGAACTTGTCCTTTAAATATGAACTTCCTATACCTAATCTTAAGTTTTTTATTTATTTATTTATTTTATTTTTATTTTTTTATTTATTTATTTATTTATTTTTTTTAGATGACTGTCGTATACTCTGGTGCCACTGAACAGAACCGCCGAATGTGTAAAGTTTCTTTTTCCCCTGCATTGTATTTTTAGGAATTTTTATGTTTTGGGAAGTGTTTTCTGCAATCCCCACATCAGCTTGTTGGGTACTTCTCACTATACTGTATTCATTGTTGTAAAAACAATCTGCTGCCGAGAACCGAAACAGATTGAATTAACAATTAAGTGATTGGCAAAGGAAGGAAGGAAGCTTAGGGTGTAACGTCCCGTCGACAGTTTGGTCATTAGAGACAGAGCTAACGCTCCGAGATTTGGGTAAGGATGTGGAAGGAAATCGGCCGTGCCCTTTCAAAGGAACAATCCCGGCATTTACCTGGAGTGATTTAAGGAAATCACGGAAAAACTAAATCTGGATGTCCGGAGGTGGATTTGAACCTCCGTTCTCCCGAATGCGAGTCCAGAGTGTTACCACTGCGTCACCTCGCTCGGTGATTGGCAAAGAAAAGCATGTTAAACGTATTTCATTATGATTAGCAAAGAAAAGCGGGTTAAACGTTTTTCGAAGTGTTTACCAGAGAAAATTAACGAGTTGCTAGATAGTCGCAACGTCACAGGATAGGTTAGTTACACTAACTACAGTTATCGATGACAATATTTTACACGACGTAAATAATTTCGGTTTAGGATCGCGAAATTCGGATCTCGCTTTATAAAATGGACCTGGTCAAACTAAAAGTAAATTAAAAATAAAATAACGTGTAAACAAACAAAAGTCCTCGAGAAAAGCATAATTCGAATAATATTCGGTCCTATAAAATAATGAAGAGGTATGACAATTAAGAAGTAATGAAGTTTATTGAAAATTATGAAATGTAAATGAAATACATGGTTTCTACGTTTATATAATATGAACTCTAACAGGTTAAGAAGTTCAGATTTTAAAAGATCATTGCGACAAGAAGTCAACAATAATCTGGACTCAAGAAGTTAGAAAAGATTTGGAGAGAATCATTGGATATGACACACATGCAATAGAAATAGAGATTTAAAAAAAAATACATGATGGAGAATAAGAATGGTCTGAAGAGAAGAAAGGATACGCAGTGAGAACAACCAAGGATAAAGTACTGAAATTAACATAACGTCTGAGACGACCGAAACTGAAAAAGAACAGGTAAAGTACATTAATATTTTTTTGCTGTCTCAGACTTCCATTTGCAGTAGCCTACCAACTGTTTCTTCAGAGGGGGGCAGGAAAACCTATTTACTGACTTCTTCTTGGCGATTCCAGGACTTTGGTCTGGGGGGAGCGCACGAGGTCATGGAAGTTTCATCTAGCCGAGGTCGCGTAGCGCGTGCGTCTCATTTATATGTAATAGCTACCTTGAGTGCCCCATCAGTAGAGATACTGTTATCCCCTATTAGCAGCCACAGACTGAAAAACAGGACGAGACAGCATGTAGTAGTTGTTACAAGATGCTTCCGTTAAAGGCAAATAGCTACCATCAAAAATACTTGTTTGGGCGGAGGAGGGGGGGGGGAGTAAGGAGGGGCAGAGCAGAAATCGTGTATTGTCTCTCCAAAGTTTCAAGTAGGTAGAGGTGACCAGATTTCCAAAATCAAAATACGGGACACAAATTAGAAGCTGATATAAAACCATATTTTGTAAAACGTTTCGTAAATACTGCATCAGTAAGGTAGATTTGAGTTCATATTTTTGACTTATACTATAGTTACAATCACAATCAAACCTTTTCTGTCACGTGTCGCACATAAAACAGCCTAAAAATACGTTGCGTTACTAATGGTGTAAATATTTTATTGTTGTCACATAAAAAGACAGTACGTAAATTTTATATAACATCTTTCATTAGGACGGAAAGCTATTATTATATTCATAGGTTACTTATTTATCATTCTCTATACCATATTTTTTCTGAAGAATGCATGTCATTTCAGAGTATGATAATTTGAAATGCAGTTTTGTGAAAAAAGTGTAAAGGATATAATTACAAGTAAGACTCATGTTTAGGATGATTTATATTTTGTTTTCATCAGCCCAGAAAGAAATGGCGTGCATTGTGCAAAGGTAGTTCTGATCTACAAACTTTGCAGTAGATATCACGACATAAGATAAGAAGAAAGAGATGTTTCTCACCAAGACAGCATTTTTACATTCGTGCTTTACCACTTCATATACATTTTAACATTGACTTGAGGGAATAGTTATGTTTCGTTGCATGTAAACATAACAGGACTTCCTCAGGAGGAAGCCGCTTACTTGCAGACTTGCGCATAATAGTTCGCGATCGGTTGCGCTCATTTTAGTCCGCGGCTCTGCCGCGAACTAGTTCGTTCTTTTAGTTCGTCTGCTCCCAGTAACGGCTGAGCGGCACGGTCTGCGCTTGCAGGTGGAGGGAGAAGTTCCCCCACCTAGCTGCTTGAGCCGCTAACGATATCACGCAAACCAAAAGAAACCGTTTGTGAATAATTTCTCGCGTGTAAGTTTAGAGTTATCTCTATAGCTTGGCATTATGGAATTTATTAGTCAGATATTGCAGAGTGCAGAATACTTCAAAGCAGAAATTTTGTAGCACTGAACTATGTAATCTAGCAGGCAGACGCTAATCTCGAAATGGCTCTCATCAGCAGAAGGCAAACACGTGATTTTTAATTCTGTTCGCGACCTATCACGCATGTTTTAGTTTGCGACCGGTAGCTCTCCGTTTAGTTCGCAGCTCGGCCGCGAAGTAGGCCGCTCTTTATAGTTCGTCCACTACTAAAACTACAGATGAGCTGCATCTCAGCACGAAATGACGGCATCTGGCAGAAGGGAATCACGCGATTCTGCGCGCTCTCGCGTCTTCTCGCTGTTACCCGTCAGTCTTCGGAAAAGGAGCGGACGAACTAAGTGGCGAAGGATCTGCGAAATAGTTCGCGCAGTTCGCCTGTGGGAGCGCTCTTCCGAACTAGTTCGTTCGCGAACTACGCAAGACTACTTACTTGATCATACGACACACAAAAAATTAAGAGTTTGTATTTCTAAATCTATCGGATTCAACTGCTGGGTTATTTGTCCGCGAACGGCCGCGGGCACAGCAACACAGCGTCCCAATTCGCATGGCTAATCCGCCGCGTCTGAGATGACAACATTCTCACATTTTGCAACAAGATATATCATAATTAATGAAGAAGTTTTGCCTGAAATAGCTAGGCCGTTTGTGCGGACAACGTCAAACCGATCTCCTCTGTCGACCGAAAAAATTCTTCTATTCAGCGCAAATATTTCTCGATTCGCTGTTGTAATTTCGCAAATGAAAACTTGCCTTGATTCCTTTCGGTATTTAAGTGAAAGAGTAACGCAACTGGTGGCCCTTAATTGGTTTTAAACGACAGATGTAAATGACCTGTTCTGTAGCAATGACTAAGACACAACTGCTTGCTATGTGAAAGCATTACATAGTACCGAACAAAGAACTTCATAAATAATTCGTTGTACACTTTCCTTTAATAAAAGGAATAATGTCTAAGATCACATATCGAGTTTTCCGTATTATTGTGGTACATGTTACGTAAAAACACAACGTTTCGAAAATACGGGACGGTTAACGAAAGCCGGCCGCGGTGGCCGAGGGGACTGAGGCGCTTCAGTCACGGTCTGCACCGCCACTACTGTCGGGGATTCGAATTCCCCCTCGGGCATGGATATTTGTGCCGTCCTAGTTCGTACGTAGTTCATAAGTAGTTTGTAAGTTTAGGGACTGATGACCCCGTAGTTAACTCCCATAAGCTTTACAAACATTTTTTTGGTTAACGAAAAACGGGACAAAATACTTCCCGTATTGCCTTTGTCGGGACAACGGGACATGGGACATTCATGTTAAATAAGGGACGATCCCGTAAAATACGGGACGTTTGCTCACCCTAAAGTAGGGGGACGATCCTCCTCCTGCCCCACCCCTCCCCCCTGGAATATACGCCATTGGAACAGGAACAAATACCTAATATACAGTAACGTTCAGTGATGTAGAAGTACTAAACGCTTGAGTAACGCTGTCCACTATAGTGTACATTTGTTTACACTGTATTGTATTTGGGCTAGAAAATATCGTTTGTTTATAATAATGAAGTACACGATACCTTATGTAACCGAGTCTTTATCTACATATATTGATGTGATTGTTAATGAAATGTGGTAATGCTGTAAAACGGTTTTATTACAACAATGACAATATTCCTTGAGTTATTTTGTTAAAATTGTATATGTTCAAAATCCCATAGCGGTATTACACAACATTGTAATTTTAATACAAATTTTGTCGCCAACATTATTTGATGTCTTCCGTAATACATTGACCTTAATGTAACACTTTGTTGACTGTAAAACTGCATAATTACTATAATTTAACCATTTTAAACAACACAAACAAACCTTTGTACTACTGTCATCATAAAATACTTATGTTCAGTTATTGATTTTGTTTTGTCATGAAAAATGCTTTTAATATAATTGTAATAATTTTATGTTTAACAATTTCATATAATATTGTTTTGTACTAGATCTATACGTTTCATAAAACTGTATTTAACTAGTTCCTGGTTCTATAATGTTCTAGAACCAACAGAATGTATAAATACGCGCGAATTCGCGCGAACGCAGTCAGTAATAAGCCAGTCATTGTTCAGTCTTTATACAGTGCCAGTCATTTGTTTTGTGCTTCAATACTTTAATAAATATCTTGGATCATAACAATGGTCACATTTTATAGTTATTCTGTGGAGTCGCACAAGTCTGAAGTATTTTGACAGCGCGCCGCCATGCAAGCACGGCGCGGCGTTCTTACGTCAGCCACGAGCGCTCTCCGCTCGTGGCAACCACTGAACTGGATCGGTCACTTGGGATTAGGACAGGCACTATGTCTCTCATCAGTAAGCAGGCCTCTACCTAGTTAAACTATGTACCAGCATTCCACTAGTTTGCTGCCCTCCAAGTTAAGTATTGTATTATTTCTACGAAACATATATCTTGTTCTAATCTAACTTAGTGTTTCTAGTTTCTGCTATGCCACTGGCTCAGATACTGTACCCGCACACGCGTGCATCATATTTCCCTGTGTAGGTCTCTCTACTCTGACACCGACACCCAGAACAACCGGCGGAAACGAGACACAAAATATACAGCTTAGAACCTGTCGTCCTGTTGCTTTCATTATGAATATTTAAGGCGAGCAATTAAAACTACGAGATCTACCACTGAACGACTGAGACAACAAGGTGATGTATACAAAATGTGGTACTAGTGTAGTGTAAAATGCGCCATAACACGTAGGTGCAACGTGAATAGCCCGAATAATGATTTCTTGAAGAAAAATAATTTTAAATATCAACAAAAAGCTTACTGATAACTCGTTTACTATTTACGTAATAACTTGGTAGCAGAAAGAATAGGCTTGATCCCCGAAGGTAAAAGTAAACAACATATCCCTTAAAACTGCTTTTTCTTGCACCCTCTACCAATTATGTTTTAATTGGCTGAACTCTTGGCACGCCTAACGGGCTAGACAGCCTGTATTGGGTCAACTCGGCCAACCGGGATCCTCGAGGGCTTAAAAGAGGTCTTCGGCAGTCGCCACTTGTCTCTTGCGTTACTTCCTGCTGAGAAACTCGAGAGGCGGAAAGGGCGAGACACGACAGCGCGTTGAGTGTCCTTCCCCCGGGAAGCAGACGTGGGGTGGGGGAGAGGGAGGGGGATGCTGGAGGATGAGGGAGGGAGGGAGGGTTGGGCAGCCCTCCTGGGGCGCCTCTGGAGATGGGGGTTAGGAGGCGGCAGGTGGTCCCACTCCATCACGGCATCAAAATGCCCCTCCACTGGAGCCGTTGTGTTCAGTCGAGAGTGAAGCGAATAAATCGTCCGTGCCGCATCCCTGGCGATCGAGAGGGTGCGTAGGGAAAGTTGCCGTGGATGGCCCACCTAAAGGGAACGCCTAACATAGCCTTGGATATTGTAATAACCTTTGTGAGTCAATCTCTTAGAAAGTCGGTCAGGGACGTTGGTTGTAACGTCAAGTTAAAAGAATCTTCATCTGCATCTACATCTACGTGGGATACTTCGCAAATCACATTTAAGTGAGAGGGTTAATTGAACCACCGTTATACTATTTTAGCTCCCATTCCATTCTGGAGTAGCGCGCGGGAAGAATGAACACCTGATTCTCTCCGTTCGGGTTCTGATTTCTCGTATTTTATTCTGATGATCATTTCTACCTATCTAAGTATGAGTCAACAATATTTCGCATTCGGAGGAGAACGTTGGCGATTGGAGTTTCGTAAGTAGCCCACGTCGCAGCGATAAGCGCCGTTGTTGTAATGACTCCCATCCCAGATCCCGTATCATTTCCGTAACGCTGTCTCCCCTGTATCGTGACAATACGAAACGAGCTGCCCTTCTTTGGACTCTTTCGATGTCCTCCGTCAAACCCACCTGATAAGGATCCCATACTGGGCAGCAAAATTCCCTAAAAGGACGGACAAGCGTAGTGTATGCACTTTCTTTAGTAGTTCTGTTGCATCTTTTAAGGGTTCTGCCAATAAAACGAAGGCTCTGGTTCGCCTTTTCCACGACATTATCTACGTGTTCTTTCCAATTTAAGTCACAAGTAATAGTAATTCCTAGGTATTTTGTGGAGTTTACGGACTTCACATTTGATTGATTTATCATGTGAACAAAATTTAACGGATTCCTTTTCGTACTCATGTGGACGACTTCACACTTATCATGTGAATAAAATTTAACTGATTCCTTTTCGTACTTATGTGGACGACTTTATACTTCCCATTATTTAGAGTCAACTGCCAATTCTTACACCATACAGATATCTTATTCAGATCGTTCTGCAGTTGGTTTTGATCTTCAGATGATTTTACTAGACGGTAAATGACGGCGTCATCTGCAAACAACCTAAAAAGCTCCTTAGATTTCCCCCTAAATCGTTTATGTAAATAAGAAACAGCAGAGGATCAATAACACTACCCTGTGGTACGCCCGATATCACCTCTGTTTTAATCGATACCTTACTATCGATTACTACGAACTGTGTCTCCTCTGAGAGGAAATCCCCTATCCAGTCGCATATTTGGGGCGATATACCTTAACCACGCAGAATGAAGCTCCATCAGCCGTTAAATTATGGAATTTTATTTTCTACAAATGTCGACACTTCAATGTGTCAGTTCAGGCCCTCAGGGCAGCATCAGGCCTGAAGTGATTGCATCGTTCGTCGAGCAACTTTAAACACATTTTATGTCGTCATTCTTGAGTTTCTCCCGGCGTATTTGATAATCATAATATTCACGGGTGTACTGCCGATATACAGTGTCAAACGGGCACAATATTTCGGCGATCATACATATCGCTATAATCAGGTGAACTGACATATTGAGCCCCTGGAAACGCGCCGTCACGGAGATCCGCACGCTACGGATGCGGATCTCTGTGCCTGCGCGTTTCCAGGAACTCAATCCGTCAGTTCACCTGATGATGGTGACATGTATGATCGCCGCAATATTGTTCCCGTTGGACACTGTAGACCGGCAGTACACCCATGGATATTCAGATTTTAAGGTTACCTGACATAGTCGGAGCTGGAGGCGATCTAATCGTTTTATAGTTTTCAAAATGACATGCCAACATCGCACACTAACAATTTATTAAATGACGACTAGTTTAGGTGCACTGTGTCACCATCATCAGTTCACATATATGTTATAATCTGGTCATCATGTTAAAAATTGTTAGTTTATACCCATTTTTTAACAAGATGACCAGATTATAACATTTATGTGACCTGATGATGGTGACACAGTGCACCGAAACCGATCGACATTTAATAAATTATTAGTGTGCGATCTTGGCTTGTCATTGAAAACTATATTCAGATTTTATGTTTATTCAGCTACATTTAGTGGAATCCAGTACAGTAGTACTGGCAGCCATTCTGACTACAGAAGATAGTAAATCGATTTATACCCTTGTAAGTGGCTTGAAAATGACACAATGTGGTATCAAAACCAATAGGAGCAAAATTCCCTGTTTAATGTCTGAACGTGATCAAGATAATTAACTTAATTGTCATAGATATTGTATTTTTAACGGAACTTTAACACATCTCAGGCATTATCGTAATATAGAAATCCAAGTTTGCTCCTAAAAATATTTATTCAGCTTGTACAAAATTGACTCAACTACAAGCTTGTTTCCACTATTGCCATTTTCAAGTGGACTGGTGACGTTTAATAAAATAATTACCTACGTTTACAGTATACAATTTAGTATAAAATACCTCAGGAATTTCACTATAGAAACGACGAAGTTCATAAATACTCATTTCTCGAGAGGTATTTCAGAAACAGAAAGGTGTGTCATCGCTCCAATTAAAGCAAATGGTTTCCTCCTTTGTGCCAGGCAATTTGCATGAATTTCCCCGCAGTATAACTGTTTAAAATACTGTAGACCAGGGTTTTTCAATTTTTTTCTAATATGCGACCTCCTTTGAAGTAAAAGTATTCTTTTGACCCCCTTAGAAATAAAAATATTCTGGCGAATCCCCATCCTCACAAGCATCAACAAAACTACGTTATCTCACAGGAAAGAAATTTAATCTTCTTTCTTTTGATAAATTTTTATTTTTAATTGTCGGACGAATTTTGTGTAATTTTCGAAATGGAACACATTGCTCTATATCTACTTTGTTACATGAAGAAATAAAAACATTGCGTGTTGCTGAGAACATTGTAATTCTGTCAGACACACCAAAGGAACTGGAGGAGCAATTCAACAGAGTAGATAGGGTGTTGAAAGGTGTGTATAAGATGAACGTTAACAAGAGCAAAACAAGGATAATGGAGTGCAGTCTAAGAAAATCAGGACAGGCTGAGCGAATTAGATTAGGTAACTAAGCAATAAAGGCGGTAGATTAGTTTTGCTACTTGGGAAGTAAAATAACAGATGATGATCGCAGTACAGAGGATATACAATGCAGAATGGCAATGGGAAGAAAAGAGAAATTTGATAACGTCGAATATTGATTTAAGCCTAAGGAAGTCCTTTCTGAAGGCATTTGTGTGGAGTGTTGCCGTGTATAGGAGTGAAACTCGGTCGATAAACAGTGCGGACAGAATAAGGATAGAGGGATTTGATATGTGGTGCTACAGAAGAATGCTGAAAATAAGGTGGATAGATCGCGTAACTAATGAAGACGTTCTGAACAGAATTGGGGAAAAAGGAATTTCTGGCATACCTTTACTAATAGAAGGTATTCATTGATAGGACTCATTCTTAGATATTAAGGAACCGTGAAATTAGCGCTGAAGAGAAGTGTGTGGGGTAAAGACCAAGAGATGAATACAGTAAGCAGATTCAAATCGATGTAGATTTCACGTTCGTATGACGAGACGAAGAGGCTCGCTCAGGATAGAGTAGGGTGGAGAGCCGCATCAAACCAGTCTTCGGACTGAAGACCACAACAACAATAACAACAACACTGCGAAAACCAATACTTGGCCGTGCAAGTGTAGACCAGTGGTCAGCCTGACTCTGTAGTTACTTTACCTGTTACTTTACTGGCGTCACCACACATATAAAGTTCACTGACACCAACGAAAATTCAGTACTCAGTGAGCCCTACTAGAGAACGAACGTCCCAAGTTGTTGCTTAATTTAAAAAAAAATTTTTTTTGATGGATCACTGTGATCATGAAGTACGCGATGAGTAAGTGTTTTATCAATGAGTGTAGCACATTTATGTGCAAGTAGAAATAAAAGTTTACTAACAGAATAAGCCATTTGAGAATCATTGTTAGAAAGAAAGAAACATTTTGGTTGTTTGTTCGTTTGTTTGTTGGGGACGGGGACACCATACTGCTAATGTCATCAGTCCCCTGGTGGGGAGGGGAAGGAGTGTGGGTAAGAAAGGAGTCGAAGAGAAAGGAAATGCAGTCCAAGGAGGAAAGAAGGAGAAAAGGCTGCATTAGATCGGGGTCCCGTTCTCGCTTCGCACGTGCTCACAAAAGAACCTTATTGTAAGTGATAAGTGGTTCTGAAACGGGCGTTCCTGTAGAAGTTATATAGAACGACATAACTCACCAGTATGACAAATCTACGTGTACGTATTTTTTTAGCACTTACCGGTTATGCGCAGTGAGTGCATGCCTTGGAAGATCAACAATATTTAGATCCTTACCTGAAACAAATGAAGAAAGAAGTCATTTATTTATCGTATGGCATATATACAAATATAATTACACAAAATAACAGGAATATATAATATATATAAGTAGAAGATTGTATAAGAGCACATATTCAGTACATGTGAGTGAACAATGTTATATGCATGACAAAATACATGGAATTAGGATATGTACCACGCGACACAAGCTTTTGGCTACACATCAAAGTCCAGATATTGAATCCACGTCATAGCGTTAGGTGTGGCTTCTATAAAATCCTCAGGAGAGCCACTACAGTTTCTTCTAGGGCACACTCTTATGATGTAGTCCAGCGTTTGCTCAGGTGTTCCACAATCACAACTTAGGCTGTCCACGAGTCGCCACTTATAAAGCATGGCCTTCCATCTCGCGTGGCCACTTCGGATTCGATTGAACTCTTATAGAAGGTGCTTTTCGCCTTACCAATAATGTCGCCAATCAGCATCTGACTGTTTTATTTAACCAAAAGAGAGTGAAACACAACTTCCATCAAAGGTGTCTGTGCGCTACACTTGATAGGTCAGTCACCGATAAAGATCAGCCGGCCGCGGTGGCCGAGGGTACTGAGGCGCTCCAGTCACGGTCTGCACGGCCGCTACGGTCGGGGGTTCGAATCCCCCCTCGGGCATGGATATTTGTGCCGTCCTTAGGATTAGCTAGTTCATAAGTAGTTTGTAAGTTTAGGGACTGATGACCCCGTAGCTAAGTCCCATAAGCTATACAAACATTTGAACATTTGATTTGATAAAGATCAACTTCAAAATTTCGGGCAGAAGCTGTCACTAATATTGAGTCCAGCACTGTATTTAATAATTGCTTGTGAGTCTTATGGGTTGTATGGTCGTATCACGAAGAATTTCCGGTTCGTGACGTTTCGTCCAGAGCTACGGCTCCCGATTACGCTGAGTCTTGCCATTTGATGAGTCTCACGGAGAACTACATGCATGCCATGTAATATATATATGTGTGTGTGTATCCATTCTGTTTGCGTGAATGAAAGAGGAAAAATTAACTGTATTTAATAGCTATCCGAACCGAAAATAACTTGTGTGAATATTCTGTGACGCCAAATTCTGAACTTTATGAACTGAAATAACGACCCTACTTTGTATTGCAAAAATGGTACGCGACGGACTGTGTAGTAGCGAAGTGGCAAATGCAGCAGGGAGGCAGGCAGAGACAGCTGGGACAGCGACTGTGTCCCTGACCACTCCGGGGCTGGCGGCGGTTGCGGCTGCTGCAGAGCGGAGTGCGGCCGCATTGTGCGCGCTATCTGCCGCCGTCAGCGCCAACTCGCCGCAGATGCTATCTGGGGGAGCGCCGGCAAGTGGCCGGGACACCACAAAGCGCCAGCCGGCTGCACAGCGGCCGACTCAAGCGCTGAGATACCATCTGCGCTCACACCACAGGTGTGGGCGATATTATAACGAACAGCCAAAGAGAAAAATTAAGAGGCAGAAGGTAAAATAATTCTCCATGAACACATAATAAGACGGGCGTTTGAAAAGTCCGTGCATAAATAAAAAGTACTAACGTTTTGGGGAAAACCCAATTTCGCTTGATTTGGTTTGTCCGGTTTGTACCAACTGGACAACCTAAAAGCTACCCACTGCACAAGCATCCTCTACCGGAAGCGAAATGGACTGGAAGACCTCGCGAACCCTGAATAGGATGACAGCGGGTATTGCATCTGTAAAAACCATTAAAGCTAAGTGGGGACTAACGGACGCTGAGGATCTTCTGTGCGATTGGGGAGAAACACAGGACATGACAATTGTTTTAATGTTCTAGTTGCTCATAGTCCTGTACCCTGGATGATCTATGGTTGGCCAACGATGCGGCCCGAAATTGGGCGAATTATTTAGGTTGACGGAGAGTCTGGACTCGGGAAAATTTTCATTGAAACGGGGAAGGGGGGAGGAGGAGGGGAGAGGGTGATCGCAGAAACCAATAGATAATTTGCAGATTTGGTCAATTCCTATTATTTGGAAGGGATCAACATATTAATATTAGAACAGCGTTGAACGAAGTGTATAAGTCGAAGTAAAGTGGGGAAAAGCATGAAACTTCTTGGCAGATTAAAACTGTCTGCCGGAATCGGGACTCGAACCTACGACCTCTGCCTTTCGCGGGTAAGCGCTGTGCCACTGAGTTACCCCGACACGACTCACGGTGCCGCCCCACAGTTTCAATTCTGCCTGTACCTCGCCTCATACTATCCAAACTTCACAGAAGTTCTCTGCGAAACTTGCAAGACTAGCACTCCAGGAAGAAAGGATAAAAAAAATGTTCAAATGTTTGTATAGTCTATGGGACTTAACTACGGGGTCATCAGTCCCTAAACTTACAAACTACTTATGAACTACTTACAAACTAGGACGGCACAAATATCCATGCCCGAGGGGGGATTCGAACCCCCGACCGTAGTGGCCGTGCTGACCGTGACTGGAGCGCCTCAGTCACCTCGGCCACCGCGGCCGGCAAGAAAGGATATAGCAGAGACATGACTTCTGCAAAGTTTGCAAAGTAGAAGGCGAGGGACAGGCAGAATTGAATTTGTGGGGCGGCACCGTGAGTCATGTCGGGGTAGCTCAAGGGTAGAGCGCTTGCCTGCGAAAGGCAAAGGTCCCATGTTCGAGTCCCGATTGCGGCACACAGTTTTAATTTGCCAGGAAGTTTCATATCAGCGCACACTCCGCTGAGAAGTGAAAGTTTCATTATGGGGAAAAACATTTATTTTTCAACCTAGTCTCCTTTTCGACTTATGCATTTGGTCCAACGGTGTTCTAATTTGTTGATCCCTTCCGAATGATAGGAATTGTCCAAGCCTGCAAATTATCTATTAGTTTCTGCGATTCTCCCCTAATTTAAATGAAATCTTCGTCCCGCCAGCCATTTATTTAAATTGGAGAACAAATAGTGGTCCTATGGAGCCAAATCTCCAGAATATGGGATACGTGAAACGAGTTGAAATCCTACTTCCAATAATTTTGCGACCACAAGTGCTTAGATGTGTGCTGGTGCATTGTCGAGATGGAAAAGGACTTTTTTGTGGATCTAATGTCACGAAACTAGTTGGTTGAATAAAAGAATACCATACAGCTGAAGCGTTTCCATTCAATATAACTCAAGTCTACAGCTGCGGATGTCCACAATATATAATTCATGATAATCGTTAAAACGGCGATGAAATCTATTGATTGGTCAAATGGCGTCGAGGACTATTGCAAGAAACTCTTCGCCATGCGGCATACAGTGCATTGTGATGGTGTGACGTTGCTCTCTGGACCAACAAAGGGCTGCCATTGCTATACAAAGGGTGTCAATGCAAGGGACTACAGAATTAAGCCATCAGATCACCAGATTACGAAGAAATTACATGTGGTGACCGACAAGTATTCATCTTAGGATCATTGCTTTCTGTAAATTGATGACCACTTATCAGTTACACTGACAGAAGCAAAGTTCGATTTGTTCTGCAGATGATATAAGTATTGCAATAAATGGCATGTCGAGCATAATTCTAAAAAGGTCTACAACCGACATTTTCATGGACGTTAATAAATGGTTTGAAGCCAACTCATTGACGTAAAACTTTGAATAGACGCACTACATGCAGTTCAGTACATGTAAGAGGTTTCCATGAAGCACATGCCTAAAGAAGGAAGAGGTTGACAGTATTACAATTTGGTTATAAATTCAACTGGGAGCAGAACACCACAGAACTGCAGAAAGAGCTTAACAAATCTGTATTAGCAAATCGAGTGTTAGCAGACATGAGCGACATAAAAAATAAAAACGCTTGCAGACTTTGCTAATACAGTCGAACCTCGATATATCAAAGACCTGCCAATATCGAATGTTTACTTCATTCCCTTCCTCTGGAAGCCCAAAACCTCGGTATTTCCAATAAAACCCTCCATTGTATCAAAGTTTTTGGATTGCTTAAGAAAAGCACATTTTACCTCTTTGTATCAAAGTTCGGGGGAGAAAAAGTCTTTATATCGAAGTCAGCTTTATATATCGAAGTCTCTGTTGTGCTACCGCTGTATATCGAAGTGCGCGCAAATAGGGGCATGGCCACTACGGTCGGGGGTTCGAATCCCCCCTCGGACATGGATATTTGTGCCGTCCTTAGTGTTAGCTAGTTCATAAGTAGTTTGTAAGTTTAGGGACTGATGACTCCGTAGTTAAGTCCCATAAGCTATACAAACAAACAAGGAAATAGGGGAGTCCCTTTTTCCCTGCCTCCATGCGTCACTGAGATCTGGGTCGCTCTGCAGTTTCCACGATTTTCGTGCAGGTGCGGTTTTAAGCAGTGCGAGATGCAAGTGCGTCGTGGGTCTCAGCTGAAATGTGTGTCAATTGCTGCAAAGTGAAAGTTAATTGACGAAGTGAGAGCAGGAGTGAAGATACAGAAATATATAGCAGCTGAGTTTGGGATTACGGCAAGCACACTGTCAACAGTAATGAAGAAGGAAGACCGTGTGATAACCGCAGATGAAGGGTCAGGTCGGAAACGACTACGAAAGGCCGACTTTCCAGATTTAGAAGAGAGTTTGTGCAGTGGTTGCGGTAACAGAGGAATAATAATGTGAACAATGTGAACTTATTTTGATAGAAAAGGCAGATTATTTAGCAGCAGCGTAGGGATACGATAAGTTTCAGGCGAGTAATGGATGGCTTGAAAGCTTCAGGAAAAATAAAACTAGGCATAACAATATATCCTGACCTGTACGTTATACAGTATTACTAAAACTAAACATATACCTAAATCTCTCACAGACGCGAAAAAACATGCTAAGTACAGTAATAAAAATTCATGACTTTTTTGTGGAACACGTTGTATCGAGCCTCCGATACATCGAATTAATTTCTTTTTCCATAAAGATTCTACATATCGAGATTTAACTGCACATATATGTTAGGTAGCAAATATTTTTTCCAGAAAGTTTGTGGGTCGCACTACAAAAACTATTGGGAAACATTGGTTTAGACAATATTGAGCATATGGGAAAACTGTAAGGGTAGGTACTACTTTCTGTTTCCGGGAATATAATGGTGTCTGTTCTCCCGCACATGTCAGAATTCATTGCTCTTACATCTACATTTATAACCACATTCACGATGTGTGGTGGAGGGTGCTTTTGTGTACCATTGACATTTTTTCCTTTTACTATCCCAGTACAGTATGGTTCACGAAAATAAATACCGCCGGTTTGTCTCCTCTGGGCACTGAGCTCTCTATTTCGACCCTTCTGTTCTCTCGCGCTATATACATATGACCATAAGATAATTACCTTAAAATAACCTATTCTCCAAGGAGCTTGCGAGATGTACCTACAGTGGGGCAGAACGCCACTTCTGCAGCACCTGAAATTGGAGTTTGCCTGTTATCTCCGTCATGTATCCACGTTGACCAAATGAGCCCGTAACGAAACGTGCTGCTGTCATTTGAATCATCTGTGCCTATTCCTCTGACAAGATCAGGTAAGGATTCCACACTGACAAGCAATATTCAAGTACTACCTGGTAAGCAAGTGATGGAGATGTGGTTTCGAATTCCAGCCAAGTTACACTTTCTAGTATGTGGCTGTTGACCGTTCAAAGCCATCCGTTAAATCACTTCACGTGTAGCTTCATTCTCAGTCATCATATTCATGAAGTATCGTAGCTAAAAAACCTTTGTATCTTTTAACAGTGAAAAGGTACAGTCGATTCGTAGTTGCTTTTGCAATGAAGCAACCACCGCTGAAATTGAACATGGGGCAATCTGTTACAGCGGGTAGGCAATAGGCTTTATGGAAGCCATAATTTTCTGAAGAGGAGTAGGCTTTTAGGTCTGCGCGGTAACCAAATAAATCCTGTTGATGCTGCTGGTGCTTAGCTTGCTGTTGGTAAGTAAGGTTCCTGCGTCGGGAGGAAGAAGAGGGAAGCCGTTGCCGTAAATCGTTGGTTAGGCGGTACGCAATCTCCTGTTGTGCTGCGTTTGGCGACGGCGGCGCGGTGAACGTCCCCCTAACAGCCACCAATAAAGCACAGCCAGGCTTAACTCTGCGGCCGTTACTTCCACTCCACTGTGCGGTCACTGACCACAATGCTTGTTAGGCGAACGAAACGTTCTGTTGCGGTGAGTAAGCCCGGAAACTGTAAAAACGTGGGTCTGCTGTTTGGAATAAATAAATAAATAAAGAAAAATGAATGAAGTACAATCTTCGTATATGAAACATTGAGCGAATATCTCTAATGTTGTGGTCTTCTGTTCGAAGATTGGTATGATTTAAATCACCAAGCGAATCTGTCCGATGCTAGTCCCTTCACCTGTGTAAATCGTGGACGTCTTCCAGATAAACTTAAGCATTGCAGTATTAGTTGGGGATTGCACAAATGGTTTATTTCATAATGAACTGGACGAGTGCAAAAGGTGGTTCAGGTAAATTACAAATATCAAATAATTCCTCAAACTCGAGAACTATCAAAAATGAAGTTCCACATGGTCGGTGTTGAGTCCTTTGCATTTGCTGATGTATATGAATGACTTGTGATTCTGTAGTCACGAAAATGCAAAGATATTTCTTTTTCATGATGATACAAGTATACTTATTCCACCTGACAAACGAGAAGTAACTAAACTAAATGTAAATAATGTCTTTCAAAAGTAGCTAAGATACAATATCAAAGTTTATAGATCTGTGTGCTAATGAGAACTGAATTGGAAACAAGACAATGGTGATCCACTGAGTTTAGAAAATTATGCTATTAGGATTACTGCAAATTTTGGTGCCAAACATCTTAGTACATTAGCTTAGTATGCCTTCTTTCAACCACTGCTTTCATATGGCATCATGTTTTGGGTTATTCATCAGTGAGCAAAATTTATTCATTGCACAGAGGCGTGTAAGAGACACTTATTTAAGAATCTACGTATATTCGTGGATATGAAAATAGCTATACCACGAAGATGACGTGCTACAGAAGCGACATTTAACCGACAGGAAGAAGAAAATGTGATATGCCTCGTATGAATAGCAGTCGAGATGGCAGTCATCTTATCCGTTTGGCTGTAGTGGATCTTGCAGCCACGTCTCGATCCCTGAGTCAACAGAGGGGGACATTTGCAAGACAACAACCATCTGCACGAACAGTTCGACGAAGTTTGCAGCAGCATGGACTATCAACTTGGAGACCATGGATGCGGCTACCCTTGACGCTGCATCACAGACAGGAGCGCCTGCGATGGTGTACGCAACGACGAACCTGGGTGCACGAATGGCAAAACGTCATTTTTTCGGATGAATGCAGTTTCTGTTTACAGCATCAAGATGGTCGCATCCGTGTTTGACGACATCGCGGTGAACGCACATTGGAAGCGTGTATTCGTCATCGCCATACTGGCGTATCACGCAGCGTGATTGTATGGGGTACCATTGGTTACACGTCTCGGTCACCTTTTGTTCGCATCGACGGCACTTTGAACAGTGGCCGTTGCATTTCAGATGTGTTACATATGGTTCTGTAATTTTCACTCCTCTAAGACAAAATTACTACATAACTGAAGTATCATTGTCTTTTAATAAGATATAAACAAGGAAATCTTCAAGTCACTTTTACCAGAATTGCATTTTTAGGATTTACCCCGTAGTCCATCAAACTCCTCAATTCCAGTACGTCCACATGGTTGTCTATCCATCCTCTATCCCTTTCAGACCCAAGGTTGTAGGTGATGTGACATTAGTATAGAGAGGGCCGTTTAGGATACAAAATACGTAAACTGATTCATTACAAAAAAGAAATTTATTTTCAAAAATTTTGCACCCATACAATTGTCTGTTTGGGCCATCACTAGAAATTAAATTTTTATGATCTTCACTATCTTACAGCAACATGCCTTTGAAAGAAATGACATAATAACATCATGGATCCAGTGGCGGACTAAAGGGGGGGGGGGGGCGTTTTTATTTTTTATTTTTTTGGCCGGGGGGGGGGGGGGGGAGTGGGAGTGGGAGCGTGCTTGGCATCTCGTTCTCCTGGGGCCTCCATATCTCGAAAGCTATTTTTCTCAGACTGTCCCGTGCCTCTCGTCCTGGAAGGGGCCTCCAATTCTTTTTCATAGTAATACATGTATTTCCAAGTGGACCGGGGGGGTCTCATTTCGTTTCGTCGCCACCCCAGGCCTCCAACAGCTTTAGTCCGCCACTGCATGGTTCAGGATCAAATAAAATCAACTTGCTGTGAGATATGATAGCTTTACATGTCAAAACAAGGACATCAAGACGTTGTCAACAAGACTTTCTTGCCGCCATTGACAGTATACTGGACGTTTGCTGACTGCTGGTAACACACAGTGTAGAAACATGGAACTAAAATACGTTGTGCACATTACCACACTCCATCCACAATTATGTGACGCAGGCCCGAACTTTCTAACGTGAATCACAGTCCCCGTTTACATGGGCTCCGAAAACCGGATTTCGTAAACCGACTTCCCAAATCCGCTTTTAGTTGGTCAGGTAAACACTCCAATATCGATTCTGGAAATCCACTTGTGTAAAGCGGTTTTCCAGTTTCACAATCGATATTCGTGCCCATGTAAATTCAGTCGTTTCAAATTTTAATAATGATTTTAAATTTACTGGAAATTGCTTGAATAATCAAAATGTTCAAATGTTTGTAAAGCTTATGGGACTTAACTACGGGGTCATCAGTCCCTAAACTTACAAACTACTTATGAACTACTTACGAACTAGGACGGCACAAATATCCATGCCCGAGGGGGGATTCGAACCCCCGACCGTAGTGGCCGTGCAGACCGTGACTGAAGCGCCTCAGTCCTCTCGGCCACCGCGGCCGGCGCTTGAATAATCAAAAGATGTTATCAGTAGATTATTTATTTTCAGTTCACAACATGTTTCGAGTGTAGTCCATCTTAATCAAAAGATGTTATCAATAGACTATTTATTTTTGGTTCGCAACATGTTGTGAAGTGAAAATAAATAATCTACTGATAACATATTTTGATTATTCAAGCAATCTCCAGCAATTTTAAAATCATTATTAAAATTTTACAATGAAGGTTGCATACCTCTACCAAGACTTTCAGTCCAAAATAAGCTTGGCTTGTCAGTTTATGTTTTCTTGTTAAGAATATGCGGCTCATACGGGCAAAGTGACATTTTATGCAGTGAAAGAGAAGTATTAATATTAGTATGACCAATGAATCTGTGTATTTAAGTAAAGAAAAATAGCGATCGTGCTGACTGAAAGTAACAACTAAATGAGCTATTTTTCAGCCGCCATATTGAGTGGTGTAGTAAATACACTTCAGGATGTTGCATTGAAACACAACAGCGAAAAACGCTTTACGAAATTCGGTTTTCGTCTTCTGGAAGATGTGTTGCATGTAAACGTATTGACAAAGAAATAAAGCGAGCAAAACCAGAACCGGAAAATTGCGCGTGCAGGGCTTGAAAGGAATGTAAATCTTCTGCAGGTGGCGCCAGTGTTTAGGCCTGCTTTGAAATGTTAAGTCGGGTTCCCACAAACAACTAAATTGAGACAACAACGCGTGTGTCTCTGCAGTTGCACTGTGAGCTATCGTTCACAAAGAACTTCACAAATACTACTTAGTTGTGCAGTTTTCAACATGGCGTCCGCAGTCTCAGCTGATCGTGATTTTCACGGCTCATTTCATTCGCGGCCGAACGATCCTTACACTTTGTTCCACAAGCACACAAAGTGTTTTCTTAACTGATTTGACATTTTACCCGCAAACAAAGACGCCAAAATGGAAACCTCGAACGCAAGCACACTGATATGAAGTAAAATGGTTCGAAATACCCCGCGAGATGACAGTCGAGTGTTGGTATTTGGTGGTGTGGGAAGAAAGTGACGAAACGAAGAACAACCAAGTTGAACTTTCTGTTGCGTGAAAAAAGTCGCGCCTTGTAAGTGGCGCTACTAAAACCAGAAAGTTCACACTTGTTACTGAACTACAACTGCACTATGCAACTAGCTGTTGCACGCTATTAAATGTTTGTCTGAACTCGGCTTTAGTCTTGCTCATCTCTCGTCCTCGTAAACACATGTTGCAAATTCCCTTCATTTCGGTGCATTTTTTAGGATGTTACATTTTTGGTGGCCAATAGTGTATAAATGTGTTTCAGTAATACGTAATCAACTGCGACCTAAGTTACGGACAATTACCTCTTTTGAGAGAGAACGTGGTACTTAGCAGGCTGTGGCCTGGCTTACAGCACGTGACAAGTGCCGGACTCGCACGTCGCGTGGTCCTAATTACATCGGCAGGCGAGGGTAAACACAGCGAGCACTCGTCACAATGTAGGTCGATGGAGCCCGTCACAAGTTTGGCGCGTGCCCCTGGCGGCGCCCGGCTGCAATTTGCTAACACGATTACGGGTCATGGAACCCTGGCACGGTCTTGCTTCTTGCAGGCACCGTCTACGGCCGAGGAAGATGGATGAACGTCTCGTAGCTCAAGCCAGTGTTCTCCGAAGTTCGGCCCTTCCGCTGATTATGAAGGCACTTAGCGAGTAGTGCAGACAACTATTTGAGTAAGACCTCAAAACTGCCGTTTACTTATCTCCCGTAATCGACAAAAGACAAAGTGAAACTTGGATGATATTTTTACTCTGCAGTGGAGTGTGCGATGATATGAAACTTCTGGGCATATTAAAATCACAGTCTACCATATACAGTCGCAAATTTGGCTGTACACTGCGAAAGAAGCGCTCAAAGCGGCCGGCAAGCTGTATTTCTGAATACGAAATCGGAGGAGTGCGAATAGGATTGCTTATATTGATTTTTAACATAGTTTTTACGTTATGGAACGTATGTAGTGTCATAAAATAGGTAATAACTTAAATATAGCTCCACTTTTATCTTTCTTAAGTTTCTTAAGATCCCTGACAAAGTACTAAACGATAGACTGCAGCACAGTGTATTTACAATTATCTTGTAACCTACAGGCTTTTACTGAATATTTTCATTTGCTATGAAAAATAGCTATGAAATACCAGAAGACCTGCCCTCTGGCTCATAGACGTCGGTTTTTTTACTCAAATCAAATAAAATCGGTTAGGGTGGCCGCGCGGGAGTAGCCGAGCGGTCTGGAGCGCCACGTTGCGAATCGCGCGGCCTCCAGCGTCGGAGGTTCGAATCTCACCTAGGGCATGGATTTTGTGTTGTCTTTAGTATAAGTCAGTTCATAAGTAGTTTGTAAGTTTAGAGACTGATCACCCCACAGTTAAGTTTCATAAGCTTTACAAATATTCGAACATTTTTTTTGTCAAGGTGGATCGTAGGAAACTAATATACAATGGAATAATTAAAGTACTTAACATACCAAATAATCCACAATAACCGTAGCTAAAGGAAACAACGTCAGAGATGTGGCAAGATCAAAAATGTTCAAATGTTTGTAAATCTATCGGACCAAACTGCGTGGTCATCAGTCCGTAGCTTACAAACTACTTAAACCTAGGTAAACTAACCTAAGGACAACAAATACACCCATGACCGGGGAGGACTCCAATCTCCACGGCGAGCAACCGCACGCTCCGCAGCGAGACGCTTTACACCGCTCGGCTACTCCACCGCGGCATGTGGCAAGAAAACGGAAAAAGCAATGAAACTGTTTCCAAACAAATAAGAACCGAATTCCACAATTGTTGTCACAGATGAGCCACAAACGGCAAGAATCTTCAAGACATTGTCTTCTTAATCTAAGGTAATCAAAAAAATTCAAATGTTTGTATAGTCTATGGGACTTAACTACGGGGTCATCAGTCCCTAAACTTACAAACTACTTATGAACTAACTATAACTAAGGACGGCACAAATATCCATGCCCGAGGGGGAATTCGAATCCCCGGCGGTAGTGGCCGTGCAGACCGTGACTGAAGCGCCTCAGACCCCTCGGCCACCGCGGCCGGCTAAGGTAATCACACTAAAAAGAATATGCGCGTATAAGGAAGACAGGAAAGGACCTGGAGGAGCAATTGAACAGAATGAACAGTGTGTTGAAAGGATGATATAATATGAACATTAACAACAGCAATCAAGGGTAATGGAATGCAGTCTTAGAAAATCAGTGTGATGCTGAAGGGATTAAATTAGGTAACGAATGAATAAAGGTGGTAAATGAGATTTGTTACTTGGACAGTAAAGAGGATATAAAATGCAGAATGGCAATGAGAAGAAAAGTGTTTTTGAAAAAAAAGAAATTTGTTAATATCGAATATTAATTTAAGCTTAAGGAGGTCCTTTCTGAAGGCATTTTTGTGGAGTGTTGCCTTATATGGGAGTGAAACAATGACGATAAACAGTGCGGACAAGATTAGGATAGAGGCTTTTGAAATGTGGTGCTACAGAAGAATACTGACGATTAGGCGGGTGAATCGCGTAACTAATGAGGAGATACTGAACAGAATTCGGGAGGAAAAGGAATTTCTGGCATACGTTGACTAAAAGAAGGGATCCATTGGTTGGACACATTCTTAGACATCAAGGAATTGTGAATTTAGCGTTGGAGGGAAGTGTGTTGTAGTAAAAATCGCAGAGGGAGACCAAGAGAATATAGTAAGCAAATTCAAAAGGTTGCCGCTCTTATGTGGAGATGAAGAGGCTTGATCAGGATAGAGTAGGGTGGAGAGCTACATCAAACGAGTCTCCAGGTTGAAGACCAAAACAACAACAACAATGATGACTAGTGAAGCCTAAAAAAGTGCGAATTATTAGACTCCATACCGAATTGATACCTGTCAAAGAACTCTTTATCATACTAAGAACAGACGATAATAGGAATTTGTGTTTCTCTAATTTTTATATTCTACTGACATTCAACGTAATAAGCTGCTAACATACACATATTCCTAAGTATTTGCTCATGACGATGTTCTTCGTTATACCCCTGGGTTAGTTAAGTTCGGATTTTTTTACATCAATTTCCATATTATTTATTTCTCTTCATATTAGTCTAGTGCTTGACACGCAAAAAGTATACCAATTATTTAGTTAACTACATACACAAGTAATGATAAACAAACATCACTCCAGAATGAAACTTTCACTCTGCAGCGGAGTGTGCGCTGATATGAAACTTCCTGGCAGATTAAAATTGTGTGCCGGAACCGGGACTCGAACCTGGGACCTTTGCCTTTCGCGGGCAATTTTAATCTGCCAGGAAGTTTCAAACATCACTCTTTCAGCGGGCTGCCCACCACTAGGAGCGCTAATTTCGTTGCAGCTGTTAGTTGGTAACAACTTTCACAGCAGTGAGTGTCGCGACTGTATATATTACACTGCTTGACTCTGTGTTTCCGCATAGTATTTTAAATAGAACATAAGACTGAGATTAATGCAAAAAGTTTCATCTCACCCCTATTTTTTTCCTATTCAAGCCCCTTTTCTTTCACTGAGTTACTGGACTATTTCTTCTGTCTCTCTCTCTCTCTCTCTCTCCCAGTTTCACTCTCTTCATTCCTTTCTGTCGTCCTTCTTGATCACTGTCTGCTCCCTCACTTCACTGCCTCCGTGTCCCACGGCATTTCCTTGATATCTTTTATATTCTCTCCCAATGACGTTCTCTGTTACAACCTAACTCACAGTCTAATATATTTGTCTTGAGCCACCATCAAGGCCTTGCGGATAGTTGCCTCGGAGTTTTGATGCTTAGACCCGGAAATTTCAAATTTTTGCTTGTCATGGGGTCCCACAGTCAAAACGTCAACCTATGATCTCGCCGGCCGCGGTGGCCGAGGGGACTGAGGCGCTCCAGTCACGGTCTGCACGGCCACTACGGTCGGGGGTTCGAATCCCCCCTCGGGCATGGATATTTGTGCCGTCCTTAGTATAAGGTAGTTCGTAAGTAGTTTGTAAGTTTAGGGACTGATGACCCCGTAGTTAAGTCCCTTAATTAACAAACATTTGAACATTTTTTAGTTAAGTCCCATAAGCTATACAAACACATTATCAACCTATGATCTCCTTTCAACTCTTTTTTTTCCTGTTCCCACTGTTTTCGCTTTTTGAGGACTCTGCAGCCTTCTCTGTTTCTTTTTCTCTGTCATTAACAACATATCACTTATCTTTTGCGCTCCCACTGCTGTAGTGAACATCCACCTCCCTTTCCCATACACGAAAAATTAAATGATTGTAAGGATTTTTCTTTGGGGGGGTCTTCTACCACCCCTTCAACCCATTCTGTCTCACACCACGTAACAACCGAACGAAACAGAACATTCTTAGAAATTACAAGTAAATCCATTAGGAGAACTAAAATAAGTAAGCTTCTGTTCATAGAAATGAACATAAAATAAACGGGAAGAAATTTAAAAACTGAACAAAATAAACTAGGATAAATATTGAACAAGTAAAAATTTGATTATTAAAACATCAAGGTCGTCACCGCCCCGGTCACAGTAAACGAATGGATGAAAAATGGGTACACTTGACGCTGCATCACAGATAGGAGCGCCTGCGATGGAGTACGCAACGATGAACCTGGATGCATAAATGGCAAAACGTCATTCTTTCGGATGAATCCAGGTTTTTTTTTACAGCCTCATGATGGTCGCGACATCGCGGTGTAAGCGTATCATCCTGCGTGATGGTATGGGAAACCATTGGTTACGCGTCTCGGTCACCTGTTGTTCGCTTCGACGGCACTTTGAACAGTGGCCGTTACATTTCAGATGTGTTACGACCCGTGGCTCTACCCTTGATTCGATCCCTGCGAATCCCTAAATTTCAGCAGGATAATGCACGACCGCATGTTGCAGGTCCTGTACGGGACTTTCTGCATACGGAAAAAGTTCGACTGCTCCCCTGGCCAGCACATTCTCCAGATCTGAAAACGTCTGCTCAATGGTGGCCGAGCTACTAGCTTGTTACAATACGCCAGTCACTACTCTTGTATCGTGTTGAAGCTGTATGGGCATCTGTACCTGTACGCGCCATCCAAGCTCTGTTTGATTCAAAGCCCAGGCGTTTCAAGGGCGTTATTACGGGCAGAAGTGGTTGTTCTGGGTACTGATTTCTCAGGATCTAAGCAACTAAGTTGCGTTAAAATGTAATCACATGGAAGTTCTAGTATAATATATTGTCCAATGAATACCCGTTTATCATCTGCATTTCTTCTTGGTGTAGCAATTTAATGGCCAGTAGTGTAGTAAATGAGTTTTGTTATTTGGGTACCGAGATAACTTCTGATGGCTGAAGTAAAGAAGACAGAAAATGCAGAATGTCTATGGGAAGAAAAGCGTTTCTCAAGAAGCGAAATTTGTTGACATCCAATAATAGTGTATATGTTAAGAAGCCCTTACTGAAAGCATTTGTCTGGAGTGTAGCCTCGTATGAGTGTGACACGTGGACGATAAAAAGTTAAGACAAAAAGATGATAGAAGCTTCTGAAATGTGGTGCTGCAAACGAATGATGAAGATTAGATGCGTAGATCACGTAACTAACGAGGAGGTGCTCAAGAGCATTGGGGAGAAAAGGAGTTTCTGGCAAATCCTGACGAACAGAAGGGACAGGTTAGTGGGAGTCATTCTGAGACATCAAGGGATCGTCAACTTGCCATTAGTAGGAAGTGTGTGGGGTAAACCCCGTAGAGGGAGTCCGAGGGACGAATACGCGCACTTCGCAGCCAGACGCTTTAGACCACATTTATTTATTTATTTTTCATCTGCTAGATCTATAGTTCGCGGTCGTTCGTTCAGTTTGTTCGTGGTTGTTCGCTGATTGGTTGGCTCAGCTTTTTTATTACAGAGGGCGTTCTGCCCCCTGGCCGGGCGCGCTGAGCCCGGCTAATACTTATGATCTCTCTTATACTAAAGACGACACAAACATCCATGCCCGAGGTAGGGGGGATTCGAACACCCGACGGGGAATGACCTCGCGCATCGTAGCATAGCGCCTCAATGCGCTCGGCCGCCCCGTCGCGGCCACCACTCGGCTACTCCACCGCGGCTGTAGTTTGTCGATCGTATTGTCAGATGAAGAGGTTTGCACAGGTCAGAGTAGCTCGGAGTGCTGCATCAAACCAGGCTGCGGACTGAAGACCACAAAGACAACAACAACAAATACTGCTACTACTCCAGGTTTTTCAATAACAGAGGATAAAGATTAATGCGCGCGCCTCAATGGCTAACTTTCCACGGTCAGTTGCGTAGTGTGTGTGTCGGGTGGTCGATTTTTGGGCAGCACTTTCCCCGCTGTCAGCGCGAAATTAGGTGTATTCAGCGGCCATTCAGGGCGTGGCGCAGCCTCCCCAATTACCGCTTGATTACGACGCGTGGACCTGCGACGGGCTTCGACCTCGGCGCCGTATTAATTCGGAACCGCGTGGGAAGCGAGACCGCAGCCGCCGCGGCTGCGACGGTCGACCGGACGCCGGCATAATACCTGTCAGTGGACAATGCGCGGGCGGCGACCCAAGCGTGGGCAGGCCACGCGCAGGGGGCGAAATTTCGCACGATATGGGAGGCAGCGGTGAATGGGTAATTACTGCTGGGAATGTGACTATAGTCAGCGGCACCTACGAAGGCGGCCCAGTTTTGAGCCATTCTGCACATCCCCCTCCATTACCGCAATGGCAGCCAATAAGGTTCATTCTGTAGGCGCGTGGCTGGCCGCGAGTTACGCACTGTTTCTCCCGCAGGCGCAACTGTTGGCGCTCGGTCGTAGTTCCTCCTCAGCACGTTGCTCCTCCACCTCTATTAGCACCCCCTATAGAAGGAAGCCTGAGCACGACGTGACAACATGGCGGCGGTGAGAGGCTTAGAGCCCTCTGAAAGAGTGTAAACATTAGCAGTGCACGCTGTTTATAGTGCATTGTTCAGGAGTGCATTCATTACGTAAATTGGTGTTGTGTACGGTGTGATCGCTACGCTGGACGATTTGTGTTTGTGAGAACAACGTGTGATCTCTTTTTTACTGAAAAAAGGCCGTTTCGCTGTTCTGTGCCAAAATGTAGAGGAAATTACGACTGTGATTCAAAAGTTACCGTCTTTAAACGTCCGGAGAAGTAAAAGCTAATGGGGGTGGTTACGTAAACAAAATGAATCGCAATTTCCAACGGTAAACAGTCATGACTTAAAACTCTTTTATAAAGTTAAACAAAAACGAAAACTTACTCATTAACTTGAAGAAGGAGCCGAGTTATCCTGGGAATTCTTGATATCCATTCCTTTTTCTCCGGACGTTTAATGACGATAACGTTTGGGCGACAGTCGTAATTTCTTCTACATTTCGGCACAGAACTGCTAAACAGTATTTTGTCAGTAAAAAAGAGATCACACGTTGTTCTCACACATACAAATCGTCCAGCGTAGCGATCACACCGTACACAACACCAATTTACGTAATAAATGCACTCCTGAACGAAAGAATGCACTGTAAACAGCGTGCACTGCTAATGTTTACAATCTTTCAGAGGACTCTAAGCCTCTCACCGCTGCCTTGTTGTGACGCCGTGCACAGGCATCCTTCCGTAGGCGGTGCTGCCTCTATGCGCGGAAGGGCCTTCTTATATGACGCGAGGTATAGTTTCTGACCGTCTCTTCAGATCGACGTACCGTCAAACTGGGTGATTTCGGCCCCCGGGGTGATTTCGGAGGATATGGTTTATCTTCTCTTTCCTGCTGCACAGCAACGAATTAGCGCTACTTTGCACCTCCGCGCGCTTCTTGTTTTATGCACCAGATTTTAATTACCGCGTCCGTCGCTCCCGGATTTGGATCGATTGTTTACCGACGCAATAATCATTCGGACACTCTCATTGTTGAAAGTTCTCGCTCTGTTATAGAGCGGAAACTTCCCGTTGTTGCGACTGGCGGAAAGGTATTGTGGCGTCAGTTGCCAACGAGATCAGTAGGCTTCGGCACTGTGAGCAGTCTTGTACCAGTTTGTCACGAGTTTTGTGTCAATTTACAAAGTAACGGAGCTTTTTTCTAAATTGTGTGCTTTGCAGGGTCGGCGCAAGGCCAAGTGCCGCCCCGTGCGAGCTGCTAAATTGCCGCTCCCCCTCTCGTTTTTTATTATTATTTTTTTATTTTTCTCATTTTATTCTATTCACTTTTCTTTCTTTTTTTTTACATAACGTTTGTGGAATTTTATTTAAACAAATCTGTAGGAAATGTCAGCAATCATTCGCAATTTTTATTTTTACTTTTCAGTTCTACCTGGGTTTCGGTCACTGAGTGGTGAGTCTCGAAGCTTTTAATACGTGCGTGCATCTAAACCGCAATTTACATTCAGCATGACGGTATAGATGTAAACATAATTCAAAGCATTAATATTAGCCACACTGTGCCCGAAATCTGTGTAGATCTGGAAAATAAAAACAAAAATTGCGACTGATTGGTGACATTCTCTACTGATTTGTACAAAACAGTCGCTGGGAACCAGCTCAAAAATGGAGTCAAACCTGATTGAAGAAATCTAGCTACTTTTAATAAGCCTTGTGAATTTACAAAAATGTTCAAATATGTGTGAAACCTTATGGGACTTAACTGCCAAGGTCACCAGTCCCTAAGCTTACAGACTACTCTACCGAAATTATCCTAACGACAAACACACACACACACACACACACACACACACACACACACACACACATGCCCGAGGGAGGACTCGAACCTCCGCCGGGACCAGCCGCACAGTCTATGACTGCAGCGTCTTAGACCGCTCGGCTAACCACGTGCGGCATGAACTTACAGTTAACGTAAATAAATATTTTGCAATGGTTGTGAACAGATAACGTATTAAACGGAAAACAGTATACAGTAAATAAATGTGGGCAAAGTGATAGGGTGCGCGTATTATTGTCAAACAAAGGTACCGGCCAGAGTTTAATTGTTGTTCTTGCAGGAGGAGACCGGTGTTTTATGGCTCAAAATCAAAACGTCCGACTGTCACTCAGAAACGGATAGCAAAAATTTTGAAAATACATCGAAACCTAACTTATGCATGGCTTACTACCAATGTCTTTATCCTTTTTTAATTACTCGCAGCGTATTTACCCATTCGGAATACTTCTAGCCGTTGTAGGGGTTGGACATGTTTGTCTGTTGTAATGTTCAACGATTTTTTCCATAATGCGGGAAGTATAAAACACTTGGAAACTGCCATTGAAGGGCTTAGCAAAACTGCTTCAGGCCTAACATGTAACCTCCGTATCGAACATTGCATTCGAATTTCCAAATTAGATTTCGTCTTCTGCAAAATTAGTTGTGAGTAAACGCACGACCCTTAACAGACTGGCAGTGCTCCACTCATAAGAATACTGGCGTGTGCGCCAGACTGCTTCCTCCTTTCTTTTCCTCCGGCGTAAACACGACGGTGCTGCCACAGTGGCGAGCAAGAGATTAGTCCTCCGTCCCCTTGTTCAACAGGGGTAGCCGGCAGGTACTCGAGGTGCCATGCCGCAGTTTTCGAAGCCACTCGCTCCAAGGTTAGTTTTCGAATGCCCTCTTTGGCATGAATGTTGAGTTTGTCCTAAAACAACAGAATAAAGGGGTAGCGGCAGCTTTGCCGCCCCTCGGAAAGTGCCGCCCTGTGCGGCCGCACGTTTCGCACGTGCCTTACGCCGGCCCTGGTGCTTTGTCTGGTGATTTCGGACAATACTGAGAACCTATAAAAGTAAGAAAAGTCTTCAAGATCGGTGTAATTATAACCCGGAAATTTTGAAGAAAGCAGTTTGAGATATTCTGTGTGGCAAATTAACGTATAGAAAAGCCTTTAATAAATAAAATTCCTTATTTCAGTCCTTATCTCTTATTTTAATTATGGACATCCTTAAAATATGTTAAAAGTCACTACAATCAAACAGAAAGAAAGAAGAATAAAAAAATCAAATTGTGTCCAAAATCACACCATACACTTCGAAACACCGGACAGAGATAGAAAATACACATGTGTCCGAAATCACCCCTGTCCATGGGATACTTTGTCTGTGTCAGGCAAAAGTAGATGCACATGGACGTTTGGTTTCTAGGATATTTTATTGGTTACACATATACCCCACCACTTCCGTAAAAAAAACAATGAAATCTGACAAAACCTACGAAAGTGGTAGTGAAAATAACCTCAAAACTGTCCGAAATCACCCCGTTTGACGGTACTGTAACTAAAACGACTGGTCGTAGTTCGTACATGCGAGGACGATTGCGAAAGTAGCAGCGAGTGGACAAAATAATATGAACACCTAACATAGACTAATCATGTATTAATAGTAAATAATTGTTCAGAGACATATTTTGTCGCTATATGCAGGATGCAAATTTTAAGTTGACAGACCAGAATTACTCGAAAAATAAGCTAGTGGGAGTCTCGGGTTTAAATCCCGGCCAGTTGAATATCTCTTATATGCAGGATGTAAATTTAAGTTGACAAGCCGGAATAACTCGAAAAATTAGCTTCACACGAAAAACTGTGAATAATCCAAAGTTGATTATTTTCAATGGCGACATCTGCTGGTGCTAAAATTAGCTTGCCACCCCATCCCAAGGGGGGATTGCTTGGGAGGCAACATTAAAATTTCAACTGGAAACCCCCATTTTTTATTTCTGAATCAGATTCTACATAAAAAACCAACGTACATTTTGTCTTAATCATTTGTTTTGATTCTTGGTAGTTGGCCCTGTAATGCAAGAAAATCTATGTTCTCATTTTTGCGTGAAAAATGGTTACGGATAAATAATAATAATAAAAAAGACTTGTTTACTTCTGAATATTGATTTACAGCACGAGTCAATAAATGCATCGAAATGTTAGAGGTCATCACTTTGAAAATTTGATTTCAGAAAATGGTGAGATGCAAGGGATTTACAGACAACAAACAGACCGAAAGTGAGAGGCGAGGGGACTCGCTGGAAACAAGCGCCACGAAATGCATTTAGTTGCAGGTATTTGCAAATAATCAACAATAAAACGAAACCAATCGTTTCTTTTCAGGACCACCAAATCTTGAACGACAATACGTTCATCTTTAGTTACCGAGTGGGTTAGTCTTTTCCTGTTACCCTTTTACTTACTTTACTCTGTTAATAAATGAGTTCACTTTTTAGTAAGTAGGTTGTTTGGTTAGTTCAAATGTTTGTAATTCTATCGGACCAAACTGCGTGGTCATCAGTCCGTGGCTTACAAACTACTTAAACCTAGGTAAACTGACCTAAGGACGAACACACATACCCATGCCCCAGGGATTTGGTTAGTTAGTTAGCTAGTCAGATGATTTGATTGACAATTAAAAGTAGTGTCGGCTCATGACCACGAATCAAACAAAACTTATCCGATTTTGCAGAAAAATTAATATTTGGGTCATCATTTGTAAAACTTTAATTCCACTCCACTATACGGGGAGAAAGGGAGAGTTTTAGTTTTAGCGAATCAAAATTTACGAAGAAAATTAGTTTTTTTATATCCATAACCATTTTCCACGAAAAAATGAAAACATAGTTTTTCTTGAATTGCAGCACCAACTACCAATAATAATAATAATAATAAAAGGCTTACGACAAAATTTACGTAGTTTTTTTATGTATAATCTGATTCTGCTATAAAAAATGGGGGTTCCCATTTGAAATTTTAAAGTTGCTTCCCGCCCCAACCCCCTCGGGGATGGGGTGTCGCGCTAATTTTAGCACCAGCAGATGTTCCCCTCGAAAATCATCAACTTAAGATTCTACACATTTTTTCGCGTGAAGCTTATTTTTCGAGTTATTCTGTTTTGCCAAATTAAAATTTACATCCTGCATATCAAAGATATTAAAATGAAGGAGAGACATTGAAATAAAATTTGTGCCATGGCCGGGATTTAAACCTGAGGCTGCTACTGGGCGGGCGCTATAATCAAATGTTCAAATGTTTGTTAAGCTTATGGGACTTAACTACGGGGTCATCAGCCCCTAAAATGACAAACTACTTATGAACTACTTACGACCTAGGACGGCACAAATATCCATGCCCGAGGGGGGATTCGAACCCCCGACCGTAGTGGCCGTGTAGACCGTGACTGGAGCGCCTCAGTCCTCTCGGCCACCGCGGCCGGCCGCTATAATCATTAAGCCACCATGACTTAAGAGGACCTGGACGTGATAATGACTGAAAAATCGAAAAATTTTTGCCTCCATCTAAAACACAAATTTCTCCCGTTTCCAAAAATGTTTTGTTTATTTAAGTTTCACTCACTCACCGACTCCGTGGCACTACGGTCCTCTGAGGACCTTGCCCCCCTCAATCACAGATTTCCAGTCACCTCAGTCTGCAACTAGCCTGATCCACCTCTTTACTCCCACTGCTCTCAGGTCGGCTTTCACATCTTCCAGCCATCAAACACGCGGCCGTCCTCTCCTTCTTCTATCACTGGTATGTCCCATCATCTTCTTCTTCGGGAGCCATTCTTCTGTCATCGCCGCGGCGGATTAGCCGCGCGTACTGGAGCGCTGTGCGTGGCCGTCGGCCGTCGGGGGGTTCGAATCCCCCCTCGGGCATGGATGTTTGTGTCGTCTTTAGTATAAGGTAGTTCATAAATAGTTTTTAAGTTTAAGGACTGATGACCCCGCAGTTAAGTCCCTTAAGCTCTACAAACATCTGAACATTTGAATTTTCTGTCATCAACCGGACATATCCTAACCATCTTAGTCTTCCTATTTTGACTGATGTTACCAAATCATGTTCTTTGTACAGAGCACTTATCCCTTCATTATTCCTAATTCTCCATATCTCACCCTCGTTTACGGGACCAGAAATCTTTCTCAGCACTTTCCCATATATTTAGCTTCTTCTCCGAGGCCTTCGTCAGTACCCATTTCTCACTGCCATACATAAGAACTGGTTTGATCACTGATTTGTAAAGTATCAGCTTTAGTTTCCTACAGATTCTTACTTTCGAGCATGAGATGTAGTGCTCTATATGATCTGTCAGCAGCCTTAATTTGATTCATTATACCTGCTTCCACATTGTTTTCAGATGTTATTGCTGAGCCAAGATAAATAAAGCTATCTACTCTTTCAAAGTTTTACCCTTTTAACCGTAGATCATCTGTGTTTCTTCTAACGCTTTCTGTTACCATATACTTTGATTTTGTCTCGCTGATCTCTAAACTAAGGTTCTTAGCAACGGCTTCAAATTATTTGAAGGCTGATGTGAGTGCCTCAGTACTCCTAGCACTCATAACTACGTCATCTGCATACGCTAAGATTTGCAGAAATCTATTGTAAATATTACCTCCTGGGTTTGTGATTATTGATCTTACTGCTTCCTTATTTACGTTTACATAGTTATTATAGTCTTAAACGCTCTTTGGACAAATGTCTGCACACTGGCAGTGCTGATACCATAAACATTCCATGCCTGCCGCAGTCGTAGAAACAATCTATGTGGCCGGTCACAAAATACTAACGAGAGTTTCAGTACCTGCGTGTGGCAATGATTACCGAAAACAGTGTTTGCTGGATGGACAGTACTCAAAAAAGATGTGTTGGATGTTATCTGTTTCGATGATCGTGTAATTAGCAGGACAAAAGTTATGGACAAACTATGCATGCAACCAGGAAATAGTGTTCTGGCTGCCATAGATCGTCAGCGACTAGTTGAAGTCGAAAGCGCTGCTGAAGCAACCACTAAAGAGTCCAGAGTAATGAAAATACTCCTGAAAAAGTCTGCAGAGGATAAAGAAGCAGCAAGATTATACCACTGGGATGTTCTGAAAGAAGCATACAGTGGGCAAAAACACTGTAAACGTTCTTTTCTCATTTTCTCGAAACTACATATTCAGAACATTACGTACACAAATCTTAATAACGGTTTTAGCTATAATTATAAATTTATATACCCAGAGACTCTTTTGCGTCTCGAAAATGTCAAAGACATTAAAGTTGAAGGTGAAGCATTGAATTAAAATTTGTGTTGCGGCAGGGGATCGAATAAGGACATCCATGCTCACTAGGCAGACGTCTTAAACACTAGACGTATTTTACGTTAGCGTAAGGTAAAAGGCAGGAATGTTCCGATAGGTCCATTGCGGAGGTGCTATTCCGCTACATGGAGGGCCTTGGCAGTTATGGCAATATTTCATGGAACACAGAAGCTGAATTAAAGTTTGTGACGTGGAGGGAAATCGTACTTAGACTATTCCGAGGCGCCTTAAGGGGACATACCGTGGTACAGGTAGAAAGAATCGATTTTCAGTTGTCGCCATATTTCGATAGATTAAGGTTTTATTTAAGTACTCTAAAAAGGACATTGCTGAATTTTTTTCGAACATTTCCTGTCACGCGTACAGTACGTCAAATATTTGGGCATATAACAATGTGGCGAACTCTTAAAGTCATATGGAGATGCCATTATTAGCAAATTAGAATGTGTAGGCCATGTTGAAAAACGTTTGAAAACATGGCTGAGAAAACTAACTGTTGATATGAGAGGAAAAAAAAATTAGAAGACGTAAAATTGTTGACCGAAAAGGGTCTATTAACTAAAACTGATATAGGAAACTTGCATGTATATTACGGGCAGGCAATTAGAAGAAATAAAGAAAATCTACAGGCAATGAAGCGAGATGTTTGGACCATATTCTTTCATATGTCCTCTACTGATGATAAGCCATGTTATGCATTGTGTCCATCAGGAGAAAATTCGCGATGAAAATACAATAGGGCTCAGGCAACTGGAGAATCTTATTCTCACCAGCATTCTCTTCCTGCTGCTCTTATTACAGCAGTTAAACATATTTTCAGCGACATGACCTTCTAAGGAAATGTCTGCATGGGCAGACACAGAACCGAAATGAATGTTTCAACAGCATAATTTGGAACCGCTTTCCTAAAACTTTATTTGTAGACATGCATACAGTGAAACTAGGCGTTCATGATGCTGTTATTACGTTCAATTGTGGTAATACTGGAAAGTGTTGGGTACTGAAAAAGATGGGAATTAATCCTGGTGAAAATATGGTCACTGGCAACACTGAGATAAAATGAGGATAGCCGATGCAGACAGGTCTGCATCTAATATGGTCAAGAAAGCAAGACAAACATCCAGGAAGGTGAAAAAGAAGCTGGAAGACCTGCTAGAGGCCAAATAAGGGCCATCATATGCAGCAGGACGGGTTTTATTATTGTAAGTAACAATTTTCAAATGTTTTTAAGTCAATTTCCCGCAAACAAAAATTTTCAGTGCATATGCCCCATTATATCATAAACTATCATATATAAATGAATGAAATTTTCAGAGACTCTGCGTAACACAAAAAGCCACCTCTGGTACTACATTCATTAATATTCCCTCATTAGGAAGTTCACAAAAAAGATTTTCTGAAAAAAAAAAATTAAATAAATAAATAAAAAATTAATATTTTTGTTTATAAATGTAAAAAAGTATTTCTTAAAAACTATAAAATGGATAAAGTAGATTTTACTACAGTTGACTCTATTAGCATCATGTAACATACAGTAAAAATATCGCTAATGTTGCTGTGGTGCAGTGGTTTAGACGTCTGCCTAGTGAGCATGGAGGTCCGGGTTCGATTTCCGGCCGCAGCACAAATGTTAATTCAATGCTTCGCCTTTAACTTTACAGTTTTAGCTATGTTCACCAAATTTCTCCAGTTTGAAGAAAGGGACAGTATATTTGTGTTATGACTCATGAATTGCAGATATGATCTATGTTTGTCAGTCTGTAAATGGTATTAGCGGTAATTTTTAGACAGAATGGAAATGAAGTGTAATAAGGTTTTTCTATATCCTCAGATATACTCGAAACTCTAAAACAAGAGGGATACTGTATACTTGCGAATATTGACAGCAGCATGCCAAGGTCTAAATGCTACTAGACTGATGATTCACCAGAACATGGTTCCAGAAAGTGGAAGTGTATTGTAAAATCATCAGTTAGGCAAATTATTGTAATTCTTAAACTATAACAGGTATGCCAATAAATTGTTTATTACAGCTTGAGTTAACGTCCTTCAGAGATGGTACAAAACCGCAACTTCCTCCGCACTTCTGATCAAGAGTAATGTGCACCGAAAGCAAGGTATGAAAATGCAGCCCGTTCATGTCCAGGTCACCTTAATGAATGTGGTGACCGCGCGGACTGTGTTAAGACACGTCTGCCTCCCTTACGAAAATACGTATGAATGTTGCTGAAGCTCTTCAATAGCGGAATAACACGCCAAGAATGAACGTTAATGGCACAAATTTTAATTCAATACCTCTCCTTCAGTTTACAAATACATGGGATACTTTGCAAATCACATTTTAAGTGCCTGGCAGAGGGTTCATGGAACCACCGTTATACTATTTTTCTCCGATTCCATTCTCGAATAGCGCGCTGGAAGAAAGAACACCCGAATCTCTCCGTTCGAGCTGTGGTTTCTCGTATTTTATTCTGATGATCTTTTCTACCTATGTAAGTGGGAGTCAACAATATATTTTCGCATTCGGAGGAGAATGTTGGCGATTGGAGTTTCGTAAGTAGTCCACGCCGCAGCGATAAGCGCCGTTGTTGTAATGATTCCCATCCCAGATCCTTCCGTAACGCTGTCTCCCCTGTATCGAGACAATACAAAACGAGCTGCCCTTCTTTCGGTGTCCTCCGTTAAACCCACGTAATAAGGATCCCACAATGGGCAGCAATACTCCAAAAACGGACGGACAAGCGTGGTGTATGCAGTCTCTTTAGTAGTTCTATTGAATCTTTCAAGGGTTCTGGCAATAAAACGCAGTATCTAGTTCGCCTTTCCCGCGACATTATCTACGTGTTCTTTCCAGTTTAAGTCTGAAGTAATAGTAATCCATAGATATTTTGTGGAGTTTACAGCTTTCACTTTTAATTGAATTATCTTGTAACAATGTTTAAGGGATTTCTTTTTGTACTCATGTGGAAGACTTCACACTTCTCATTATTTACAGTCGTTGGTTTTGACCTTCAGATGATTTTACTAGACTGTAAATGACGGCATCATCTGCAAACAACCTCAGAGAGCCGCATAGATTTTCTCCCAAATCGTTTATGTAAATAAGGAACAGTGGAGGACAAATAACACTACCCTGTGAAACGACGGTTATCACCTTTGTTTTAGTCGATGCCTTAACATCGATTACTACAAACTGTATCCTTTCTGACAAGGTAATCTCCCACCCAGTCGCAAATTTGGGGCGATATATCATAACCACGCATCATGATCTCTGATATACATTGAGACAAAATATGTCTCCGAGAATGATTTGTTATTTGATGTTTACATATATCAGCTGTGTCTGAGGAACAAGGCAGGATTTTCCCATTAATGTTCATTCCTGGCAAGCTATTCTGCAACTGGAGAGCCTCGGGAACATTGAGACGTATTTACATAGGGGAACATGAGGCAGCACTGAAGCTTGTGGCCGCGATGGTGTAGCCGAGCGGTCTAAAGCGTCTCTCTGCGGAGCGCGCGGTTGCTCGCCGTGGAGGTTCGAGTCCTCCCTGGGGCATGGGTGTGTGTGTTTGTCCTTAGGTTAGTTTACCTAGGTTTAAGTAGTTTGTAAGCTACGGTCTGATGACCAGGCAGTTTGGTCCGATAGATCTACAAACATTTGAACATTTTTGAAGCTTGTGTTGTGGAGGCAGACATACCTTAAGGTAATCCGTGCAGTCGCCGTGTCCATTAAGTCATGGTGGCTTAGTGGTTATAGCGCCCGCGCAGTAAGCAGGATGTTCTGGTTTCGATTCCCGGCCATGGCACAACCACCGGAACGAAGAGGTTATTTCAAACATTTGTTGATCTTCTGGTGGCTGACTCATAGATACGCCAAGTAAGAGACTGACAAGGAAAGTACATGGGCTCGAACAAACATATCTGTATGAACTTTTGGTTACAGGATTTCTACGTACACCTCAATGTGCTGGTCGGTGACGTTTTTCTGCAAATCTCTGCAACCATGCTCTAGATAGCACTGTAGATGTAATTGTAGACGCCATACGTAATGAAGATACCTTAACTATAACTTATGTAATAATCATCGTACATTTTCTCTAGCGAATTGTCATCAAAAACCGTGATGATAGTTGCAACTTTAACCTTATTCCCGAAAGACTGTTGGTATTCACTGCCACTGCTTCCATCGCCTCTTCCCGCACTTACCGTAGCACTAGCGCTTGCAATGTGTGGTTCGTCATTATCATCCCTCCTATCATTATTATGAGCTTGTAACAACAGTATCTAACTTATGCTCATATTTATGTACCATAACATATACGAGAAAGCATGTGAATGATTCATCTTCTACACTAATACCATCTTCAGGAAAAAGGGTTCTTCTTAACTTCATCTCAACCAATCACAATACATTAGTAGGATTGATTAGCAATCACCGCCCCATCTGACGCTTCACCACACAAAACTCAACTTCGGGGGCACACTGCACCGTCCCTACTGGCGAACCGACAGGTCAAAGTGCAATGCGGCATGGCACACGCAGAGGCCTCTAACGGACGACTGCAGAGTTTTGCAGATGCGGGAGTATCACTAGTGCAATAAGGGATCTTTACATTATCTCTCATACGATTTTGGTGTATATGTGTTTGTTCGAGCCCGAGTACTTTCCTTGCGAGTCGTGGAGTTTTAAATGGATTATGGCGAAGACCGTATGAGCGAGCAGCCAGACTGTAGCATCATGCTTGGCTCCAGGGAATTCGGGGCAATCAGGTGTGCGCGAGAACGGCGAACTGACGGTCCACTGCAGATATTCCATTCGCCTGGCATGCGAGGAGGGGCACGCCGGGCATGGGATTATCGACGGCGGTTCCAGAAAGCGGCGCCAAATTAATTCCGCTCATTCCGCCTGTTGTCCGCGGCCGGCTCGGTGTGAGCCCGGTATCGACAACGTTGTCATAGCCCGCTGTTTGGCCCGTCTATTCTCGCCGGAGGAGCCCAATTTTGGCGACCAGTTTACGCTACTCGTAATGACACCGCAAATTCACATACCTCATTGAGCTGGCCGTCATTACGAGGTCTCAAATACCGTGAATAGGGTCGCTGTATTGTTTTCTGCCACTGTCCGTTTTAAAACGGATCTGAAAGGATGGCAGCTCGGGATTTAGTGGATCGAACGTAGTCTGGTTTATAGTGGCGGCGTGTCCTATGTGTTCAATGTTTCAGTGAAGCCCCGAAAAAAAATCTTGTCGTGAAAAAAAGTAAATAAATAAATAAAAGTATTTTAAATTATCATTCCTCGTTTCGTTCTTCTGTCAGATCATTTTATATTCACATTCAAAGTATTTTTGTCGCATGAGAAACGTTTATCGTCGCTGAGACAGTACGTATGCGAGTCGTAGCGCGGCCACTTAATACAAGCGGCAGTGGCCGCAGCATTGCAATGCGCATGCTCGGCTGACATTCAAATTCTCTTCTGAACCCCCTGGAGGTAGCATATGGGAGCTCCCGCGGCAGGGAGGGGCGAGGGGAATCGCCGCTTTAACATTGGCGTTGGAGCTGGTAGAGACGCCAGCTCGTGGCTACTCGAGCTCTGGCGTTTACGCACGAATACTGCCGAAGCAAGACAATGGAGTTACTTCGCACCTCGCCTTGCGCATGCGCAAATCCTCCATGAAGGCAAAATCCTCCTTACAAATTTGTTTTTGACGCTTTGAGGCTTCGTCACAAACACGTCATATTTGGTAAAATACCTTATAACTATAAATTAAAGACGCATCACCTGTAAAATCCTTCAGAAGGTCCGATCATGAGTAATAATTTAGTCACTACTCTCCACCTAGCAATAATAGCTGTGTGGTTAGCGGCATCGCTAAGCACTGTCTAGAGTGGTGCTTTCGAGACAGACTGTAAGCAATTTTTTTAAAACTCAATCTTCTTTTTAATAGATACGGGACCAAGAAAGACGTTTGTATTGTCACTAGCCACATATCTTTGGACGATTTAGCAAATGTGTCACGATTTTGAGAGTAAATGTCATTTATACTCTTCGTTGTAACAAATATGTAACAGTTTGAACAGATGGAGGAGGAGAGCAGCCTTTTCGCATGCGTAATGATAGGAGAGGTTGCTGCTTACAGTGTACCGCGACCCAAAGATAGCTTGTCATTTCATTGTAACAGATTCATTTTGTTAGAGTGACTTAACACTGTAACCAGTTGTTTACAGTGTTTTAGTGTTCATGTGCATATTCATATCAAAGAAAAATGAACAACTTTCAGCATCTTTTAGAAGCAAATTACTCAACTTTGAGCTTGGAAGAGAAGTGTGAAATAAAGAAGCTTGGTAGGCCGACGTCTCAACTGTATTGTTTTCTGCCACTATCCGTTTTAAAACGGATTTGAAGAGATAGTGGTTGGCGATTTAAGGGATTGAACACAGTCTTTGATGTGAATTACAACGTGGGAGAGTAAAAATAGTCTGGAGAACAGAGTCTCAGGGGAACAAACAAACACAGCAAGAAACAGGAAATACGAAATACAGTACTAACAGGAGAATAGCCAATGATGAAAGTTATCTCCATTCATCTTGAAACACACTAGCAGGTATACAACACTATTGTGGTGGGTGTATAGCTCGTGGAACACAAACGACCGAATTTCACAAGTAAGCCCGCAGTTACTCCAAAGTTGAAAATGCAGTCTACTGCAGCACATTGAAACATTCACAAGAATATTGAATAGCAGGGAGAGGCGTTGAATTAAAATTTGTGCCACGGCAGATTTTTTAACGTTTATTAAACTTTCATTTACGGATTTAGGATTCGAAGCCTGGACCTGTTGCTTACCAGGTAATCGTTTTATTCTCAAAACTATCGCAGCCTTGTGGTAAGTGCGACTACACGGGCTGTCTTCAGTGCACGTCTCCCTCCCCAAAAGAATCTAAATATATCAGGGAACTTCGAGGTTAAATTCAAGTCTGTGTTGTGGCGGGCAACGTTCTCTTAACACAGTCCGTGTATCTATAAGGCCGCCATAGGTCAGTGATAAAGCGACTACCTGGTAAGCGTGAGATCTCTGTTTTTTCTTCGCTCTGTCAGTATCTAATCCTACATATACATCTACAGGGGATACTATGCAAATCACATTTAAGTGCCAGGCAAAGGGTTCATCGAACCATCTTTATACTATTTATCTTCCATTCCATTCTCGAATAGCGCGCGGAAAGAAAGAACACCTGAATCCCTCCGTTCCAGCTCCGATTTCTCGTATTTTTTTTTCTGATGATCATTTCTACTTATGTAAGTGGGAGTCAACAATATATTTTCACATTCGGAGAAGAATGTAGGCGATTGGAGTTTCGTAAGTAGCCCATGCCGCAGCGATAAGCGCCAATGTTGGAATGATTCCCATCCCAGATCCTGTATCATTTCCGTAACCCTGTCTCCCCTGTATCGTCACAATACAAAACGAGTTGCCCTTCTCTGGACGATTTCGATGTCCTCCGTCAAACCCACCTGATAAGGATCCCACACTGGGCAGCAATACTCCAAAAATGGACGGACAAGGGTAGTGTATGCAGTTTCTTTTCTAGTTCTGTTGCATCTTTTAAGGGTTCTGCCAATGAAACGCAGTCTCTGGTTCGCCTTTCCCACAACATTACCAACGTGTTATTTCCAGTTTAAGTCTGATGTAATAGTAATTCCTAGGTATTTTGTGGAGTTTACGGCCTTCACTTTTGATTGATTTATCTTGTAAAAAAAAGTATAACGGATATCTTGTCGTACTCATGTGGGCGACTTAACACTTCTCATTATTTAGAGTCCATAGCCAATTTTTAGACCATTGTAATATCTTATTCAAATCGTTCTATACTTCTTTTTGAGCTTCAGATGATTTTACTAGACGGTAAATTACGGCGTCATCTGCAAAAAACCTAAGAGATCTACTCAGATTTTCTCCCAAATCCTTTATGTAAGTAAGGAACAGCAAAGGGCCAATAACATTACCCTGTGGAACGCCCGATATCACCGCTGTTTTGTCGATGCTTTTCAATCGATTACAACAAAGTGTTTCCTCTCTGATAGGAAATCCCCTATCTAGTCGCAAATTTGGGGCGATATACCATAACCACGCAATTTGTGAGGAACGGTGTCAAAAGCCTTTTGGAAATCAAGAAATACTGAATCGATTTGCGAACCCTTGTCGATAGCACTCACCACTTGGTGTGGGTTGAGGGCTATTTGTGTATCGCATGAGCGATATTTTATAAATCCGCGTTTAGTTAGGGTCAATAGATCATTCTGTTTGAGATAATATTTGAATACAGCATATGTTCCAAAACCCTGCTGCAAACTGACGTCAATGAAATAGGCCTGTAGTTTATTGGGTTCCTCCTACTGCCTTTCTTGAATATAGGAGTGATCTGTGCAACTTTCCCGTCTTTTGGTACAGATCCTTCTTTGAGAGAGTGGGTATATATGGCTGTTAAGTAATGAGCTATCGCTTCAGCATAATCAGATAGAAATCTAATGGGTACACACTCCGGACCAGAAGACTTGTTCTTGTTAAGTGATTTTAGTTGCTTCACTAATCCGATGGTACCTACTTCTACGTTACTCATTCTGTCTCTGTTGGAGACGAATTTTCTTCGCAGTGAATTTGTCTTTATGTTCATGTCCTGTGATTTTTGAACTCTGCATTTTTGATTTATATGCCTGAACTTACTGTGATTCTCGCCCAACGTATTTTCATATATGTTTTGTCGTTATTTGTGATTTGAACAATACATTTGACTAAGGCTATTTTCCCTCTTGTGTCGTTTTCATTTTCATTTATTTTATTGCTATTTTTTTCTCCTTATCCCTTACTAAAGTAAAAAGTGTCACACATTTTATTTCCTATTTTCCCTCTTAAACGCCTAACAGTCTCCCAGTATAAACCTCTTTGTATACAGATGTTCAATATGCAAATTAAATATCAATCTCATCAAATAAATAAATAGTGAAAAGTTGATACCGTACGAGGAATACATAAAAACCACTTTACTGAAATTTCACAAGTATCTTTCCGTAAATGCCACATGAACAAAGAATTTTTAGAGGTATACCAGTGAACGATAGACTATAACAGCAAAAGAAAACAAATGTTATAAATCTGTATTTTGAAATTAAATTAATTGCGGAAAAAACAAAAAGTAGGTTAGAATCCCGGCAGTGGCACAAATTTTAATTAAACGCCTCTGTTTCTCTTCAGTATCTTTGATATAACGAGGCAACATAAACTCGCTAAAATGAATTATTGTTTGATATTCACAAAGAACTGTTTGTGGTAGTATGCTACAAGTCACCAACTAAAATGCGCGGAATTAACGTTGTGGTATGAAAGATCTAATATTTAAGTGGGAGTTGGATTTAATTACAGGAAGTACCTAGTTGAAATGGAACAACTATTTATCTTACAGTACAGAATCAAACTGTAAGCATCATAACAGGAAATTGCTGGTGCCTGTTTAGTGATTCATTTAAATAAACGTAAAATGCGGGTGAAAAGGGAAGGATTAAAAAAATCAAATGTTTGTACATTTAAGGGACTTAACTACGTTGGTCATCAGTCCCTAGGCTTACAAACTACTTAAACTAACTGAAAGGAACGCATGCTAAGGACATGACAAACACCCATGCCCGAGGGAGGACTAGAATCCACTGATGGCGCGCTCCGCAGCAAGGCGCCTTAGAGCACTCGGCCACTCCACCGCGGCTGAAGGATTACACATGCAAAAGATTCACACTTTCAAGCTGGCTGAAGGGAATGAATTACGTGCAACCCTTAACAATAGACACGCAAGGTAAATAAATCTCTGCCGGCTGACTAGACGTTGCTAATGAATTTAGCTCCAGGGATAGCAACAGGAATAAATCATAGATGATAAAATCTTCAACTTTGGAAATAAAAAGAGAGGGATATATCGCGCATGGGAAACATGTGAGATTGTAAATTCTTCGAAATTCGTATCTATATTCAATAAGCAAAATCATTGGAAACAAAACACTTCCAATAGGTAAATACTCAGAAATAGGAGAGCAATAGGCTGATGTCTAGAACATAGAATCGCGGAAAAGTGAATACAGTGTATAAAGAAAACAGACAGGTTCCCAAAGAAAATATCACATAAATTTAGGAAACCGACAAGAATGTTAGCGCAAGTATACTAAATCACAACCACATTCACACAATGGATGGAATGCGATGACCATCGTGTCGTGGATTACTATCCAACAACACAAGTATCAGGGTAACAAAGAAAGTTCTTAGGCAAACACAGCAAAATAGCAAAATCACGTCTTTTACTCACTAAACAAGTTATGGACTTAATTTCAACATCAGATCTGGGAAAGAAACGTTTAGGAAACTTCGGTTAACCTGAAGCAATACACATTTTCAAAACGCTTTTTTTTTCAGCTCTAATGAGCGATGTTACCTTACCAGTGATTAGCAGCCTAAAGTCGTCTTATGGTCTCCAGCCAGCAAACCAACCATAGATGACGCAAATGACTAGAGGGTCCCTTGTAACATCAGTTTTACGAACTGTGATTAAGAAAAGCCTAGGGTAGAAATCTTTTTGGGTTGGTTAAGTTACCGAACGTTTGTCAAATTGTATCCACAACAGACGAAAGCACTACTCTAGCAGCCATTTCATTCTTTCATGCAAGAGGGGGCAGATAGGAGTTAAATAGGGATATAAAGTTCATTTATTATTAAATAAAGGTGAAGGATAAGTATGGAATCATGCGTAAAAAATCAACATCAATAAATCGATTTAAAATTGATGTAGCACACATGTGCTGACGTTTTAAAGGCGATATATGAATTTTACTGATAAGTGTCCTCCCAGATTGCAAACTACACCGAAAGTAAGCGGTGCTAATGTTAAACAAATAGCGTAGAAACAACCCAGAACCAGAGATATTATACCAATGACGTTCCTTTGACAATATGTTCTTGGCGTAGCTCCATACGTGCCTATCTTATTCAACCGTTCGCTCAGCGAAAAATCCGCACCCAAAGATAGAAACGTTGCGCAGGTCACTCCAATTTTTAAGAAAGGCAAAATTACAGGCCTATATCATTGACGTCGGTCTGTAGCAGGATTTTAGAACATATTATTTCCTCAAACATTATGAGCAGCGCGGGAGTGGCCGTGCGGCCTAAGACGCCTTGCTGCTGAGGGGACGTCTCCTCTCCGTCAGAGGGTCGAGACTTCCCTCTGGCGCGCCTGTATTTGTGTGTTCAAATGTTCAAATTTTTGTAAGTCTTATGGGAATTAACTGCGGGGTCATCAGTTCCTAAACTTACAAACTACTTATGAACTAACTAATACTAAGGACAACACAAATATCCATGCCCGAGGAGGGATTCGAACCCCCGACCGTAGTGGCCGTGCAGACCGTGACTGGAGCGCCTCAGTCCCCTCGGCCACCGCGGCCGGCTATTTGTGTGTGTGTGTTTTGTCCTTAGCATAAGTTAGTTTAAGTAGTTTGTAAGTCCAGGGACTGATGACCACTGCAGTTCGGGTCCTTAGCGTCAGAAACGTTTGAACATTTTTGAAACATTATAAACTACCTCGAAGGGAAAGACCTATTGAGCAAGAGTCAACACGCATTCAGAAAGTACCATTCTTTGAAACACAGCTGGCTCTTTACTCACATGAAGTGATGAGTGCTATCGACTAAGGATCTCAAATCGATTGTGTATTTCTAGATTTCCGGAAGGCATTTGACACTGTACATAATAGAAGTATTTTAATCAAATTTCGCTCTCACCTAATATCGGCACAGTTGTGCAATTGGATTCGCGATTTCCTGTCAGAAACGACACAGTTCGTAGCAATAAACGGAAAGTGACTCAGTAAAACAGAAGTGATATCCGACGTTGTAGCTACCTACTGTCCCTTATCTTTATGAATGATTCAGGAGATAATCTGAGCAGCTCTCTTAGACTTTTTGTGGATGATGCTGTTATTTTCTGGTTAGTAAAGTAACCAGTAGATTAAAAAGCTACTGCAAAATTATTAAGATATCTGCATTGTGAAAACATTTGCAACTTACCATAATTAGTAGAAAGTGTGAAGGCATCCACACGATCACAAAAGAAATCCTTTAAACTTTATTTATACAAGAAATCAGTCAAATCTACAGACCGTAAATTCAAATGAAAAGAACACGTACAGTACGTCGTAAGGAAGGCGAAAGAAAGGCTACGTTTCCTTGACAGAACACTAAGAATACGTAACAGTTCTAACAAAGAAAGTGCCTATTTTAGAGTGTTGCTACCCCTTGTGAGTTACCCACCAAGTGCAACTTTCACAGAAGGGCAGCTCGTTTTGTATTGTCGCCATATAGGGGTTAGAGTGTCACAGTAATGGTACACGATTTGGGGTGGTTATCATTAAAGGAAAGTTCTTATTCGTTGCGATGAAATTTATTTGCGAAATTTCTTTCGTCAACTCTCTCATCCGAAAGCGAACATATTTTGTCAGCACCCACCGACGTAGTGTGACATGATGGACAGAATAAGATAAGAGAAATCCTATCGAAAATGCAAAGATTTACATGTGCTTTCTTCCCGCGCGCTGTAGGAGAATGGAAAGGTAGAGAAACATAATAAGAGCCGTGTTAAGAACTCCCTCTCATGCACATCAATGTGATTTGCAGAGTATTTCTGTAGATGTTGGACTGCCATAATACGGCTCATGGTGAGTCATTTCAATTTCTTGACACATTTGTGTCCTGTTCAGCAAGTTACTGAAGGCGAATCGAGATCGACTGCTGGAATTGCTGCGATCTCATCCGAATTGTTCTCGTGAAGTTCGTGAAGACTCTGAGGATTGTTGCTATACACGTCAGACTTGAGAGCCCCTCACACAAAGTAGACGCACACTGACTGTTTAGGTAACCTCTGCGGAAAGCTAACAAAATATTTGTATAGCTTATGGGACTTAACTACGGGGTCATCAGCCCCTGAACTGTGATTTTTCAAGCACCAGTAGCGCCGCCGCCGGCCAACACTGAACGGTCTCTCGCGCATGCGTAATCTCTGCACGCGCCCTGATAAATACCGCCGCTGCCGCGCAATTACCATCGGTCGCGCCTTGAAGTACTGACAGCTACCACCACCTGAAGATGTCGAACACTTGGGTCGGCGAAATATTGTGGGAGATTCACAATGTCATCCGGCGGCAAACCCGCGAAGTGCATTTACTACTTATGAACTAACTAAGACTAAGGACGGCACAAATATTCATGCCCGAGGGGGGATTCGAACGCCGACCGTAGTGGCCGTGCAGACCGTGACTGGAGCGCCTCAGTCCCCTCGGCCACTGCGACCGGCTGAAAGCTAACATCAACTAACAACTCTGTCAGGCGTGAAGACTGTGTAAATGTGGTCCAAGGCTCGACCGTCTGTAAGGGCGGTTGTTCCATCCTGGTGGAAGTATCCGTGGGTCATTTCCTCCTCCGTTAACATATACATTAATGTCCAATTGTATCCACTCGTCCGGACCACTTTTGTGTGCCCAATCTGTATTACTTCGCTATCAAACGGCTTCATTGAAGAGGTACATACAGTTACACACCTTCAGTATAATCGTCCCCATTGTTTGTCAAACATCTGAAAGGCATCGTATACCATCCACGCTGCATTTATGTTGCTGCCCCATATTGACCACCCTGTGGCATTGATAACGTCGCCGCCAGAGTTGTGCCGGATCCAACGCAGTGGTTCTTTCACTTCGGGGAAGATATCGTAATTACAGGACTCATGTATGTCTCAATAGAAGACCTGCAATGTTAATATAGTGTAACTTCCCGATGCGGGAATTTCCTTAGGCCACTCACAGTTCAGTCTATCTCTTAATATTCAGAATAATTAAATGTCGCAATCTGCCATAGAAGCCGAAATATTACTGCAGGTTTGGCTTGGACTACAGAAAGCTAGTTTTCTATTTGGAAGTATTTCGTTATTGATGTTGCAAGGAAAGAAAATATATTTGTTAGTTTATATTTTTGGTGAAAGGTGCTTATTTTATTGAAGAAAAGTGTGAGTGGAGGTAAAAAAAAAAAATATAAATTTCAATTTACGTGTTATTAACTGTGGTGGCTGTTGTTGTGATGTTTGAGCAACATAACAAACCTGACCTTAATTTCGTGGTTGGTTACGTTAAACTCGTGATTAATGCAAGTGGTGTAGTTAAATTTTGAAAATATTTAGCAAGACAATTAGTGTAATTAACAAATACTATGGCCCTATCCGACAAACTTTTCAAAAGATCACTCACCTTTCCTTTCCTTACAATATCTCCATCAGAGACTGTGCACACACAGATAGCAGAAATTAACTTACTCCGTCTGTGCAATACGTACGACTCAATTAGTACGCTAATGGTAATGATAATTTAGAAAATTATGAATAGTAGGATTTTTAACATCAAGTGACTGGCAAATGGGTGCAGTCCAACCACTATAGTCAGTATCTAATAAAAATGAATTCACTCAAGCAATTATGAAATTTAAGTAAATCAGTCTTAATTGATGCTATGCATACGGCAATTGTACCAGTTTGGTTCTTTATAGGATAGATGTGGCGGTAGCTATTATTGTTGAACTCAGTGCAAAACGAAATAGAAAAATTGTTCTTTAAGTCAACTGTCTGTTATCTTCTACCATCAATATTAGCAAAATTGTCTCTAACAATTAATGACACTCACTTGATTGTAAAATTGTGTAGAAAAATTATTCATACATTATTGAGGATTGTCATATTAATTATAGTTGTTCAAATAAGATAGCACTGTACTGTCTAATGTTCTTGTATTTTAACAAAACTTAAACATGCATTCACAGTAAATTACAACCAATAGCATTTAACTTATTTATCAGTCCAGCGAGGAGGTACTCTGCAGTCATATAAATGGTACATAAATTCATACAGAAATCATTTTGATGGTGGCTCCTCCTTTGGCAGCTTGCTAGCAGTTCGCCGTGATGCTTCGTGAATCGCGTAATTAATCACGACCGTTAGCGTCCGCGATGACGCTGCCGCGTTTCGGACGTCTGGGGCGGTTGCCGAACACGTAACGAATTTCTGCCTCAGTAGAACGAACGAATAAATGTTTCATTAAGATCAACTCTTGCTTCACTTATGTTCACTGGTTTCACATCAACTTTCATATAGTTGCACTTATAACAAATTATAACTTTCACTTTGTTCGGCTTTATTGCTTATATTGTTTGAGCACTCCGCGGACCGCGTACGAACATCTGATCTACGTCACGGGGCGGCAGATACTGCTGCCTGCCTGCTCTCTCCCAGGCGAGCGCTGCTATACAATCTCTGATCTAAGGAGCCCGGTCGATTACTATTCAGATCGATATTTGATCTCGTTTACAGAGAAGTATTTTACTTTGACAAATTAAGCATAACAAGTAATCACAGTCATATATAAAACGTACAAAGTGCAAATAAAATAAAATAATATATACATAAACAATTACAATACAGATGATAAATAAATGACAGAAAATGTTCACAGTTAAGTTACGTACATACATTATGCATCACGATAATTAATTAAGTCACATGAGAAGATAATTACTACATTTCGCTATAAACAGGTTCAAACGAATAAAGCCGGCCGCGGTGGCCGAGGGGACTGAGGCGCTTCAGTCACGGTCTGCACGGCCACTACGGTCGGGGGTTCGAATCCCCCCTCGGGCATGGATATTTGTGCCGTCCTTAGTATAAGGTAGTTGATAAGTAGTTTGTAAGTTTAGGGACTGATGACCCCGTAGTTAAGTCCCATAAGCTTAACAAACATTTGAATTTGAAACGAATAAAATGTTTCAAAATGAAGCTCATTCCTCGTTATAATGTAAGGCTTACTTTAAGGGTTACCTTACAATGTTTTAAAAGGTTTATTTCATGCTTGATACTTAGTACAATCAATTATCTAAGCACTTTTAATTTCGATGCACATGAATTACGAAAAACATTTGCTACGTCACTAACCATTATAGGATCTTTGGTTTTCATCTAAAGTTTCTTTACAAGTGAAATGCTAAAATCTGTTCACGCTCACGTCTTTAATAAATTTTTAAAAATCACAGTCTAAACGAATTAGTTCAAGCTGCAGCTAGTTTTGCAAATGTTCAAATGTCGTAGTCGATCATTTGCCTTTCCCACGACTGTCAAATTAAATCAAATGTTTGTAGAGCTTATGGGACTTAACTACGGGGTCATCAGTCCTTAAACTTACAAACTACTTATGAACTAGCTAACACTAAGGACGGCACAAATATCCATGCCCGAGGAGGGATTCGAACCCCCGACCGTAGCTAATTTTGCGACGAGGACTTTTCGAAGTCAGTCAGAATGGCCCTTTTATTCTGGTAGCCAGTATTACGTGAGTAATTCTGTACGGCGCCCTCCAGTGACGCATTCCGGATGTGCCGTATTGGCGAGACAATTTAGTTACAGATGTGATTACCTTTAAGGTCACAGTGTTTCTAGAAACAGTTGCGTCAGTGCATCGCTGAATGTCAGAGAGACACACGCACACTGGTAAACGTGGAGGCGAGTGCAGCGAGTGTCGGCTGTCGACAATCGATAGCTCGCTGCCCGCTGTGGGCTCCGCGAGGCAGAACGAGTCTTCATTAGCGTGCTGGCGTGTGAGCGACGCAGACGGCTGTGGGCGGCCATGCGTGGCGGAAGCGTTGCGTACTGCTCCACGCTCATCTCCGTGGCTTCACTGGGGTGAAGGGGTGGGGGCAAGATTAAAGCTCTGTACAGGGAAAGTATTACCACAGTTCCTTTTGGATCTGTCTTGATCTCTAAATGGCAAGAACAGCAGATGGTGACTGCAGAAGAATGGCTTACCACAAGGAAGTGTACTTTCTCCGATCTTGTACAACGTGTACACTAATGACCAACCTATTCCTCAAGATACACGATTGTTCATATATGCTGATGAAACAGCTGTGGCTATCCAGGGATCCAGTTTTGTTGAAGTATCCCAAAAACTATCCAGTGATCTTGAAGAACTTGCTCAATACTACGATGCCAATCACCTAAAGCCAAACCCTTGTAAAACACAAGTATGTGCTTTCCATCTACGCAATAGAGATGCTGGAGTTGATCTTGACGTTACGTGGCAGGGTAAGAAGTTAGAAGACTGTCCAACACCTAAATACCTTGGTGTTACACTTGACAGAACGCTCTCCTTCAAACAATATTGCCGAAATACGAAGGCCAAAGTTTGCTCCAGAAATAACATCATCCGCAGGCTGACAAACTATGAATGGGGAGCTCAACCATCAGTACTGAGAACATCAGCACTTGCTCTATGTGTCTCAGCATCAGAATATGCAGCACCACTATGGGATGCATCCGCCCACACTAAACAGGTTGATATAAGTGTCAAGTATGAGCATTGTTACAGGCTGTCTCAGACCCACACCAACAGATAATATGTACCTCCTTGCTGGAATTGCCCCACCCAGGATAAGAAGGCAGGTGGCAGCAGACGCTGAGAGAACAAAGAAAGAGAATTATTACCGACACCTATTGAATGGGCACGTCACTCAGGCTCGGAGGCTCAAATCTCGAAACAGCTTCATCGCAAGAGCTAAGATCCGTGACGCTTCGAAGGAAGTTAACAGAGTCTGTAAATGGACGAATAAACAAAGCGGACTGCCAATAACACCAAAAGAGGAAATGGCACCTGGAAACTAGCTTCCCTATACAGTTTGGAGAACACTAAACAGGATGAGGGCTGGTGTACCCAGATGTAAAACTAATCTGCACAGGAGGGGCCTGCTGACTAACGATGACGATGCTCTTTGTGAATGCGGAGAGGTTCAGGACGAGGCACATCTGCTTACGTATCGACTATTGCCGGAGCCCTGCAGTTTCAGTGACCTGCTACAAGCCAATGACAAAGCCGTGGCGGTGGCTAAGTATTGGAAAATAGTTAGTATAATTTTGTTACAAGGATTAGTAAAATATTAATTGATGTACGTAATACGGAAATTTATGTAAAAATACCTGACTTTAACCGTTTCAGTGGTATAAAGGACAACTTCGTCATTAACAAATATTTAATAATATTTGTAAATTTGCAGCTTATTCCGCTGAAAGTAAGTGGAATATAAACATAAGACTATCATAAATTTCTTTTATGGTCTGTTAATATGACAGGCGGTTTTTTCAGATGTTTCACTGCGGTGTGGAATCTAATCATTCGCCCATTTTTACACCTCACTAGTCTTTCTTATACGCGCATATTCTTTTGAGTGTAATTACTTCAGCTTGAAAAGCCAATATTTTGAATATTCTTGCCGTCTGTGGTTCATATGCAGCAACAATTGTGGAATTGGGCTCTTTTTTCGTTGCATTTGTCGTTTTATTGCCGCGTCTGTGACGTTTTTCCTTCAGCTACAGCTGTGGTGGCTGATTTGGTACGTTAAATACTGTAGTTATTGCAAGTTTCCTACGTTCCACCCTCAACGATTTTACAGGAGTTGCAGTGAAGAAACGTTAACGTTCTTGTGTGGAAAGCAAGGTCTTTCTGCCAAAGGACAGCTTTCCTGATGTTTCCTAGTCATTTTTCTATTTTTAATAGTAAATGAAAATATTCAGTTAAAGCCTGTAGGTTAGAAGATGAATGTAAATAAACTGTCATGTACAGTACCGTTTCATACCCTATCACGGATCTTAGGAAACTTAAGAAAGACAAATGTAGAGCTATTTTTAAGTTATTACCTATTCTATGAAACTTCATGCGTTCCCTAATGTAAATGGTATGTTAAAATCAATATAAACGATACTATTCGCACTCGTTCAATATCGTATTCCGAAGTGTAGCTTTCCGCCCGCATGGAGCGTTGCTGTCGCAGTGTATAACAAAATTTTGTGGGAGTGTCGTGACTGTATATGTTAGACTGTGGTATTACACACTGACTGCTACCATTTTCCCAGCGCTTAGAATATTTATCAGCCGATTTTGAGAAATATATTCGATGAAAAGATTTATTTTTTTCGCGTCTTATGGTGCGATATTAGCGCTCGATACTGGTCTGACTTTCTATTCTTTATTCCGCATAGTTACTGTGCTATATCCGATTAAGTAAGCTACTGCGTAAACTTTCGAAGAGTTCGCAGACGAGAAATCGCATTGCGCACACTTTGCGTATGGTTGATTTATCACATACAAAGCTGCGGGCGAAATGCAGCTAAGATATCTAAATTTTATTTAAGGTTGAATAGGCAAAGAACTATCCAGAATTCTTTACCCCTGAACTCTGTGAAAGAAAAAGACATCTGTTTGTGGTGAAAATTTTACATTTTGTTTTTTCTTAAAAACCGTTTCCAAAAACTGCTTTAATTCCCATGTAAATACATTGACGTTATTGATGTGGTGTTCAGTACGGAGACTGATATGATGCAGCTCTCCACACTACTATATACTAAGCAAACATCTCCATCTGCACATAAGAACGGTAACTGACATCTATTTCAACTTGTTTACTGTATTTTTTGTTTAAAGCGTGTGTACTTTCTCTGCCAGTCAATTTGAAAATGACAGTATTTGACAAAACTAGAAGGTACGTACGTACAACACGTAAAATATTTATCTCGATCAAAAACTCACTATCATATTGATAAACTGGAGCACGAAAACAAAACATAGGACGGAGTGCACTAGGCAGTCCGCTACAATTTCTAAAATGAGAAACGCCACCATATCAAAGAATGCGGGGAAATTTTTGAATGTCTGCATAGAAAATTAAGTTAGCAGTACTCGATGAACTTACAAGATACTGATATACATGTAAATGGTGTAGAATCAATTGTCATCGATATTCTGATTTCATTGCCGAAACCCGAATCGAATACCCTCTGTTCAATTCAAAAGCGATTAGACAACTTCGTCGATTATTTCTTGATTTTGTGTATAGGTAAAAGTGTCACGTTTCCAGAAAAACTGTGAAATTTGATAAAAGTTTCGTGATTTCGCGCTTTGTGAAAAACAGTTGCCCGTATCGATAGAACCCGAGATATATCACCCTGAGGAATTTCGAATTCGCACGCACTGTATGCGAACATATTAATAGCGTGTGCGATATGATAAATTTAATTTTTGCCGTAATTAAACGAAGTGCTTGACGGAATACAATAACCGTCTTAACAGTGGGAAAAGAAGAATCGAAGTAAGTACTTACATATGATACGACATTGTCACAGCAGGTTAGTAACACTGTAATAATACATAATGTGCAGAAAAAAGATATATTGGGATAATCACTCTGTATTAGTAAATGTAAGGCTCTAATTCACGTATTTAAAACATGATATTTTTGGGAAGCATGAAAGCATCAAGGGCAACCAGCTGTTATTGTCTATGCCTGCTGTGTACGTAATTCGTTTATCGATTCTGTTTCTCAGTAACACAATTTATATATATATATATATATATATATATATATATATATATATATATATATATATCAATTCCCGATACCCTTCCTCGGTTGTTACATACGCCCTAAACGGATGTTTAAATGTGACGAGATCTCATTATTTATATGCGCAACATCACCTACACCAAGCAAATGTTTTATCGTAATTAGCATTACACCACAAACCCTATTTACCTTCGTTTACCATGCTTCATTGTCCATGAATCGTATTGCGTCACTGACATACAAGTACTTTATTTCTCTCACTTTAGAAAACATAATGTAGTAATAGGTTTTAACACGTGTAATCATTTGGGAAAATTCCTCCGCCATAGTATTGACAGGAAGGGAATTAAAAAACCTGTTAATAAATTTTGTTATGGTAGAGTATACAAGATTAAATGTGGGACATGTGACAATTTCTATATAGGGCAAACAGGAAGGGAATTTAAAATACGATACGGAGAACATAGCTACCCAATCATGGCAGTGCACTAAGTACCCATTTGCGTCAAAATCATCGTCAACTTGTTAATATCGAAAACAATTTGCAAATTTTTCATTACGAGAATAAAAGCACATGTTTAAATATTTTGGAAGATTTAGAAATTTTTGTGCATAGATACATCTTGAAGGATCACCTGCTAAACGAACAAGTTAGCAGCACAAGGGACTGGCTTTTCCAAATTTTCGAAGCAACATTTTTCAGTAATTAATTTTGAGGATTTCACTTTTTTTTTGCAAATATGAGATTTATTTTATTTTTGATATTTGTTTAAAATGATGCATTTTATTTTGAGCTTGTATCTTGAATAAATAAGGCAACTATTCAGCCTCTAACTTCCATGGTACATAATAATTTCCCATAGTATCTTTATTTTCTAATATATATATATATATATATATATATATATATATATATATATATATATATATATATATTAATAACAACTTATGTTTATTCTTATTTGTCAATACATAACAACAGTATTTTATGTGACAAATTTGAATACATCAAAACTAAATTTATATAATGTCGGTATGTAATTCCAAATTATGTAAAACTACAAAAAATATTTCATATGTTAATTGTAAATTGCAAATAATTTTGTGTATATACTTAATTGGCTGTATATTTATCTTATTGAAAGATCACCAGATGATGGGCTACGCCCGAAACATGTTGTGAATTGAAAATTAATAATCTGCTAATAACATCTTTTGATTATTAAAGCAATCTCTAGCAATTTTAGAATCATTATTAAAATGTTACAATGAAGGTTGCATACCTCTACCAACACTTACAGTCTGAAAAAGAATTTCCAGCTTGTTGGTGTGATTCAAAATATATATTTAAAAGTATCGCATTTCGGTTTCGTTCAAATGCCTGACCATCAACAGTGCAGATTCGAGTCCTTAAGGACTCATGTACACAGCATAAAACATTTGGACAGTCTAATTCTTAAAATATACAAATAAAAAGGCGACTCTGGTGCATGTCACCAGTTTAAACTTGTAAGTTGTAACTTGTAACTCGAATCTACACTGATGAAGTTCAAGCATTTGTACGAAACCGATATGCCATACTTTCAAATAAATATTTTATATAATACCACCAACCGGGGAATTTGTTATTTCATGATAACATTGTGGTGGTCTGGCACACAGTCCATCATGGAGTCGACATACAATTCTAATAAATGTCTGCAAAGTGGAAGAAATATGTTGACTGTGTCATGCAGTCGACTGTCTTAAATTATCGATTTGCTTATTTCATTCAGCGGATATTGAATTGAATATCATGTGCTACAGACGATTTAGAGCTGTTTTATCATTTGTGAAAGCTTTTTATACAAATTTTATAATAATAGGTGCAGATTTAAACAAATGTTCTCTTCAAATAACTAATTATAATAACGACCTAAGTGCCCGTGAGAGAAGATAAACATTAAAAAAGTTACCTCATGTAACTAATCCTTAAAATTCACGGGATTTAGAAAAATGTGGTAACGCTTTCATTTTGGAGTTCAAAAAGACAACAGCGCAGTGTGGTTAAAATACGTACTGTGTTGTGGGATTTGGCTATTGTAGAGAGTTAATCAATATTACTCCTAGTAAGAGCAGAACTAAATTCATTCTGTGATGTTAGTATCAAGATATCGCAGAGAACGAATAGCTTTCTATTCGCAGGTTCAAAATTATCATCTACATATCTTAAATATTGTAGAATGTTGCACACTTTGTTATGTAATATGTTCCTCGTGGAACACACTACTGTTACTTACTGGACATTTAGCATCAGAGTTTTCTCTGCAATTTTAGCCTGATTCATTTTCTTAGAGGTTGACTTTTTCCTTTCAGAATTTGTACTTGTATATAGAAATAGCAGAAAAGTCGAGTGATTGTGTTTTATTGTACAATATCCGCGCGGTTCCATTGCGCCAGATGCTTAGTATTTAAAGCTCTGCTTTTAATTATAATTTTCGAACAATTTCATTTATCCGCTTCATATGCGATTATAACTTGGTACTCTTCATAATAATGAAAAAAAGACTCACTACTCATACTTAAATGTCCTCCCTTCATCCTGTCTACAGTCTTTGTCTGAGCGAAACTAGACAGACCAAGCAACTGTGTGTATGACTAGAAATTCCATTATGTTACCGAAGCAGTGGAATTTCTGTAATATAGGAACTTCTACCGCGAACTGGCATCAGTTAGCCAACTAAACTGAATGTAATTTCCACCCTGGTAGCGACCTACATAGCAAATATATCCACGCATTCCATAAAGACAAAGGCGACCGCGGTATACTAGTGAGAGAGGGCCTCTGAGCTTGATCTTACTGCGTGATGTCTGTTGTTAAAATAGAAGACTATAACAGCCAATTTTCACTATGTATTTGGAGGTATATATGGACTATAATAAGTTTGACTGCTTCTCAGTAGTAAAGGCTTCTTTGAGAATTGAAATGGTTCACTATAGGGCAGATATGAAACGAAGTTATTCTGCACTGCGGATTAACAATTCAATTACTATTAGTGCATAACCTTCTATCATGTCAAAGAAGAGTATGAAACATTCACTGTGTCTTCATCTGATAGTGAGTCATTCTTACCAATAAATTAGTAAATAAATAAAAGGGAAGAAATTAAATTTATAACGTTAGCAGAACAATGGGCCCTCAGATTTTGTGCCAATAGATAATATAAATAAATATTGTTTGCAGACACAGTGCTGAACTCGTATTGTAAGATCAGTTTACATCCATGAACCTAACAATAAATTACTCAGAAAAAAGTAACAACCAGTAGTCCCATTATTAAAATGTAACACTTAAGTTTCATTATGTTATTTTAAATTTTAGATACTTTACGAAATATTGATTAACTTTTGGAATTTTCTTTTGAAATAAACAGATATTGCACGAAATAACTGTTATTCGAGAATGAAACTTTCACTCTGCAGGGGAGTGGGCGCTGATATGAAACTTCCTGGCAGATTAAAATTGTTTGCCGGAACTGGGACTCGAACCTGGGATCTTTGCCTTTTCGAAAGTTCGAATCCTCCATTGGGCATGGGTGTATTTGTTTTTCTTCGCCTAAGGTAGTTTAAGTAGTTTGTAAGCCTAGGGTCTGGTGATCAGAGTAATTAAGTGTTGTGGCATAAAGTCAGCGCAACACGCCAGACGTAAGAGAATGATGTGTTGAAGGCATCGATCGACCGAAACCCAATCACAAGCAGGCGCTGCACATCCTGGAGGGAGTAACCGAAGATGCGCGCCCTCTACAAGCGGCTATATCTAGGCCGACATACGTCTGGACGCCCGTCAGTTACTATTCAGGAATCCGGCAATTACTAGGGAGAACTCGTCAGCTACTATACAGAACTCAGGCAGTTACTAGGCAGCTACGAAATCTGAACATGGCTACGAACTTAGCAGTTACTAGGTCTTAGCGCAGCTAGTATCATACGGACGACGCCACGAGAAGTAAGAAGATAGAAGAAACAGACACATGTTCTAAAGTTCAGTATTATACTTTTCAGTCAATAAATATCTTGTAATACTAACTACAGCAATGTTTTAGATGTCAAAGGATCCTGCACCAGTACCTTTATTGACAACCAGACCGGGACGGCACCGAGCGAGGTGGCGCAGTGGTAACCCACTGGACTCGCGTTCGGAAGGGTGGTGGTTCAAATCCACCTCCGACCATCCAGATTTAGGTTTCTCGTGATTTCCCTAAATCACTCCAGGTAAATGCTGGGATGGTTCCTTTCAAAAGGCACGGCCGATTTCCTCCCCCCAACCTTTCCCAAAAATCCGAGCGTAGGCTCCGTCTCTAATGACCACACTGTCGACGGGACGTTAAACTCCAAGCTTCCTTCCTTCTACCTTTTCAGAGCGGGACAAGTAAACAACAAAAAGGCGACCAGGTCACAACATTAAGTAGTATAGATTTACAAAAATTCAATTTTTTAACAACAGGTACCGACCAGCCGTCAATGGATGTGGTATGGAGGGGGACGTGTATTGTGTATTGTGTCGGATTATGTGTCCTGAGCCGCTACTTCTTAGTCCCATAGCTTCTCAGTTGGCCTCATAACGGCTGGGTGCACCCCGTTTGCCAACAGTGCTCATTAGACCCGGAAGGTAACTCATCCAAGTGCTAGCCAAGCCCGAAATTGCTTACTTTCAGTGATCTAGCGGGAAGCGGTGTAGCCACTGCGGTATGACTTTTGGTCTAGCTTAACTACTTGTTAGTCCAATTTTGAACAGTACAGTTGCGGTTGTACGTGACTCGGACTGAACAATGTCTGGGTAGCTTCCAGATATCTGCTCGCTGGTGACGCAGTTTCCGAACACTGTGGACTGCTTATTTGTGGGATTGGAGCTGACGTGGAGATAACGTCAGGGATGCGTTCAGAAGAGGAGAATTTGTTGGCCAATAGATCGACACGAGTTCGCTAGAATGTTTCAAAAAACCTGAAGCGAGATCCTAGACTTGTGGTGTGGACAGTTGTCGTATTGGATCATGCGGTCGAAGTCGTGACATACATCGTACATGATGGGATTCAGATGATCCGCAGGAACATTCACTTCATCCACAAGCTGTAATGGTGGCTTCTCTTATTACCATATTTCCCATGTCAACCATAAGATTATTCCCACTGGGCTGTCTGCGTGACATGTTTCGAGTATCCGTTCGCTGGGATATTGCCGTATCCTGATATGGCCACGACCTGATGAAATGAGAAACGTGGTTCCTCCAACCAGGCGACACATTTTAAGTGATCCACCAAACAATAGCAAATATCCAATCAATATTGAACTGGAATTCACCACGTCGTTGGATCAGTATGAGAACACGTGTGGGTCGCTTACTGTAGATCCAAATCTTCAGTAATTTGCAAAGAATGGTGTGCACTGAAACACTTGTGACTATAGCAGAATTGTCTTTGTCGACAAATTCGCCAACAATTCTACTTTAACATTTGGTCATGGCTCTGATAGTCACGTTCATTAATAGAGATCGCCGTCTACCCGTCTTTGAAGTGTGGGCATGCTACCATTCTTCAGGTTCAGTGACGGACACCCTTCTTTAGATGGTGGGCACGCTTCCGAACACCATGTTCAGTGGTGGCGATCGTCGTGTGCCTGTCTTTATAGAGAGGGCACGTCTCCGATCGCAAAGATCAGAGTTGAGGCACGGACCTTGTCACCTTTAACTACTTTCGATTGATACTAATGATAGCTAGAAGGTAAAGGGTCGACGAGATTTGCCATTTCTGCGCTCTGTGTTACCAGACACAATGCCATAACAACCTGTCCTTTATAAAAGTCGCTGATGTCTTTGGATATGCCAATTGGCATACCATATTGACTCTCAGATGATGTCACGTTAGTCTCTGCTTCTCTTACATATTCTGATTACCGTGTCACGTGACCGCAACGCCACCACGTTGCATTTAGTCTCACGATAGTGACTGGTTATACCGTTAACACGACACAAATTTGCAGTTAGACTTATGTTAAAGTGAGACAAATAATTTGGAAAGAGATATTTTGAAACCCTATGAAACAAGATATCCTCATTTTCTAACCTTCTCGACTTTTTTTGAATCACAAACCTTTTCATTTTGTTCTCACTTGCATAGAAATCGGGAATGTTTATTTGGAAATTGTAATTCACCTTCCGTCATCGAGTGCACGTGCTTGGTCTTTCGAGCTAGGCAAGGGACCACACGTTCAATTTGCTGTTTAGTGTCCACTTGAAGGAGGCAACGAAGCGTAACTACTTTCTTAAGTTTACTCGAAGTTGTTTTAGGACTGAAATCGTAAAAACGTACAGCACTTTCGTGTGGGTTCATTCGCCTTTTGCGATGTCAACTTCGGTCGTGCTGTTGCCGTAATTACGTACTTATAACTGAAGGGCAAGCATCTAACGTTACTACTTTCCTAAACTGTTATTTGAGTGGTCGGTAATAACAAGCAAGTCTTCCGAAAGACTGTTCTTTCACTAACAGCTTTCGTGGACAGTGTAACGTCTAAAATGTTTTTTCAGGCATTCAATGCCGGAAGCTCGTTGTCTGGAACACGTGAAGTTGTGCTACCGTTATTCGACATATTCACTTCGCGAAGCTGAATACATTTCTCGAAATGTTTCACGCGGCGTATTCTCTGGTGGTTAGCAGTAACAGATCAGAACAGATCTACACTTCCTGACTCCTCTTTTCGGAAACACTGCTTCCAAACTTTTTGGGCAAAGAGCGTTTCGGAAATTTGAAAATGGTGGATAGAGTAGTGATTCTTTCATTGACTGAAAGTTGCTGGAAAGCGATCTAAGTTCCACAACTTTAAATCGGATCACGTTTAAAAATAATACCATTAAGAAAAACCTCAGTACTGAACATTCACTGATCACAACAATTAGGGGAACAGTTGAAACATCTAGGTTCTGAAGTATTGTCAACGGCAGAATGTACTAAAGTGGTTCGACGTATTTCTGTCGGTTCTACGAAGTGGAGACAACAACGTTACGGCAACTGATAGTGGTAATAACACAAAATTGTTGCAGAGGGGGTTGTTGTTGACTTAGGTTTATTATATCAAACCAATTACATAAGTAGTTGTGTTCAGATTGAGTAGACAGCAAGTAATGCCATGCGAAGACTGGAAGTAGGACAGACACAGAGGGAAATGATTGCAGCTATTGGAGTGTCACAAAGTGTGATTTCCAGGTACTTGCCGCGATTTCAGACAACAGGAAACGTTAAAAGAAGGCAAGGCCAAGGTCGTCCACGGGTAACATCGACAAGAGATGACCGTTATCTCCAGTTAACAGCCCGTTGAGAGGGGTGGCTGAATGCAACTCAGCTCTAATGCATCCTCCAGGCAGCAACAGGACACTCAGTATCAACACAAACAGTCCATAATCGTCTTCGGGAATGTGGCCTCTACGCACGGAAGACTATGTTGTTGGGTTGGTATGTTCTTCAGTCCGGAGTCTGGTTTGATGCAGCTCTCCACCCTACTCTATCCTGAGCAAGCCTTTTCATCTCCTCATAAGAACGGCAACCCACATCCACTTGAATCTGCTTACTATACGCGTCTCTTGGTCTCCCTCTGCGATTTTTACCCCACACAATTCCCTCCAGTGCTAAATTTACGATTCCCCGATGTCTAAGTATGTGTCCTACCAAGCGATCTCTTCTTTTAGTCACGGTATGCCAAAAATTACTTTTCTCGCCAATTCTGTTCAGTACCTCTTCATTAGTTATGCGATATACCCACCTAATCATCAGCACTCTTCTGTAGCACCACATTTCGAAAGCCTCTATTCTCTTCCTGTCCGCACTGCTTATCGTCCATGTCTCACTCCCGTACAAGGCAACACTCCACACAAATGCCTTCAGAAAAGACTTCTTTACCCTTAAATTAATATTCGATGTTAGCAAATTTCTCTTTTTCAAAAATGCTTTTCTTCCCATTGCCATTCTGCATTTTATATCCGCTGTACTGCGACCATCGCATGTTATTTTACTACCCAAGTAACAAAACTCATCTACCACCTTCATTGTTTCGTTACCTAATCTAATTCCTTCAGCATCGCCTGATCTTCTAAGACCACATTCCATTATTTTTGTTTTGCTCTTGTTAATGTTCATTTTATACGCTCTCTTCAACACACTGTCCATTCCATTCAACTGCTCTTCCAGGTCCTTTGCTGTCTCTGACAGAATTACAATGTCATCAGCAAAACGCAATGTTTTAATTTCTTACCCCTGAACTTTAATCCCTATTCCAAATTTTTCCTTGCTTTCCTTCACCGCTTGCTCGATGTACAAATTGAGCCATTAAACCAATGAAATCTTTTACCCTCATAAACTGGGTGGAGGATATCAAGATTGGAATGTGTTATGAAATGTTTGTAAATCTGAGGAACTTAACTACGTTGGTCATCAGTCCCTAGCGCTACAAACTACTTATAGTAACTTAAAGTAACTTATGCTAAGGACAACACAAACACCCGAGCCCGAGGGAGGACTCGAACCACGGACAACGAACGCCCGCGCGCACCGCAGCAGGGCACCTTTGTGCTCACGGCTGCTCTGACGCGGTTATCATGATTCTAGTCGTAACAAATGGCGCCGGGTTCTGTTCATAGATGATTCAAGGTTTTATGCGGTCCCTCTTGTAGAGAGAACGTGGATCTCGGAACAATCCTGCTTATGTACAGGATATATCACCACATTATGGTGGTGGACGAATGGTGTGGGCAGGAGTCAGTATTGCCAGACGTACGGACCTCTTATGTCGTTCAGAATATTACTGTAATTGCTAAGAGGAATAAAGACAAGATGCTTCGACCCTTTGTTATACCCTACGCTGGTGCCTTAGGGCTCCTTCTGGTAAATATTAACGGTCGTCCCCACAGAGCGGCACTGGTGGACAACATGCTTGAAACTGAGGAAATCGTCGGCCGCGGTGGCCGAGGACACTGAGGCGCTCCAGTCACGGTCTACCAGGCCACTACGGTCGGGGGTTCGAATCCCCCCTCGGGCATGGATATTTGTGCCGTCCTTAGTATTAGCTAGTTCGTAAGTAGTTTGTAAGTTTAGGGACTGGTGACCTCGTAGTTAAGTCCCATAAGCTATACAAACATTTGAACATTTGAACTGAGGAAATTGAACGAATGGAGTGGCCAGCTTGTTCACCGGACTTAAAACCGTTTCAGCATGTCTGGGATGCACATGGCGGCCGCATTGCAGCCAGATCAGCACCTCCCAAAACAGTTGCAGAGATGGATATTGCACTCATGGAAGACTGGCCGAATATTCCTATAGTTTCATACTGTCCGTGTCACTAAGTTTTCAACAGTACTAGCTGTGCGTGGTGGTCGTACACTATATTAGAGGGAATAGAAAATAATTTTTTCACTATTATGGTGGTCCCTTGGTGCCTTGCTCTAGGTAAACGCCATGCAAACGTCAAGTAAAGTGTTGATGCAGAAAAATGTGGGACTGCATCACACACAGATTACAATTGTAACCAATATCTGTATTAAATACGTTGCCATATGTATATTGTGTGTGATATCTCATCTGATCCCGTAATTGTTTTGTTTAATAAAATATTTTACCTGTCATGGTCCCTTGTAATGATATGACTAAAACGTTTTTCGTGAGGATTACGATTTGAGGCGTAAGCCTTCAGGGCTAATTTAAGGCGGGTAAACAAAAAGAAACCTGCTGGCGTCAAATCGAGAATAATGAGGGTGTGGTAGCAAAGTCTAGCGAGAAAGTTGAGGACGTGGGTGACAGTGTGTGGACGGGAATTGTGCTAAAGTTATTTCCACTGTCCACTCCGGTAAAGTTCTGGCAGAACCCGCTGGATGCGTTGCAGCAGCCGTTTCAGAACTCCCTCGTAAAGTTCCGCGTTGATAGTATGACACTTGGGTACGAATTCATGATGGATCAAGCACCATGTGGCAATGACACGAGTTCTCACACTGACTCTGTTAGCTGGGTCTGAACGTGTACCACCGCTTCACTGCAGTGCTTTCCACGATACTAGCGCTTGTTGACATGTCTCTCAATATGTATGCGCGGGCATTTTATCCTGCCCAGCGCGGTTTATAAAATATGGGACCATTCACCGAAATTTTCTGACGAATCAAATGTTCAAATGTTTGTATAGCTATGGGACTTAACTACGGGTTCATCAGTCCCTAAACTTACAAACTACTTATGAACTAGCTACGGCTAAGGACGGCACAAATATCCATGCCCGAGGGGGGATTCGAACCCCCGACCGTAGTGGCCGTGCAGACCGTGACTGGAGCGCCTCAGTCCCCTCGGCCACTGCGGCCGGCTCTGACGAATCTTGTGTACGATTTGTTCTGCATTGGCCAACACAAATCACTGGAGAAATGCCTGATCTCTCAGAACTGCAAAGTGGCCCACTCGATGGTGCCAGTTTGCATGAGCATTTTGTGGTGAAAACGGCTGCACTGTTTAATGTTTTACTAGAGGCAGTATGCTCAAGAATGACAACAGGCACAAAACAAGGTAAAACATCACTGACGGAGGGGAATAGTATACGAAATCCGAAGATAGGTGCCAACAACCGATAAAGATTAAGAACTATTATGGTCAGACAACATAAAATGCCACTGAAAAACCGCAAAACTCAATACAAAGTTGAGTTATAACGTTTCGTACAAAAAACAGTACCGCTGTGACTTAACAATTATGGAAGGGCTCCTTAATAGAGGACGACAATGCAAAGCTGCGAATAAGTGTTGCCACGATGGTAATACCAGGACACTTTGATGACAGGAAATACTAGGTTCGTTTTATTCATGTTGGATGTGTTTGAACTCCGTGACTGTTCCTAATACAGGGTTGAGAATAAAATCCTCTAACAGTCACATTAGAGATCGTATTATTTATTTATGACACGACCGGTTTCGAGCTTGTGCCCATCTTCAGGTGCTTCAAACATTCAGAATTTTACATGTGTATCATGTTGGTGGATTGCAGTTTAATATTGCATCCAAATTGCGATTGTCCAGGTGACGTACTTTTTACACACCTTTTCGTACACACTTTCCTTTGATTACCTCCTTACTCTTTTTTCTATTCTGCTTGTAAGTTTTTAGTAAAATTTATCATCATCACTACACAGAAATGTGAGCTCACACCATATAGTTTGTTTATGTTTGTATCCAATTATATAAGAAAGTGTGCAATGCATGTGAACTCACACCATGCACTTTGTTTATATTTGTTTCCAAGCAGAATAGAAATAAGTGTAAGGAGGTTATCAAAGGAAAGTGTGTACGAACGTAGGCTTTGGCGGTCATTATTGTGAACGTTGAAAGTCTTCTGAGCTATTTGCCGCGTCATGATGATAAAATCTTTCCAACGTTTCGGATCCGTTGCGCCGGCCGCGGTGGCCGAGGGGACTGAGGCGCTCCAGTCACGGTCTGCACGGCCACTACGGTCGGGGGTTCGAATCCCCCCTCGGGCACGTAATTTGTGCCGTCTATAGTGTTAGCTAGTTCATAAGTAGTTTGTAAGTTTAGGGACTGATGATCCCGTAGTTGAGTCCCATAAGCTATACAAACATTTGAACATTTGATTTTGGTCCGTTGCAGGAGCCTTCCGCAGGGAATACTGACTTGTTTCCTCCTTGTACTAGTCTTATAAAGCGTGTACTATTCTAACAGTTTAATTTTGAACGGTGTTTGCATCACCAAGGCGGTGAGAGTTTGTAGCCGTCTTCTCTGTTCATGTCGTAGGGGTGTTTACTGACTTCGATTGATTCACGAATTTCTCTCTTCGTTTCCTGTTTTCCACCAATAGGAATCACCGATGCAAACACCAATAAAGCGGATCTTCCTTTCCTAATTCCACTTATCAGAAACAGCAATGCAAACACCAATCAAAATTAAACTGTTAGGACAGTACACGCTTTATAAGACCAGAACAATGAGGAAACAAGTCAGTATTCCCTGAGGAAGGCTTCTGCAACGGATCCGAAACGTTGGAAAGATTTTATTATCATGACGGGCAAATAACTCAGAAGAATTTTAACGTTAAAGGAAAGTGTGTTCGAAAAAGTGTGTAAAAACTGCGTCACATGGACAATCGCGATTTGGATGCAGTATTAAATTGAACTCCACAGACGTGCTACACATGTAATATTCTGAATGTTTTAAGCACTTGAAGATGGACATAAGCGCGAAACCGGTCGTGTCATAAGTAAATAATACGTTCTTTAATGTGGCTGTTAGTGGATTTTATTCTCAACCCTGCAATACTGGGTGCGTCTGGAACGTTCGGTTAATGGTCTCACACTTTACAAACCGCGCATACACATTGTGGGCCATGTCAACAAGCGGTCCCGTATCGTGCAATGCACTGCAGTGAAGCGGTGGTACACGATGCGACCCAGCTAACAGGATCGCTGCAACATGTAACGCAATATAAAAGATCGGAGCGATACGTTAACATCAAGTTTTGTTCCAAATTTGACAAAACGGTGACGGAGACCTATGAAAAGATTGTGCAAGTGTTGAAGCAATGAGTAGAAACTATGTCTGAGAGGTTTCGGAGATGGAACAATACGTGACGTTAGTGCATCGAGCGATTCCCCAAGAAGAGTTTGCTGACAGTTTCCAACAGCTGTTACTATTAAGACCAGTAAAGGTATTTTGTTAGTAACTATTGTTTCCTGTATTTCATGAGACAAGTCACCCAACTTTTCAGACGCAATTTTGTATGTAATATGATTAACGATAGCAATATTACTACCTACAAACAACTGGATTTGTGCATCGTAAAGGTGCCTTCATCATATGGTTATTTCTATTGCCTATCAGTTCCCTCACAGGTCGGACTGTGATGGAACGTCTCATCACCATCGACAATAAACTGCTTACTATGACTAACACAATGCTAACAAGCACCGCTAAGTTCCAAAAGTATTACGTGCCCACACACTCAGCCACAAGTTTTAGGCATCGTCCGTTCAGAATAGAAAAATTATCAAAAATCTCCCCTGAAAAGGCAAATCAGTCACATGTCTCAACATGGCTTAGCCACAACCTAAGGGATGTTTCCAGAATGAAACTTCACTCTGCAGCGGAGTGTGCGCTGATATGAAACTTCCTGGCAGATTAAAATTGTGTGCCGGAATCGGGGTTTGCAGGAGAGCTTCTGTGAAGTTTGGAAAGTAGGAGGCGAGGTACTGGCAGAAGTGAAGTTCTGAGGTGGCATCGTGAGTCGTGTCGGGATAGCACAGTCGGTAGTGCGCTTGCCCGCGAAAGGCAAAGGTCCCAGGTTCGAGTCCCGGTTCCGGCACACAATTTCAATCTGCCAGGAAGTTTAATTGGCGAATGTTTGGTACAAGAATCGTTAACACTTGGTCGAAAATTATAAAGACAATATACGAATCTGATTCTCAAGCAGATGCAGTTGTTTTCAAAGTCAGGGGTGCCCATCTACTTACATATAATTCTCGCCACTTCGCACGCGCAAATTGAGTGGTATCCATTGGTTGTTTCTTCTTCTAAATATTAATTTTCATGGATTTAGCTCTAAAAACGCTTTCCTAATCACGTTTTTTATACAACTTGCCACCCCCTATTACACCACTGATAGCAGAATTCAAAACATGCCGAAACAATTTTTTTTTTTAATTCTAACCATGTTACCAAATCCAAATTTTCACATTTCTACCATCAAAATATTGATAGTAGCGCCCTTAAAAGATTTTCCCTCATTTCACCCGCTTTATGGTAGAATTTCCAAAAATTTCGAAACATTTATTTTTAAAATTCCAAACAAAAATCTAAATCCGAAATATTGTATTTCTTGCTTCAAAATTGCTGATGCCTACAGTGTAAGATACACAACGCCTGCAAATTTCAAGTTTCTATTGTCTGTAGATTCACTTTTCAGCGTCATTTTCTGTCATTTAGAAACGGATCGAGAACGCAAAATTTCTTTCTTACTTTATGGCATCTTTCTTGGTAGTTTTACGTTTGAAACTGCAATATGCACTTATTTTTCTTTATTCGTACTCTTGCAGAAAAACAATTGAAGAATTTGCGCCGGCCGCGGTGGCCGAGGAGACTAAGGCGCTTCAGTCACGGTCTGCACGGCCACTACGGTCGGGGGTTTGAATCCCCCCTCGGGCATGGATATTTGTGCCGTCCTAGTTCGTAAGTAGTTCATAAGTAGTTTGTAAGTTTAGGGACTGATGGTTCCGTAGTTAAGTTCCATAGACTATACAAACATTGGAACATTTGAAGAATTTGCATCACGTTTCGCTGTATATAATCTCTTTTCTATTACAGTGTCAAAAGTCATCGCTGGTATTCAGTCCGAATTTTATTTAAGCTGACGACTTTCAACCATTGTATCTTCCACCCTCTTAAAGCTATCGACACGGAACTGTACAACGGTGTACAACGGGGAACTTTGTAGTATAACATTACAGAGAGATCGTTCGTCTCCATTGTGTAGTTTTAGCTGAAGAGCAAAATACTGACAGTCACACGTAGAATTTTCTATAAGTCGCTAACTTCCAACTCCCATATTTTAACCCCCCTTATCGTTATCAAACCTCTACTACCATAGTGCACAATGAGAGACTGTTACCTACTACCACATACAAACAATATTCGTTTGCGATGTGTAGTTTTGGCTGCAGAGTGAAATTTTTATATATATTAAGATGTTGTGCCTATGTTAGGTGTTCATATTATTATTACGTCCACCCCCTATTCTAGGACATTGGATGCACCCGTGTTAGCTCATTGTCGGGGTAGAACAAGTGTTAGCTCATCTGAGGTTAATCCCAGATTTGAAAATAAATTTAATAAAGTGCTTCGGCCTAATATCGAATTACAACATTTTCAAGATTATTTGTACATTAATAAATCTGGAAGTTAAGTTTTAAATCAGATCGGTGTCTTTGTGTTCAAGAAAGTTACGTATAAATATTTATTCTTTACTAAAAACAACAAGGACAAGACCGAAATCTCCCATTTGAAAATATGTCGACATTTCCGTGTGCGCTTTCATGGCCATAAGATATAATCTGTTACTTCAGCTTCTGACGGACACATTTTTAAATGGATCCAGAAGGTCCCTTATGTTCACTGCACAGTAAGAGATCATAAATATCCGCAGCGGAGAACATAAAAAGCACATTGCTGTGATTCCGTGCTGGAAACTAGTGTGGAAAACTTCCATAACCGTGAGGAGTGAAATGGGGGTAGAGAATGTTGAAAAAAACGTAGTTACTGTTTTTATTTTGTCACGGCATAGCCGGTAAACTCAAAAATAAAACTTTATTACGCTGTGAAACGGCGGCATACTGTTGGTATTCGTCTGCTTCCGTGTTTTATCACAGAATGCACCTGCGGATTACGTAGTGAGAGGGGGAGGGGTCTCATAATAATGTTTATCTTCATCATGCCTTACAGCAAGGTTTATTGTAAGTCGGGGGATGAAAGCTCTGGAATATGAAAAGGGCCGCAAACTCATATTCGTGTAAGGAAAAAAAAACATGATATTTATACTGAAGTCGGAGTAAATTCAACTTAATATCGGGACATTTCTCTAAACTGGAGAGCGAACCTGTTTCCTGTAGCTAAATGACTTTGTGGTACTTCTGAGATACGTGGTACCCCCCCCAAATACTGGAGAAATACCACGAAACGTTACAGCTGTTCTGCAACTGATGGATGTTGTTAGATCTAAGCCACCACATTTTCCTTCTAATTTTCCCCCTCTCCTGTCCTTACTCACCCTGATTTGAACAAAAAAAGACAAATTGTACTGTTAGTCTGTTGGTATACTCGTAATTCATTAAGTGACGGTGAGTCCGAGAGTAAATTCCTAGTACAAGGTTACAAAAAAACGTGAATTTTTTAACAAGTAAATGAATCTAAAGAGTCAGGATTGATTCCATTTAGGCACTTGTGTTCAACGACCTTTTTTTTTTTATCTGTAGAAAATTGTCTCAGCACTCAATCATAAATATTTTGTTTATTCAGATCTAGATTTCGGCCACTGTGTGATCATTATCAATGCTTCAAACAAACAGTTGAAACACGTAAAACATGAACGTAACCTCCAACATGGAGATCGAAATGTTGAATATGTTTCAACTGTTTGCTTTAGGCATTGTTTATGATTACACAGTGGACGAAATCTAGATGCGAATAAACAAAATATATACGACTGATTGCTGTGAAAATTTTCTACGAATCTAACTGTGTTAGAAAAGAAGCAGTTTATTTATTCAACGCCGGCCGCAGTGGCTGAGCGGTCTGCGGGGTGCCATTCACGGTCTGCACGGCCGCTGCGGTCGGGGGTTCGAATCCCTCCTCGGGCATGGATGTTAGTGCCGTCTTTAGTATAAGCTAGTTCATAAGTAGTTTGTAAGTTTATGGACTGACGACCCCGTAGTTAAGTCTCATAAACTCTACAAACATTTGAACATTTTAATTGATACAACTCGCCATTTAAGAACCAATGATAGAACTTTCTTTTTACGCCATGTACCTGACTTCCTTCTGTACTAATATATACATAAAATCTGATATACAGATTTCCCATAAACTGCTATAACATCTCAGCTGGAATATTTTAAAAATCGTCGTGAATTATCTGTTTTAACTCTTGCAGAGTTCTTGATCGAATCGAGTACACTCTACTGATGAGATGGACCCACAAAAAATCTGATGGATAAATCTGGCGATTTAGGTGGCCAGAGAATTTTATCGAATCTTGCGATCACACAGATACCGAACAATTATCACACAGTTTACATTGATTGCCGTGCAGTGTGTGTCATTCCACCCTACATAAACTTAAGTTTCTTCAACACTTGCTAAATTGTTCAGTTCAGATGTAACTAAAGGTTGTAACATCTTCGTGTAATGATTCGCAGTGGTAGTTTGGTGTTCTCCTGTTCAGAAGAAAAGAATAAATAAATAAAAAATGATGTTATGAAACAGGCGCCATACCGCCGCTTTACAGACCTGTAAAAGGTGCTCATGGGCTTCAGTGGTCCACCCAGTAACGGTGTTCTGCGTCTTCACGTAATCTGTGAGATGAAAATGGGCTTCGTCTGGCAGTCATAATTTCCTTAGAAATTCGTCGTCATTGTTTATTATGATTTCTTGACAGAATTGTAATTGTAAATGGTTACTTCTTCCTTCAGTTGTTGCAGTATATGCAGCTCGTATAGGTGACATTCCAAATCTAAATGAAGAATTCTGCAAACACTCATCCGGGACATTTCAATCCCAACTGCTTGCTTACGAATTGAACACCGTGAGCTACGTATGATATACTCGCGTCTTCTGTGGAGTTAGAGTACTTATTGGATGTCTTGGTGGTTTCTTCGAAGTTAATAATCTAACTTTGTTTCGTGTATTTTGAGGGAAAGGCACCATGAAGCCGTAAGTTGTAAAATCTTCGAAACTCCTCTTAGGAGGTTCCAAGCAATCCCTGTTTCGATGAAATAGTTTTCATGTCTATCGCTTGCTGTATTGTAATATTGTAATAAACTTTGTGCGTCAATCTCTTAGAAAGTAGATCAGGGACGTTGGTTGTAACGTCAAGTGAAAAGAATCTATATTTGCATCTGTATCTACATGGGATACTCTGCAAATCACATTTAAGTGCCTGGCAGAGGGTTCATCGAACCACCGTTATACTATTTATCTCCCATTCCATTCTGAAATAGCGTGCGGGAAGAATGAACACGTGAATCTCTCCGTTCGGGCTCTGATTTCTCGTATTTTATTCTGATGATCATTTCTACCTATGTAAGTGGGAGTCAACGATATATTTTCGCATTCGGAGGAGAATGTTGGCGATTGTAGTTTCGTAAGTAGCCCACGCCGCAGCGATAAGCGCCGTTGTTGTAATGATTCCCATCGCAGATACTGTATCATTTCCGTAACGCTGTCTCCGCTGTATCGTGACAGTACAAAACGAGCTGCCCTTCATTGGACGTTTTCGATGTCCTCTGTCAAACCCTCCTGATAAGCATCCCACACTGGGCAGCAATACTCCAAACAAGGACGGTCAAGCATAGTGTATGCAGTTTCTTTAGTAGTTTTGTTGCATCTTTTAAGGGTTCTTCCAATGAAACGCAGCACCGGGTTCGCCTTTCCCACGACATTATCAATGCGTTCTTTCCAGTTTGAACTATTAATTTGTAAATGTAATAATTTCATGTACCCCAAATACACTGTTTCAACAATATCGCCACTGTAGCATGTTTGACTTTGTAGTCGCTGGCACAGTCATTCCTATCACTAGGAAAGAGAAGCCCTCTAAGGCCTTTGTTAAGTTCTGGATGGCCGCGGTGGAGTAGCCAACCGGTCTAAAGCGGCCCTCTGCGGAGCGCGCGGTTGCTCGAATCCTCCCTGGGGCATGGGTGTGTGTGTTTGTCCTTAGGTTAGTTTACCTAGGTTTAAGTAGTTTGTAAGCTTCGGACTGATGACCACGCAGTTTGGTCCGATAGATTTACAGACATTTGAAGTTCTGGATGCATATGAAAACTGGATGATGTCACATAGGTACTGTATGGGCAATAATCGACGACATTAAACCCATGCCGTCGGATTGTTACAGATGTCGCAGAGTTGGTGTATCCTGTGACACTGTCATGATGTAGAGGGGGCGCCACATGAGAACTAATGCTTCCAACAAGAGATCCTCACGCAGCGGTCTAGTAAGTTTGCCCGCGATCACGTAACTTGTTGCAATTCCGAGCACTAACACCATGTTGTTGTTAACTTGTGTCATATATTATCCACAGTACCTAGCCGATTGTAACGAGGAATCTACATCAGTGCTCTGCAAATCACACTGATGTGCATAGCCGAGGGTTTATCGAACCGCTTTTATCATATTTTTCTACCGTTATATTCTGTGATAGCGTGAAGGAAAAGGGAACACTTACATCTTTCCGTTTTCAATCTGATGTCACTTATTTTACTATGATGTTCATGTCCTTTATATAGGTGAATCTAACAAAATACTTCCGCATTCGGAAGACAAAGTTAGTGAAAGGAATTTCGCAAACAAATCACTCCGCATTGTATAACGCCTATCTTTGAATGATTTCCATTGGAACTCTTGGAACTCTTGTATCAGTTGCGTGACACTCTCTCCCCTGCCGGCCGCAGTGGCCGAGAAGACTGAGGCGCGTCAGTCACGGTCTACACGGACACTACGGTCGGGGGTTCGAATCCCCCCTCGGGCATGGATATTTGTGCCGTCCTTAGTGTTAGCTAGTTCATAAGTAGTTTGTAAGTTTAGGGACTGATGACCCCGTAGTTAAGTCCCATAAGCTTAACAAACATTTGAACATTTTTGAACTCTCTCCCCTATATGGAAATAGAACGAGGTATAATTCTCTGAACTTCCTCTGTATGTTTCGTCATTTCCACTCCATTGCGATCCCAAAATGGGCGGTAATGCTGAAAAATAGAATGGACAGGTGTAGTGTAGTCAGTTTCTGCTACCCCTGTCCGCCAGTCCTAGGCCTCTCTCCGACTCATGCCCTTATATGGAAGTCTTGCTCTCAGCCCCTAGCAGTACTTCCACGTCACGTTAACGTAAGCGTCCCACTATTACAACACATAACAAACCTAAATATTGCACATATTATACCGTATTCAAAACGAACTGCAGAACGATCTGAATAAGGTATCACTAGGGTGTAAAATTAGCAATTGAGACTAAATAATGAGAAGTGTGAAGTCGTTCACATGAGTACGAAAAGAAATCCGTTAAACTTTGTTTACAAGATAAATCAATCAAAAGTGCAGATCGTGAACTCCACAAAATACCTAGAAATTACTATTACTTCAGACTTAAACTGGAAAGAACACGTAGATAATGTCGTGGGAAAGGCGAACCAGAGATTGCGTTTCATTGGTAGAACCCTTAAAAATTTCAGCAGAACTACTAAAGAAACTGCATATACTACGCTTGTCCGGCCAGTTTTGGAGTATCGCTGCTCAGTGTGGGATCCTTATCAGGTGGGTTTGACGGAGGACATCGAAAGAACCCAAAGAAGAGCAGCTCGTTCCGTATTGTCACGATACAGGGGAAACAACGTTACGGAAATGATACAGGATCTGGGATGGGAATCATTACAACAAAGGCGCTTATCGCAGCGGCGTGGGCTACTTACGAAACTACAATTGCCAATATCCTCCTCCGAATGCGAAAATATATTTTTGACTCCCATTTACATAGGTAGAAATGATCATCAGAATAAAATACGAAAAATTAGAGCTCGAACGGAGAGATTCAGGTGTTCTTTCTTCCCGCGCGCTATTCGAGAATGGAATGGGAGGTAAATAGTATAACGGGGTTCGATGAACCCTCTGCCAGGCACTTAAATGTGCTTTGCAGAGTATCCGATGTAGATGTACATATTCAACTGTTACATCCGGTCCTGGTGATCGTCTAAGACTGTTACCTTTGGTGTAGTGACAATTAATTGCTATTGCTACTCTTAAACATAAAATTTACAATTCTAGATTGGATATCCCGCTAAGTCTCTAATTATACTCGCATCGCAGACAGTAGTCTAAAACATATTATTGAAACTAATTACCAGTCTTAAAAACACTAACTAAACTTTGCCACACTTCGCTCTCCCTCAGCCTGGTGTGAAATGAAAGGGAAAGTAAATGAAAGCATTCTTGCACTCACAGACAGACCAAGAAAGTACAACAAACAAATGTAGAAGGAGAGGCACTAAAACTATTTTTCGGAATATTTGGAAAAATACAAATCGAATTTTAAAGAAGCAGCAAAAGTTGTTCACCTCGAAGAGGGACATCCATTAACATGAGGCTCGATCACTCTGCACCATCCTCGGGGGAGCGAGGGTGAGGAATGACTTTGAAAACTTAAACAGGAACCCCTAATTTTTATTGCGGGTTTTGATTCTCCGTGAATAAATATGTAACCTTTGTAAGAACCTTTTGTTCCATGCCAGATGATGCTTTAATCGGATTAAGAAATTGAATATGTTTGAAAAACGATAATATCTCCAACAAATAAACATCAGATTATGAAAATCAAAATACAGTATTTGATATTCTCGATAATGCCATCATGTGACAACTGCCATAACCGAACGAAGCACAGCATGTGCTCATGTTCTGCGTCTGTGGTTAGACTGTTCCTTGCACTTCAGTGGTTTGGACTGTACACATCACAACGTAATCGTTCGATGATGTCAGCTATTGCAAAGAGAGTAGATATCAAACTTCCTGGCAGATTAAAATTGTGAGCAGGAACCGGGACTCGAACCTGGAACCTTTGCCTTTCGCGGGACTGTAGACATCAGTACGCAATCGTTTCATGATGTCAGCGATTGTAACAAGAGTAGATATCTAAACTTCCTGGCAGATTAAAATTGTGTGCAGGAACCGGGACTCGAACCTTGGATCTTTGTCTTCTGCGGGCAGGCGCTCTACCGACTGAGCTATCCCGACAAGACTCACGATCCGTCCATACAACTTTACTTCTGCCAGTACCTCGCCTCCTACTTTCCAAAATTCGCAGGAGAACTTCTGCGAAGTTTCGAAAGTAGGGGGCGAGGTACTGGCAGAAGTTGTGAGGACGGGTCGTGAGGCGTCTCGGGATAGCTCTCGAGTCCCAGTTCTGGCTCACAATTTTAATCTGCCAGGACGTTTCATATCCGCGCACACTCCGCTGCAGAGTGAAAGTTTCATTCTTAAGAGTGGGTATCATTTCCTCGTACTTTGAGGTTCATACAAATGTTGAAGGAGCTCGTGAAAGGCATGCCAATCTATTGCCTAATAGGAATGTTCCTTATATAACGACTTTGTGCAGTCCAACTGTTTGCCAAAGTGGAAGTTTTTAAACCTAGAGGAAAAGCCCTAAGTCTATTCGTTCGAGATATTGCCTTTCTTCAACAATTTGCAAAAGATTGAGGATAGTGAAGCGATTTGCTAAAAATTTGTCTCTCATTCTCAACTTACTTTAATCTGAAGATATCTGGTGGAAAAATTTGCAGCTCTTTAATACGTTTGTTCTGGTAATATTGCAGCTACAGAAAGTGTGTTCGCCATCACATATAGTTTTTGGACCGCGAAAAGAACACATTTAATGTGTAAACTGTGAAGGAAATAATTATAACAAGAACTCATTTTCAGAATACTTCATGTGTTGATTATTATGAAAATCGATGTGAAAGGTCCGAACTCCTGAACGACATACATTCTTCTGAAAAACATAACTTAGGGAGAAATTTCCCACTTGTTTCCATATGACAGCTTATAAAAAGCACAAAGAATTTCTCTAATTATCATTGCAGTTTATTTAGTTCCTTATTGTCCGAGAACGTTCGGCTAATCTTAGCACTGGCATTAAACTTGCGCTCTCTTAGTTATTGAATTTTCAAAATATGTCCTGTGTCCCGTAAGAAAATCCCGTAATTCTTGTCCTTGTCTAGTTGGTTTTACTTTCTTTTAGCAATGAAATATTTTTCGTGTTGTGGCAATTCTTTTATATTAAAACATCGCACTTTCTGCACACATCATCTCATATAAAAAAAATTAATGTTTGTGTGTTCGTATTTTACGCGCGGCCGTACCGTTTAAGCGACTGTGATGAAACATTATCAACAAATTTCTTGCACTTTCGCGATGGTCATAGGCACCATTAAATAATTGCATGACAAATAGTTCAGGAGATATGAAGTAATAAACAATGAAATGCGCGGAAAACTACTGCATCATGCGACGTCTGCTTCTAAACAACTGTACCAATTTCAACTAAACTTGGTACACGTATTCCTTCCATGAGGTAACAATTGACGTAGCGGTAAGAACTGCTTACGACATATAGTTCAGAAGATATGACGTCATAAACAACTATATGTTTGAAAACCTGTGGCATTATGCGACATGCGAATAAGGACACTTTATTCATCTTAAAATCTTCAAGACATTTCGGATACTTAACCTTCAAAACAAGAGGAAGGTCACTGTCACGTAAAAGTTTAGATGGTGCATGACGGATGATACCTTACATATGGACTTCGTCGGATTCTACAGTTGTATTCCGATCATGATGAAACTTTTAAATATGATAGAACTATTCAGTTGATCAGTGCGGTATTAATACATTCAGATCACCTACAATCATTTCAATTAATTTACGTGACTATACAGTTAATTTTCAGATTTCGCCGAAGTTTCGAATGAAATAAAATTTCTGAAATTTCTAGTAGCTCTCTCTGGAGGCTACGTTACATTTTCAGGGACATAATCATCAAATAATTATTTAAAACATTAATATTGTTCACTCCATGTGAATGTTATGTAAGTAATTGAAAGTAAGAAATTAAAAAAAAAAATTCTTCAGTGGATTTTAAAATGGCAGTTTTTTGGCTGATGCATACCAAGCGTACCGAATCATTGGGATGAAAAGCACAGGCAGAAGGAATTTTTTGTTACCGACGTATGGTTTTAATTGCGAATTTGAAAATAAATCTAATATACTGTACAAGGTAGTGATATTGAATCCGCATAATGGGAACTTTGAATAACGAGACTTCATTCATCCACCAATCCTCATGAAATTTTATACATTAAATAACAGAGTTATAAATGGAGGGCTAAATGGGCTGAGGAGGTGGAGAAGGAGTTAGACACATAGGTGAAGTCTTTTTCGGAAGATAAAGGAAGGATGGACTTAGGAATTGAAAGGGGGGAGAGGAGACGAACAGAGAGAGGGGAGAGGAGGAAATAGACAAAGGAAAGAGTTGGTGGAGATGGAGAGAGAAGGGATGAGGATGTGAGGGTTTTCAGCTAGTACAATAATAAAAAAGAAGTGATTTCTAGAGAAGTTCATGTAAATACGATAACCACTGAATATAAAACATTAGCTTTTCGGTGAGGGACAGAGTAACAATAGCTCTGTTTCTTACTATACTGTGTGTTTTCGTTTGCTTTAATGAATAACACCAAGGCTATCACATAGGATACGTTTTACGCCATAACAGCCTTTTTTATGATGCCGCAGTTAAAGGAATGATTTAGTTCCACAATCTTTGTTACCCATGCGTGTCTTGTATTTTGATTTTGGAAATATGGTCACCCTATTATAAGATAAAGAACTTAGGTCTTTGTCAGATAAACAGCCAATATACGCCAACAAGAATCAAAACAATATATGGAGAACGAATCGCATAGAACTACCATGACATATTAGTTCTTTATTACGTAACGAAAATAGTTTTCAGCATTGGAATTCATTATCAACAAAATTCACGCTAGTGTAATTTCTTCTAATTTTGCCTAAGAAATGAAAAAAAAAGAGATGATTCTGAAGAGATCATTTCACCCCTTTCAACTTGAGCCTCCTGCAAAATGTTTGCATGAATGTGCGTCGCATTTGAACTCCAGGACGGCATGTAATGTGACTTCCGGCTTATGGGACGGTGCGTAATGAATAATTCAGAGCACACTGAATATATTTAAATAACATTATAGAGGAAAGAAAGGCCGTATTTGTCAGGATCCAGATTGATCGTCTGCTCCATCGCAATGCGGAAGAATACTAAGGGGCGGCGCAATGCAGTAAAGCCGCAAAATAACCAGAAAAATATGCGGGCAGAAAGCAGCACCTGGCGAGTAAGCTGTTTAGTATTCTACAATATTTGATAAGGAAACATGCAACATTCCTATTTCGCCGTAGCTGTTCCAGTGTTACGGTGGTTTATGTTCTGAGGCCTCTTTCGTGCCGGCCGCGGTGGCCGAGGGGACTGAGGCGCTCCAGTCATGGTCTTCGCGGCCACTACGGTCGGGGGTTCGAATCCCCCCTCGGGCATGGATATTTGTGCCGTCCTTAGTCTTAGTTAGTTCATAAGTAGTTTGTAAGTTTAGGGACTGGTGACCCCGTAGTTAAGTCCCATAGACTATACAAATATTTGAACATTTTGCCTCTTTCATTCTTATCGTTAAAGAAATAGTAACTGTGAGTGAGACGGTGCATTACCTGACGTATCTGAAGGAAACTCGTTGCTGATAACATAGGTCAAGAGTGTATTGCCAAGGGGACTTGACAGTAAAGCCTGTTAATTATATATATATATAGAGATATAAAAGGAAGTGTCCCGATTGACTGACTGACTGACTGACTGACTCATCATTGCCCAGCCCAAACCACTGAAGATAGAAACTTGAAATTTGTGGAGGGTGTTGATCTTACTCTGCAGGCGTCATTTAAGAAGCGATTTTTCGATATTCCATCCGTAAGGAGGTGAAATAGGGGATGAAACGTTTTTTGAAAATACGCTGCTATTTAGGCAATTTTGAAGCTAAAACTACAAATGTTCGTATTTTAATTCAGGATTCGAATTTAAAAGACACGTGTTTCGGCATTTTTTGAAATTCAACCAATAAGGGGGTAAAAAAGAGGACGCAAAAAATTGATTTTCAAAAATATGTTGCTGTTAACTCAAATTTCAAGCTATAACTACGAAACTTAGGATATGGACTCTTGATCAGGATTAAAAAGACACAGGTTTCGGTATTTTTGGAAATTCAAAAACTAATGGGGTAAAAGAGGGGATCAAAAATTATTTTCGAAAACACATTGTTGTCAAGACAATATTGAAGCTATAGCTACAAAAATTGGTATTTGTATTGTACGTTAGAATTTAAAAAAAATACGTGTTTCGGTATTTTTGGAAACTGGATTAAATTGGAGAGGGGGTGCTTTTAGAAAATCTGTTGCTATTAAGACAATTTTGGAGTTAAAACTACAGATTTTCGGATTTGGATTCGGGGTTCAAATTTATAAGACACTTGTTTCGGAATTTTTGAAAATTCGACCAATAAGGGGGTGAAATACGAGATGCAAAAATTGATTTTCAAAAATATGGTGCTGTTAACTCAAATTTCAAGCTATAACTACGAAACTTAAGATATGGATTCTTCATCAGGATTAAAAAGAAACAACTGGTGCAGATCAACCAGCCTACGCATGCAAAGCAGCGGGGGTTCAGCTAGTTACCTACTATAATATTGCCGCGTGACACCACGAACAACGACTGGCGGCGTGGCGCAGGGGATAGCGTTACCGACTGCGGTGCTGAAGGTCGCCGGTTCAGTCCCGCCCACCGGCAAAAATTTATTTCTTTGTAATTAACAATTCCAGAATGTTCTACATCTTTCTTATTTTCACTTGTAAATTCTACTTGTTTCCTATGTTAACTGTTCTTCTAATTTCTGGTACATTCTGTCTGTTTATAAATAGCAGAGCACTCTGCCCGACAGGCGGTTAGTGCCACATCTAACATATATAGTCACAACACTTCCATAGATTTTTGTTATACGCTGCGATAGCAGCGCTCAAACCGGCCGGCAAGCTACATTTCCGAATACGATAGTTGATGAGAGGGAATAGATTCGTTTAGATTGACTTCAGTATACTTTTTACATTAGGGAACGTATGTAGTGTCCTATAAATAGGTAATAATTTTAAAATAGCTTCCCGTTTGTCTTTTTTATGTTTCGTAAGTTCCCTGATAAGGTAAGAAACGGTACATTACAGGACAGTTAATTTACAATTATCCTGTAACATGCAGGCTTTAAATGAATAATTTAATTTTCTATTAAAAATAAGAATGCCTAGGAAATACAAGGACACATGCCCTTTGGTAGACAAGCATCAATATCTACGCAGGAACATTTCCTTCAGTACAATTCCAGTAAGATCGGTGAGGGCGGAACATAGGAAACGTACATAGAATGCAATAAATACGGCATTTAACGTACAAAATCAACCATACAATCTGTAGCTGAAGGAAGAACGTCACAGACGTGGCAATATAACGATGAAAGCATCCAAAATGTTTTCCAACAAAGAACAACCCAATTCCACTATTGTTGCTACATCTGAACCACAAACGGCAAGAATCATCAAAACAATGGTTTTCTTAAAGCTAAAGTAATTAAGAAAGACCAGTGACGAGTAAAAATGTGAGAATCATTAGAGTCCATACCGAATTGATACACGTAAAAAACTTGCTGTCATAGTAAGAACAGACCGAAATAGAAATTTATTATACCATTATATTTATATGCAACTTACTTTCCGCGGAATACGCTGCAAATATACACATATTTGTAAGTATTTGTTCATGTTCAAATGTTTGTACAGCTTATGGGACTTAACTATGGGGCCATCAGTCCCTACACTTACGAACTACTTAGGAACTAGCTAATACTAAAGACGGCACAAATATCCATGCCCGAGGGGGGATTCGAACCCCCGACCGTAGTGGCCGTGCAGGCCGTGACTGGAGCGTCTCAGTCCCCTCGGCCACCGCGGCCGGCATTTGTTCATGACAAAAATGTTCAAATGTTTGTTAAGCTTATGGGACTTGACTACGGGGCCACCAGTCCCTACACTTACGAACTACTTATGAATTACCTTATACTAAAGACGGCACAAATATCCATGCCCGAGGGGGGATTCGAACCCCCGACCGTAGTGGCCTTGCAGACCGTGACTGAAGCGCCTCAGTCTCCTCGGCTACTGCGGCCGGCTGTTCATGACAGAGTTGTTCTTTATACCATTGAATCATTTAAATTAGACTGCTTTATATTAATTTCCGTATTATGTTTGTCTCTCGATATTTTAATAATGCTTGTAACGCAAAAATTATAGTAAGTATTTCGTTAATTACGTACAAAAGCGATTATAAACAAACATCACTATTTCGGCGGGTTGCCCACCGCTGCTAGTGTCGCAGCAACTATCAGTTGGAACAACTTTTACAGCAGTGAGTGTTGCGACTGTATATGTTATACTGTGATTAGTGCTGCGCGTATGTTAAGTTCGTAAAAACGTGCTTTCAGTATAAGTGCTGTGTTCACTTGCCTTCGAAGTCATTCCATTTCAACGCGACAACATTGTCTTTCTAACGTTTGCTGCGGCGGAATAGCCGGGGGCCCTGAGGAGCCTTGCTGCGTTGCGCTCAGACATTCGCCGTCGGAGGTTCGAGCACTCCCTCGGGCATGAGTGTATATGTTGTCCTTAGTTTAAGTAGTTCGTAAGCTAGGGACTACTAGCCACGCAGTTAAGTCCCACAGATTTACAAACATTTAAACATTAAGTTTTTGCACTACACGCAGATTCCCCATAAGACAAAAATTCAATTTTGTAATTCCATGTAAGTCATTAACTAAATTCATTACTTCAGTAAAAACCTGTATTACGTACATACACAGCCCAACAAAAGCGCTTCAGGAAGTGTGTAGAAAGGCTAGGGAAAGTATGTATAAATGCATCTTTAGAAAGTTTAGGGATTTATAAATTCTATCAAAACATTACAAAAAATAATATGAATAATGGTCCCAAATACAACATTAGAGGGGTATGAAGTGCTGTATTCTTGGTGCAACAATAATGATAATTTACCAAACACATTTACCATTACGTGACATCGCTGGAAAGGAAGCGACCTAATTTTGAGTTAAACAAAAACTCCCAAACGGAAATGTAGCCACTATCGCTTTTTTTCAGTCCTTTATTTTTTACCACCGGTTTCTATTAACAAAGTAAACATCATCAGATCAGCATCGCGTACAAATTATTGGTCATTCGCTTGCAAGTAGCGTTAAAATGTTCATGTGCAAACACTGCATGAATTAATAAAAGAAAATTAAAATTTTAATTTTCTTTTATGACTTCGTGAAGTGTTTGCACACGACCATTTTAACGTTAATTGAAACGTGTGCAAGTGAATAACCAATATTTTGTGGACAATGCTGATCTCTAGCTTGTGACTTAGTTCACCAAAGCCGGTAGTCGGAAAATAAATGATTGTAAAAAGGCGATTTTTATTCCATTTCCATTTGGGAGTTGTTTAAAAAAAATAAACAAGTTTACTCCTGTCAACCAAAATCGCATTAAATTGCGTTTTTAAAATCAGTGATAAACAGAATCACAAACTTATCACTTGGCAGTGATGAAACGATGCATAACATAAAAGAATCATTATAACCTAGGAACACTAGTCAAACTATACAATCCAATTATTCGACCAAATACACAAATCATAAATGCTAAAATAACACTTATACGGGACGAAAAAATCCCGAAATAAACTAAGGTAAATAAGTAAATTCACAAAAATTGGTGAACTTCAGGATATGCTTCTTTATTGCAGTAAGTTGCAGAAATCTCCTCAACTGTTACATATTCTGTTCAGAAAATCGTTATTGTGTGCGAAAAATGAATAAAACAAGGATTTGAAAGGTCTTCAGAAGAGAAAGAATATAATGAATTCAAATCTAGCGATCCGGCAAGCCGAGCAGCGAAAACACCTCGACCATTCCAACTGTACGGAACTTAGCTGTCGGAAATATAGCGAATTATCATTGTAAAGTGAGGTGGAGCTCCATCGTGCATAAACGACATACGTCGCATGACGTGTACGGATCCATCATCCTACGTCTGAAGCTGTTCGCTTTTAACTGAAATTGGGTGAAATGTGATGTGAAACGTAGATAGTGGAATGCCGTCGCTCATCCCCTATTAGCTGAAGATTAGCTGTGTCAATATTCTGTACTCTCGACCGTGATGTCATGTAAGTCTTTCCGTGTAAAATGGATTGCAATTGCTAAATAAAAGACTACTGATCTAGAACAACAACGAAAAGCTACAGACTAGAAAACTGACATACGTGTTACGTAATGTAGATGTAATTAGCATGAAACACCTGAAATGTGAGGTATTCTGCTACATTCTACGAGTTGGATCCACTTACAGTTGAAGTAATAACCTGCCAATGAAGTGTTGCTAAAGTTCTAGATCACACAACAATACTGTACGCAACATTACGTAGAATCTCTCGTCCCCACTCAACATCTTTTCCGTGTGTTAGCCGGCGCAACCACGTCGTCGAGGTGGAGTGACCGAGCTTTTCAATGCGCCTTGCTGCTCGCCGTCGGAGATTCGAGTCCTCTGCAGGCATGGGTGTAGTTTTAGTTCTTAGCATTAGTTAGTTCACGTAGTTTGTAAGCCTAGGGACTGATGATCAACGCTGTTAAGTCCCTTAGATTTACAAACATTTGAACATTTTCAACCACGTTCCACGCAACCGGAGTTATGTCATCGTCGCGTAGTGTCCCACACTACGGCGGTCCCACTAAAAGCTGTTAATCACAAAACGTGCCAAGACGTACGCCGAATATCAGTTTCAATTTGCGTCTACACTTTTTTATTAAAAAAAAAGATTATTATGGCTTTTGGTAGCAATGATTTACATCTACATAAAAGCTTTGCAAGTCACATCGAAGTGCAAGGCAGACGGTTTATGGTACCACTTTGATGATATTTCTGTACAGTTCCATTCTCTAATAGTTTTCGGGGAAAAAGAACACCCAAATCTTTGCGTTTTTGATGTGATTTCCCTTATTTTATGATGATGATCAAATGTTTGTATAGTCTATGGGACTTAACTACGGGGTCATCAGTACCTAAACTTACAAACTACTTATGAACTACTTACGAACTAGGACGGCACAAATATCCATGCCCGAGGGGGGATTCGAACACCCGACCGTAGTGGCCGTGCAGACCGTGACTGGAGCGCCTTAGTCTCCTCGGCCACCGCGGCCGGCTATGATGATCATTTGTACCATTCTAGGTGAGTGCTAACAAAATATGTTCGCATTCGGAAGACTGAGTTGGTGAAAGAAATTTCGCAAATAGTCCTCGTCGCAATGAATAACGGCTTTCTTTTATTGATTGCCGCGGTGGAGTAGCCGAGCGGTCTAAGGCGCCTTGCTGCGGAGCACGCGGTTGCTTGCCGTCGGAGGTTCGAGTCCTCCCTAGGGCATTGGTGTGTGTGTGTGTGTGTGTGTGTGTGTGTGTGTGTGTGTAGTGTGTGTGTGTGTGTGTGTGTGTGTGTGTGTGTGTGTGTTGTCCTTAGGTTAGATGACCCAAGTAGTTTGTAAGCTACGAACTGATGCCCACGCAGTTTGTTCCGATAGATTTACAAACATTTGAACATTTGATTTATTTTTAATGATTAACACCTTAACTCGTGCATCATTTCCGTGACATTCCCCCCTCCCCCTTCCCCCTTATATCCCGATAATACAAAACGAGCTGCCCTTCTCTGAACTTTCTCTAAGTCGTTTGTCAGTCCTGCATTCCGCAACAATACTCCAAAATAGGACGCACAAGTGTGGTGTAGGCAGTTTCTTTAGTAGAACTGTTGCATCTTCTAAGTGTTCTGCCAATGAAACGTATGCTTTGGTTCGGCTTCCCTACTATATTTTCTGTGTGATTATCATGTAACTGAGTGTAAAGGATTTCTTTCCGTGGTCATATGGATGATTTCACACTTATCATTATTAAGGGTCAATTGCAATGCTGACATCTTATCTAAATCATTTAGCAGATGCTTTTGATCTTCTGGTGACATTACTAATCGATAAATGACAGAATCATCCGCGAACAGTCTAAGAGACCTGTTCATATTGTTCTCCTAAATCTTCTATATATATAAAAATAAATTGCTGTTCGTTAGTCTCGCTAAAAATCGAGAACGGATGATCCGATTTGGCTAATTTTAGTCTCGAAATACTTGTGAGAATTCAGGGAAGGTTTAAACGGTGATAAATATGGAAAATTTATCAATAAAAGTGGAAAATAGGGAAAACCTGAAACAGCTTTTTCCAGTGAGCTGTCAATACAGTTCGTCCAACGGCGATAAAATTTGTGCATTTCATGTTGAAAACAAGAGGAGGGTTCGCATCAAATAAAAATTTGGAAAAGTCGCCCGGAAAGTAGAAAAATTTAGGAAAAACCGAAAGCGATTTTTTTCTATGAATAAAATGTCCCAATGTTTGTTAAGATTATGGGACTTAACTGCGGGTTCATTATCCCTAAACTTACAAACTATTTATAAACTATCTAATACTAAAGACAAACATCCATGCCCGAGGGAGGATTCGAACCTGCGACGCGGGAGGTCGCGCGATCCGCAACGTGGCGCTCCAGACCACTCGGCTGCGAGTAAAAATCAATTGCTACGTGGTTGTAAGAGCATCGCTTGAGTGACGCTTGACAGTACAAGGTTTGTATGAAATAAAGTTTATGGAAAATCTACCGGAAAATTGGAAAATTTGAGAAAAACTGAAAGTGCGTTTTTCAATGTGTTTTTGATTGAATTCAGCGCTATAACTGACTCTTTGCATGACTGAGAGGGGTAATTCTTATTTTGTTTTGTTCATTATGATCTTGGAAAAGATTTGAGTAAAAACAAAAAACCACAAGGAGGGACAGTAAAAAAGGAAAGTCGCAAAATTCGAACCAAGTTCCTTATACAATGTGTTCCTAAATGTACTTAACATTTTAAGTTGATAATCATTTGTCAGATTGCGATAATATTTTTATTATTTGACGTTCAATGAAAGATGAACGTTCCTCTGAACTAAAAATTTGGGAAAGTTACCCGGAAAATTCGAAAATTCGCGAGAAACTGAAAGAGCTTTTTTTCAATTGGTCAGATTGCCATAAAATTTTGCATATTTGAACGTTCAAAGCTAGAGTAAGTTTCTTACGAAATAAAAATTTGAAAACTTTCCCGAAAAGATAGGAAATTCAGAAAAATAGAAAGATTTTTCTATGAAATATCAAAACCACTTAGCTAATTACGATAAAATTTTGCACATTCGACGTTCAAAGCATGTGTACATCCATATTAGCAATTTCGAAGCATTGCTGGGACGACGAGTCGTTTATATAAGTAAATAAATGTAAGGACCCTGTAACATTTCCCTGGGGAACGCAATGTATCACTTCTGTTCTTCTCAACGACTTTCCGTCAGTTACAACGTACTGTGTCATTTCTGACAGGAAATCACGAATCTAATTGCACAGCTGTGGCGATATTCCGTAAGTACGCAATCTGATTAGAAAACGCTTGTGAGGTACAGTGTCAAAATCCGTAAATTTAGAAAAAAAAAACGTATTATACCGCCAGCGGTTATTACAGCACCACCATTAGAATATAGTTCTGCTTCTTGTATCCTATGGATGTTGAGGGAAGTAACTGTATCTGCAATCTGTCGCTTTACGAAACTGAATTTATAAAAGAGGGAATAATTAACGTATAAGAATCACCAACTAACACTGTTCTCTAACAGATCACTCACATGCAGATCTTCAATCCCAGGCGATTGACTTAGTTTCCTCAGTACGTATTTCGTTGTCTAGTAGAAATTTAATTTAAACATTGTTCAGTAAGTGAAGCTACATAAAATTAAAGTTTGTTGACAAATATATTCATAACTAACGTATATTAGAGAGAACCCTACTACAAGTCATTATTTGCAGCTGCTCACTTAATATAGCCGTTGGGAGAGAAAGAGATTTGCTGTAGAATAAGTCGGTAAAACAATGATTTACACATTAAAAGAATAAAGATCAATCCTTAGAGAGAGCTGCTGAAGGAAACAGAAGTACTCTTGAGTTTTCCAATTGCCCACGTCAGTTAAATTGGGAACGCAAAAAATATCTTTCAACCTCCAACTGATGCTCCTCTATGTAGACAATACCGTATATTGGTAGTGTCTGTGGACTTGGGAACATTAATTTAGTAGTGTAAATAACGCAACGAAGTTTGAAGTATTATTAATTAATCTATCAGTCTTGATTTGCCGTCACTTTACACGGAATTTAATTTGGAATTAGAATATGTGATCAGCAATAATGTATACTAGCTTAAACCTGCTGCTCCGCTCACGTGTTGGTTGATTGTGATAGGTAAGCTATCTTTCAGAAGTGTGCTATGAGACTGGTTTTGAAGGAACTGAAACATATTCCTATCAGATTGCAGATGTCTATGCACTTACCGTTTAGCAGGAAAGTAAGTAGTGTAGTTCAAATCACACGTATAAATGCACTCGTTTCGAAGAATACAATCACGAAATTCAACAATAATGATTGTAATAATATCACATCGATCACTTGATGTAATTCGCGAAACGTCTAATCGATATTTTTAATGAGATGTATTAAAAGAAATTTCTTTTTTACTGCTTTATTTATTTATTCTTTTAGTTCCTTATTCGTATGCTTATCCTCACAGAGAAAGAGCTGAAGACATTGTAGCACGCATAGACCAAAGATATGGTCTGTGGCATCATGTTTCGCTGTTTGTAACCTTCTTGCTATAGAATCGCAAACGTCATCGCTGGCCTTCAGTCTGAATTTTTTTGTAATATGACGACTTTCAACCACCATATCTTCCACCCCCTTATAGCTATCGGCATGGAACTGCTATGGTGTACAACGGGAGACTTCGGACAATAATCACACACAGACCATTCGTATGCGTTCTGTAGTTTTCGCTGCAGAGCGAAATGTTAACACACAGACATGTAGAATTTTATATACACCAATAACTTTCCATCCCAATATACTCCACGCTTTTATCTTTATCAACCGTCAAGCAACAATGCAATCAATAAAACCATTTTCAAAGAGTAAATATAATTTTCAGAGAGAAATTATTGTTCCGCATTTCGCGTAATATTCTCCAAATTATTAAATATCTATCAGATCGCTATAAAACCGTGCCTAAAACCTTCCTCAGGTAAAAATTAGTAACTTCACAAATATTTATGTCACTGCGTCTTGTCGTTCGGAAGTGATAAGCGTTCGCCGAACAGACATTCACATTAATATATATATATATATATATATATATATATATATATATATATATATATATATATATATAGATATAGATAAATAGCTATCCGATCGCCATAAAACCGTGCCTAAAGCCTTCCCCGGGTAGACATTAGTAACTGTATAAATTTTTAGCTCTTTATGTCTTGTGGTTTAGACGTGATAAACGTACACCTAACAGACATTCACATATATAGATTTGCATACCTCTCTGTTTCTTTATTCGAGAACTGGTGTGGACAGATGCTGCGGTCTCGCCACATGTCTTTCATGCTTCGCCAAGTTACAAATTGGTACCCCAATTTAGAATTAATTTAATCATTCAAGATTTATTGTTGAAACTCTGCTCATGGAGAAAACGAAATTATTGCGAGGGTCACTCCAAAAGAAATGCACACTATTTCTTTTTCTTGATACAGTTTTCATTCCACATGTTTGAAAGTTTTACAGTGTGTAGATAAATCCTTCCCGGTTATTTTCAAACTTAGTTCAACCTTCTTCAAGACGGCTGCTACACTTAACGGTCGTCAGAAGCAACGTGCTGTCATTGAATTCCTGTGCTATGAAAACGAGACAGTGGGAATCATCCACAAGAGGTTGTGAAAGGTGTATCTGCTGTCGATCGCAGTGCAGTTAGTCGGCGCGTAAGCAGCTTACGAGCTGAAAGCGGGCACAGCAATATTGAGGATCGTCCTCGCAGCGGCAGGCCTCGTACTGCACACACTCCAGACAATGTGCAGAGAGGTAACAAATTAGTGACTGCTGACAGACGCATCACAGTGAACGAATTGACACGCTTCGTTCGAATACGGTAAGGAACTGTTTGCAGAATACTGAAAGTGTTGGCGCTAAAAAACGTTTTGTGCCAGAGGGTTCCCAGAATGTTGACAGTGGCTCACGAAGAAACGCGAAAAACGGTATGCAGCGAACTTTTGGAACAGTACGGGAATTGTGGAGATGAATTTCTTGGAAGAACTGTGACAGGTGATGAAAAATGGCCCCATCATTTTTCACCAGAGATGAAGAGGCAATCAATGGAGTGGCATCATGCAAGTTAAGAAAAAAAAAAAAAAAAAAAAAAAAAAAAAAAATCCACACCCTCTGCTGGAAAAGTTATGGCTACGGTGTTTTCCGATTCCGGAACCACATTAGCAAAAGCAGGATGTTTTGCTTTTGCACGGGCACATGTCAGTCAAAACACCATGGAAGCGATTACAAAATTCAGATGGACAACAGTGAAACACACACTTTTGAGTCCTGACCTGGCTCCATGTGACTATCATCTCTTTGGGAAACTGAAAGACTCTCAAATGTTCAAATGTTTGTGAAGTTCAAATGTTCAAATGTTTGTAAATCTATCGGACCAAACTGCGTGGTCATCAGTCCGCTGCTTACAAACTACTTAACCTAAGGACAAACACACACACCCATGCCCCAGAGAGGACTCGAACCTCCGACGGAGAGGAACCCCTCGCTCCGCACCAAGGCGCCTTAGACCGCTCGGCTACTCCACCGCGGCTGTTTGTGAAGCTTGTGGGACTCAACTGCGGGGTTCTCAGTCCCTAAACTTGCAACTATTTTACTAAAGACGGCACAAAACATCCATGCCTGAGGGGGGATTCGAACCCCTGACGGGGGTTTCCTTTCCTATCGTAGAAGTGGGTGAATTAGCTGCAGTTCGCAAAAAGGCCGTTTCCAGCCATAATATTAAGTGACTATAGTTTCGCGTTTACTATCTTTCAAAATGGCGTCGAGTGCAACACTTGGCCACAAGCCACAAGCTTTCCCTTCAGTATACTCCCTATTTACTGTTGTTGCCGGCCGCAGTGACCGAGCGGTCTGCGGCGCGTCAGTAACAGTCTGCACGGCCGCTACGGTCGGGGGTTAGAATCCCCCCTCGGGCATGAATGTTTGTGTAGTCTTTGGTATGAGGTAGTTCATAAGTAGTTTGTAAGTTTAGGGACTGATGACCCCGCAGTTTTGTCCCTTAAGCTTAACAAACATTTGAACTCTGTTGCTGGCATTTCTACGTTTGTGACTTGTTTACTGACTCACCCTCGTATGGCAGGGGTCTCGTGTAACACGGGCGCTAGGCAGGTGTCGGTGTTGAGGTGTGGTCGGTCTGAAGCGACGGCTGGGCTCTAAGGGCAGCCCTCGGTCCGGCTGGCGGGCTTTCCGGTCAGCCCAGCTCAGCTCGTTAGCGGCGCTTCATTACGCCACGCAGCCCTAATTAAAACACTCGCCGCGTGCCGCCTCTCCCCCCCCCCCTCCCTTCGCCCGCCGCCAATCACGCGCGAGTTGCCGGAGGCGCGCGCGACTTCACACCGCAGCGCGTCACAGCCGGCGGCCGAGCTGTCACTGGCTGCTGAATATTTATGTCATACACACGGGCCGCGCCCTTCGTTAGCCGCTGCATCGTAACTAGGGTGAGCCGAGTTTTGCCACCACCACCACCACCCCCTACCCTGTTCCCACTTTGCGGAGCGATCCACTCGACGGTGACGAGGCAGCCCTGGTCGCGCCACGCGACAGCACAAACCGCGGAAGCATTTTCGAACTGAAATTAGCCACACGGTAGCTGAAAATGCATCTACAGCTCCATATACATGACTGATTTGCAATTCACACTTAAGGTGAGATGGTAGGCCCTACGGGGACAATGTTAAATTAAGCAAATTCGTGCCATTTTTCTCAGAAACTACTGAACCGATTTGTCTGAAATTTTCATTGAAAATTAAATGACCTTCGCACAATTCACTGAACCGAAATCGTTGTGATATTGTAATTGCTGTACTTTAAATTTTTTATGAAAAAATCATAAATATTTTAAGGTAAAGCAGTCAACAATCCGAAGATTGGTTCGAACACCACAGTGCTTTACTAGGCATGGTCCTGTTTGGTTGTGGTATGCCGTTGCCTTCCTCCGACCTTCGAACTGACTTACCCAGCCAGTTATAGGGGGACCTACAGTTTAACGTGGGTTCCGAACCACGGTGCCACTCGACATTTTCACTAGCAACACTGCCATAGGTGAAAGAAGTGGAAAGTGACAGATAAAAATCCTAAGACGTGGCGGGGACCGAACCCGCGACCTTCGGATTACTAGACTGGCACTCTACCACTGTGCAACATTTTTTTTTTGTGTTGAGGTTACCAGCTAACTGTGCCTTACTGAACTTGCACCACGTATCAGGTGGTGGCGGACATAGAAAATAGGTTGGCTTCAAGTCAGTGGCTATACGCTGGAAGAACGTGGCCTACACTTTCTTAATTGCCTCCAGATCTCCAGAATTCTTCCTGATGGTATTCTCACAATATTTCTGCAAGTCATTGATAATCGTATCTGTCAACCTATACTTCATAGACCAGGTCTTGTTCTCCCTGTCTGCTATTAGAACAACATCATCCGCGTAGGGCAGTGTGTTGGTCCTTCTTCTGAACTCTCTTCCTGTCTGTAGGCTTGCCACTGTCTACAGAGCTCTCTCCAGAACCAGGCTAAACAGAAAGGGGGAGTCAGTCTCCTTGTCCCAATCGAGTCCTAACCTTGAACTTCTCTGACATGTTTCCGTTCACTTTCACGATGCAGGTTGTTTCTTGGGGGCATACTTGTGTTAATTTTATGATTTTTCAGTATAAGTACTTGTTGTTGTGTTGTTATGGTCTTCAGTCCGGAGACTGGTTTGATGCAGCTCTCCACTATACCCAATCCTGAGCTAGCCTTTTCATCTCCTCATAAGAACGACAACCCACATATACCTGAATCTGCTTACTATACGCGTCTCTTGGTCTCCCTCTGCGATTTTTACCCCACACACTTCCCTCCAATGCTAAATTTACGATTCCTCGATGTCTAAGAATGTGTCCTACCGAACGATCCCTTCTTTTAGTCAGGGTATGACAAAAATTCCTTTTCTCACCAATTCTGTTCAGAACCTCTTCATTAGTTATGCGATCTACCCACCTAATCTTCAGCATTCTTCTGTAGCACCACATTTTAAAAGCCTCTATCCTCTTCCTCTCCGCACAGCTTATCGTCCATGTTTCACTCCCATACAAGGAAACACTCAACACAAATGCCTTCAGAAAAGACTTACTTACACTTAAATTAATATTCGAAGTTAGCAAATTTCTCTTTTTCAAAAAAGCTTTTCTTCCCAATGCCATTCTGCATTTTATATCCTCTGTGCTGCGACCATCATTTGTTATTTTACTGCGCAAGTAACAAAACTCATCTACCTCCTTTATTGCTTCGTTACCTAATCTAATTCCTTCAGCATCACCCGACTTTCTTAGACTGTACTCCATTACCCTAGTTTTGCTCATGTTAATGTACATCTTATAAGCACCTTTCAGCACACTGTCCATTCCGTTCAATTGCTCTTCCAGGTCCTTTGTCGTATCTGACAGAATTACTATGTCGTCAGCAAAGCGCAATGTGTTTAATTCTTCCCCCTGAACTTTAATTCCTTCAGCAAATTTCTCCTTGCTTTTCTTTATAGCTTGCTCAATGTTCAAATTGAACAACATTGGAGAAAGGCTACAACCCTGTCTCACTCCCTTCCCAACTGATGCTTCCCTTTCATGCCCTTCGAGTCTAATAACTGCGGTCTGGCTCTTGTACAAGTTGTATATAACTCTCGTTTCCCTGTATTTTATCCCTGCTGACTTCAGAATTTGAAAGAGTGTATTCCAGTCAACATTGTCAAACGCTTTCTCCAAATCTACAAAAGCTAAAAATGTAGGTCTGCCTTTCCTTAATCTTTCTTCTAAGATAAGACGTAAAGTGAGTATTGCCTCCCGGGTTCCTACGTTCCTCCTGAATCCAAACTGATCTTCCCCAAAGTCAGCTTCTACCAGCTTTTCCATTCGCCTGTAGATAATTCTTGTGAAAATTTTGCAACCATGACTTATCAAACTGATGGTTCTGTAAGTTTCACACCTGTCCGCGCCTGCTTTCTTTGGAATGGGGATTATTACATTTTTCTTAAAGTCTGAGGGTATTTGGCCTGTCTCATACATCCTACACACAAGTTCAAATAGTTTTGTCATGGTTGGCTCTCCCAGAGACTTTAGTAGCTCTGAGGGTATGTCATCTACTCCTGGGGCCTTGTTCCGACCTAGATCTTTCAGGGCTTTATCAAATTCATCTCTCAGTATATTATCTCCTATTTCATCTTGATCTACTTCCTCTTCCCTTCCTACAATATTGTCTCTAAGTTCATTTCCTTTGTAGAGCTGCTCCATGTACTCTTTCCAACTTTCAGCTTTCCCTTCTTTGCTGAGAACTGGTTTCCCATCTGAGTTCTTGATATTCGTAGAGTTGCTTTTCTTGTCCCCAAATGTCTCTTTTATTTTCCTGTAGGCGTTATCTACTTTCCCTCTTCTTATACATTCTTCTACAGATTTGCATTTTGCTTCTAGCCACTCCTGCTTAGCCATTTACTTACTAGATGTAAATACTGGGTTACACTATGTATTCTATTTAACTTGCGAAAATTAGGGCGTGTCACTTTTTATTTAACGGAAAGACCGTGCTGATGTTATAAACCAAAACGGGTCAATGTATATAAGCAAAATAAGCAGCTGATGGTTAATAACATGCACTTCCTTAAGTATCATACATCTCTTTCAAATCAACTTAACAAAAATTAGAGGCATTTAGTCAGTCTTCTGGCTGTGAAATAAATAATGAGATTCAAAATAAAAGAATTATAATTTTTGTGTCACAGCAACGCAAAGCCGGGTATGAATTTCATTGACGTGTTTTATCAGTAATAATTCCTCCATTTACTGTCCCATTCATTTCATATCAGCCTGAGGCACACCGAAGCGTGGCGCGGTTTAGTTTGTTGACACTAGTTAGTACACACAGTGACGGGTCCACATTTTTCATTCGTCTGATACAAAAGTGATGTGATTGGACATGTAATGAATGGTGCCCCCATTCTGAATGGAGAACAGTGATAAGCCGATTCTTTTGTGTTGACTCCGCTGTAGCCTGCACCGCAATAACAGCAGCTTCCTGTCCTACCGGCAGCGCAGATCAGTTACCGGCGCACCGCAGATGGCGCAGAGCAGTCTCGTAGCAGCCGCCCACGCAGGCCTCGGATTTATGGTGGTCGGGTAAAATGAGCGCTAATAGCGAAAACAACGGCAGACCGGGCGTGTTAAGCTTTTATCCGCGCGCGCGTTCTGTCGGTCCGAATGAGTTATGCCCGCCAGAGCTGCGGTCCGGCTGTCGCGCGGGGCGGCCATCCCGTATTTATGGCCAGTACATCACACGGGCCGGACGCCCGCCGTCTGCCGCGGGTGGCAGAAATATGGCTGCCCAGGACCCGACACTGTGCGCTACCGCCTGCGACAGGCGCGGCCCGGAGGCCAGAGTTTCTCGGCCCACGTCGTCCTCTACTGCGAGGGTTGCGATCCGCGAGGCTCAGGTCCTTAGAGGCTCAAGGCAGCTTAAGTTCAGCGTGCCGCAGGATATGTAGTTGTGGCCGCAGAGTAACATATACAGAGGAGCAGCCACCCCTAAACCACTGTCCTACGCTCCCCTCGTAGTTCCGTATGATGCCAGCAGGTGTCAAGCGGTTCGCTGGCTTAGGATGCCTCTCGCACGTCAGAGGATAGCGTGGAGAGGAGGGTGAGGGGAGAGCTCGTGCCGCCTGCCGCGAGGCCGCGGCTGTGTCCAGCTTGCTGGCGTTTGAGGGGAGGTGGTGGTGGGGAGAGCTGCTACCTGCCTCCTGCTCTGGCCAGTTTAAAGAGCTGCTCTTTTTTTCCACTTTTCATTCCCTCCTCTTATGGAGGAGGGCGGGCTGTTAGAGGGCGCACTTTGCTCTTTTAAGCCAGATTGTTATCTAGGGTATTCTGTTTTGGCACCGTTATTTTTCTTGCAGGTATTGGGATATGGATCTTATATTTGTGATTTCTTTCCTTTACAGGGGGGAAGATTTGTTCCCAATTGGGAATATTCCGTGGGCATGGGGACAGCTCCGGTATTAACCTTACAGCCAACAGGAAACCACGGAAACCTGGGCCAGAGCTGCTGATGGTTTGCCACCTGTCTTCCGCTTCTTCTTCTTTCTTGATTTTGTTGTTATTGTTCTTCGCGGTGGCTCAATCTAAGGTTCAGCGCCCTTCTATGCCGCTGCTGCTGCTGCGCCTCTCCGCCTTTTGCGAGGGCGCGGTTGGAGCAGGTAGTGGCTCCTCTTTTTCATCTTCTTAGCGATGAAACTTCGCGTTTCTTCTTCTGTTATGGGGAGCGCGTCTGCTGAGCACCTCCATCTCTGCTTTCGATCTTCTTTCGTGCTGGCTCAGGTTGTACGTCTGAAAGCAGCGCCATCATGGGACATCTTGCGGAACTGCTGGAAACCCTCCCTCCCCGCACCCCTGAGCGTAGGACCGGGCCCTTACGGAGGTTTCCTGTCTGTATATATTTGTCTGTGTCGTGGCACTTCGTAAGGTCCCTATGGTCAAGACATGTCGGTTTTCTGTAATATTTTGTACATATGTAAAATGACCACAGATGTATATTGTGAGTGGCACAGTAATCTTTGTAAGTTCGACTGCAGAGTAAGCGCTCTCGGTGCGAGAGAGAGAGTAGACTTGCGCATAATACAAGGCGCGTCCAGAAAGTAAGTTCCGTTTCAATTTATCTCCGCTGCAGCGCTGCGATTGCAGTTCCGCACATGCGCTGTAGACGAAGTGTATCAAGGAGAAGAACGTGCGCCATTTGGAGATCGCTGTCAGTTACGTACGCTTTGTTGTGCTTGTTTGGAATGTCGCCGTTGATTGAAAATCCCGACGCCTGTGAAACCAAGTCGGTGATTCGGTTTCTGAATGCGAGGAAAGTGAAACCAAGTGAAATTTATCGGCAAATTTGCGATGAGTGATTCGATGGTGAGAAGATGGGTCCGCCAGTTGAATGGCGGGCGTAGTGATGTGCACGTTGAAGAACGAAGAGGGCGTCCACCTTTGGTTACAGAAAAACTGGTTCACGCGATTGATGACAAGATCCAGGAAAACCGTAGGTTTACAATTAGTGCTCTCGCTATGGAACACGAGCTGAAAGAAATTGTTTCCAACTGGTTGAAGACACAGTCGGCAGATTTCTATGAAGAAAGTATACAAAACCTGGTGCCACGCTATGACAAATGCCTGCAAAATTTCGGCAGTTATGGGGAAAAGTAGTTTAAGAGTTGTAGAATTTTGTGCAATAAAAATTTATTCTGTATCTGTGTACAATTACATTTTATTACCAAACGGAACTTACTTTCTGGACGCGCCTCGTAGTTCCTGATCAGGAGCGCTCACTTTAGTTCGTGGCCCTGCCGTGAACTAGTTCGCTCGTTTAGTTCGTCCGCTTCCAGTGACGGCTGAGCGGCATGCTCTGCGCGTGCAGGTGAAGGGGGAAGTTCCCCCACCTAGCTGCTTCATGCGCTTGCTGCTTGAGCCACTAACGATATCTCGCAAACCGAAAGAAACAGTTTGTGGATAATTTCTCGCGTTTAAGTTTAGAGTTGTTTCTATATCTTGGCATTATGGAATTTATTAGTCAGATATTGCAGAGTGCAGAACACATCGGAACAAAAATTTTGTATCACTGATCTATGTAATCTAGCAGGCAGCCACTCACCTCGGAATGACTCATCAGCAGAAGGCAAACTCGTGATTTTTAATACTGCTACGCGCCCTCTCGCTATTTCCCGTCGGTCTTCGGAACAGAATCCAACGAACTATGAAAATGTTCAAATGTTTGTATAGTCTATGGGACTTAACTACGGGGTCATCAGTCCCTAAACTTACAAACTACTTATGAACTACTTACGAACTAGGACGGCACAAATATTCATGCCCGAGGGGGGATTCGAACCCCCGACCGTAGTGGCCGTGGAGACCGCGACTGGAGCGCCTTAGTCTCCTCGGACACCGCGGCCGGCCAACGAACTATGAAGCGAGATACGTTTGGCATAATCGTCCCCTACTCCTAGTTCGTCCGCTGATCCTAGTTCGTCCGCTCCTTCCAGTTCGTCCGCTGCTTCCAGTTCGTCCGCTGCTTCCAGTTCGTCCTCTCCTTCCAGTTCGTCTGCTGCTTCCAGTTCGTCCGCTCCTTCCAGTTCGTCCGCTCCTTCCAGTTCGTCCGCTCCTTCCAGTTCGTCCGCTCTTTTTGGCTTTTGGCACCGCTACTTAAAGAGCTCTTCTTTTATAACAGCTTTTTTTATAATCAGTGTTGTCAACGCGTGTGCTATTACCCGTATTTTTGGGCAATTTGACATCAAATACTTAGGCAAATAAAGCAGTTATTTACACGAATGGGCGATACAATGGTATTCAACTACTTTTCATACAGAGTACTCGTAGTACTTTATTGGCCGACTTTAGGTTGCGGTAGTAACACTAAAAGTGAGCCTTTGCGATCGTGTTTTGACAATTTAAACGAAAAGACGGCTTAACTATTCATCGGACACGAAAATTGAACAACCGAATTTGTAGAGGAGAAAATTCTCTACAACTTTTCTCACTTATGTTTTTTTCATATCTCGTATCGTTTGAGACATATTTGCAAAAATAACGGGGATTTGACACCCTCCACTGAATTAACGAAAACCAACCGTTCGGAGATGTAACGTGACATTCATTTCAAAGCAACGGCACACTGAGGAATTAACAAAAACACATCGTTCTTCGTACGATAAATGATAATCTAATGTCTACAAATGCTAGTATGAGATTAAAGAACTCCTATTTTGATTTATAGCCTTAGCATAGTGGGCAAGGTGTTAGATTGTGACTAGAAAAGTCGGTGGTTCGAAACCAGCCACTTATCTAATTTTTTTCCCTAAAAGGTTTTCAGACATTCTTATTAATTTATTTATTATTATTTAGATTATTATTTTGGTCCAAAACGTTAGCAAAAACTGATAAAACTACAAATCTAAAGTGGGTCGTAAAACACGTCAGTGCGATATTTTTTAAATATATTTCTTGTAGCAGTGAACTATGAAACTATAGCTGAGCTGCATCTCTCGAAATGAATGTAACTGGCAGAAGGAAATAATGCGATTCTGCGCGCTCCCGTGCCCTCTCGCTGTTCCACGTCAGTCTTCGAAAAAGGAGTGGACGAACTAAGAGACCAGGGATCTGCGAACTAGTTCGCGTACTTCGTCTGTGGGAGCGCTCTTCCGAACTAGTTCGTTCGCGAACTACACAAGACTAAGAGAGAGCAGTCAGTTGCGAGCTGTGTTACGGAGAATTTGCTGTTGGATGAGGTAGCGCGAGGACGCTGTTGGAGAAGGCAGTTGTTAAGTATATGTAGCAGCACGCCAGTATTGTAATGCATGACGTTAATTTAATTTTCTGTGATATTTCTCTATTTCATATTTTTGTAAGAAAATATAATTTCTAATATTCAATTAGAGTTCTACGTCCTCATTTGGTAGTTAGTTTCCCCTTCCTTTCGCTTTCTTCATTTATGATTATTATTGGACTTAATTACTACCCACATATCATTTTTGAAAATTTTTCATACTAAAATACTGCATGACGTGAGCTGCTTGCTGTTTCCTGTTTCCAGTTTTGTAATGAAAAGATACGAGGAAAGTCAATTTTTATTTTTTATCTGTGTCGCAGTCAGATTGTTTGCCCCCTTTTAATTATTCAAATTAATCAGTTTCGTTGTACCCTTTGGAAGTACTTTAGACAGGGCCATAAATTCTAGTATTTGAGTTTCCCCATTTCTCGGGCGTGTCCGTTGCGCATATTAATGTTTTCTTGGGCTTACCTCGGAGGTCGCAGTCACCACATTGTTCGGTTTTTAACAGTTTAAATTTTCTTTCACGTACGTACTACGCACTATTGATCAATTAACGTTAAACATTAATCTTCGGGATACCTCGCAAATTTCTATTAAATTTTTATTTACTTACCTTATTCGGGATACCTTGCAACTTGAAAGTTACGAACAGTCAACGTGACTGACAATACAATGTAAGCTTTATGGCCGACGTTAACTTCGCTTAATCCTTATATCCATGGTGTTGCATATCTGCAACATCGATTTTAATATTCTTTTATCCGTGTCTAGTGGAAATTTTGTGAACTAACAGGTGTTTAACAGATAGGGCAAAGTTTGTAGAAAGTATCTGTGGTTTCGAGGTTGGTTGCAGTGTTAACTTCTGTTAACATCTTTGTTTATGTCTGGAGAAAACGACGGTGTAATAATTTTGCAGATTTGGAAGGAGAAAAGAAATCACACGAACGAAGACAGGTATGCGGAATCATAATAAGCACAAAATTTTGCATATATATCCAACTTTGAAAATTGTATAACAAGTTTCTGTATTTTGCATATGTCCCTTTTTTAACTAGCAATATAGGATTTTGTTTACTATTTTCCCCTTTGCTTGTGCAAGTAATAAAACACGAAAATACCTTTTTTTTTGGAAAGAAAAAAGAAGAATCATGCATTTAAGAGTTAAAAATTTCGGGCACACACGCCGTGATCCATAGTTAAAACTTCCAAGTTACGCTTCCTCTTCGGCTGCAGAAGACTTCATCGGAGGTGAAGCTGCCAACTGCCACCAGAACTCGCGCTTTATTTCTTTCGTTCTCCGCTCCGAGGAGTAGAGCTGGCTGTTTGAAACCCAGCACGTAGAGAGTCGCGGTTCTCCTCAGCCAAAAAATCAGACATGTGATTCAGTTTTTTTTTATACTAACAGTCGTAAGTTGGGCGACTCAGTGCGTTCTAGCCGTACATCCGCTGCATCATTTCAAACGTTTCGGCAGCGGTTTTGCCTAATTTCTGGCAGAACTTTATGTTTTCCCGTTTCTCAAACTGTGACATATCAAAGTCCGACTGGCGCATTCAACTCACCGTCACAACGACGACCTTACGGCTGCTTCCAGTGCATGCGCTCAACTGTCTCTTGCAGGGAGGAGAGACCAACTGACATGGTTCTACACCACTTCGCCATATATGCGCTGTAGTACAGCATAGCACCGTTATACATTCAACTTCAGAACTTATTGAATGTACCATGGTTTTGATATAAGTGAGGTCGAATTTCACCGGAATTTGCAGTTCCTGGAAACCCATATGCGAAGGGCACTCACATTCATAACCAGGAACTTTAAATTCCGGTGAAATATGACATCATTTATAATATATATAACAGGATGAACGTCACTGGTTATGGCTTTACAAGGGTGTCGAAATCGATAGCAGAATAAAATTCAATCTTTTTATTTATTTTTCTTATTTATTTATTTATTTTTTTTTTTAATCTCAACTGTCAACAGTCGCAGTCCTACAATCCAAGATAGTATTGAGCTGCATCTAGAAATCATCAGACAACCTGACGGTGCGTAAAACGAGACTCCGAATTGGTAAGTAGTGGGACGAGATTATGAGGTCCAGCATACATCTTACAACCAAGGGAAACCTCCCGAAAACCTCTTTGTCGACCAGAAATCGATAGAGCACCCATTATTTAGGCGGTGTAGGACGAATCACACTCTATCACATGACACCGACTACGAGACTATCTCTGGTATTGTCAATATTACTGATAGAGAAGCCGCGGTGGAGTAGCCGAGCGGTCTAAAGCGTCTCGTTGCGGAGCGCGCGGTTACTCGCCGTGGAGGTTCGAGTCCTCCCTAGGGCATGGGTGTGTGTGTGTTTGTCCTTAGGTATTTTACCTTAGTTTAAGTAGTTTGTAAGCTACGGACTGATGACCACGCAGTTTCGTCCGATAGAATTACAAACATTTGAATTGATAGAGAACAATCGATTGGCACTCGATTGTTGCAACGTTGAATTTGAAATGTAGTCCAGTATTTGTAAACGTTAGCGAAATAATGTAGATAATGTAATTGTTTCATAAGTTGAAAGGTTCATTATCAACCTCAATATCATTCTATGGGCGTATCCGCATAAAAAACAATTCGCTACTGTCCTAAATATTTCTCTTCAGCACAGAAACCCGTGGCAAAACCGCAAGGAGAGCGAATCTGATCCGTCATGGCGGCCACAGTATCCCGCCTTTTGTCCAATTTGTCCCCCAAACGGGGACTGTTTTATTGCGGCGGCATAGCGCCTGGATTAATTCGCTATAGTTCGTATTTCTGTCTTTGGAGGTGTCATAAACAAGCTTAAATTATGAAATGTATTATTGGTGCAATTCAACATCGACATGTAATTGATACCTTCTAAATGTCTAATACAAAAGAGTGGTAAACATAAATTACAACAGTTGTAAGACTTATTTATTACTACTCATTGAACGTTTATCCTTGATTTTCAAATGTATGGTGTCATTATCCTGGAACCCAGGGTAATGGAGCCACTGCGTATACCTTCACAATTTTTTTTAACAATAAAAGTTAACAAGATACATAGGAGGCAAAAATTATAATAAAGTACTATATCTGGCGAAGCTGTAGTATTATTGTGTACGAAAAAGACACACTTTAAATAAGGTAAAAAACTGTTTTTCCTTAAGGCGGCGCCATTCCCCTGGTCTAAATCAAATGTTCAAATGTTTGTTAAGCTTGTGGGACTTAACTACGGGGTCATCAGTCCCTAAACTTACAAACTACTTATCAACTACCTTATACTAAAGGCGGCACAAATATCCATGCCCGAGGGGGGATTCGAACCCCCGACCGTAGTGGCCGTGCAGACCGTGACTGAAGCACCTCAGTCTCCTCGGCCACCGCGGCCGGCTCCCCTGGCCTCCGGTATATGTTATATGTATGAAGGCTTTCGATTTTGTACGATTGCTGACTATAGCTGACTTGAGCTAGATGTGATAGTGCGGAAGGTATTTCTAAATCACTTACCAAATGTTTGTTAAGCTTATGGGACTTAACTACGGGGTCATCAGTCCCTAAACTTACAAACTACTTATCTACTACCTTATACTAAGGACGGCACAAATATCCATGCCCGAGGGGGCATAGCTTTGGCACCTTTCAACTGTGCGAGGGTACCTCATTATAGCTCTGGCTCTGAACACTCCTCCCTCCCCCCCCCCCCCCCCAAGAGGAAAAATTTATCTACGGCCATGCAGCTTCGATATCATTCTCTGAGCATATCCGCACGGAAAAGCTACTGTGACACATATTTCTCTTCAGCGCGAAAATGTGTCGCGAGGCGAAACCGCACTTGCTGGCATAGTCATAAATTTAATTATGCGACAGTGTCAGAAAGGAGAGCGAAACTTACCCGTCACTGCGGCTACAGTACCCCGCCCTTTGTCCAATTTGTGCCCCAAATGCGGACTGTTTTATCGCGGCGACATAGCGCCCGGGGCCGCGCAGCTGAAATACCGCCCGGTGGCCTGGATTAAACCGGCATAGTTGGCGACACTGCTGTAATTCTTCGACGCTCGTGACAATTTAGCCGGCGTCGCTGCTCGCAAGTCGCGGTGCGCAAAAGTGTCGCCGAATTCTGCAAACTGCGTTTATTTCGTTAGATTAAAACCCGCTTCCGGAACTAACCGTGGAAAACGTTTTAGACACTAAATGGATTACAGCCGGAAAATCCTGTTTGGTTTCCAGAACGGCCAGCTCCGACGCATCCGCGCGATTAACGCAATAAATTCTACCGGGTGTCAGCGGGGTGGCGGGGGTGGTGTGGGGGCGTTGTGAGGCGGAAGCCGGGGTCAGAACCAATCCACGAGGGCCGCACATCCAGGTTAGGCTTGCGTAATGACGTACTGTAGGTTCCAAATTTCATCCACTGCATGACGTACAGTGTGTCCAGAAAAGGGCTGATTTCAAAATTAAATATCTCGAAAACAAAGATCGATAGGAATGCAGTAAATGGTATGTTTATTTTGAAAGCTGTAAGAAGTTTATACAGCAGTTTGAAATAATAGTTACAAAAGCTGCTAACAAATGGCGCTGTACGCTGTACAGCTTATATCAGCATACATAAGTGAAATAATCGTATGGAAACACTCTTTGCAAACAATCACATCACATTGTTTTCAAAATGTTCACCATTGGCACTACAGAGACGGCGCAAACGAAGAATGAAATACGCCATCACATTTCGTAGTGTCTCAACCAAAATGGATGGGGGGGGGGGGGGGGGGGGGGGAAGGCCATGTCTTTCACTGTGACCCACAAAAAGAAGGTCACAGGGAGGCAAATCCGGTGAATATGGAGGCCAATACATGCCTACACCAGTAAATTTGTGATATTCGAAAGCAATGACTCGATTCCCGAAGTATTCCTCAAGCTGGCCGGCCGCGGTGGCCGAAGGGACTGAGGCACGCCCGTCACGGTCTGCATGGCCGCTACGGTCGTGGGTCTGAATCCCCCATCGGGCATGGATATTTGTGCCGTCCTTAGTATAAGGTGGTTGATAAGTAGTTTGTAAGTTTAGGGGCTGATGACCCCGTAGTTAAGTCCCATAAGTTCTACAAACATTTAAACATTTGATTTTATTCCTCAAGAAAGCGAAACACTTTAAAAGCTGTACGTGTGTTGTGGAATGTTGAACCTATCGTTAAATCAGACAATAAATTGTTCATTAACACAGCTATTTGGTTTAATTATGGCCCTGATATTGATGTATAAGAAACAGTGCATTAAACTGATTATGTGCGCAACGGATATTTTTAAGAAACAACTTTGACATGTAACCTTTTGAAACAGACACTGACTATACTCAAAAATTTTGACTGCGAGAAAGATATAAGAAAAACCACAAATCACTTTCTTAATGCTTGACTGTGAGAATTTATGTAGATCAGTTTCTAATTATTGAAATTTAAATTAACTATCATTTTACTATGGCACCAATAATGAAATATGTTCAATAATATTATTCAAATCAACACTCCACTAAATCAACTAATTATCAAATGAAGGAAGTAGGTTAATTTTCTAACTACGTAAATGAAATATGAAACAGGGTTAAGTTACTTATTATTGATAATCAGCATTACATTACCTACATAATACAACTTCTGACTAGCTGGCAAAGCAGCCTCTGCTCTACATCGGAGCCATACACACAACCCAACCGCTCTCTAAGCGAGCTGAACCACTAGTGCTACTCTCTCTCAGTGCGAGCTACAATGCTATGCAATACATGATCTTTGCCAGAGATGAAACTTTACACATATCGATACATACAGTAGAAGCGATATTATACATTTTCTTGCAAGCAAGTTACTCGATACAAAACAGGAGGCACAATATTAGACATTTTCTTATAAAAATAATTTTTTATGGACACGTTTCATCATCCCCCTCCTACCTATTAAAATTTTGTAGGGTGGGTGATGCCAATGGCATTGCCTAGCCAGCAAAATTACTGAATTTCAAGTCCAAAAATTCATTAATGACATCCAAAATATAACATGAAAAATATGAAAACCTGATAACATTTTTATACAAGATATTCAAGATCAAAGCAACAGATGTAGTTCATAGAAAATTTAAAGAATGTGACAGTCATAAATACATGCAATTTTACAGAACAGTACCATCAAAAGTCACGCATGGAGTGGTACAGGGTGTGACAGGCATAAGCAAATGTCAAAATTAACAGAACATCAGCAATAAATGGAATATATGACAAATATACATAATGGTAAACATAAGTATATATAGAATTTCAGAAAACATAGTTTGACAAATGATATAGTGGAGAAAATGAGATAGCTAGAAGTAATACACAAATGGAAAAAAATATACAATAATAAACATGAACATATACAAAGTTTTACAAAAGATAGTTTAACTAATGTCATCATTTTTTTTAACATGAAATAAACATTCATATCTTGTGCACAATGTAGTCTATGTAAATTTTTAGTGCACTTAGTATAAGATAAAGTGTCAGTTTTGTATTCTGTGATGCATTTAAAATGCCATACTTTCATGGATGCTAGAACATACATGTAAAATTTTTGACTACATAGGCTTCTGATCATGTACAAAATAATGTTACTGCTTCAGCACAATAGGATTTCAATATAACGTTTGTCAATCGAATAGGCACAATGACATTTCAGACATACTATGTATCTATCAAGAGCACAATTTTATTTTGGTCACTGAATGTAAAAGAACCATGAAATATACCTAAACACTGGTAATGAACCTGTGGACAACGTTTGCAATGGGAGGCACTGAATAGTATATGCACACGAATAGCACATTAGCTCCTAACATTCATTTTAGGTCTGCACACGAACACAAAACACTGTAAGATTACACCACACTGTAGGCGGGCTGGCTGGTTGCATTGAAGTGGAAGTCATGGGGAAAAGGTTCTGATGTATTCCTCCATGCAATTCGACAACCAAGTGTGCTCCAACCAACGGAGCTATTAGCAGACTGCATCAGCATAGCCAAAATTAGAGCAAAATGGTGGTGGTTGGCCAAGGCTGCAATGGACAGTACTGTGTGGCCAAACATCATCCAACAAACATCTTCATTAAAAGGCCCAAAATCAGTGGTGTATAGTAACTCGTCCATTGTTCTGTGTGCATTCTGGAATCTCGTGTGCGAAATCGCCACTTCCCATGCGTGTCCAAAGTACATGAAATAAAGCATTTTACACACAAATTAGTAACATAGTCATGATATTTCAGTTTAGACTGAAAGAAAAGTCATTGATTAGAACATATCTACAGAAATATTTTCCCACAAATTCAAGTGGTACAGATGGGGTCATGGTATTAAACCATATTTTTACATTACAGGTAGGGTCTTGAAGACGGATACATTTGAATACTAATGAGTAATTTAATTCTTATATTAGAGTATCTACAACATTAGTGTCATTTCATATAAGCACAAGGCTTTACATACTATGTACATATTGCTTTACAAACACATAATCGTATGAAATACATTGAGGGTGCTTGTCATCAATTTGGCACTAGGTCATGCAAAGTAAATTTGTTGTAATAATGAAATAACTTAAATTGACATTCCAATTACCATTAGTTCATATCTCTTTAAATTAATATATATCACTATGGTGGTGATTACATTACCACCAAATTATAACACTTAAATTACATAAGTTGCCATGGCCAGGCTTTTGTCTCAACTGAGCTACATATTTCATTGCCTTAAGGTATAACACATCAGGGTAGTTTCGTGCGAATATCAAAAGAGGTTCAAGTCATCAGGTCATGTCTGTGTCTGTCTGAGTCAACAGTAGGGTCAAACAAAACAATTAGTGCAAATTTTGGCACAGTAATAGATGTACATCACAGTAAATCATCCAATAACATAAACACAGACGTAATATTCGTTAGGCATAGCTGCAGATTTTCGTCAACAAGATCATCAATAAAATTTGGAAGATAGCAGTAAGCAAAAGCAAAATATCTCTGTGCATTATCTTTCTAGACTTAACTAGGCGCAATTTATGGCATAGCTGCAAGTTTGCAAGAGAGATGGCTGTGTGCAACGTATAAGCATAACCATACATTGTCATTGAGCTTCATTATAAAATTAATTAGCATAGTGGTAGGGCTTAGGTATATAATTAGTGAGCATAGCGGTAAGCTTTGATTACAAGAGCAATAAGCATAGCTGCAAGCATAATTAGAAATATTCATTACACATAATTACAAATAATTACAGAGCATCAGAAGGATATGAATCTCACCAATCACACATGCCATTGAAGGCACAATGCATCAACATACAAAATGGTGCACATAAGCACAAAGAGAAAACACAAAAGGGCAGTGCGAGTAAGCACATAAGAAAAGAACAGAACATAGCATCATTAGCAACATAGCGATTCTCCTCATAATTGCTTCATAATCATTGTATAATCTCGTCCACATAATTACATTTATCAAACATCTTTGACTGTTACCAATACCTTCCTTACCATCATTTATCCATAAACAATAATGCATTTTAAAGACCACCATGACATATTGTGTATTGCCTTACTCATCATCCTCCATAATGTCCTTGGCTTACAAAATGCTTATGTCAACTCAAAATCTTCTTCACTCGCTCAGAACTTCGTAAGTTATGCAATTAGTAACACAGAAGAGAAATCTGATATTTTCTGAAACATAGGAACTTGATTAGATTACACAATCAAAAATTTCCATTAATTTTATTTGTCTTGCACAGCCACAGAGTTCGTTATATGCAAATTGCAAGATAATCAAAGTTTCGTATATCCCAGCGTAGCACAGAGCATAAGTATTCAGAGTTAGAGAAAAGTAACAGTGAGAAAAAGAGGTAGATAGAGCGCACTAAGGAAAAGCGGAAGAATAGTGACACTCAGCTCGAGAACGGGGCACCAATCGCCACTTGGTGTGTCCAAAACAGATTAATGGACTCTCTACCCCACATTTTATGCCTTGAAAATCCTTTTTGATGAATTAGAGCGTGGATTAGCAGGTCTGATTTCAATGTTTTGCTCTTGTCTTTCCGGGGTATGCGATCTGCTTTGGCCCTGATTTGTGTTTTCGTATCGTGGAAGGCGATCACGAGAATTATCGCGTGTGCCCTCCCGACTACGCTTCTCAGCGTTATTGTTGTTATTTTCAGTCTCGCGATCACTATCAGTATTGCGTCTTTCACGCCAATTAGTATCATTCGAAGTATTGCTGTTATGATAGTAATTATTGTAGCGTCCTCCGCGACCAAAACCACCACCTCAGTTGCGGCCACGAAAACTTCCACGGTTAATTTCACGATCATGAAAATCACCGTTCTCATTGTCGCGACTTTGTTTGTAAGATTCATTAGTGAAAGAATAATTTTTTGGTTTATCGTCGTGCTCTGAATAACGTTTAGTACGCGGCGGGCTTTGTTGCGACCGGCGATCATATTTGTTTGTTTCAAAATATCGACTGCGCGAGGAATTTTCCTCGTCTTCTTCCTCTAAGTCTTGTAAGAGATTTCTAAAGGCTTCAATATCATTCTTGCATCGTGCCGCAATGGCAATTTGACGCAAGTGTAGAGGCAATTTGTTCAAACAAATTCTAATTAATTCCGCAGGGCAGTAAGGTGCCGATAAAAATTGATTTTTGTATACTAAGTTTTGGAAATATTCCACTGGGCTCGAGAAATTGGATCGCTCAAAAGTTTTGAATGTCGCAATACTGTTTTTAACGCGGTTTTGTGCCGTTTCCGACCAGTATGCGGATAGAAATGAGCGTCGGAACTGATTCTCGCTATAGCACTCTTGTGCAATAGCTCTCATTCTGGTGGCTGGCTCGCCTTCCAGATAACCACATATAAATTCTAATCTGTGCTCAAGTGGCCAATTCGGGGGAAGACAATAATCGAATTGCTGCAACCACTCCTTAGGGTGCAAGTCATTCGGAGAGTTTTTAAATGTCTTGAATTTACGTACAGTCAGGAAATGCTTGTAGTCAAACGCTTCCTTTCGCCCGTGCGGCGTAAGTGGGCGTAAACTACGCACTGCGTCTTCATTGTTGTTACTACAAGGTACACTTCGTTCACGTACCAAGCGACCTACTTGAGTCGAATCATCATTGTCATTTTCGTTCAAATTTTCTTCTACATCTTCGTATGCATTTCCATAAGTGTGGTCAAATTTCCTCTCTATTCGCGCCACGCGATCATCTAATTTCCTGACCTCAGCCTTGTATTGCTGATTAATGGTCATTTGACCTTGTTTGAAACGGTCAAGGGCGAGATATTCATTAGTTTCATTAAACGGGGTAGGATGCGTTACATCAGAACTTTTGTCACTGTTATCACTGATTTGGGTAATTTTAACAGTAATATCCTCAAACTGTTTATTAATTTTATTGATCTGTTCAGTCGTGACTGACTGGAAGTTCTGCAGCTTTTCATCAATTAGATTACTCTGCTGCTTCAATTGAGCGAGTTCAGTAGTTTCCATATTTTCGACTCGTGACGCAAAGCTTTCCATATTTTCCACTCGTGACGCTAGGCTTTCCATATTTTCCACTCGTGACGCTAGGCTTTCCACTACCGGGTTAATCTCGTCGCGAATATCTTGTCTTATTTGCTGAGATTCACGTTTGAAAGTATTGAGCAGTTGTTCCCTGAACCGATTGTTGTCCTCATTTATTTTATTAAAACTACTTTGAATACTCACAAACCTCGAATCGCACGTCTGTTCTATTTTCTCAAGTTTTTCACCTTGTTTCTCAAGTTTTTCATTTAATTTCTGAGATTGTTTCTCAAGTTTTTCACCTAATTTCTGAGATTGTAATTGACTATTCTCATTTAATTTAGAGAGCTGTGACAATAAAAGTTGCATGAAATCATTTGGTAATACGTTTTCCATAGCCGTCGCACAAGTATTTTTTGTAGCAGAGCTAGGCGGAACCGATGCATTATTTTCCGCAACCACGTTACAAGAATCGGAATTCTGTATTGTCGAATCCTGTACTTTGTCATTATCCATATTGTCTATTCCTGAACTAATCTGTTCCGCGTTTTCGGACACGGTATTTACTGTCGTATTTGTATCAGTGCAGTGAGAAGACTCTTGTAAAAATTCAGCTTCTCTCCTTGCATCATTCAAGGTCTCATTTTCGGAAGCAGATTTAGCATCAGCGCGGACTCTCCTATTCTTCGACATTGTTAACATAATTTTGCAGTAAAGTGACCAATAATATTTATTTTCACCTACTGCATATTTTTTGAAAATTACACACAGTAATTATGAGAGAACAATAGGCTGAATCGGGCAAGTGCAACATACAGTCACAATCGAGATTACGCGAACCGTTAATTATCACACGAGTTCCGCGGTACTAGAACTTTCATCACAACAAACATCAGACAATATAAAAGAGAGGCTTGTTCAGTAGTAATGCAATTATTTGTATATTCAATTCATCTACTATAAACAATACTACACAATCTCAAGAATGGTAAGTAACAAACTACAGAAACAATTACTATGCTACTGTTGCTATAACAAAGGATGGTGCTACAAAAATTAAATTAAGAGCCAAAAGGTAAGTTGGTTAGTGGAAAAGACAAACTAACTGAAATAAGACTACGTATCTAACTACGTCACGATCCTGTTTGTGAACTATCCTGGCAGAAAGGGCGCCAGATAAAAGCTGTACGTGTGTTGTGGAATGTTGAACCTATCGTTAAATCAGACAATAAATTGTTCATTAACACAGCTATTTGGTTTAATTATGGCCCTGATATTGATGTATAAGAAACAGTGCATTAAACTGATTATGTGCGCAACGGATATTTTTAAGAAACAACTGTGACATGTAACCTTTTGAAACAGACACTGACTATACTCAAAAATTTTGACTGCGAGAAAGATATAAGAAAAACCACAAATCACTTTCTTAATGCTTGACTGTGAGAATTTATGTAGATCAGTTTCTAATTATTGAAATTTAAATTAACTATCATTTTACTATGGCACCAATAATGAAATATGTTCAATAATATTATTCAAATCAACACTCCACTAAATCAACTAATTATCAAATGAAGGAAGTAGGTTAATTTTCTAACTACGTAAATGAAATATGAAACAGGGTTAAGTTACTTATTATTGATAATCAGCATTACATTACCTACATAATACAACTTCTGACTAGCTGGCAAAGCAGCCTCTGCTCTACATCGGAGCCATACACACAACCCAACCGCTCTCTAAGCGAGCTGAACCACTAGTGCTACTCTCTCTCAGTGCGAGCTACAATGCTATGCAATACATGATCTTTGCCAGAGATGAAACTTTACACATATCGATACATACAGTAGAAGCGATATTATACATTTTCTTGCAAGCAAGTTACTCGATACAAAACAGGAGGCACAATATTAGACATTTTCTTATAAAAATAATTTTTTACGGACACGTTTCAACTTGTTCGGTCCGATGTGGTCGGGCTCTATCTTGCATAAACCATTCAGTACCTTGTCGATCCTCTACGCTTGCAGTGTGGCGACAAATTGTTCCAAAATTGCAACGTAGCGTGCACCAGTAACCGTTTCTCGAATGAAAAAAGGGCCAATAATGCCTTTGCTGCATCCTGCAGCCCACACAGTAACATTAGGATAATACAGGGGTTTCGCTTCGTACTAATATGGCTTTTCGGAACCCCAAAATCGCCTGTTCCTCTTATTTACGTATCCATTCAGGTGGAAGTGTGCTTCATCTGTAAACCAGATGCAGCCAGCATCGAATCCTTCACTATCACTCATTGTGAGTATCTGATTAACAAAGACAACCCTTTGTTGCACAGCTCGTACGGGTATGGCCTGGTGCGTTTGAATTTTGAATGGAACCATGTGTACGCTCTTTCTCAGTATTTTCTGCGTGTTGGAACGCTCCAAACCATTCTTAGATGCAATTCTCAATTCTGCGGACGGATGAGATTCGATTTCGCTGAAAAATTCCAGAAACTGTGGCGATATTTTCAGGCGTAACAGCGGTTTGCTTGCGGCCAACATGCCCTAGATCATTAGTTAAGCTGCCTGTTCGTTGAAATTTTGCGAAGAGCGTAGGAATGGTTTTCGCATCGGGTCCTTTTGGAACATTAAATCGTGCTTGAAAAACTTCGCCTTGTTGCCGTAGGACTCTCTTCTAACCTATGGTACTCTAGCACCAGAAAAAACGAGTTGTTCAATGGAGTACATGGTTCTAATCTCTTCCTTCAGTACCTAACCTCCTTTCACGTTTTGATAGTGAAACTGATCGCTCTGGGCTTCGGATTACTATTTATACTAGGCATTAGGTATGGCGATTACAGCGCCAACTTAGCAGCTTTTGTAACTATTATTTCAAACTGCTGTATGAACTTCTTACAGCTTTAACAATAAACATACCGTTTACTGCATTCCATTATCGATCTTTGTTTTCGAGATATTTAACTTTGAAATCAGGGAGTCCTTTTTTTTTCACCCTGTATCTCTAACGTTTGAGACACACTATCGAGGACACCACATGTGTATCGGATTTTATAATTTTCTGTATTTGTGGTACGTGAAATTCAGAACTCAAATAACAATCAGCCAAAGCCATTCGACGCAACTCGAGAAAATCGACTTTGAAGTTTAGCAAGTAAATGTAAGTTTGGAAAGTAGGAGGCGAGGTACTGGCAGAAGTAAAGTTGTGAAGACGGACCGTGAATCGTGCTGGGGTAACTCACATGGTAGAGGGCTGGTCCGCGAAAGGCACAGGGTCCAGGTTCGAATCCAGGTTCCAGCACACAATTTAATCTGCCAGGAAGTTTCAAATGCTACCTAAGACCAATTATGTGTGATTCTAGCGGTGACGGAAGGTGTCGGTTTTTTTCCTGTTAGAATCAACGTTTATCCATTTCCAATATATACTTACATTTGTTGGAACCTCTGTACGTCACGTTCTTCGCCGCCTCCTGTCCATTCCACTTTCTCTCTATCTTTGCAACTTCGAGTCCCCTCTGTAAGTCCATCCTCCTACCCCCCCCCCCCCCCCCCCAAATGTACTTCGCCTTTCTCCGTCCATCTCTCTGACCTTGAGCTTTGTTTACTGCTACTGCAACTGAAACCTTTGCTGGTATTTTAAATCGCTTAAAATGAATCAGTTAATTGGCTGCTGTCATAGCAAACGGGATATTAGAGAAAGCCCTCCAGCTGTTGGATGTGTGAGGACAGATGCTTTACTGACAGTATTTCGCATAGTTTACATACGCACTTGGCTAGGATTACATAAACTATAAAATTTATACAAGTCTCTTTTTTCTGTTAAAACCCACTCTGGGGAAAAAGGTAAAACACCACATTGTTGTATATTTTATATAAAATTATACATAAAGAGTATGAATAAGAAATAGAAAAGCGATTATTCTGATTATTTAAATGCCCTGGTGTAGTAGCTGTAATTCATTAAGAGAAAGAAAACGAAACTGCACATATTCAAACACAAGCACAGCACAGAATAGTATAATAACATTTTTTGCCATCAGTTTTAACAGAAAATTTCCACATTTTCTTTAAAAATCTTTCTATGTTGGTCCGAATGTTGATTCAAAATGTTTGTAAACCTATTGGACAAACGGCTATGATCATAAGTTCGTACACTTTCAGACTACATTCTTTTACACAGAGGAGAACACACACTCCCATGTTCAAATGTTCAAATGTTTGTAAATCTTATGGGACTTAACTACGGGGTCATCAGTCCCTAAACTTTCACTCCCATGTCTGAGAAAGGACTCGAACCACCGACGGGAATGACCGCCCAATCCACAACATGACGCCGTAGGCTGCGCGGATATGTTAGTATAGTATAGTATCGTCAAACAGTTCAAAGTAAATTCGTGAAAAGCGTTTCGAGATTTTTGGAATCAGCGTGTAACAACTCCCAAAACAGTAACACTGATAAATTATGGACTATCTCATGTGCTGAGCAATTCTTTTAATTCTGATACTAGTTTTCATCACCCGTTTGATTGTTAATGACCGACAACTGGATTTTGATATGGGTTTTTAGAAGTTCCAGGAGCAGCCGCATTGTAAATTACGTTATTTTTAATGATATGTTTGAGTTACAAACGCGAAAGATTATGTGCGACTTACTACATTTCTTACTCCTTGGCGAATACACGGTTGGACGAATTTCGATGTAATTTTAAAGGTATAAGACGTCTGCTCTGGAGCTACGAATAGACTAGAAAACTAGAAAAGAGGAGGTTACCATAAACAGGCTTCAGCATCTGACTGATTACCGCGAAATTTGGCGCGCGCGCGCGCGCGCACACACACACACACACACACACACACACACACACACACACATATTAGAACCATGAAACTTACAATATTTTTCTCAACTATTATTATTTATCAGCATAGGTTAAAATAAGCTTCAACAGCCTTACAAGCATTTCAGACTTTTCCACCACCCTGTATAATAAACAGAATCAAATTGATGAACGTTGCAATAGTTGAGAAGTGGTGAAAAGGCTTGCAAAAGAAAAATTAGCGTGGAATCTTATTACTTAACGCATCAAAAACAACATCAGCCATATATAACACCTGTGAGACAAGAAAGCAATTTATTCTTTCTTTAATTAAAAAAGATACCATTTAAGACACCTTGCAAATTTTTAGGAGAAAAATTAAGGTGTCTTCATTCTGAAAACAAAACCTGTACTAATGGAAGCAATACCTATATCAGCCTTTCTTTCAAACTGTGGTTTTTCACGGGCAGTGGTAAGTTACATAGACTCAAAATCGGAAAACGTTTGTATTGGTAGCTCATAAATTACCGATAAAATTTCTTACGAACCTCGCATTCACAGTGTACACTTGTTGTTTTAATTAATTTCACCCATGAACAGCCACCGCAAGGGCCCTTAATTGCAAATTAATAATATTTGGCATACGTGTGGCTGATAAACAAAAGTGACCATATTTAATTACAAAAACAATGTTACCCATCACGTATGACTCAATATTTACCCCTTTGAGATTAAATTATTTTTTTGCAAACATAAGCAGTAAGCACAGTGGACACACTCAAAATAGCAAATATGTATATAAGTGTTCTCCAAGGCATTTTTATTATTCAGCCTATTCTATGTAACAATAGGAAAATATTGTGATTTCTAGTAAAGTCAGGAAATGTATTAATAATGAAATATTGTTAATTGAAGTAGTAGTTTCATCTCGCCTTATCATATTTCGAGTGACGAAATCGGCGTATTTAAATGTAATGATACATACCAGTCAGTAGTTCAACACCTACACTTTATAGTAAGGTATCTGGAATCATCCAGAATTTGTTAACTTACGTAATAATCGAAATTAAAACTTTGTACCAGTACTAACTTTCATTTCCATTTACTCCTGAACTGTTGTTACATTCCGGACTTTGACTACATACTTTTGTTTCCGCTGCTTTTCCCTTTCTTTTGATGTACAATATTGATTAATTTATGCCCTAAATAAAAATTTGAATTATTTTCTGCAATAAATTATTGAATTTAATATGGCTGCCAGTCACAAAGGATTGGCGAACTCCCCTATTGTAACAATAATTGATCCCAGATACTTTATTATTTTTCCGTCAAACAATAATTTCTGTAAACCAAATTGTGATAGTACCATACAGTTTAACTCGAATGTCAAATTGTGACCTAGCAGATTTATAAACAATTGTGCATATTATGATATTATTACTACGCCGGTCAATAAATTCACCAAAAATTCGATAATTTGTTCGCGGTTAGATACAGAACGAGAAACAACTATGCCAAACAAGTCTGGCGATGTACCGCTTTTACTCAATTGAACTGCAAATCCACAAGATACGCTGTAATATGTGACCTGTGTACATTTTCGGGTATCTACGGTGCACTCAGTTTTAGTTAACTGTGTTGACTTAATTATTTATGCTGTGACTGTGATTTTGACACACGCAAATTACTGTGGACGCCACTGCCAAAGTGTTAAAATACTGCACTAGCATCATATTATTAATATCAACGAATTTAGTGCAGTTTGTACTATTCTGTTATTGGCATGAAATCTATTGTGAGAACTTTATATACGTTTGGTGCTAAGCAAATGATGAACTTAAAGTTAAATATTGTGTTACGAACATCTGTGGTAGAGAATAGTGGCACCAGCAATTTTAGATAAGTCGGGATATATTGAAGAGCTACCGACTGCAACAGGCATCGAAACTACGAAAGGTAAGGGCAGGATAGATACAACACGGACTGAAAATCAGAAAACGTTTGTATCGGTAGCTCATAAATTCCCGATAAAATTTCTAACGAATCAATTACTAACCTCGCATTTACAGTGTAGACTTGTAGCTTTAATTAATTTCAGCCATGAGTAACCTCCACAAGTGACCTTAATTGCGAATTAATTGTATTTGCATAAGTCTGCCAGGAATCCAGTAGTTGTGCGTTACCACGTTATGGACTTTTAATTTTTAACCACAGGTCCGTTTTTAATTAAATGCAGTTTACATTATTAAACACTGGTGTGGCTAATAAACAAAAGTGAACATATTTAAGTACAAAAATGTTGATTGTCATAGTAACAAATGACAAGCTACCAGCAAAGAGTTCGTGCAAGACTCGCTCCTATTGCAAGATTTTAAACGGTAGAAGGCACACACTTCAACTGATTTCAAGGGAAAGAACTTTTCTGCACGTAAAATATTATGAAAATTTGAACGGGTTAAGCAAATTTGGTGCTATTTTCTGAGCCTTAATTTCAGCCCAGTTGGTATCTTTTTCAGAAGAAATTAATCGTTTCACATAAACTGCCCGGGAGCCAGCTCCGGTTCGTCGCTCTAAATGATTAAAGTTTTGTAAACCTAATGGACCAAACTGCTCAGGTCATCGGTCGCTCGACTCCCAAACTACTTAAAGCAGAGTAAAATTGTGTGCCGGCACCGGGACTCGAACCTGGGACCTTTGCCTTTCGCGGGTAAGCGCTCTACCACTGAGCTATCCCGACACGACTCTCGGCTACCCCACACAACTTCAGTTCTGCTAGTACCTCGTCTACTACTTTCCAAACTTCACAGAAGTTCTCCTGGTGAAGAAATAGCTTAGCCACAGCCTTTCTTCCAGGAGTGCTAGTCTTGCAAGGTTCGCGGGAGAACTTCTGTGAAGTTTGGAAAGTAATAGACGAGGTACTAGCAGAACTGAAGTTGTGTGGGGGAGTCGAGAGTCGTGTCGGGATAGCTCAGTGGTAGAGCGCTTACCCGCGAAAGGCAAAGGTCCCAGGTTCGAGTCCCGATTCCAGCACACAATTTTAATCTGCCAGAAAGTTGCATTTCAGCGCACACTCCGCGGCAGACTGAAAGTTTCATTCTACTTAAAGCAACTTTTGCTAAGGGCAAAACACATACTCATGCTCGAAGGGGACGGGCCGCGAAGTCCGTGGCAAGATGCCTTAGACCCACCCAGACATTTCCGCGCGACTCCACATTTCTATTTTTGCTTTTATATTGTGGCATTCTCTTGCACAGTGGTAGAGTGCCAGACTACAAATCCAAAGGTCGCAAGACTACAAATCCCCACCAGGTCCTAGGATTTTTATCTGTCACTTTCCACTTCTTTCACCTATGGCAGTATTGCTCATGTGAAAAATACCGAGCTGCACCGTGGTTCGGAACCCACGTTAAATTGTAGGTCGCTCTATAACTGGCTGGGTAAGTCAGGCCGGAGGAAGGCAACGGCATACCTACATCTACATCTACATCTACATAGGTACTCTGCAAATCACATTTAAGTGCCTGGCAGAGGGTTCATTAACCACCTTCATAACTTTACCGTTCCATTCTCTAATAGCGCGCGGGAAGAAAGAACACCTAAATCGTTCCGTTTTCGATCTGATTTCTCTTATTTTATTGGGATGGTCATGTCTCCCTAAGTAGGTGGGTGCTAGCAAAATATTTTCACATTCAGAACTAAAAGTCGGTGATTGAAACTTCGCAAACAGATCACGCCGCAATGAATAACGTCTTTCTTTTAATGATTTCCACCCCAATTCGTGCAACATTTCCGTGACGCTTTCCCCCCGTAACGTGATAAAACAAAACGAGCTGCCCTTCTCTGAACCTTCTCAATATCTTCCGTCAGTCCCACCTGGTGAGGGTCCCACAAGGGGCAACAGTACTCCAAGAGAGGACGCACAAGTGTGATGTAGGCAGTCTCTTTGGTGGAGCTGGTGCATCGTCTAAGCGTTCTGCCAATGAAACGTAACCTTTGGTTCGCCTTCCCCACAATATTTTCTATGTGTTCTCTCCAGTCAAAGTTGTTCGTAATTGTAACTCCTAGGTATTTGGTAGAATTTACGACCTTAAGGTTTGACTGATTTATCGCGTAATTGAAGTTCAGCGGATTTCTTTTAGTGGTCATGTGTATTACTTCACACTTTTCTTTATTTAGTGTCAATTGCCAATTTTCGCACCAAGTAGAAATTTTGTCTAAATCGCTTTGCAGTTGCTTTTGATCCTCTGTTGACTTCACTAACCGATAAACGACAGCATCATCCGCGAACAGTCCTCCAAAGAGGACCATGCCTAGTAAAGTACTGTGGTGTTCTAACCAATCTTTCGATTGTTGACTGCTTTACCTTTACTGTGGCATATATTTTACAAGACAGGTGTTCCAATGACAATACAATGCACGCTGGACCGTGATAAAGCAAAATTTTGACCCCACTAAATGATAGTATGGCTTCTGTTGGCCGGGATATTCCGATCGGTGTTCGGCTGCCTGCTGCAATACTTTTTTATAAACGCACTTCGGCGACATGCATCTCGATGATAATGGAAGTAATTTTGAGGACAAACACATCTTGCATGTTGATCAGCGACGCTGGCACTAGCCCCCCCCCCCACCCTCCGATGTTGGACGGCATCACGACTGCAGAACAGGCACTCCTTTTAACTGAATTTTGAGCGAATTAGGTTTTTATTGATGCGGTTCTCCTCTCGAGCCTAGTGTAGAGACATCGACAGACTTTTATTAATCCTTCGCGAGTTGCGAATGGAATTCCAGAACTTCGTATCGTCAATAATTATAACTATATCTGACATCGCGTTCAGTTTCCGGAACGACACGCCCCCCCCCCCCCAAACCCCGGCCTCGACACCGCACCCAACTCGCCCCCCCCCCCCCCCCAGAGGTTGATCGTTCAGTTGTTGACTCAGCGGTTTTATTAGGGATGGCATGCAGACCTCTCAGCGATCGCGCTGAGCCCCCACTGAGCTACCGAGACAGAATTTCAGCCCATGTTCTACCTCAATAGGCGCCAAGTATAAAATCGCGAATCTGCACTCGGCCGTTGGAAACAATTACAGCGTTGAAATGTATCGAAATTTGCGACCAGTTATGGCTTCACTGTACTACGTTTATATAGAATACCAAAGTGCGGCGAATGAAAATTTGTGCCCAGCTGGGATTCGAACCTGTGATCGCCTGCTTAATAGGCAGACGCGTTGACCACTCCGCCACCGAGGACACAGCGACCAGCCCCACTGCAGAGGACTCTTCCCTGTACGTCTCCCGCCACATATAATACTTCATTCGCCACGCTGTCTCTTTCCTATATCACACCTAGTACTGTGAAGTCATAACTGATCGCAAATTGCGCTTTATTTCATACTTTGAACGCTGTAACGTCGTCAAATAGTACACACACACAGACACACACACAAGTATTTGACGACGTTACAGCCGTTATATATGTAAATAATTGTATACAAGTCGAGGCTGGGCTCTTGACGACAATTAATTGTGTCTCGATACCTCATGGTCTATTCTCCCTGATGCGGGAGTACAGTATTGTGGTTGGGAGCATTACAGAACAAATAGGCTGTGGTATAGAAAAGAGACAGCGTGGCGAATGGAGATTAGGGTGTGGCAGGGAAGAGTCCTCTGCAGTCAGGCTGGTCACTGTGACCTTGGTGGCAGTGTGGTCAACGCGTCTGCCTAGTAAACAGGAGATCCCGTGTTCGAATTCCGGCCGGGAACAAATTTTCATTCGCCGCTCTTTAGTATTCCATCTAAACCTAGTACAGTGAAACCATAACTGATCGCAAATTGCGATTTACGTTATTCCTTGAACGCTGTAACGTCATCGTACAAAAAGGTACGGCCAAATTTTAAGGAAACATTCCTCACACACAAAGGAAGAAAATATGTTATGTGGACATGTGTCCGGAAACGCTTAATTTCCATGTTAGAGCTCATTTTACTATTTCTCTTTAAATGCAAATTGAAATAATTCATGCAGACAATTGTCAAAATACGCAATTGTTCCGTTAGTAAGTTCAAAATGTTCAAATGTTTGTTAAGCTTATGGGACTCAACTACGGGGTCATCAGTCCCTAAACTTACGAACTACTTATCAAAAGGACTGCACAAACATCCATGCCAGAGGGGGGATTCGAACCACCGACCGTAGTGGCCGTGCAGACCCTGACTGGAGCGCCTCAGTCCCCTCGGCCATTGCGGCCGGCAGTTAGTAAGTACTGTACTTTCTCGATTCGCCGTATTTGTAAACATTGCACAGACTGCAAAACCACGTTCGTGATGAACACTAACCAGTTGATGCTACGTACTGATGTGCTTGATGCTTGTGCTGTAGAGCAATGAGTCGCATGTCAACACAAGCACTAAAGTCAACATTACCTTCCTTCAATTGGGCCAACTGGCGGTGAATCAAGGAAGTTCAGTACATACTAACGAAACAATTGGGTATTTTGACAATTGTCCGCACGAATTATTTCAATTTACATTTAAAGAGCAACACTAAAATGAGCTCTAACATGGACAGTAAGCGTTTCCGGACACATATCCACATAACATATTTTCTTTCTTTGTGTGTGAGGAATGTTTCATGAAAGTTTGGCCGTACCTTTTTGTAACACCCTGTATGTGTATATATGTAATTATTCAAAAATTCAAATGGTCAAATGTCTGTAAATCTATCGGACGAAACTGCGTGGTCATCAGTCCGTAGCTTACAAACTACTTAAACCTAGGTAAACTAACCTACGGACAAACACACACACACCCATGCCCCAGGGAGGACTCGAACCTCCACGGCGGGCAACCACGCGCTCCGCAGCGAGGTGCTTTAGACCGCTCGGCTACTCCACCGCGGCTATGTAATTATTTACAGGGTTACCTCGCTGTACCCATTTTTCAGAATTCTGCTAGAACAACCCCTTAAAGTCCACGTCTTTAGCCCTGACACGGTGCATTTCCGAAAGTAGTGTGTTGAAATGAGACATAACCGAGACACCGGAAGCAGTAACCCGCGCCAAAAAGTGAAGCGGAAAATCGAATTGCGCGAGGCGCGTTAACGCGGTTAGGCCAGGGGAAGCCCCGGGCGCCGTGTACCGAGGCGCGAAGCCCCGAGCCGCCGCGCCGGCAGGAGGCGCATTGCGTCACAACACAACACAGCAGGTGCCTGCCGCTCGCTCTGTGACATTTGGCCGCCCTGCGTCTATATGTGCTGCGCTCGGCACACACCAGCTGTTTGGCACACCCAGTCGCTCGCCTACGCCTGGTGCACTGGTGTCGCCAAGGTAATGGACTAGGATAATCAAGGAGCCGTTTACAAACGCACGTTCGGCGATTCTAATGAGGTGTCTCACATGTTCAGTGTTTATCTCTATATATAAAAGGAAGTGTCCCGAGTGACTGACTGACTGACTCATCATCGCCCAGCCCAAACCACTGAAGATAGAAACTTGAAATTTGTGGGTGTTGATCTTACTCTGCAGGCTTCATTTAAGAAGCGATTTTTCGATATTCCGTCCGTAACGGGGTGAAATAGGGGATGAAACGTTTTTTTGAAAATACGCAGCTATTTAGGCAATTTTTAAGCTAGAACTACAAAATTTCGGATTTTAATTCAGGGTTCGAATTTAAACGACACGTGTTTCGGCATTTTGTGAAATTCGACAAATAAAGGGGTAAAATAGATAACGCAAAAAAATTGATTTTCAAAAATATGTTGCTGTTAACTCAAATTTTAAACTACAACTTCGGATACGGAATCTTGATCAGGATTAAATATCCATGATTTTTAGTATTTTTGAAAATTCAACAAGTAAGAGGGTTAAATAGAGGATCAAAAATTCTTTTTGAAAACACGTTGCTATTGATATAATTTTTAAGCTAGAGCTGCAAAAATTAATATTTGTATAGTTGGTTACACGTTAAAAATTACGTGTTTCGGTATTTTTGGAAATTCAACCATCAAGGGGGTTAAATTGGAGAGGGGATGTTTTTCAAAAATCTGTTGCTATTTAGACAATTTTGAAGTTAGAACGACAAATTTTCGCATTTGGATTCGGGGTTCGAATTTAAAAGACACGTGTTTCGGTATTTTTGGAAATTACACTAATAAGGGGGTGAAATACGGGATGCAAAAATTGATTTTCAAAGATATTTTGCTGTTAACTCAAATTTCGAGCTATAACTAGGAAACTTAAGATATGGATTCTTCATTAAGGATTAAAAAGATACAACTGTTGCGGACCAACCAGCCTAAGCATGCGAAGCAGCGGGGGTTCAGCTAGTCTAATATATAAAGCAGAGTGTCCGTATGTGTGTACGTGTAGCATACACATCTACAGTTTTGATCCAATCTTTCTCAGATTTTATACAAGTAAGCTTCAATCCATGAGAACTGTCACCGTAAGTGTAAGAATCACGTACGATACATAGTTGACGGGATATGACGTCATAAACAATGAGATGCGCGAAAAACTGCTGCATTTTGCGACAATGCTGCAAATTTTCTCCTAAACCATTGGACCGATTTCAACCAAATTTGGTACACACATTCCTTACGCGTGAGGTAATAATTTCTGCATGGTTAAGAATCACATACGGCACATCGTTCAAAAGATATTACGTCATAACCAATAGAAATCGCAAAAAATGACATATAATGCGGCGAAATTTTCAAAATACACTGTATGAGAATGACAGTACTTAGCGGCTTGCAACAAACTTTAAACGTAATTTCAAACTTTTATTAAACTTTTTGTCTCTGGCAACCATAGTAATATGATGAAAGGAAAAATTTTTTCGCTTACTACTTTTCCGCTGTTTATGCAGTAAAACTACGGCATTCGGAATGACTTTGCAATCTATAATATGTACACTTCAAATTCCAGCAGCAGGAAATTTTACAGACAGTATACACACATATAGTTGAGTGTACCTTCTAAACTGTATCACAGTACGACATGTAGTTCATGAGATATGAGCACATAAACGGTAACGTTCCGCTGTTCATGGACTAAAACCACGGCTTTCGGTATGATGTTACAATTTATAATTTGTACACTACAAATTATAGCGGCAGGAAATGTTACAGACAGTATATACGCAAATAGGTGAATGTACCCTCTAAATTGTATCACAGTACGCCATGTAGTTAATGAGTTCTAAGGACATAAGCAATGACGTTCATAGAAAACCGCCCCATCACGCACCAAGTTTTAATCTATTACTTTTTTTACTATCAATTTATTCCCAATACATTTTACAGACATACAGCCCTTATACAAATGAATATATACCTGAAAAATGGCAGGAATACATAAATTAATACCCGGGGAACGCCGGGTTTTCAGCTAGTCTATATTAATAAAAATGAATTGCCACATGTATGAAAGCGCTTCACTTGAGAATGGCTTCCCCGATTTGGCTGATCTTTTCTTTGTTCTGTTCCTAATTCTAAGGACAAGGTTTCAGTAAAAGAAAATTTTTGCAAAATCTACCGGAAAATACCAGAATTTGATTAAACTTAAAGTACGCTTCCAGCATGGATCTTTTTTTAGATTCTTCAACAATCAGCTTGTTGAATAAGTAGAGGCATTGTGCTGTGGCCGGGATTTTTTTGTTCATCTGCTAGATCTATGGTTCGCGGTCGTTCGTTCAGTTCGTTCGTTGAATGGCTGGCTCAGCTTTTTTTTATTACAGAGGGCGATTAGTCCACTGACCAGGCGCACTGGGCCACGGCGCCCGGCTGGGATTGAAACCCGGGATCTGCTACGTGCTAGTTAGGCGCTTTAGACCACTCATCTAACATAGCGTTGCAGCCAAAGCGACTACACGGACTGTCTTAAAGCACGTCTCCCTCCACACCACATACTTTAATCCTGCCTCAATGTTCCCTGTCAAATGCGTAAATGTGCGCATCAAATTGTCAGAGCTCTCCTATATTGGAATAGCACCCCCAGCAAAGAACGCGAATGAGAACTACCCTGCCTTGAACCTGGGACCTCCTACTTACTAGGTCTTTTTTTTACTATATAGGCGCTTTAGACGTCTTAGCCAACACAGCATTGCAGCCAAAGCGACTACATGGACTGTCTTAAAGCACGACTCCCTCAACACCACGTACTTCAATTCTGAGGAGCAAGGCGGGATTGTTCCCATTCGCGTTCTTTGCTGGGGTTCTATTCCAATATAGGAGAGCCGTAGCAATTTGATATTTCACAGGAAACGCCGGCCGCGGTGGCCGAGGGGACTGAGGCGCTCCAGTCACGGTCTGCACGGCCACTACGATCGGGGGTTCGAATCCCCCCTCGGGCATGGATATTTGTGCCGTCCTTAGTCTTAGCTAGTTCATAAGTAGTTTGTAAGCTTAGGGACTGATGACCCCGTAGTTACGTCCCATAAGTTCTACAAACATTTTTCACAGGGAACATTGAGGCAGAATTAAAATATGTGGTGTGCAGGGAGACGTGCTTTAAGACAGTCCGTGGCTATCTCAAGCTTTGCCATGATTGGTCGGCTTTATTCCCACGATCCCACAGTTATTGCCGATATAGCTGTATCACGCCTCTGTCGCGGATTATAAAATTCTATCGGTATATAGCAATGTTGTTTTATTATTCACTTACAGGTCACACCACTCTCTCTTACCCCAGACCATATCCATCTCCTCTCCCCTCCCTGCGTCTATATCATCCCCCATGATTAAATCCATTTCATTTTCCCATTCTCTATCTGCTTCTCTCCCTCTCTCTAGTCTTATTTATTGTTATTAGGAACTTGGCTGTCAAAATGGTTGGGTAAATCAATTACGAACGGGTTATTAGAGAAACCTTTCGAGCTGCGCTATCTGTGAGGTTATTTGCTCTAATTGCCGTATTTTTAATGGTTTTACTGTACGAAATGGTATGATTACAAATTTAGGCATAAAAACAACTTTCCTGTTTTATGTTAAAAATGACTGGGTAAAGGAAAACAAAACAGAATATTTTTGCAGCTCAGCTTAGCATGTTTTTCTCGCAGCGAGCAGAATAGAAATGCTTTTTATAAGATGTTTATATCTCCTTGAGAGATTTTGAATTGAAAACATAGCGACAACTCTGGAGCGTTGCGAAGATAGAATTGAAGTCAGTTGGTGGTATTTTTGAGAGTTGCAAACAAATTGAGGACAGATCGTGGTTTATTTTTTAATGCCTCCATTACGGATTCCAACCGACTTGCCGTTTCAATTTAAGTGTTTCCAGTCTCCCGTTCGCCTTGCATTCGCAATGACGATTAATAAAGCGCATGATCAGTCGTTGAAAGTTTGTGGAATAAATTTTGAATCACTGTGTTTTTCACATTGGCAGTTTAACGTGGCGTTTGCAATGTTCATTTTCTCTCCAGACAGAAAGATAAAAAATGTCGTTCATCAAAAAGCGTTACAATGAAAGCGACACAACACTTTCGAAACGTTTGTATTTCAATTTTTTTTCATATGGAATATCTATCATGAAACAGTCACTTTGTTTTCAATTCAAAAACTCTCAAGGAGATATAAACATCTTATAAAAAGCATTTCTATTCTGCTCGCTGCGAGAAAAACATGCTAAGCTGAGCTGCAAAAATATTCTGTTTTGTTTTCCTTTACCCAGTCATTTTTAACATAAAACAGGAAAGTTGTTTTTATGCCTAAATTTGTAATCATACCATTTCGTACAGTAAAACCATTAAAAATACGGCAATTAGAGCAAATAACCTCACAGATAGAGCAGCTCGAAAGGTTTCTCTAATAACCCGTTCGTAATTGATTTACCCAACCATTTTGACAGCCAAGTTCCTAATAACAATAAATAAGACTAGAGAGAGGGAGAGAAGCAGATAGAGAATGGGAAAATGAAATGGATTTAATCATGGGGGATGATATAGACGCAGGGAGGGGAGAGGAGATGGATATGGTCTGGGGTAAGAGAGAGTGGTGTGAAAGTAGGGGGAGGAGGAGATGGACAAAAGAAGCGGGGAGGATGCGATGGGGAAATAGAGGAGGGAGGAAGGATAGACATAGGGATAAGATGAGAAGAGATTAGGGTATATATCCCACACACGCATTACCTACTGCAAACCGTTGCCGGGTTTGCTAGGTGATATATAATAATGTGAAAACATATTTTACAGAAGTGCAAGAACAACAGCGTACAGTATTCACTTCGTAACTTGCTGAAACGCAGGCGCTGCGCGGGTATTAATTTGTTCCTTTTTTAAATCTACTTTTGTCTGCCTCCTCTTCTTTCCTCTCTCTGTCCATCTCCATATGCCTCATCTCTGTTCATCTCCTTCCCCCATTTACTTTCACTCCTCGACCGGTGGTGACGCAGAACATGTCGATGACGACGGTGAACAAGAAGAGAAAGAAGAAGAAGAATAAGAGGAGGAAGAGAAGGAAGGTGGTGGTAGTGAAGATGGGGATAGAGAACAAAAAATAAGACGAAGAAGAAGAAGGTGGTGCAAGTGAAGGAGAAGAAGGTACTGGAAAAGGAGAAGAAGGTTGAGGAGGAGAAAAAGAAAAATAAGAATACGTATTTGTTTACGTTGATTGCGATGGAGAAGAAAAAGTAGAAGGAGAAGAACAACGAAGGAATGTTAGAAGTAAGATTAGCTTTTAACATCCTGTCGACACCGTTGTCATTAAAGATGGAGCACAGAGCCGGGTAGTTTTTGACAGGGATGGAAAAAGGAAATGCGTAAATTCCTTTAAAATGAACCATTCCAGCATTTGTCTGGAAATCACGTAAAACATTGGGATGGACGGAGGTGGGTTTGAATCGCTGTCCTCCCGAATGAGAGTCCAGTGTGTTACCATTGCGACACCTCGCTCTGTAAGAAGGAGGAGGAGGAGGCGATGCTACTGATGAATTAGTAGGAGAAAAAAATTGTGAAAAATGGGAAGCAGCAGCTCGGTGACGATGAATTGTTTGCCGGCCGCGGTGGCCGAGAGGACTGAGGCGCTTCAGTCACGGTCTGCACGGCCACTGCGGTCGGGGGTTCGAATCCCCCCTCGGGCATGGATATTTGTGCCGTCCTTAGTTGTAGGTAGTTCATAAGTAGTTTGTAAGTTTAGGGACTGATGACCCCGTAGTTAAGTCCCTTAAGCTTAACAAACATTTGAACATTTGATGAATTGTTTCACAAACATCTCATGGAACAGCTAAGCTGGAAACTGTTATTATGTTCAGCTTATGTACAATAAATTCCCATGGCTTAAGTAAATTTTCGTAAATATGTATTGCAAATGATGCAGTATATCTTCCAGTAATGTTAAAAACACGTGTTGCATTGTCCACACGTAATGTATTTATTCTTCGTAGGTACTGGAGACCCGAAGATGTCCAGATTTTGGCCGAAATACCTATTTTCGGTACGGCTCTGTATTTTCAAGATCCAATTTTTAGATTATCAATGTATTAGTTATTTACTACTTCTGTTTTGGTTTTACCATTATCAGGTGCCTCTGTATGTATAAGAATGACATACATGATATTTTATGTGTTCTGTATGGATCTTAATTAAATAAATTATGTATGTAAATTGATTCATGTCTACGTTCTCCTGGCGTGCATATGTAACATTTGGAGACACTGTCTCTTGTTTATATCATACAGTTTTCAAAATATTCAAATGTTTGTAAAGCTTAATGGACTTAACTACGGGGTCATCAGTCTCTAAACTTACAAACTACTTATGAACTACCTTATACTAAAAACGACACAAACATCCTTGCCCGAGGGGTGATTCGAAACCCCGACGGCGGACGGCCGCGCGCAACTCAACACGGCGCTCAAGCATGCACGGCTAATCCGCCGCTACCATACAATTTTCATCAAGTTTTAATTTCGTTCATATTCAAAAGGTAGCAGGTTGCTAGCATGGCCATTTCCCTTCCTTCCTTTTCAATGCTATCTCAACAAAGTGATTCAACACATATTTTTGTAATAAGGCACAATATAAACTTTTGCTACAAAGTGTTCGACTTTAGTCTTAGTGACAAAAGTATAAATGCTTTAACAGTAGAACGCCCGGTGGGGGTCAAATGACCATTTTTGATTTTAAGATGGGAATATCTTCGGTGTTTCAAATATTATGTTCCTGTGATTTTCTGACATTTAATAATTTTGGACGATGTTTAAGTTACCTAAATAATTTTGATTTGCAACAACAAATCTTTAAGATTTTTGCACATTTAACATTGGTTCCCGACGGTGGCCAATTGACCACTTCTCACTACTATGCAATTTAGTCGGTTTATTTGGTGATTTTGTTAGCTAACAATGATCAGATTCATATATTGTTGCCTGTAGTGGCTATTACGCGTTGGTTTGGTGGTACCAGTCAGAAGTTCTCGTCCTCAGCATCTCCAGACTCCATCTATTTTGATTCCGACAGAGAAGAAAAAACGTGTAAAGGAACGAAATGAAACATTTGAAAGTTGGACTGTGGAACAAACATAAAACTAGAGACATTTACTTCCTATGTAAAAAATCTGCATATCATTCATATCCAAGTAAGCGGATATACAAAATGTTCATATGATTCGTCTAGTAAAGCATTATTTATTTGTTACAGAAAAAAGTATAGTGTATGAATAATTAAGCAATCCTGTGAAAACAACATCTTCACAACTTGTAAAACACAAACATTAAAAATGTAAGCATTTTTAGGTGTCAGTAATATGGTGTTACAAATTTTTGTACAGTATAGATTAAAAATAAATTTTATGAGCTTCAAATAAGATTTTGCCTACATTATTATTATTACCACCCATGCCAAACTTTCAGGAAACATTCCTCACACACAAAGAAAGAAAATATGTTATTTGGAGATGTGTCCGGAAACTCTTAATTTCCATGTTAGAGCTCATTTTATTACTTCTCTTCAAATCCTATTAATCATGAAATGCAAACACACAGCAACAGAATGTACCAGCGTGACTTCAAACACTTTGTTACAGGAAATGTTCAAAATGTCCGAGGATATATGCAGCCACCCTCGTCGTATGGAATCCCTGATGCGCTGATGCAGCCCTGGAGAATGGCGTATTGTATCACAGTCGTCCAAAATACGAGCACGAAGAGTCTCTACATTTGGTACCGGGGTTGCTTAGACAAGAGCTTTCAAATGCCCCCATAAATGTAAGTCAAGAGGGTTGAGGTCAGGAGAGCGTGGAGGCCATGGAATTGGTCCGTCTCTACCAATCCATCGGTCACCGAATCTGTTGTTTAGAAGCGAACGAACACGTCAACTGAAATGTGCAGCAGCTCCATCGTGCATGAACCACATGTTGTGTCGTACTTGTAAAGGCATATGTTCTACCAGCACAGGTAGAGTATCCCGTATGAAATCATCATAACGTGCTCCAGTGCCCGTAGGTGGAAGAACATGAGGCCCAATCAAGACATCACCCGCAATTCCTGCCCAAACGTTCACAGAAAATCTGTGTTGATGACGTGATTGCACAATTGCGTGCGGATAATCGTCAGGGCACACATGTTGATTGTGAAAATTTACAATTGGATCACGTTGGAATGAAGCTTCATCACATTTAAAGAGAAATACTAAAATGAGCTCAAACATGGAAATTAAGCGTTTACGGACACATTTCCACCTAATATATTTTCTTTCTTTGTGTATGAGGAATGTTTCCTGAAAGTTTGGCCGTACCTTTTTTAACACCCTGTTTATTAATTTAAGAGGTTCCTGATGCCAAGTACCGGTATTTCAGAAGCCGCGGCTAAGAACTGAGATAAAACTTGACGCGTCGACGTCGATAACTTGTGCAGCATTTCTGTAGCGAAGTTAGGCCCAGCTGGCGGCGCTGTGTGACGTCAAGGTGGATGGATGGGCTGGCTCACCCGCGGTAGCGTTCTGCGGGAAGCAGCGCGCCTGCTTCACAGGGGCCCCGGGGCAACGCGGGAAGCGAGTTTCGCCACCCTCCGGCGTTCTCCGCCGCCAGCTGCACCTGCGGAAGGCGGAGACGGCGGCGGAGGCGGCACATTTCCCGGCCGGTGTTAGCCACCTTCCGCGTATTGTGCGCGGGACAAGAGCCGACGTCGCATCGCGTGCTCCCATCACCTCTGCAGACTTCTCTATGCGACCCTTTGTTTTCCTGCCACCAGCGTGCACTTCCCAGCCCTATAGGCCTGTCCGATGGACTCAAATCGACGTCACGTATACACAACAAGTGATTGTGTGGCTCGATAGCACAGTGGTAGCATGGCAGATTACAAATCCGAAGGTCGCGGGTTCTGTTCCCGCCAGGTCCTAGGACTTTTATCTGTCACTTTCCTCTTATTTCACCTCTGGCAGGCGTGCTAATGTGAAAAATATCGAGTAGCACAATGGTTAGGAACCCACGTTAAACTGTAAGTCCCCCTATAACTGGCTGGGTAAGTCAGTTCGAAGGTCGGAGAAAGGCAAAGGCAACATGTGACTTCTGGAGAATTTACAAAATAAATGAAACTAACGACCCTTTGTTTACCTGCCAACATCGAATGCTTCGCTACCTTACACGCTTGTCAGATGGACTCGAATCTACGTCGCTTATGTACAAGAAGTGATATCAGGAGAATTTACAAAATAAATGAAGCCAACCTCCTTCAAATGTTCAAATGTTTGTAGAACTTATGGGACTTAACTACGGGGTCATCAGTCCCTAAGCTTACAAACTACTTATGAACTAGCTAAGACTAAGGACGGCACAAATATCCATGCCCGAGGGGGGATTCGAACCCCCGACCGTAATGGCCGTGCAGACCGTGACTGGAGCGCCTCAGTCCCCTCGGCCACCGCGGCCGGCCCAACCTCCTTTACAGGATACGGGTCGTAGTAATCGATGGTAAGGCATCGGCTAAAACAGAGGTGATATCGGGCGTTCCACAGGATAGTGTTATTCGTCCTCTGCTGTTCCTTATTTGCATAAACGATTTAGGCGAAAATCTAAGTAGCTCTCTTTGGTTGTTTGCAGATGACGCCGTCATTTACCGTCTAGTAAAATCATCTGAAGATCAAATCCAACTGCAGAACGACCTGATATCACTATGGTGTAAAAATTGGCAATTGACTCTGAATAATTAAAAGTGTGAAGTTGTCTACATGAGTACGAAAATAAATCCGTTAAACTTTGTTTGCAAGATAAACCATTTAAATGTGACGGCCATAAACTCCACAAAATACCTACTATTACTTCAGACTTAAACTGGAAAGAACACGTAGATAATGTCGTGGGAAAGGCGAACCAGAGACTGCTATTTATTGGCAGAACCCTTAAAAGATGCAACAGAACTACTAAAGAAACTGCATACTCTACGCTTGTCTGTCCATTCTTGGAGTATTGCTGCCCGGTGTTGGATCCTTATCAAGTGGGTTTGACGGAGGACATCAAAAAACATTTTAATTTCCTCTGTCTATCCTTTTACAAATAAGATCATAAAATTAATATATATAAAAACAGCATAGAGTGCAACAATTTTATTTTATTCAATTAGTTTCGGTCTTCTTTCTTTTGGACCATCTTCAGGAATTATAACTCCTTTGATGTGTGGAGCTAGCAGGTACTGGGAGCCTTCCAATGCGTCACTGACGCACTGGAAGGAGCCCGGTTACCTGCCGGCTCCAAGACGTCAAAGGAGTTACAATTCCTGAAAATGATCCAAACGAAGGACCGAAACTACACTCCTGGCCATTAAAATTGCTACACTACGAAGATGACGAACTACAGACGCGAAATTTAACCAACAGGAAGAACATGCTGTGATATGGAAATGATTAGCTTTTCAGAGCGTGTCATAAAATTAGCGCCCGTGGCGACACCTATAACGTGCTGTCATGAGGAAAGTTTCCAACTGATTTCTCATATACAAACAGCAGTTGACCGGCTTTGCCTGGTGAAACGTTGTTGTTTACAGCATCATGATGGTTGTATCCGTGTTTGGCGTCATCGCGGTGAACGCACATTGGAAGCGTGTATTCGACTTCGCCATATTGGCGTATCACCCGGCGTGATGATATGGGGCGCCACTGGTAACACATCTCGGTCACCTCTTGTTCGCATCGACGGCATTTCGAACACTGACCGTTACATTTGAGCTGTGTTAGGACCCGTTGCTTTACGCTTCATTCAATCCCTGCAAAACCATACATTTCAGCAGGGTAATGCAAGACCGAATGTTGCAGGTCCTGTACGGACCTTTCTGGATACGGAAAATGTTCGACTGCTGCCCTGGCCAGCACATTCTCCAGATCTCTCACCAACTGAAAAAGAGCAGGCACCAAAATAGGATTAGAAATTTAACTTGAAAAAACAAAATTTATGATCTCAAAATTGGTAATAAATGCATCTGTAGAGTAAACGAATTTAATTATTTTGGTGAACGGATTACAGAACATTGCAAAAAAATTGTGTCATATCGAGACTCCAAAAAATGGAGACAACATTTCAGTTAACAAAATATGTTTATAACGAAAAGAATGTATTTGGAACTGCAAAACCCGACACTACACAACAGTATTTAAAACCGAAGTTCTCGACGTAACTGAGACACTAAACCTTCAACATAGATCTCTAAAAGGGGGAATTTAGATTGAAAGAATGTAAATTAATTAGGTAAATCTTTGGATCAAGAATTAAACATGGTGCACATTTTCTTAAGCCCAATACAAAAATATATAAAAATATCTCCAAAATCACAGACACAATGCGGATATAAAGAATCTTATTCATAAGATATTTGGAAGGAATGGACTCAAACAGGTTAAAGCACAAAATCGATATATTCCTAAAGAACAAAACTACTTGATCCAACTGGCACAATCAGACAGAAAAAGACCCTAAAGAATTACCATCTCCAAATCTACATGACGGAAATGAAATCAGAAAAATTGGAAACTCACGGGATTTTGAGGAACAAGAGAGAAACACAAACTTGCATACGTGGTCTGCACAACGAAAACAAGCCCATTCAGTGAGTATGAAGGAATACTGGGCGAAAAGGAAGGTCAAGAAATGTTGATTCCACGTGGCATTAAGTGATCCAACAGCAAAAAAGAAAAGAACGTAATAATACATGTCCCAAAAATATATGTTTTTATTTTAAATTATATGTAAAGGGAAATCTTACAAGTAAGGATAACACTTTTTTATTTACTTCCTCGGCCACTAACCAGATTTTCGCTTCCTAGGATACCTTCCTGTGACAGGCAACTGAATGTCGTAGCCATAGATCTAATATTCAACAAATAAAGATATGAGATAAATGATATAAATGATGACACTGCAAAGTAATACATTAATTGATAACAGAAATATTTATTCGAACTAAAAATGGAAACAACGCTTTTTACGTTGATGTACATTTATCACTGATGAAATAAATTATTACTTTCAGAAACTAATAATGATAGTGTTGCATTTTTTGGCAGTTAGACCCCCAACTAGGGTCATATTCAGCCTTCCTGGTGCAAGTTTTTTTTAACTGACGCCACTTCGGGGACTTGCGTGTCAATGATGACGAGGACGACGTAACACCCAATCCCCGAGCAAAGAAAATCTTTGACCCGAAATGGAATCGAACCCGGACCCACCACGCTGCTCACTACACTACGGATGCAGACTTTGAGAATCTTACTTTAATTGAGCGTAAAATGGAAATAGGGTCGTATCATTTACGAGGAGTGTTCAAATGAAAAGATACGAAATGACACTGTTGGTATAATTGAAGAATATATTGAAACATAATCAGCAGAGGCCTGACCAAACTTTTCCCCGCTGTTTAACGAGTGGAAGGATTCACTGTTTCCAGAATTTTTGTGGATGTGACAAGAGCCAGTCGTCTACTATATCGTTCAGTTGGTCGTACGAGTTGAAGCGCTTTCAATTGAGATATTTTTAGTGAACCAAACAGATGGAAGTCACAAGGCCACTTGTCTAGGCTGTGGGGCGGATGGACAAACAGCTCCTTCTGAACTTGTCCAATGCACTATGTGTGATCCCAGAGACGTTTGGATGCGCGTTATCATTGTGTAGAGTCACTCCCTCTGTGAGCAGCCCAGGCCATTTGCTCTTAATAGACTGGCATCGACTACGGAGTGTATTACAGTGCACGTCACTGTTATGGTTTATCCTTGCCAGTGGAATTAGGTGAGAATCGGACCTCGGACGTCGAAAAAAGACGGTGAGCGTCACCTTCCTTGCTGACACGGCCTTCAATTTCTTAGGTAGATCTGAAGACGCATGCTTCTTGTCCATAGATGTCACACTGTGTTATCCCAAACCGGAGTATTCAAATTTCAACCCGTTTGGTTATTAAGACGTTCAGAAACTTTTCATTTGAACATCCTTATTAATACTAAGCTGGCATCCTGTGTCATATGTTCGCTGCTTCTTCTTCCTCCGGCATCGTTTCCGCTTTTATGCAGGTCGTTGACAGAGCGTCTTCTACTCTTCTCTGTTCTCCCACGATCTGTCATTTAACACCTCCTTCCATTGCAATCCTCTTCGGTTCACATCATCTTTCACTTGGTCTGTCCATCTTCTTTGCGGTCTTCCAACTGGTCTTCGTCCGGATTCCGTCCAATCTAGGGCTATTCTTGGAAGTCTTTCAGCTCCCATTCTCTTAATGTGGACAAACCACTTAAGTTTATTACACTCTATAATTTCTTTCAGGGGCTTGACGTGTAGATTGCTTCGTAGCCTAGTGTTTCATTTCTTATCTTTTCAAGGTTTGCTCGTGAAGATCACATTTCTGTTGCTTGTATCCTGCTCAGATCTTTCTTTGTCCAAGTCCAACATTCCGGTCCGTGAGTCTAAGTTGCCATGTAATATGACTTGTACATCATAACTTTTGATTCTGCAGGTATTTTCCAATGTCTTATTATGTCAGATACACGATAACCAAATTCTGAAGAGTTTTGTATTCTCTCTGTAATTTTATCCTCTATGTTCCCTTCTAAAGAAAATCCGGAACGAATTAGAGGCACATTTAACAGAGGAACAACAAGGATTTAGACCTGAAAGATCAACCATATTCACAGGCACACAAATTATAGAAAAGAAATGGGAATTTGAGAAAGACATGATAGTTGCATGCATGGATATAAAAAAGACTTACGACACTGTTAAAAGAGAAGAGATATTGTCAAAAGAAGTGTAACTGAGAATCACGAACATGTACAAAGAGTGCCTTAACTGTGTTAGGATTAACGGGAAAAAATGAGAATGGTTCGTAACAGACAGCAGGGTTTGGCAGGGAAGTCTTCTCTCACCAGTGCTTTTTAATATAGTGATGGACAACATCATAAGGAAAGTACGCCAAGGAGCAATGGCAGATGATATGAAAATCATAGCATATGCTGATGAGGTGATTATTTGGGAGGAAAATGAACAGAAATTGGAAGACCAACTTAACACCTGGAAGAAAGTGATTGAAGAAGCAGGTATGGAAATAAGTTTAACAAAAACTGAACTAATGAAAATCAGCAGGAGAAGTGAAAAAATGAGGCATGTAACTTGCAAAGGAGATGTTATATGTATGCTAATTTCCAATTTTTCCAGCAGGGTTATCGATTGACATTTCTTTATGTAATGTAATACTTTACATATCATGTAGGTGGTTTTATGATATGGGATGGATGGCAGAGGCTGAGTCTGTTTTGTTCAGCTTCTCTCATGTTCTGATAATTTAAGTGTCACACCTCTACGTGAGCGGGCTATATATCATTTCCCACATTTTTACATGTGATTTTGTATCATTCACATTTATCCAGGGACCGAAGTTCATCTTTACTGTTGAATAAATATTTTGGTATGTTGTTAGTGTTGTATGCAGTTCTGTGACGTCAACGTTTCGATAACTTTGTCTGAAATTTCGAGCCAGTACAGGATAGTGCACGCTTTTTTGTTGCAACTACTAACAGATTTCTGTTGACCAGCATATATAAGTTTAGAAATTTTACATATTTTCTTTTTGTATATATATATCAGAACCGTGCTATAGCCGTTACTTGAAGGGATATGTTTAATTGTCTTTAGTTCCTTTTCAGTGGTAGACTTAGATAATGGTACATAAACCATATGAAGCACCATAGAATGGAAGGTTGCATGTTTGTGGTTCTGTGAATGATGGGAACTTGCTAGGATAATTATGTATGTTTCTATGGATATCCTGTATATGCCAAACTCATGTTGTCTGTACTCCATTTTAGTGACATAATTGCACAGTAAATAAATTTTATATGTATATATGTGCAGAATAACTTTCTCTTTTTCACATTGAATAATATATATTCTCGAAAAAGATTTGAAAAGACGTTGGGTAGTGGTCTTTCCTAGACCCCCTCCTCTCCTGTAGACTTCAGTTTCCCAGTGCTAGTTGATACACTCCTCTGTACTGTACTTTGCACTTCGGTATTAGGCGGCTGTAGTGAGACGGATCGAGTGGTACAAAAACGGAACGAGAGAAAGCTTAAAAGCAGTTCTTTCAAATTATCACAACTCTGTACCATCCGAATTACGACAGAAAACATTTAGGTGAGGTAGATTGTTATGACTGATATCTTGCATGGATGCCTTCTCTTTTCTTAAAACTATTTCGACAGTTACGTATTGTTCGCTTGAAAGTATATTTTCATGGCTGAGGTGGTCTGTAGCTGATTGGTACACCAACGTGGCGATGATAATTACGTAGTGTTGATTGTATGAAGGATGAATGAAAGAGGCCATCGATAGGTCCGTTGGTAGCTGCCAGACGAAACCGTCAATTTCATCGCTGTATAATGCATCTGTCAACTTCTCTTGAAATTCCGTTGTAAGAACTACCTCTTTTGAATACAATTATAAATTTGGGGCGGAAATGTCAACCACTATAGTATGTTGCTTTCTTGTTGTTATCAGAGGTACAACCTGGCAGTGTCAGTAAAGGTTGAGAAGAGCTACCAAAAGTACAGTAAGAAAACAGCTTTCAGTAGAACAGACTTGTTTCACAGTAAACAAAAATTACCTTTTAAAGGCAATGTTTACTGGACAGTTTTCCTTCGAACGATCGTTCCCATCATATTGACCACTCTTTCTTTCTATACATACATTTTTCTATGTGTGTGTGTGTGTGTGTGTGTGTGTGTGTGTGTGTGTGTGTGTGTTTATTCGAAGTTTAAAGTTTGTTTAAGTAAGGGACAAAACTGCTATGGTCTGCACTAACGACACAATCTGCGACATGGCGCCTCAGAAAGCATAAATATCTCCATGTGGCTGTGTGTTAGTGTGCTTTTTGTTTACATGTATGTATGACACATACTTACCAATGTAAATCACTCAATAAAAGTTGGAAATGTAGAATTCTCAACAGGTACAGAAAAAAAGAAATGAAATGTCACTAACTTTCCAGCTCCATCCTTTTACTAGCTACTGCAAACGAAGTCTGAAGAGTGGACTCACTCTGAAGATGGCCGGAAGGCACGCGGCCGAAATATCAGCAGAAGAAGTGAATTTTACGCGGCTGCATTCCCGAAATCTATTGGACTATAGGGTTGAACTTTCTCAGACAGCACTTTCATCTTACGGAATACATTTGAAATTGCATACACCACTATATGACTTACTTTCTCCAGAATCTTGTGAATTACAGATTTGTCACAGATAACCAGCGCTGCTTTAGTACAACGTAACGCCATCATGATCGTCCACTGTACTTCTTTACTAAGCCAAAACTCTACTCACTCCAGGAAGTTTCATCAAGAGAAAATGAGTCGACAAGTAGGAAGCAGTCAACTCCATGAATGAACATACTTGTGGGACTAAACTGGAAAATAATAAATGTTGTAAAGCAAAAATTGTTGCACTTTGATTTGAAGACTATGGAACCAATTATTTTTTTATTATAGGCACATGCTCGATTTCTATAGTAGGTAGTCCTCTGAAAAAGAAGGATTATCTCATGAGTTGACTTCGGGTGGAAAAAGTTCAAGTATGCAACAAACCAGAAGATAGACATGATATTTAAATAAATGGACATTGTTTGATCTCAGGAAGCCTTACTAATTGATATTGCTGGGGGAATACGTCGGATTGCACTGGTAGCAGTGGGCACCCGTTTCGGCTAGCGCGTGGGACGTTGCTAGCATTCCCTGACGAGGCGCCTGCTAACACTGTTTGTTGCCTGGCACACGGTAGCTACACAGCAGGCGGCGCAGGCCGGGATGCCTAGCGCTGCAGTCGGCGCGGCGACACACACTACAGGCCGGCCAGGCGCGCACTAATTGAAATTCACACACGGCGCTAACGAGCGGCTCACGCCGGCGGGGCGGTTGCGCGGTCCTGCTGTCTGCAGGGGCCGCCCCTAGCAGCAGGCATCCCAGCGACGCAGCCAGAGGCGGCAGCCGCGTTGCAGTTCTGACCGCTCCCATACCAAGTATTTCCATTGACGCAGGACTTGCGATAAATATAAATACGACATGAAGTATCCGTGTTTATTGATGGGAACAATGCAAATGTCCTTCACACCTGCATGCAATAAAGCAGATAAAAATTCGCTTCATGATTTCCGGAGTGATAGTCTCCAGTCTTTGAAAACTAAAAACGCGAGTGTAGATCAGTTGTGGCTTACTTTCAGAGACATGATATCAGTAGCAATCGAGATATTTATACCAAATAAATTAATAGAAGAGGGGGGCTGACCTCCCATGGTACACAAAACAGGTCAGATCACTGTTGCAGAAGCAAAGAAAAACCCCTGCAAAATTTAAAAAGACACAGAATCCACAAGACTGGCAATATTTTACTGAAACTCGCAACCTAGTGCGGACTTCAATGCGAAAAGCCTATAGTACTTACAATAACGAAATCCTGTCTTGTAATCTTGCAGAAAATCCAATGAAATGATGGTCATATGTGAAGTACACTAGCGGCAAAACACAAACAATACAATCACTAAGTGATAGCAATGGTAATACTACCGATGACAGTACTGCTAAGGCAGAATTTCTAAATACAGCTTTGCGAAATTCGTTCACCAAAGAAGACGAAGTGAACACTCCAGCATTCAATCCAAGAATAGCTGCCAGCATGCGAAACTTAGAAGTAGATGTTCCCGGAGTAGTAAAACAACTTAAGTCACTAAACAAAAACAAATCTTCCATGCCAGTTTGTATACCAATTAGATTCCTCTCAGAGTATGCATGTAATAGCTCCGTACTTAGTTATAATTTACAACCAAAAGACTGGAAAGTTGGCCAAGTTTCTCCAATATTCAAGAAAGGCAATAGGAGTGATCCCCAAAATTACAGGCCAATCTCATTGACGTCGATTTGCAGTAGGATTTTGGAACATATACTTTGTTCGAACATTATGAACTACCTCGAAGAGAACGACCTATTAACCAATAGTCAACACGGATTCAGAAAGTATCGCTCTTGCGAAATACAGCTTGCTCACATGAAGTGATAAGTGCCATCGAGAAGGAATCTCAAATCGATTCCATATTTCTGGATTTCTGGAAGGCTTTTGACACTGTACCCCCCAAGAAACTTCTAAAGAAATTGCGTGTTTATGGAATATCTCCCAAATTGTGCGATTGGATTCACGATTACCTATCAAAAAGGACACAGTTCTTTATAATTGACGGTAAGTCATCGGGTAAAACAGAAGTGATATCTGGCGTTCCCCGGGAGAGCGTTATTGGTCCCCTACCCTTCTTTGTGTTTATAAACGATTTAGGAGGCAATCTGAATAGTTCCCTTAGACCTTTCGCGAATGATGCTGTTGTTTATAGGTTAGTGAAGTCAACAGAGGATCAAAAGCAACTGCAAATCGATTCAGATGAAATTTCTGCATAGTGCGAAAATTGTCAATTGACACTAAATAAAGAAAAGAGTCAAGTGAAGTGAAACACATGACCACTAAAAGAAATCCGCTGAACTTCAATTACACGATAAATCAGTCAAACCTTAAGGTCGTAATTCTACTAAATACCTAGGAGTTACAATTACGAACAACGTAGACTGGAGAGAACACACAGAAAATATTGTGGGCAAGGCGAACCAAAGCTTACGTTTCATTGGCAGAACGCTTCGAACATACACCCGCTGCACCAGAGTGACTGCTTACATTACACTTGTGCGTCCTCTCCTGGAGTACTGTTGCCCATTGTGGGACCCTCACCAGGTGGGACTGACGGAAGATATTGAGAAGGTTCAGAAAAAAAAGCTCGTTTTCTTTTATCACGTTACGGGGGGAAAGCGTCACGGAAATGTTGCACGAATTGTGGTGGAAATCATTACAATAAAGGCGTTATTTATTGCGGCGTGATCTGTTTGCGAAATTTCAATCACCAACTTTTATTTCTGAACGTGAGAATATTTTGCTAGCACGTACCTACTTAGGGAGACATGACCATCCCAATAAAATAAGAGAAATCAGATCGAAAATGGAACGATTTAGGTGTTCTTTCTTCCCGCGCGCAATTAGAGAATGGAACGGTAGAGAAAAGGTATGAAAGTGGTTAATGAACCCTCGGCCAGGCACTTAAATGGAATTTGCAGAATATTTATGTAGATGCAGATGTAGATGCAAGTCTGAGGTAACGGATGCTGGAGCAACTACAGCGGTCAAATCAAATAGAGTAATATATTTCTTCAGTTGCTGATTTGATTCAGCTCGAACAGTACGTTTTAAGGATGACTTATGGAAAGGTGTACCAGACTGGGCCTCTATTACGAATTTCCCACTTTTCGTAAGTGGTCACATCAACCATTAAGCCCCATTTACACAATCGACTTTATCGTATCAATTGACTACTCCAACCGATCGGGTCTACTGTAGTGCCTCTGTCGCGTTATTATCGTACCGAGTGTCGTCTGCCTCACATGGTCGTTTTCGTTTAGACATTAGCACCAAATTTGTATATTTGTCTGCCGTGTAGTTGTCTATCTGAAGGATGAAATGAGTTTGTGAGGGCTCTATTTACGTAGGACGTGTATGTGTGTTGTGGTGTTCAGTGCAGAGAATGGTGTGATGCAGCTCTGCACACTACTCTGTAGTGGTACGAGGATTTTGGAGTAAATAGCAACGCAAACTGTAAATTAGAGTGCAGATAATTTAGCGTAAAAGAATTGGTTTGCAGGATGATTCTTATAATAAAGAAGACAGCAACCAACCAATTTTGATCATGCTATTTATTAACTAAATAGCGCCGTTACCGGTTTCGAACCTGTCAGCTCATCTTCAGACGGCTGTTCACGTCCACACAAATGTCACTTACATTTTTCTTTTACGCAGATAATTATTCTCGTGGTGAGAAGTCTTTGGCTGTGTGGCGCCATCGAAAATTCGGTTGCATTAGGTTGTGTCGCTGATTAGTGCAGCTGTTGCTACTATAAGCACTTTTTGAAACACTTTTATGGAGGAACATAGCGTGATTAACCATACATAAACACACACACAAACAAAATGTGTGGACGTGAACAGCCGACTGAAGATGAACTGAAAGGTTCGAAACCGGTAACGGCGCTATTTAGTTAATAAATAGCATGATCAAAAGTGGTTGGTTGTTGTCTTCTTTATTATAAGAATCACCCTGTATTTCATACACAACCACGGGCTCAAATTGTCAGTTTTTGACAAAATAGTATAAAAGAATTAGTATGTAGCTTTTCCAGTATCCGGCACACTGCCACAACCAGAGCGGCTGACAGAAGACGGTCAGTCACCTACCAGTGTCAGCAGCCTACATAACAGAAGCTCCGGCCGCGTGACGAATCTGCGTGCTGTCAAAAAAAAAAAAAAAAAAAAAAAAAAAAAAAAAAAAAAAAAAAAAAAAGTTCAAATGTTTGTATAGTCTACGGGACTTAACTACGGGGCCATCAGTTCCTAAACTTACAAACTACTTATGAACTAGGACGGCACAAATATCCATGCCCGAGGGGGGATTCGAACCACCGACCGTAGTGGCCGTGCAGACCGTGACTGCTCCGCCTTAGTCTCCTCGGCCACCGCGGCCGGCGCTGTCACCAACCAAGAAGGCATCGACCCAAGGTAGTAGATTCGGAAACATGACGAAGCAGCACGCGGACATCAACCCTGAGGCACTGACTCGATCTGGAAGGTTCCAGCGCCGAACTTAGCACGGGAGTGTCGTATTTAAAGAGCACCAGCCGGATTGTAAGAGGTCAGTCAAAGCTGGGCGGTAATCGACCGCCCAGGCTGTACCACACATCCTAAGGATTTTTTTTAACTATGAGACTCAACAGCTTCGTTATTAGTCCTTAGCTTACAAAATTCTTAACCTAAGATAAACTAAACTAAGGGCAATACAGCTTGGCGGTAGTAAGCCGTCTGGTCCGTGCTACGAGTCGCCGTCACCATCAGAACGAGTGCGTTGGTCAGCGGTAGCGCGTACTGTCTGTGCCGCCTCGCTGCGACATCTCAACACGCCCGACACCGAGCCCCGAGCCCCGGACTCCTACGTCACAGCTGTCCGACTGTCCAAGCTGCCGCCGTAAGGCGCGAGGCGACCCGGTCGTCGCGAGACATCACGGCACCTCCGGAGATGCGATACGGAGCCTTACACGCCGCCGACGTCACACGCTAGCGCCCGCGCGTCTGCAGGAGGCTCACCGACGCCTCACGTCACGCCAGCGTCCTTCACAGCTGGGTCGCGGGACACACGCTGTGGTTTTCTGACACCGAAGCTGGCGCTTGCTGCAGGGGCGCGTTCCACCCGACGCTTGAATCAGCGCAGTCGCCACTAGCAGACGACCACTCCTTCCCGAGTACAGCCGGCCACACCCAGAATATTACGGGCACCAAAAGACGCAGTTAAAAGCCAACTTGACTTGTTTTAATGTTGAATAAAGACAATTTCTTTGTTGTTCAGGAACCGCTGCTTAACTCCAAACCACCTCCCAGCAGCCGAATCACACACCCCACAAAACCATCAAAGTACATACCTCCTACCTCTACACTGATGTCAGAAGTGGAATCCTGAGCAGACCTCTTCATCTCCTCATAAGAATGACAACCTACATCCAGTTGAATCTCTTTTCTGTATTCGCCTATCGGTCTCCCTCTGTTATTTTTACCCCACACACTACAAAAAAAATTCAAATGTTTGTAAAGCTTAAGGGACTTAACTACGGGGTCATCAGTCCCTAAACTTACAAACTACCTATAAACTACTTACGAACTAGGATGGCACAGATATCCATGCCCGAGGGGGTATTCGAACCCCCGACCGTAGTGGCCGTGCAGACCGTGACTGAAGCGCCTCAGTCCCCTCGGCCACCGCTGCCGGCCCCACAAACTTCCCGCCAACGCTAAATTCACGATTCCTTGATGTTTAACAAGGAAAGTACTTCGGCTCGAACAAACATATCTGTATGGACGTTTGGTTACGGTATCTCTACGTACACCTCAATGTGCTGGTGGGTGTCGTTTTTATGCAAAACTTTGCAATCATGCTCAAGATAGCACTGTAGATGTAATTGTAGACGGCATACGTAATGCAGATATCTGAACTATAACTGATGTAATAATCGTCGAACATGTGCTCTAGCGTATTGTCATCAAAAGCCGTGATGATAGTTGCAACTTTAACCTTCTTCTCGGAAGCCAGTTGGTATTTACTGCCACTCCTTTCATCGCCTCTTCCCGCACATAACGTAGCACTACCGCTAGCAATGATTACTTCGTCATTATCATCCATATTATCATCATTATGTGTTAGTGCTACAACAGTATCTAATATTCCCATATTTTTGTACCATAACAGATATAACAGATACGAGAAAGCATGCGAATGATACATCTTCTACACTAATACCATCTTCACGAAGAATGGTTCTTCGTAACTTCATCTCAACCAATCGCAATACTTTAGCAGGATTGATTATCAATTGCCGCTCCATCTGACGCTTCACCACACAAATGTCACAAAACGCAACTTCGGAGGCACACTGCACCGTCCCTACTGGCGAACCGACAGGTCAAAGTGCAATGTGGCAAGGCACACGCAGAGGCCTCTAACGGACGACTGCAAAGTTTTGCATATACGGGAGTGTCATTAGTGCAATGAGGGATCTTTACATTATCTCTCGTACGATTTTGTTGTATATGTGTTTGTTCGAGCCCAAGTACTTTCCTTGTAAGAATGTGTCCTACCCATCGATCCCTTCATTTAGTAATGGTATGTCAAAAATTCCTTTTTCTCCTAATTCTGTTTAGTGCCACCTAAATAGTTATGCGGTCTACCCACCTAATCTTCAACATCTTCTGTAGCACCACATTTCAAAATCCTCTATCCTCTTCGTGTCTGAACTATTTATCGCCCCATGTTTCACTCCCATAAAAGCAACACTCCATTCAAATGCCTTCAGAAAACACTTTCTTACGCTTAAATTAACTTAGGAGGTAGAAGATATAATACACTTAATGTGATGAAACAAAAATGCATAGTAGATGTCGTGGTCATGTGTGACATGGTTAATTATCTAAACATTGAGAACTGAAAAAACATGAAAAGCGTCGTCCAAACATTTCGAAACATATAAATTTACTTGCTGGAGAAAACATATACCTGTCAAAATAACAAACAATATCCAAAATGCAGTAAACAGTGCCATTTAACATTACCTGACATTGCCGGTTTAGGAAGCGATCTGATAGTCTTATATTCTTCAAAAATGAAACGCCAAGATGGCGAAATAACAATTTATTTAATGATGACCGGTTTCGGGGACTGTGCCACCATCATCTGTCATATATATTTTATAAGCTGGTCTCTTGTTTTAAAAACGTGGATATAAAATACCAAGTGCAACATAGCACTTTGTCATCATATAAAGATACGTCAGTGAAAACATAACAGCTTACAAGATACATGATATCTTGTAAGCTGTCATGTTTTAACGTATGTATTTGTATATGATGACTTACTATTTGATATCCATTTTTAAAATAAGATAACTAGCTTATCTATGTATATAAAATGAGTGTTTGTCTGTATGTCCTCGACGTGTTCTTAAGCCATTCATTTGATTGCAATGAAACTTTGGTGAACTGTTCACCGTACGCCTGCGATGGTTCCTGGCTCAAAAACAAAAGAGCATGACACATAGCTCAGGAGATATGACGTCATAAATGAGAAGCCACCGCGTGACAATACCCAGATTTATACGTCAATTACTGGAAAATGGGAGTAGTTAGGGACCTGCAACAAAGTTTGCATGTAATTTCGAACGTTTATGAAGCCTTTTGTAACTGACCCTCCACAAAATGGTGAAACGAAAAAGTGTCTTCCGCTCACAACAGTTTCGCTGTAGGTGCCGTAAAACTATCACATCAGGCATGACCTTGTGATGTTTTACTTGATTACTGCTGACTGTCTTCGCAACATATTTTGCATGTAATATCGATATGTAACACTAAATGTGACATAAAATTTATATCACTGTACGACACACACTTCCAGACATATTTACATTATTAAAAATGAATTGCCGCAAGTCTGAAAGCGCATCACTTGAGAATGGCTACACCGATTTGACTTATCCTCTCTTTGTTCTTTTCTTAATTCTCAGAACAAGGTTCGTAAAAGTACGCTTCCAGCTCAGATCATTTTCTAGATTCTCAAACAATCAGCTTATTCATATGTTACTCGTTTAGCGACAACTCTGGAGCGTTGCGAAGATAGAATTGAAGTCAGTTGGTGGTATTTTTGAGAGTTGCAAACAAATTGAGGACAGATCGTGGTTTATTTTTTAATGCCTCCATTACGGATTCCAACCGACTTGCCGTTTCAATTTAAGTGTTTCCAGTCTCCCGTTCGCCTTGCATTCGCAATGACGATTAATAAAGCGAAATGCCAGTCGTTGGAAGTTTGTGGAATAAATCTTGAATGGCCCTCTTTTTACCACGGGCAGTTGTACATGGCGTGTTCGAGAGTTGGTAAATCATTTGTACTGTTCTTTTTCTCTCCGGACGGAAAGACAAAAAATATCGTTCATGCCACTTATTGTACTTCTATTAATTCTTTTGTTTCAGATGGAATTTCTATCATTAAAGTCTGATCAAGCTACAATTATTTTGTTTTCATTTCAAAAACTCTGAAAAAGATGTAAACATGGTATAAAAAGCATTTCTATTCTTCTCTCTGCGAGAAAAACATGTTCGGTTTTGTTTTTTGTTTTCCCCGTCATTTTTAACATGAAACAGGAAAGTTGTTTTTATGCCTAAATTTATAATCATATGTGTTCGTACAATAAAATCAGTGAAAATATGGCCATTACAGATAGAGCAGCTAGAAACGTCTCTCTAATAATCCGTTTCAAAATGATTTACGCATCTATTTTGACTTCTATTCCCAATTAGGGACCCGATTGCAATAAATAAGATCAGAGAGAGAGGGGGGAAATGAAATGGATTTAAACAGAAGGGATGATACACACTCAGAGAGGAGGGGGAGGAGATGGATATGGTGTGGAATAAGAGGGAGTGGTGTGAAGGTGATGAAAAATGATAGGGGGAGGATGAAATGGTGAAATATAGGAGGGGGAAGGGATAGACATAGGGAGAAGAAGAAAAGCGTTGAGGATGAAATGGTGAAATAGAGGAGGGAGGAAGGGATAGACATAGGGAGAAGAAGAGAAGCGTTGCCGGGTTTCCTAGTAAAATATATATGACCAGATGATGGTGGTACAGTCCTCCGAAACCGGTTGTCATTAAATAAAGTATTAATTCGTGATCTTGGCATTTGATTTTTGATGAATGTAGTGCCATTTTACTTTGTTTCTGAAATTTGTTTTCTTCATAATAATCAAATAAAGTCGAAAATTATTCGTCTAGTCTGATTATTCTGCTTTTTTGTAACTGAAATAATCATCTTTAAAACACGTTTCTCAGTTTACATTCATATTTATGCGTACTGAAGGTTTTTTCTGAAGAAGAAATATAAATATCGTTGTGCTTGGAGATATTTCGTACGTTTCAATTACAAAACATGCTATGTTTTGGTGCAAACTTTTCGGTGTGACTAGAAAACATAGCAAACATGAGAATACAATTGAAGAAGATGCGAAAGCTTTTCTATAACAAGGATGAGCTTGACGAAAATAGGTTAACGTCCAATGCTTGCAAACGCCGCTGCAGCTCCATTTTTTGCGCATGCGTATTCTGAAGCACAATCGGAAATTTAAGACTCTACACTTGGCACAATCTATAGATCACTAATGCCATATACGCGCTCACTATGTAGTTCGCAGACCTGAAGTCGCGTTCTGGAGGACGCTGGTTCAAATCCATTTCTGGCCATCCAGATTTAGGTGTCCTGTGATTTCCTTAAATCACTCCAGGGAAATAATGGCATGTTTCCTGCAAAAGGCACAGCCTATTTCCTTCCATGTCCTCATCAAAACCACTCTGAGGTGAGTTCAGTCTCTAATAATCAAGTTGTCAATGGACAGTTGAACCCTAGTGTTCTTTCACCTTCCTTCCGTCCTGGGCTGACCAGTACTTCCGCATCTATTAAATACCCAGGCGTCACGCTGCACAGCATATCAGGACAGTTGTGGGAAAGGCAAATGATCGACTACGCTTTACTGGGAACATAATGGGAATTTGTTATTTGTCCTATAAAGGAGACCGCATATAAAACGCTTGTACCATCCAGTCTTGGATATTGTTTAAGTGTTTGGGATCCTCACAAGATCGATTTAAAGGAGGACATAAGAGGCAGTTCAGAGGCAGGCGGCAAGGTTTGTAACTGGTAGGTTCGAACAATGCGCGAGTGTTACCGATGCTTCGGGATCTCGACTGGGAGTCGCTGGAGGGGAGGCACGTTCTTATTTAGAAGCACTGTTGAGGAAATTTAGGGGGCCGGAATTTGAGACGGACTGCAGAACGATTCTACTGCCGCCAACCTACATTTCGCATGAAGAACATAAGAATAAGATTAGAGAGATTAGAAAAAATGTTCAAATGTCTGTAAATCTATCGGACCAAACTGCGTGGTCATCAGTCCGTAGCTTACAAACTACTTAAACCTAGGTAAACTAACCTACGGACAAACACACACATCCATGCCCCAGGGAGGAGTCGAAACTCCACGGCGAGCAACCGCGCGCTCCGCAGCGAGACGCTTTAGACCGCTCGGCTACTCCACTGCGGCTAGAGAGACTAGAGCTCATACAGATGCATAGAAGTACTTCTTTTTCCCTCGTCCTATATGGTAGTGGAACAGGAAGTCAAGTAACTAGTAATTGTCCTGAGTACCCTCCGCCACGCACCTTAGGGTAGATTTCGGAGTGGTATGTACTCTTCGTTCACTGAAATGAGAGACGGACTGTAAACACACAGAGGCGCGGGACCAGGGGTGGGCAAAACGGGGACACTTGCTGGGTGTCGTCTCATCCGCTTCAATTGTAAAGCGGTAGTGTGTGTGTTGTATGGCCGTGATATTCGTGGCGGTAGTATTAGCGTTTGTAATCACAGTCAGCATTCATAGTCTTTGTCTCTCTCTCTCTCTCTCATTCACGTAAGATTAAACTCATTTTGTCATCCTCTGCTTCGAGTCAATCCAAGAAACGATTAAACCATAAATTTTTCAGAGAAACTGTAGTTTTTATAAAACGGAGCAATGGTGTCCAGAACAGACAATGTCCTATAATGTTTTGAGAAGCAGGTGCATCTACCGACATTGGTCGTTCCTCAGTGTATCGCGTGGCAAATCAGTGCAAAGCCATACAAACATGTATGTTTCTTTCGGAACGAATAGCCAACAACAATTGACGAAGTGCTTGTAAACGTATATGGAAATTTGTGCGATTTTCAGAAGGCCACATTTTATACATTATTTAAAAAATCGATTTTAGAAATGTCCGGCCTCTAATATAACTGCTATGTAAAATAAATAAATAAATAAATAAATAAAAAATAAAGAAGTGTCCTTACACCTGAAAAAGATGAGATGACACTTAGCGAGCGACCCCTTTTTGTTCACTCCTGATCACAAGCCTCGGTGTGTTTGCAGCCCGGCTCTCGTTTCGGTGAACGGAGTAGAGATGTAGTGTCTACTGCTCCCGAGGGCACAACATTTCACTAAGTAAATCGTGCCCAGCGAGAGACGTTTACTGCAATTGTTGCAAGACTTGTTGTGGCTCATTTAAATATAAAGTGAAATGTCCATATTGATTGTTGGTGACAATGAAAATGTCCTTGAAACATTAAAATGAGCCACACGCCGGCTTGCAGAAATCGTTATAAACGCCTCTACCTATGTGGCATTAGCATAGTTTAATGTAGTGCGAGCACTCATGGACGGCAGACAATATATAACATATGTAAGTTTGTTACGGTCCGAGAGGCATTTCAGATAGCGTCCAAATAGTGGGAAATTTGAGTTCCAATCCTGGTATAAATCGGCAACTACATTTTTGCCCGGCAAATTACATTTGAGTGTCTGGCACAAGGTTTATCAGAACTCTTTCATAATATTTCTGTACTTTTCTGTTCTCTATTAGTGTATGGAAAAAAAGGAACAAAAACACACAATTGTTTCCGTTTTAGATCTGATGACTTCTGTGTTATTGTGATGATCAGGTCTCCTCGTTTAGGTTGGTGCTAACAAAATGTGTTAGCATTCCGAGGAAAAAGTTCGTGAAAGAAATCTCACGTCAGCGAATAAAGACTTTCTTTTAATGATTTCCACCCAAAGTCGTTCATCATTTCCGTGACACTCTCTCCCCTGTATCTATGTAATACGAAACAAGCTGCTGTTCTTTGAACGATCTCTATGTCCTCTGTCATTCCCACATGATGAGGACATCATAATGGGCAGTAGTACTCCAAAGTATGACGGACAAGTATAGTGTAGGCAGTTTTTAAGCACATATACATTTCATACCCAAGGTTGTAGGTGGTGTGACATTAATATAGAGAAGTAGGTTTAAAATGCAAAATACTTACAATAAACGAAAATAAATTTACTTTCAAATGTTTTGTACCCACACAGTTGTCTGTTTTGGGCCATCAGTACAAGTTTTTATCATCTGCACCATCTTACGCTAACATCCCTCTGAAAGAAATTACATAATAACATCGGAAGACCATATAAAATCAACTGTCTGTCAGATACGGTAGCTGTACGTGTCAAAACAAGGATATCAACACCTTGTCAACAAGTCTTTCTTACCGCCATTGTAAGTGTACTGAAAGTTTGCCGACTGTTGGTACCACACAGTGTAGAAAAATATATCTCAAACACGTTGCCTACGTTACCACAGTACATCCATGATTGCTTGATGCAAGCGCGACCTTCCTGGCGTGAATCACAAAGAAATAAAGCGAGCAAAACCAGAAACGTACAACTGTATGTGCTGGGCCTGAAAGGGATATCACATGATTCCCCAAAATATCCTGAATTACAATCTACATGGGAAAAAAATTATACTGATAGGTATCCGAAATATGCAACTGATTTCGTTTGAGAAATTGCAGCTAGTAATAGAACCACCTTTGAAAAGAAGTCTGTGGCGACGAAAGATGAGACAAAGACTCATTTAGCGGCAGCGGGCTCGGCTACAGAGGCGAGCTTCCTGGCAGAGAACGTCGGCCCCGACTGCTTGTTTCCATCGCTTTGTCTGTTTCCTGGGAAACACACACCGGGCCGGTATCACATTCCGCCGGCTATACGTCGCCGTACCGACAGGTAGGCAACACACACAGGGCAGACACAGAAGCCGGCCGTGGAACAATGGCAGGCCGGACAGCGCCATCCACCAGATAGGCGGCAGCCGCAATAAACGCGCGCCTCCGCTATTTCCATCCCCTTTCTCCTCCCCCAACCCCCAACCCCTTTCTCATCCCCATTCCAGGGCCGGCGGTGGCGGGTCCTCGGAAACCACTCCGCTAGAGAATTATTCCCCGCCTGCCCTCCGCGTCCTGTACAAATGCGCCGTAATTCAACGCGTTAGCTGCACCAGCAGCCGCCGCGTGTCTCAAGGACGCGGTAAACATTCCGGATTAAGTTAATTTAATGAGGTTCGGTGTCCTGGGCGTAAATTCTGCAAAAAGGGCTTACTTGAGGCACACTCCTAATACGTTACGTAATAAATGTTCTTCTCCGACATTCTTGCTTCGTTTGACCGTACTAAAAGGCAGAAAAATATGTTGTACTATCTTAGTTGCCATGAACAACATTATTTTGTGCATTTCGAGACACAAATAGAGATTAAGTTTCTCTATATTTTGGCCCACTTTACGTTACGGTGGTAAGACTATCAGTGGGCCTTTGCGATCGTCTTTGGACAGCTCGAAATTTAAATGAAAATAAAGGCTTAACCGTTTATATGAGACGAAAATTCAAAAAATTTGTAGAGGAGAAATTATCTCTACAACTTTTCTCTGTCGTGTTTTTCCACATCTCGCACCGTTTCAGAGGTTTGATACTGTCTGTGTGTCTGTAACGTGTTCCCACTTTTTAAATCGCGCCGTTGAACCGATCGGCACCAAATTTTACGGACTTAATTTGTGGCCACCAGTAATTAGAACAGCCATTTTGTAAACGTTTCGACAAAAAAAATAGCTTAACAACACTACAATTAAGCCGTTTATGATGGCGTTATGGCGTTTTGACAGCACAAAGTTTAATTGCAATGAACGCCTTACCCTTTCATCTGAGACGGAAACTGAATAAACGTATTTGTAGCGGAGAACTTCTCTACAACTTTGATCTCGTATGTTTTCTTCTATACCTCGCACCGTTTCAGAGATATTTGCAAAAATAACGGTTATTAAATACTATCACTTTTTTGTGTAAACCAGTACAGGCAAAGATAATAGACTTGAAAATGACGTCAAACTGCCACGGCTCCACAGGTGATAAAATGTTAACGGAAAAAGATAATTAAAATATGGAAAAGATAAACAATAATAATTTACAGAGGTAAGAGTTCAATAAAAGAGTATGTTTTGTAATATTCCTATTCCTCTGAAGTTCTTTCAATTACTTACTAATTTTTCTTTAATTAATTCCACATCGAATTCTACACATGCAAAGTTATAAATACACAGATGTATTCTAAGGCATCTTACAATCTCTTTGGTGTTAATAATCTATGGAAGAGAAGGAGACTTCACTATTCTATGACGGTATTCAAGGACGAAACTGACACATGATTCACTCGTCCATGTATCTACGGAATATTAATCTATGTTGCGAGTTGTAAATTATTATCACGTTGCGGTCAGCAATAAAAGACATGAATTAAATGTAAGAAATTTTTTAACGTATTCACTCAGCGAGATGACTTCATTCCTTAGATCGGGATGTCTGTGTATGTCGTATTACGAAGGGACCTATTAACCTGGAACGGCTAGAACCTGTATAGGGTCAACTTTAATTTCACAATAATAATCGATATCCCGACGTACTACTAATGTTTATCTGAGATTGGTTTTCGGAATCGACGAGACTCTCACTTCCACGCAGTGTACCAAAATCGGGCGGCGTCGGAACATCTCATCGAGCTCCGAATTACCTGATGGTTCAACTAATTTTCAGTCTGAAGTTTATAACTCACAGATTGAATTTTAGGACTGATTATTCAGACTGTTTAAGATGTATGAAACAGGCGAAGTACCCTCAGATTTTAAGAAAAATGTTACAATCCCCATTCCAAAGAAAGCAGGCGCAGACAGGTGTGAAAACTACAGAACTATCAGTTTAATAAGTCATGGTTGCAAAATATTAACACTAATTATTTACAGGAGGATGGAAAAGCTGGTAGAAGACGACCTCGGGGAAGATCAGTTTGGGTTCAGGAGAAATGTAGAAACGCAGGAGGCAATACTCACTTTACGGCTTATCCTAGAAGATATATTAAGAAAAGGCAAACCTACATATCTAGCTTTTGTAGTTTTGGAGGAGGCTTTTGGCAATGTTGATTGGAATAACCTCTTTAGCCTGAAGCAAGCAGGAATAAAATATAGAGAGCGTAAGGTTAGCTACAATTTGTACAAAAGCCAGACAGCGGTTGTCAGAGTTGAAGGGCATGAAAGGGATGCAGTGGTTGGGAAGGCAGTAAGACAGGGTTGTAGCCTTTCTCCAGTGTCATTCAATTTGTACATTGAGCAAGCTATAAAGGAAAGCAAGGAGAAATTTGGGGAAGGATTTAACGTTCAGGTTGAAGGAACAAAAACATTGCTTTTTGCCGACGACATAGTAATTCTGTCAGAGTCAGCAAAGGACCTGGAAGAGCAGTTGAACGGAATGGCGAGTGTGCTGAAAGGTGCATATAAGATGAACATTAACATGAGAAAAACTAGTGTAATGGAGTGCAGTCTAAGTAAATCAGTTGATGCTGAAGGAATTAGATTAGGTAACGAAACAATAACGGAGGTAGATGAGATTTGTTACTTGGGCAGTAAAATAACAAATGATGGTGGCAGTACAGAGGATATAAAATGCAGAATGGCAATGGGTAGAAAAGCGTTCTTGAAAAAGAGAAATTTGTTAACATCGAATATTGATCTAAGCCTAAGGAAGTCCTTTCTGAAGACATTTGTGTGGAGTGTTGCCTTGTATGGGAGTGAAACATGGACGATAAACAGTTCGGACAGAAAGAGGATAGAGGCTTTTGAAATATGGTGCTACAGAAGAATGCTGAAGATTAGGTGTGTGGATCGCGTAACTAATGAGGAGGTACCAAACAGAATTGGGGAGAAGAGGAATTTCTGACATACCTTGACTAAAAGAAGGGATCGAATGGTAGGACACATTCTTAGACGTCAAGGAATTGTGAATTTATCGTTGGAGGGTAGTGTGTAGGGTAAAATCCGCAGAGGAAGACCAAGAAATGGATACAGTACGCAGATTCAGACAGACGAAGGTTGCCGTTCGTATGTGGAGTTGAAAAGGCTGCTGTCTCGGGGTGCAGCGATGGTGGGGAGTCTGGTGCGTCGAGTGGGACACCTCAGGTGTCTCACGCTTCGCTCTCTGTCCCTGCTACCGAGGCACCTTCAGGTGTACCGGACGTCGTCGAGCCGCCTTCTCCGCAAAGGGAGTGGCGGGTTGTACGGCGTTCGCGTCGCTCGAGGCGAAAGGCCAATGTGGAGGCTGGACTTCCGTCCGCGCCCGTTCGTCCTGTGAGTGAAAGTGTGGCCACTCCTTCAGCAGGGTCCGAGCAGGTGCACGGGGGGAGGGGATTATTAGTTATTGGGAGCTCCAATGTCAGGCGCGTGATGGAGCCCCTTAGGCAGATAGCGTCCAGATCTGGAAGGAATTCCAACGTGCACTCGGTGTGTTTGCCGGGGGGCCTCATCCGAGATGTGGAGGCGGCCTTGCCGGCGGCTATCGAGGGTGCGGGGTGCAGTCGACTGCAAGTCGTAGCTCACGTCGGCACCAATGACGCTTGTCGCTTGGGTTCTGAGGACATCCTCAGGTCCTACGAGCGGCTGGCGGAATTGGTGAAGGCTGCTGCCTTCGCACGCGGGGTGCAAGCAGAGCTGTCGATTTGCAGCATTGTTCCCAGGGTTGATCGGGGTCCATTGGTTTGGAGCCGAGTGGAGGGTCTGAACCAGAGGCTTCGCCGACTCTGTGACAGTCATGGCTGCCGATTTCTGGATCTGCGTTATCGGGTGGGGAATTGTAGGGTGCCCCTAGATAGATCAGGGGTGCACTACACTAAGGAAGCGGCTACTCGGGTAGCAGAGTACTTGTGGAGTGCACATGGTTTTTTTTTAGGCTAGGCGCTAAATCTGATGAGCACTCGCCTGTCAGCATTCAAACAGCGAATTCAGGCCACGTTCGGAACAAAAATTCGAACATAAAAATATTAGCCGCGAACTTACAGAGTATTAGAAACAAAGTTCCCGAATTTGCAGCGCTGCACGGAAGTTATTGCGCTCAGATAGTTTTAGGCACCGAAAGCTGGCTAAATGATGATGTGGCAAGTTCAGAAATATTTAGCGATGCGTGGAATGTATATCGGAAAGATAGATCTGATACAACTGGAGGAGGAGTGTTCATCGCCGTGGACAAAGATATTGTTTCTACTGAGATCGAGGTTGAAAGTAACTGTGAAGTTATCTGGGCACGCATAACAGGTCTAAATGAAGTAAAGTTAATAGTTGGGTGTTTTTACCGGCCCCCCAGTGCTGCTGTAGTAGTTTTAGAATCATTCAAGGAAAGTCTACACCAGGTAGTGCATAGGAATCCGGGCCATGCAATATTAGTCGGAGGTGACTTCAACCTTAAGAGTATAGATTCGGACCTCGCTAGTTACATTTCAGGCGGTACAGACAAGCAGTCTTGCGAGCTACTTTTGGACACATTCTCCGAAAACTGTCTTGAGCAGTTAAACCGGCAACCCACGCGCAATGGAAATATTCTAGATCTTATAGCCACAAACAGGCCTGACCTCATTAACGATGTCTGTGTAGAGACAGGAATTAGTGATCATGATATCGTCATAGCGTCGATGGTGACCAAAGTTCATAAACCAGTCAAGAAGGCTAGGAGCGTGTTTTTGTTGGGAAAAGCCGACAAGCTAATGTTACGATCGCACTTAGAAAATGAATGGGTATCGTTTAATTCTGGGACTATGGATGTAGAGGAATTGTGGACTAAATTTAAATGCATTGTTAATGAAGGGTTAGAGAAATATGTGCCAGTAAAGACGATTAAGGATGGAAAAGATCCACCGTGGTATAATAATAATGTTAGGAAGCTGCTGAGAAAGCAAAGGCTGTTGCACTCTCGATTCAAAAAAGAACACGCAAATGATGACAGGCAAAAGTTAGTAGAGATTCGTGCGTCTATAAAAAGATCGATGCGTGAAGCATACAATAATTATCACAGCCATACCTTAGCAAAAGATCTTTCCGAGAACCCGAAAAAATTCTGGTCCTATGTAAAATCGATAAGCGGGTCAAAGCCCACTGTCCAGTCACTAGTTGATCATTCCGGGGCAGTAATAGAAGAAAGCAAACGGAAAGCTGAAGTTCTAAATTTAACCTTTAAGAAATCTTTCACGCAGGAGGACCGCACAAATATACCATCATTTGATCAACGTACTAATTCCGAAATGGGGGACATAGCAATAGGTATTTCCGGTGTAGAGAAGCAGCTGAGAGAGCTAAATACGAAAAAGTCTGCTGGTCCGGATGGAATACCAGTTCGGTTTTACAAAGACTATTCTGCGGCATTGGCCCCCTACTTAGCTTGCATTTATAGCGAATCTTTAATTCAGCGCAAAGTTCCTAGTGATTGGAAAAAAGCGCAGGTGACTCCAGTGTATAAGAAAGGAAAGAGAACTGACCCATACAATTACAGGCCAATATCGTTGACATCGGTTTCATGTAGAATTTTGGAGCATATTCTCAGTTCGAATATAGTAAATTTCCTTGAAACGGAAAAGCTTCTTTCCATGAATCAGCACGGGTTAAGGAAACATCGTTCATGCGAAACTCAGCTTGCCCTTTTCTCACATGACATCTTGCGAGTCATGGACGAAGGGCAACAGGCGGATTGTGTTTTTCTCGACTTCAAAAAGGCGTTCGACACGGTGCCACACTGCAGACTGCTAACGAAGATACGAGCTTATGGAATAGGTTCACAGATTTGTGACTGGCTGGAAGACTTCCTAAGTGATAGAACGCAGTACGTTGTTCTCGACGGCGAGTGCTCATCAGAGACTAGTGTATCGTCAGGCGTGCCCCAGGGGAGTGTGATAGGACCGCTATTATTTTCTATCTATATAAATGATCTGATGGACAGAGTAAGTTGTAATTTGCGGCTGTTTGCTGATGATGCTGTGGTGTGTGGGAGGGTGTCGTCTGTAACTGACTGTAATAGCATACAGGATGACTTAGACAAAATTTCTAGATGGTGCGAAGAATGGCAGCTAGCTCTCAATGTAGAAAAATGTAAGGTGATGCGCATGAGTAGAAAAAATAATCCTATAATGTTCGAATACAGCATTAGTAGTGAGTTTCTTGATGCTGTCTTGTCGTTCAAATATCTAGGCGTAACATTGCAGAGCGATATGAAATGGAACGAGCATGTAAGGACAGTTGTGAGTAAGGCAGACAGCCGACTTCGGTTTATTGGGAGAATTTTGGGAAGATGTACTTCACCTGTAAAGGAGACCGCGTATAAAACGCTTGTACGACCACGTCTTGAGTATTGCTCAAGTATTTGGGACCCGCAGCAGATCGGTTTGAAGGAAGACATAGAGGCGGTTCAGAGGCGAGCAGCTAGATTTGTTACCGGTAGGTTCGACCAATGCGCGAGTGTCTCGGAAATGCTCCGGCAACTCAATTGGGGATCGCTGGAAGAAAGACGACGTTCTTTTCGTGAATTTCTGTTAAGTTAATTTAGAGGGCCGGAATTTGAAGCTGAGTGTAGTACGATCTTGCTGCCGCCTACTTACATTTCGCGTAAAGATCACAAAGACAAGATAAGAGAAATTAGGGCTCGTACGGAGGCATATAGGCATTCTTTTTTTCCTCGTTCAATTTGGGAGTGAAATAGGAAAGGAAATGCCTAGTAGTGGTACGGTGTACCCTCCGCCACGCACCTTACGGTGAATTGCGGAGTATGTATGTAGATGTAGATGTAGAAGGTTTGCTCAGGATAGGGTATTGTGGAGAGTGCATCAAACCAGTCTCCGGACTGAAGACCACAATAACAACAACAACAACAACAGCAACAACTATTGAGAGTATAAGGTACAGACACCAGAGACTTTTTTTATTATTCTTTCACAAGGTATTTGCAAAATCACGGCGACTTGACAGTGTGTGTGTCTGTAACGTGTTTCCACTTTCTAAGTCGCGCCGTTCAACCGATCGGCACTAAGGATTATAGCCGTAATTGTTGCCCGACAGGGATTAGAACCTCCATTTCGCAAATGTTTACACAAAAAATCGGTTAGTAACAGTAACCTCCATTTTTTAAACGTTTAGACAAAAAGTAGCTGCATACCACTAAAATATGCCGTTTGCGATGGCCTTTTGTCTGAACGAAATTTAATTGTAAATAACACCTTTTCCTTTCATATGAGACATAAACTGAATAAACGTATTTGTAAAGGAGAACGTTCTGTACAACTTTGATCTCTTATGTCTTATGTTTTTTTTTTTTTTTCATATTTCGCACAGTTTCAGACGTATTTGCGTAAATAACGGATATTTCAGAGGTATTTGCGAAAATAATAGCTGTTTGACAATCTCACTTGATTTTACGTGTACCAGTACAAGAAAAGATAATAAACTGAAAAAGGAAGGCAAACTCCCATGGTAAGGCCACATGATAATAATTTAACGGAAAAGGATAATTAATATACGAAAAAGAAGAAAAATAATTGTTGTTTAAAGAGGTAAGAGTTCAAAAGAAGAGTATGTTTGTCAAAATTAAGCTCTGAAATATCTAATAATTTTGGATTCATGTTAAAATAAGATCAGATAAAATATTACGTGTTGAATTGCATGGACATTATAACAATGGTAGGGTGTAACCGTATCGCGCATATTTTTTAATTTAATAATTATACATTTTTATGTTTGCAAAAATCATAAAACTACAGGAGAACATAAGTGGTCAGTAACAAATGACAGTGTGATATTTTATTTTTAATGTTTTTAATTACATACTTTTTTTTTAAAGAAGGACATCATAATTTCATGCAAAAAATTATCCGCAACATATGAAGCAAGGTTTCAATTATTTTTGGACATAGCCACCAAAAGAATAGAAACTCTTGTCATATAGTAAGATGAACTTTTGTACTCCTGTGTTTCGGCCGCGGTGGCCGAGCGCTCTGCGGCGCGCCAGTCACAGTTTGCACGGCCACTACGGTGAGTGGTTCGAATCCCCCCTCAGGCATGGATATTTGTGCCGTCCTTAGTATTAGTTAGTTGGTAAGTAGTTTGTAAGTTTAGAGACTGATGACCCCGTAGTTAAGTCCCATAAGCTCTACAAACATTTGAACATTTGTACTCCTGTGTCGTACGAGTCTGCCGCCTTTGAATGGAAGCGGTCGCCTTCATATCTTCGTCGTTGTCAAGAACGCTGTAAGTGACAGAATCATCCGCGAACAGTCTACGAGACCTACTCAAATTGTCTCCTAAATCGTTTATAAAAATAAGGAACAGTAGGGGTCCTATTACACTTCCATGGGGGACACCAGATATCAGTTATGTTCTCTTCGATGACTTTTCGTCAGTTACAACATACCGTGTCCTTTGCGACAGGAAATCACGAATCCAATCGCACAACTGTGGCGATATTCCATAAGCACGCAATTTTATTAGAATACACTTGTGAGGTATAGTGGCAAAAGCCTTCCGGAAATTTAGAAACAAGGAATCTATTTGATGTCCCTTGTCGGTAACACTCGTCTCATGTGTTTCTTGCGCGGTAGTGAGACATGGGCGATACGCTGTTCATACAAGAAGGGGGTAGAAGCTTTGCAAGAATGAAGATACAGAGAGGTGATGAAGAATAGATGAGTAGATCGCGTAACTAATGATGAGGTACTGAACTGAATAGTCGACTAAAGAAATTTACGGAATAACTTGACTAAGAGAATTAAGAACTTGTCAATTTTGTATTTCAAGGTAGTACGTGTAAAAGAGGGTAAAAATCACAAAGAGACCACGAGTTGAGTACAGTAAGCAGGTTGAAATAGATTATGTGAGTTCCGGTAGTTTCATGGTGATGAGGGGACGCGCAGAGAATACAGAGGCGTGGAGATCTGCGTCACACCAGTCACCAGATCTTCACTACTTTTCTAGCACATAACATTAATTATACGAATTTTCACAACTCTGAAATTATTCACGTTGTTCAGACTGAACACGAGAATTGATTAGTAAAGTTGCAAACCTCTGTCACCGTTTTATTGGCGAGTAGCACACAGCCACTAATTTAGAATTTCAATTGTTCATTTTAGACATGTGTGAAAGTTGAATTGTTTCTATATTGCCCTTGTGGAATGGCCGTCATCAATAAGGTGCTTTGGTGTGGAGCGTACGGTGGCTCCTCGTCGGACATTCGAGTCCTCCCTCGGGAATGAATGTATCTAGCGTCTGATAACCATAGTAGGTAACTCCCAATGATTTACAAAAATTTGAATTTTCATTCGACATAACTATCATATTAATTACTGCCACCTTAATTCTTAGATACTTAGAAACATGTTGTAAGGGAGGACAAATTGGTACACGTCTAAAACACATAATTTTCTTCTCGCGTAAAGCTGCGTGAAATGACATGTTTGCTAATGGACTACCGATTTTACTTTAATGTATCGAAGTAAACGAACAAACTGAGTTCCACTAGGTCGTTCTGTGCACGGGTGCAAACTGAAAGTTTCTGGAGTCTGTTGGTTTCCATACCGTCGCTAATATTGGAAACAGCCAGCGGAAGTAGGTTATCCCGTGTAACGCCGAGAGCTGAAGTTGAGTGTTGCCCTGATTTAGACAGCTCCAGTTATTTCATCAGGCGACTCCGAAAGACTTGTTGCGTCCATGCTACGAGTTTCTGCACTTCGCCGGGCAAAAGCGAGAGCGACACAATATTGGGAGCTATTGACAGTTTAGAGTGTAGGAGAAACTTATAAATTTATTGATCTGTGAAAATAATCAGTGTAAATTAAAATCTATGGTACTCGGTTTTGTTCTGCATTTCCCTATTAACTAAATAAATAATAAGTTACGGATGGAAGTGTGGACAATTTTCTCCCAGGTGCTTCTGAATACATCTTTAGTAATTGAACACACCATTTGACGTCAAGTTCTGAATATTTATAATTACTAGATCAACTTACCGAAAATCTAAGTTATACACAGGAACATCTAGCCTACTACCATTTTGTATCTACATATACATCTATTCGCCGCTGTGAATAACGCCGTTGTTTTAATTATCCCCATCCTAACTCGTGCATCATTTGCGTGACACTCTGTCCCTAATTTCGAGACAATACAAAACGAGCTGCCCTTCTCTGAAGTTTCCTATATTCTCTGTCAGTCCCACTTGGTTGGGATCCCAAATGCGCAGCAGTACTTATAAATAGGACGCACAAGTGTTGCTTTAGCAGATTCTTTAGTAGAACTTTTGCATCTTGTAATTGTTCTGACAATTAATCGTAGCCTTTTCGCCTTCTCTACAACCTTTTCAAAATGTTTTTCCTATTTTAATTGTTCGTAATTATTATTTCTAGTTATTTAGTTGAATTTACGTCCTGTAAATCTGACTGACTGATCGTGTAAATGATGTTTAAAGGATTTCTTTTAGTAATCATAAGGATTTCTTCACACATATTATTATTTAGGTCCAACTGACAGTTTTTACAGCATTCAGATATCCTATCTAAATCATATTCCAGCTGCTTCTGATCTTTTGGTGACTTTACTAACCGATAAACATAAGAAACATCCGCTAAAAGTCTGAGAGAGGTGCTCAGATTGCCTCCAAAATTTGTTGTCTGTCTGTCTGTTCTCTTATAACTCAAGATCCAGAAAACCAAATAACGTGAAATTTGATACACGTACACAAAATTACATGGAGAAAGTTCTTAAACAGGTTTCGTTCCTTTTTTTTTGGAAAATCAACCTGAAAATTTGTGAAAAAGTGAAAGTGCATTTTCAATGTGTCCGTATAAATCTATATCATCACACTGATCGTGATGAAATTTTGCACAATTGACTTTCAAAACAAGAGGAAGGGCACTGTCTACATAAAATTTCGTTCAGTGCATGGTGGAGGGTACTTATGGATTTCGCCAAAATACACAGTTTTTATCCGATCTTGATGAAATTTTGTGCACTGACCTTAAGAGTACCCTTTATTGCATGCAAATAAACGGTTTCGTACGCTTCTACAGAAAGCCTTATTTTAAACCCGGGCAAAGCCGGGTGCTTGCAGCTAGTAGTTTATAAAGATAATGAACAGTAGGGGCACTATAACGCTTTCCTGGGGAACACCAGATGTCACTTCTTTTGTAGTCAATAACTTTCCGTCATTTACAATGTACTGTGTCATTTCTAACAGGAAATCACGAATCCAATCGTATAATTATGGCGATATTTCATAACAAAGCAGTTTGATTAGAAGACGCTTATGAGGTACAGTATCAAACGCCTTTCAGAAATCTATAAATATGCAATGGATTTCAGATCCCTTGTCGATAGCATTCATCACTTTATGTGAGTAAAGAGCTAGCTGTTTTTCACAAGAACTGTATTTTCTTATTACTAAGAGTAAATAGGTCTTTATTTTCGAGGTAGTTCATAAGGAAAATAGATGGTATACAGTCGGGACTGGGAAACTTACTTTTTTTAAGTGGTTCGTTTAAGCTACCGTCTCTTCATCATCAGAGAATAAGGTGATACTGCTGGATATTTTAAAAAGGACGTACCTACAAGGACGCTTATGAGGTACAGTATCAAACGCCTTCCAGAAATATATAAATATGCAACAATGGATTTGAGGTCCCTTGTCGATAGCACTTATCACTTCACGTGAGTAAAGAGATAGCTGTGTTTCGCAATAACGATATTTTCTTATTGACTACAGGTCAGTAGGTCGTTATTTATCCTGCATCAAACCGACGTCAACGATATAGGCCTGTAATATTGCGAATCACTCCTGTTGCCGGTCTTTAATATTGGACTGACATGCAGAAATCTGCAGTCTTTGGGTACGAATCTTTCGTTGAGGAAGCGGTTGTATATGACAGCTAGGTGTGCGTCTATTGCAACAGCATACTCCGAAAGAAAAATAACTGGTATATAATCGGGACCAGCAGGGTCGTCAAAGCTACCGTCTCTTCATCATCAGAAAATGAAGTGGTACTGCCGGATATTTTATAAAGGAAGTCCCTTAAAATTCCGGAGTATTTCTGCCTCTGATGGGGCAGCAAGCCCCCTCACAGCGTCTGCGATCTCGGAACGAGATAGCCGACGTTCGCGTTGGCGGTACCACGCACGCTTGGGCCCCTCCGCTAACTGCGGTGTTTTCCTTTAATCTCGCTACGAGTCTGCGCGCGCAGCCTTTTGAGCTGGGCTCGCGTCTCGTGCCGTGAGCTTGTAATCCGGCAGCGCGCGTTATTTACTTACAAAATGTTTTTCTACCTCATAAAAATTAAACCGGGCGCCCGCCTGCCGTGCCCGCCCACTTAGCCGGGGCTTTGATATCGCCGACTTCCCACCCTCGCCTCAGCTCCTCGGCGCTGCCCGCTTTTGTCATCCGAGTCTTACCGGGTTTCCTTTCAGGGCTTTCTTCGCAGAGCAATGCCACTTACTGCTTGCCATTAACTCTTCAATTGCCTTCCCCCCTTTTTTTTCATCAGCTACCGTGGTACTTCGCTGTTTCAATAGCGGTGGAGCTTTTCTACGCCTTTTCTTCGCCCGTAACGACGAACACACAGAGCGACTCGTTGTGACAAAAGTGTATTCTGTGTCGTAGCAGAAAGAGTTGACACACAATTACGATGACGTTTTCCATACAGGGGCACCGCATTACGGTCTTTTATATTTGCGAAATGAAAAAAATTGTAAGAGACTCAGTTGGCCAGGTATAAGGTAGACACATACGATGAACATGAATGTACAATACAAAAGTAAATAGACTTCAGTGTACCCGCTTGACCGTGTAACTTTTCTCGAGCCTCTGTAGTGGGACATGTATTCAATCTTCCACATAAAGTTCAGTTTCGCAGTTATTCATTGAGCAATTAAAGAATGTATTATTTTGAATGTTATTAATGTTTGAAAACACATATTTCTGTGAATTTTATTCGCTTTTGCAGGGAGATCCTGAGAAAGAAATTATGGGATTATGAGTGAAGTTCCATGGTCGGCAATTATATTAAAGTACTGATTTTATTTTGGTAATGTAAGGTACCATAACAATTGTGAATGAATTTTTCTTGAGGAGTAGCAATGTGATTGCTCTGTACGGAACTATTACTGTAGGCCTACAAACTTTACCTTTGACTTAGATTGGTAATGAATAAGTGTTGTACTAAATTAGATGGGTAGATCACGTAACTAATGAGGAGGTGTTTAACCCAATCGGGGAGAAAAGGAGTTTCTGGCATATCCTGACTATGAGAAGGGATAGATTGGTTGGACACATTCTGAGACATCAATGAATTGTCAGCTTAGCATTAGAAGGAAGTGTGTTGGGTAAAAATCGTAGAGGGAGACCGAGGGACGAATACAGTAAGCAGATTAAAAAGGATGTAGGTTGCCGAACGTATTCTCAGATGAAGAGAGTTGCACAGAACAGGGTAGCGTGGAGAGCTGCATCAAACCAGTCAGCGGACTTAAGACCACAACAACAACAACATAACACATCAAAAGAAAATGAAAAATCTGTTTTCATTCTATAGGATAACATGACATTTATGATGTTAATGTATAGAGAATTATGTTATGGGTAAAGATTACCTTTTTACAAAGGAAACGTATTGTTTGAAGATACTACTTATGGCCAGGACTGTGGTGGTATTATAGTATAAGCGGTATTACAGTTAATACTTTTACGATGAAAAGTCCATTATCTTACATTCAAAAGCAATTAAGCATTTTCGTTTCAATTAAAGAAACTATATCTACAAAGATTGTTATTACAAAGTTCAAAAGAAAGAAAACCGTTATCGAATATAAACAAATAATTTACCAATATTTTAAAGAAATTTGTGTTTAAGTTTAGTTCAAATTCAAACATGTTTGTATAGCTTATGGGACTTATTTACGGGGTCATAGGTCCCTAAACTTACAAACTACTTACGAACTAGCTAATACTAAGGACGGCACAAATATCCATATCCGATGGGGGATTCGAACCCCCAACCGTAGTGGCCGTGCAGACCGTGACTGGAGCGCCTCTGTCCCCTCGGCCACCGCGGCCGGCTTTAAGTTTAGTCACTGCTAAATTGAGCTTGTGGGTGGGGAATGTAGTGGAACATGTATGCAGCTGTTCACTATTTTCCCCATGAAGCTCAATTTCGCAGTATTCATTGATCAATTAAAGAATGTATTGTTTGAATGTTATTAATGTTTGAGAACATATACTTGTGTACATTTCATTCGCCTTTGTTTGTTTCACGTGTAACGACGGTGCTGCAGCATCACGCCATGACTGGTCCGCCGACGAAGACGTCAGCGAGAAAATGCTGATCGGTATTGCTGATTAGTCGAAAGTCGACGCACTGAACTTGAAGAGACTGCATGCTGTTGCCAGTGATCTCAATACTGCCACGAGTGATTATGGACAGACCAAACTTTTGGCTCCAGCCAATGAGTACTTGCTAGCTGTCAGCCAATGAGATACTACTTGTTTCTTAACCGGAGTTTCGGGCACTACGCGCCCTCACGTACTAAAAAAGAACGTCGTGTTTAACCTATACCTAACCTTCTTTAGGCTACGCTACAGATCCCTTTTTTAAAGTGAATATTAGGTTGTGTGTAGATTAAACAAGAATATATATATATATATATATATATATATATATATATATATATATATATTTTTTTTTTTTTTTTTTTTTTTTTTTGAGAAACAGGCGGCTTTACATTGACTGACAGCTAGCGAGTTCTCATTGGACAGGACCGAACGATTTTGTCTGTCCATAGTCACTCGTATAGTACCTGGACGGTGGACTACAGATTTCTGAGCGTGCCAGCCAAAGATGTTCATATTCTGTTTCTTGACTAATCACAACATGGTTGCAATGAAGTATTACAAGAAAACGAGAAGGAAATACGATTCGTTTCCGTACTTACGCGAGTTTGTTACTTCCCATACTGACATAAATTTCAAATCCAAAGGTAATCTAGTTATTATTTGTCACAAATTAATTGCTGGAAATTCGTTTGACTAATTACAAGATGCCGGACGATGCAAATTCGTGTCCAACCAAATGAATGTGCAGACACGCTACAGTTCTATGTTCAGACACCAGAGGTATACACCCATGTTATATAGAGATCACTGGCTGTTGCGGACAGCAATTGACATTTTTTAAACATTAACAATGAATACATTAAAATTTAAATGAGAAAACTTAAAAAAATGTTTTCTCTGAATTTTGATTCGGTACTGAGATGAAGTCTCCTTGCAATTTTGATTTGTAATGCTGAATAATGTGATATTACTTACGTCATATATATTTAAATAAAAAGTTTAAAAATGAAGTTACTGATGAGTGTCCACGATTTCTAAATAGTGAATCAAGATACGCAGATGATTTTTCTTAAGTGATGGTCATTTTGAAGCGAAATTTGAATGTGGTCTGAACGACTTACAAAGAAGTTGTGTGACACTAAAATTACACGGTTATTGATACTACGATATCGATAGCAGTGATAGATGTGCTGTGGAACAAACAAATCTCTCGTAGGAATGTAATTAAAATTTTACTCAGGGTTTGCCAACATATTTAATCTGTCCGTGGAATGCAATTTCAAACTAATTCATTTATCAATTTGAGGAACTTTAGAATGAAGAATATGAGAATTACTATTATCGGTGATTATAATTTTTGTTGGTGGGGTGCTAGTTAACGTTGGGTACGAAGTCACGGTCATTCAAGAAGTTGATTGTTTATTACATCTGAAGTCACTTAAAACTGGTACCAGCACAATACCGTCATAATTTTACCTTAAAAGCGACAGGTCTTGTTAACTTACAAATCACTTAAAGATCCCATTGCTGGTAGGAGAAGAACAATGTCAGAGCAACCGTCTCAGGACTTACCTGAAAAAGAGAAAAACAAAACTTCATTAGCTTAACAGTGAACACTGGACGGTACTGTGGATGCTTACCCCTAACACATTAATGAAACGCTGTGTACCAAACACGAGTAATTCGGCGTTTTTATCTTTTTGCAACAGTTTAGTTTATTCTAGCAAGTTTTCTACTTTGCCAACAATGACCATTTGCGCGTTTTGTCATAACCACATTAAAAATTTGTCAATGGAACATAAAAATTCAAAACAACGAAGATTTGGAAGGTAAATAGAAAGACACAGTACTATAAACGTGGTGCTCAGATGGCAGAGTTCTTAAATGTTCTAGGATCTAAAAGCTGGTGCCAAGATTTGAGAAATGATAATATGTTGATGGACTATATTTGAAAAGTGAAAAAATGTGCATATTTTAGTTTCAGATACAATTTACGTTCATAAATAAAGTTTATCTTATTTCATTACAAATCAGCGTTACTCTAAAAAATGACCATTGTAAGTTGGTGTAAGGGAGATCCGAATTCTGATTTCCTCATCAAAGAGTAAAAAAAAAATGCAATTTTAATTAAGTATTTCAGAGGGCTCTCTCCTTGGAGGAACGCGATTTTTTGTATGGTTTATTTCCCAAACACGTATCATCATAGTTGTGGCATCGTAAGTGCCTCTCATTATTTCACTCTTTCTGAAAAACATACATGTAAATTTAATTGAGGTGAGGAGAATACTGATATCAAATATTGTTGTTGATGTACAGAATGTATGACTTGTGGCTGCCAACGGAAAAGATCCACCAGTCTGTAACAGTTGAAATATGCTCTTGTCGGAGCACAAACAACTAAATACACTCTTGTTTGAAAGACCCTGATAACGCAGGCGTTTAGCCGAGGATGATCTTGGCTGCATTCCTAGCTGAATGTGAACTACATACGCCGTGTTCCTCCTTTTTATATTGACAAAATGTTCAAATGTTTGTAAATCTTATGGGACTTAACTACAGGGTCATCAGTCCCTAAACTTACAAACTACTTATGAACTACTTACGAACTAGGACGGCACAAATATCCATGCCCGAGGGGGGATTCGAACCCCCGACCGTAGTGGCCGTGCAGACCGTGACTGAAGCGCCTCAGTCCCCTCGGCCACCACGGTCGGCTTTTATATTGACATGTGAACTGTGGATCTAGCTGGCTTATCAACTTATTAGCCAATCCGATAATCGCCTCTTGATTCTCACTGTCGACATTTGTGAACTGCGGACTATCGTCCAGTCCAGTTCTAGAAACACGTCGTTCGGCTCACCCGCACTTCACTTTTATTTACTCACGTTTAGTTTAGTTTTCATACAGGAGATATGTGAAAAAACTAACACTGACATTTATACCTTCATCTCAAAAACAATATGAAAAGAACACACATTTTATTTTATTTTATGAAAATATCTTATATAATAACTTATAAATAAATTACTCATGTAGGTGTTTCATATTTTTTCTAGTTCACGGAGTCACAGAAATTATCAAAGATTTCATGGCGAGCGAAATATCTTATCGACTGTTTGTAGTTGACGGATTTAAGTTTAGACTTGAGAAGGAGTCGAAGGATAGTTCACTGAGATGTGTTTCCAGTATCGAAGCGTGTAATAACCTCCTGAAATTGCAGAGTGATTATAAAGTTATAACCACCTAAAACCCACGAGGCAGTTGTTGAACAGACCAATTTAGTGAAAATCATTCAAAAAGGAAAGCACCCGTAGATATTTTGTACTCCTAGCTGACAGTTGTGCATATTCATACACGACAGTGTCACAGCATGTTGCACACAATTCTCACGGCTACGACATCCAACTGAAAGATGTGTCATCGATTTTGAAGGTGCTATTCATGAAGTAGTGGACAGAATTTCGCCAAATTCACATTTCAAAGGCTGCTGGCTTCCTCTTGCTCTATCATGGTGGTGGATGATACCGAAGTACACATAGTTAACTCACACATGTCCACAGAGGCGATAAATGACACAGCTACCGCCTGCCGAAGTAGCCTGGACAAAACTGACATGAACAAAATTATGCCAGGTGGATAACAGATTGCAGACTTGCTGGGTTAACAAGTTTCTGATGAGCCATTCATTCTTTATGGCTTCAACGACAGTGCAACAGCAGGCCCACCATAATGAACAAAGAGAGTTTATCTCTGTCACAGGATGCATATCACAAAGTAGAGCTTGCAGTGAATAACGATAGTGAATCATATACATGTGGCGTCTGTTACGACAGAACAGACGTCACTTCTGATTCTGAATTTGTTATTCTTTCATATTCACAGAATATATGACATCAACTGCAAGGGTAAAGCTGGAAATTTGTATCTGACGGGAGGCGTGCTTAGGTAGTCCTTACAGGTGCGGTAATCACTATGTTCCCATTGGTGTAGTGGTCAGCGCAACTGCCTAGAAAGCAGGAGACTCGGATTCGAATCCTGGGTGGGTACATATTTTCAGCTTTGCCAATTTGCAGTTGATGTAATATAGTCTGTGAATATGATAGTAGACCAATCCATTTACACTGTTGTTTAATGGGATTACAATACACAGCATTCAAAAATCAAACTGACACAAGTCATCAGTGAAAACGAAAATTGGTACTGATTAACTAAATCCAGTAAATCAATATAACCAATTGATGGGAGGAGGAGAAAAACTAGATCTTAGCTATGTGATTGCGACCTAGTCTTTGAGACGTGTCACGGCAGTGCACAGTACTTCTCTTCAGACGGTGTTACTTCAGCGCCCATTATCTGGAACATCCCTCCAAGGATCCCAACTGCCCTGGCTCAGAACTGCCAGATACCTAGGCGTTACCCTGGACTGTCGTCTAACATGGAATCCCCATGTAGACGAGGTCTACTGGAAAATCTGCACCATAATGTCCGATCCTTATCCTATCCTAAACCACAACAGCTCCCTATCCCCTCCCTATCCCTAATCTATCCCCTAATGGAATACTCCTGCCCAGCATGGGCATACGCAGCCCGGAAACTCCTGGACAAGCTGCAAACACTGCAGAACCGCTGCCTCAATAGGGCTCTGCACCTACCACATGGTTTTCCCATGGCCGAATTACATGATGCTGCTGGAGTTAACACCTACCTATCCCTAATCTGTCCCCAATTGGAATACTCCTGCCCAGCATGGGCATATGCAGCCCGGAAACACCTGGACAAGCTGCAAACACTGCAGAACCGCTTCCTCAAGAGGGCTCTGCACCTACCACATGGTTTTCCCACTGTCGACTTACACGACGCTGCTGCAGTTCCCCTCCTAATACAACGTTTCCAAGATCAGGCAAGGGCTTTTTATGAGAGTCTCTCCACATCCATGAGAGTCTCTCCACATCTGGAAACGAACTTATCCGTTCCCTAGGTCGGTATGACATGGCCCTCGACAAACACAAGCGTCCCATGACCATCTTTGATACTTAGATCAAAGAGGAAAAATCCTAACACTTATCCCTAAATCCACCTTATCCAACAAAACCAACACCTCGCTCATCCTGGGCACGTACTAGACACACACACAGAACCTCCAACACAGTACACAGACATTTAAGATACAGGACAATACACACACACACACACACACACACACACACACACACACACACACAGTCCCCAATATACGCCATCACAAAGAGGGAAGCAAAGGAGTGAGTGCTGGAACATCACTGGGTATTCATGTGATGTACATGCAGGCCGCTGAAATGACACTTCAAGATCACCTGACAAATGTCGAACCAGTTGGTTCTGAACATGCAGGTTCTCATTTGACGTTTTTTTTTTTTTTTTTTTTTTTTTTTTTTTTTCAACCATGACGTTCACTCAGAGGCGCTTCTCGGGTGACCTGGATGTGACGTTTCCGCGGGCCGAGGCTCCTATAGAACGTCATCCAGGGCGAGCGGCGGACGTGGAAGGAAGACATTGGCGAGAAGCAGCAGGGGGCCATTCTGGGACACAAAGCGGGCGCGCGAGGTCTGGGCCGTGTTGACTCGGCTTTGTCCGGCGGCCTGGCCGGCCATTGTGCAGCCACCCAGTGTTCCCACACAGCACAAAAAGCGCCGCCCCCAGCGCCGCGGTACGGTGCTTAACAGCAGTTGGCCCTCTGGCACCGCGCGTTCAAGAGTCAGCGCGCCTCCGCCCAAATAAACCGACACGACGCGCTCTCAATGTGTTCGCGGGTAACACTCGCGTTAAGCTCCTATAGCGGTATCGAGCTATCACGTAATACCAGAAAATGGAAAAGCCAACATAAGGCTTACATTTGTTGCAAGGACTGGGGTATCAAAAAGAATAACACGATTTTAAAGGTCCGTACTAGTGGTTCCAAAACCGTGAGTCACGCTATCAATTCAGGTGGGTCGCCAGGCCACTCTCTCTCTCTCTCTCTCTCTCTCTCTTTCTCTTGCAACACACTTCTCTTAGTATTCTTTCTTCGTTTCGGCCCTCTAAGGACCACGCACCAATTTCAATGTTTCCTCCTTTGTTCTTCTTTATTTTTCCTCCAGTATTCTTTCATCTTTTCACTATGCATCCTTTTCCTCTCCTCAGACCACTTTACTTCTGTTTCTTCTGCCCCCTGCCTTGGAATCCTTCCATTTTTAACACATTCTTCTTAGAAGTTTCTCATTCTGTTGCATCTTTTTCACTTATGTTGCTTCTTTCCAAATCTTTCCTAACTTCTTGAATTCATGCTATTGTTGACTTCTTGTCCCAGATATATTTAAAAATCAGTTTGGATAACCTGTTGCTGTTCATTCGGTATAAATATCCAAAAAAATAGCAGTCGCCTCTTCCGTAGTGTTCGGTTATCTTTTCTACGTTTCGATAAATTTCTGCATTGCTTCTTAGTTTCCATACCTCTGTATTTCTTAGTGGACCAAGTATTTTTCGAATGACTTTTCTTTCTAGGACTTCAAGTTTATGTAATTTGTAATTCAGTACTAAACATTCACTTGCATAAGGACATTCTGGCTTTACTACTGTGTTGTAGTGCTGTATTTTCAGATTTTTAGACAGAGACCTTTTGTTGTAAATGTTCCTGGTTATACCATATGCTCTCTCCATTTTATGTACTCTTTCTTCTACAGCTAATTTTTCTAAGCCATTTTCCTGAATTATTTCTCCCAAATATTTAAATTTATTTACCCCCTTTATCGACCCAATATCTGTTAGTAGGATTTCTGGAGCATTTTTTGTGTTTGTCATAAATTTTGTTTTCTCAACAGAAATTCTTAAACCTGCTTTGTTGGCTATTTCTCCTAAGAGATTGATATGGATTGCTGCATTTGTTAGGTTTTCAGATAGAATGGCAAAATCATCTGCAATTGCTAAACAGTGAATTTCAATACATTTGTGTTTAGCCCCCAGTCTGATTGGAAATAGCTTATGATGTTTTAGTATTATTCTATTAGGTTCTTTTATTTTTTGTTGGCTTAATACTATTTCATCCTTTTAGTTCGTGCCTTTCCAGTGGCGCAGCCAGTATTTGGTTCTGAGGGAGGTTTTTTTTTGTTTTTTTGTTTTTTTTTTCTTTTTAATAAAACCTACTGAATTTATTGATATGACTTATTTGTTCACTTTTTATAATTTAACCAATTATATTACGAAAACGATTGCACAAAAATTAAAATAAGTAGGATCGCATTAATTTGAAAGTGAAAGAGTAGCAACTTTATGGAAATGGGGTGCATATAATCAGCTCCTAATATAATTAAGCAGCTTCTATGTTACTAGTCAAAGATAAAAGCCTTTCCGAGCGTTCTAAGGCGTCTCGCTGTGGAGCGCGCGGTTGCTCGGGGTTCGAGTCCTCCCTGGGGCATGGGTGTGTGTGTGTTTGTTCTTAGGTTAGTTTACCTTAGGTTAAGTAGTTTGTAAGCTACGGACTGATGACCACGCAGTTTAGTCTGATAGATTTACAAACATATGTATACATAAAAGTCTTTACAGTTTAATTACCATGAGACTCTATGTTTAAAAATTGAACTAAAATAACACTGTTGTTGTTCGTAAGATTCCACTCGGTGGCTCCGCTGATCTGCTAAGCAGCGAGTCGCCGCGCGTGAACAGACGTCTCGTAACTTCAGCATAGCAGTATAATAGCAGCATCATCAAAACCGCACACAGTAACAGCAGCTTACGTTCTCAGTGGCGGCATCACGTTTGTGTCCCATTGTCGCATTCACTTGTGCTTGGCAAATTATAACTACGTTGTGATTTATTATCTGAGTACTACTTCAAATTTCCAGTGCTGACCTATTTAAAAGAATATGAAAATGTAAATCTTTGGGAGGTGCTGGTTGGAGGGGCTTCAACCCCCTTAGGCCCCCTGCCCCCTCCCTCCCAGGGGCTGCGCCACTCAGCCTTCCCACCCTCTATTTGTTATTTTTTATTGGTAGTGTGTCATGTTCGTCATGAAATATCTTGTGAGTGTCTGTCTTGCCTTTCAAGTCTTTATCGTTATCTGTAACTTCAGCCTTGATCAGTGACATCTATCTTATTCTCGTCTTACTGCTCCATAACTCCTCAATTATCCTCCTCCCACGAATTCTTTTTCCACAAGTCCGGAACTTTTCATGATATTGCTTCTCGCAAATGGCGCATAAAGTCAAGGTAATACTCCTTATTGCTCATACGACGTAGAGGCAAAAATTCAAGATGATCTACGTCACGGCAACTGAAAAAAAAAAAAAAACCAAAGCGATCCAGTCTTTGATGTTTGATCGAACTTGGACTGTTTTTTTCCGTCTTTGCTCTCCACTATGCTTCCATTGAGACGAATGGACTTTGTTTCCGACGTCATAACCATAATCCTTTGCTTCGTCACCAGTTACGACCCTTTTTATCAAATGAGGATCATCATTGACTACATTCAAGAGCTCCTGAACTACGCTCATGCGACGATTCTTCTGATCAAAATTGATAAGTATTGAGACAAACTTCGCTGACATACATCTCATGCATATTTTAAAAAAAATATCCATGACACGAGCCGATCGATATGGCAACATCCTCAGCAACTTATCATACGGTAGTTCGACGATTTTCCAAAGCAATTTTCTTCGCAGCTTTGTCGTTATCATCTGTTGTTGCTATTCTGAGGTGTCCAGAACAACGTTCGTCATTGACATTTTTTCGGCCACCTTGGAAGAGCTTACTCCACTTTTAAATTTTTCTTTACTTAGAGAATACTCACAGCACACTCACCATATATGTCACTGTCAACATTTCTAGTATTTTATTTCACTTAATTCCATTTTTCAGACTAAATTTGATGAAAAGTTTATGCTCCATTTCTTATAACAAATGAAAATCGCCGAACACACTACAACATTGCTAACATTATCTATGTTCAAAAACAAAGCAAACTGTACACTTGAAATTCTGAACAAACGTTACGGATATGTGTACAAACATAACTAAAATATGGATAATCGAAAGTACCTTTCCAGCGCTATATGTAAATTCACCTTACTTTTTGAACAGCACTCGTGCACTGCCGTGATGCCACCAAATCTGAGCACGATGCTCATCGGAGATTATGAAGAAGCGGGAACAGTTACTGAACTTAATGCGACGCCATTCGTCCTCTGTGTATGCCTCCAGGGCACGACACCAGCCAGTCAACCCAACATTGGTGCCCTGGTAAAAACAGAAACCAGCTCGTAGCGTGTTAGTGTCAATTCGCCAGATTCGAGTGGTCGAGACACTGCGCAGGAGCACACACGATATTGTAGGATCTGCAGTAAGTGTTTGAGGATGGTGGGTGTCTAGGCGATGGGGTCTCGCATTGATTCGCCCATCATTCACTGGCCCTCCCTTGGGACTGCGATTCTTGTCGACCTGAACCTACAGGACATGACTGGGAGCCCTCATATACTCGCCGAGTCCAACATCGGACCACTGTGACATCTGAATGGCCCGCACCTTCAAACGCGACTGCAGACCCTGTGTTCCTGAACATTGTCTCGGCGACTCGAATCTGGCGGACTGAGGCACTAACACGCCACGGGTAGGTTTCCATTGGCACCAGAGCACCAACGCTGGGGTGGCTGGCTAGTGTTGTGCCCTGGAGGCATAAAAACAGGACGAATGGCGTCGCATTAAGTTCAGTAACTGTTCTCTGTTCTCCACACTCTCCGATTAGCATCGTGCTCAGGTTTAGTGTCGTCAACGGCAGCATCGTTTATTTTCACTAATATCTTCTCAGGTGATGTCCAGCTCAAATCGATGACACTCAGGTAACAGATCCGTTGAGTTTAAGTGATGTTTTGTGGGCTCTGCAATATAGTTTTCAATGATGCCAGCTACTTTCATTCTGTCGTAGTGTAGCAACCTACAAACCAGTACATACGTACACAACACACACATGATTCACAAAAATTATACAGACCACAATATAACTTTTGTTACGTAAAAATAAATTACAAAATAATAATGGCACGCTACTCTGATGTAGTTCGTGCTGCTAAACGCGTATATCTTATTCCATGATTCGGCACGATCCTATCGCCGTAATGGCCGAAATTCGCGTGAGCTACGTGTACCAAAAGAAAGAGGTTTCTATGCGCGCTATTGGCGGGAAAGAAAGTTCTCGATGGTAGGGACTGATAACCACATTAGTTGAGTCTCATAGACTTAGAAACATGTGAACATTTGAAAGTCCTCGAGGCGCACTCAGTCATTTCATTAGTCTCACGTTTATAAAAATGTATTCTCTAAAAATTATGAAAATGTCGGAAGGTACGCCGATATTGAGAGATTGTTTCTGTGCTAAAACTACCTGGAAATAAATTACAATTTATGAAATATTTATAAAGAACTAGCTGTAAACCCGGCATTGCCCGAGAGTTTATTTATCCTCTACTCTCTTAGTCCACATTCTCTTCCCTCCTCTCTCTGCATCCACCTCTTTCTCTACCACTCTCTGTTCGTTTCCACCTTTCCCTCTCTCGGCAAAGTTTTCTGCAAAGTACCCTCTGTCATGTACCACACAAACATATATGGACCCAGTGACCTCCTCATTGTTTAAAGGTCATGTGTGCAAAAATTTATATTGGAGCAAAAGTATGCATTTCGTAAAATTCCTTAAGAACCCTCCACCACGCACCGAACGAAATTTTTACAGACAGTGACATTCCTCTTGTTTTTAATGTAGAGTGTCCAAAATATCATCAATATCGGAACGAAACTATACATTTCTATGCAATAGAAACGAGGGTCACATTGAAAACCGCACTTTGTTGTTCTCAAATATTCCAGTTTTATTTCATACAACCCTTCTTCTGAGAATAACGAAAATTAAAAAGTATCTGTTAAATCGGTCGAGACCAAGGTATTTAGGGATCCATTTTTATGTTGCAAAACACGCTCCCCCATGCACCATATGAAGCTTAAGGTAGACGGTGACGTTCGTCTTGTTTTGAAGGTCAAGCGTGCGAAATTTCGTGAACATCGGAATGAAACTATAAGTTAGATTTCGTGAGTCTGTAGAAGTACGCTCCGTTATGCACCTATCACAAATTACTTTCTTAGCTGACTTTTCTACCTATAAACTACCAGTACGTTCCTGCCAAATTTCAGCTTCATAGGTGAAGTAGTTTTCGAGACTTGGTGTTTAGTCAGTGAGCGCGTGAGTGAGTGTCCTTTCGCTTTTATATAGATGAGATCAAGAAAACAGATTACTTAATTTTGGATGAAAGAGAATTAAGGGAGATTTGCAGACAAAAGTAAATAGTAAAATGAAAATCTGTAATACCAACTTTACTTGATACAAGGTTATGCCTGATGTGACAGTTTTACGACAATTACAGTGAAACTGTTGTGAGCGGTAGAATTCTTTTCGTTTCATCATTTTGTGGGAGGGGGGAAGAGGTTACAAAACGTTTCATGAACGTCCGAAATTACATGCAAATTTTGTTGCAGGTCCCTAACTACTCCCGTTTTCCAATAATTGACGCATAAATCTGGGTATTCGCACGCGATGGCCTCTCTTTATTTATCACCTGAATTATGTGTCGTGCTCTTTTGTTTTTTAGGTCAGAAACCTTCGTGGACGTACGGTGAAGAGTCCACCAAAATTTCATTGCAATCGAATGAATGGTTTGTGAACACATAGAGAACATACAGACAAACATTCATTTTTACATGTATAGAAGTATGACGCCTATTGTCTGTATCATAGCGGTAACCAATCAGATCACATCTTTTACTAAACTGGTGGACTTTCCCACGGATAGGATCTGATTCAACATCAACAGATACATACATACTACGCAATCTATCCAAAGGTGCGTGACGGAAGGTACTCAATACCACTCCTCATTGCTTGCTTCGTTCCACTCCCATATAGAACGAGGGAAAAACGAATGCATGTCTGCATCTGTACGAGCCCTAATCCCTCCGTTGTTATCTATGTGGTCTTTACGCGAAATGTAGTCCGCCTCAAATACTGCTCTTTCTCTTGAGCCATGTTCCCACACAAGCAAGGTCGACTTTGTTAATCGGATTTGGTGTGTTAATAGTTCTGGGGTGGCCGGATGCCCTCCTGTCGCCACCACATGTCCCCCGGGAGGAAATGTGAACCCTAAATGCCTGCGTATAGTGTTATATGTGTGTGAAAGTGTAAAGTGTTACGAAATGTTTGAGAATCGTGTAACTGAAACGGTACTTAGGGACCAGCCCGGTATTCACCTAGGGGAATGTGAAAAATCGTCTAAAAACCACATCCAGGCTGGCCGGCACTCCGACCCCCTTGAATAATCCGCTGGGCGGATTCGAATCGGTACGCCTCTCTGTCTCGGAAAGCGATGCGTTAGACCACGCGGCTAACCGAACAGATCGCAGTCCGGCCCTTTAAATTTCTTCAACACTTTTTCTCGAAATGAACGTTGCCTTCCCTTCAGCGGCTCCCATCAGAGCTCCCGAAGCATGTCAGTAACACTCGTGCGTGGATCGAAACTACCAGTTACAAATCAAGCCGCTCGCCTCTGAACTGCCTCTGTATCCTCCTTGAAACCGATCTGGTGGAGATCCCAAACACTTTAGTAATACTCAAGACGGGGTCGTACAAGCGGTTTATCAGCGGTCTACTTTAAAGAAAAATCACATCTCCTCAAATTTTCCCCCAATAAAACTAAATCGACCATTTGCCTTCCCCAAGACTGTCCTCATAAATCTCGTTCTATTTCATATCGCTGTGCATCGTTACGCCCACATATTTAATTGACGCGACTCTATCAAGCAGCACTCTACTAATGCTGTATTCGAACATTACGGGATTCTTTCTCCTACTGATCTGCATCACCTTACATTTTTCGACATTTAGCGCTAGTTGCCATTCCTCATACCACCTAGAAATTTGGTCCAAATCATCTTGCATCCTGATACACTCATTTAATGACGACACCCTCCTGTACATCACAGCATCATCAGCAAACAGCAGGAGATTGCAACTCACTCTGTCAATCAGAACATTTATATAGGTAGAAAATAACAGAGGTCCTATCACACTTCCCTGGGGCACCCCTGAATATAACCTCATCTCTGATAAACAGTTCCATTGGGCACTATTACTTAAGTAATCTTCGAGCCACTGACATAATTGAGTATCTATTCTAAACGTTCGTACCTTCGTTAGCAGTCTGCATTTCGGTACTGTGCTAAACGCCTTTCGGAAATCGAGAAATAAACAGTCTGCCTGTTGCCCTTCACCCATAGCAAGCAAGATATCATGAGGGAAAAGGCAAATGTTCAAACTCTTCGAACCATCAGCTTTCTCACACCATTGCTGACGTAATGGGGAACTGCGAGAACTATCTAGCATACCTCGCGTAGTTAAAATTAAAATAGGGGCTGTAAAAATCAGAACCGTTAAAATTACTAAGTATTAACTTTAAATATGGTAGACAACAGACAGAGACATAATTAAATTTGAAATCTTTCAATATGTGAAGGCTACAGGTAACATAAAATACTTCAGCAATATTTTATTTATTTATCGTATGGTTTTACAAGTATACAAATTTGACAACCAGTCCAGAACACTTTGTGTCACTTGATGTAAACTCTCCTAGTCACCACTAAATGATCGCAGCAGAAACTGTTTGATGATGTGTTCTATGGATTGTTTCTCCGCTCCGCAGTCACAGTCAGAAGATGGAAGGAAACCCCAATTCTTCATGTTGTAACCACACCTCCCTTGACCAGTCCTAATGCTGTTGAGCCTCGATCATGTTTGGCGTGGTAGGGGGAATCCCTCAACCTTCTTTGATGGATCTTGCACGAGATGGGCGTTGTGCGGTGGATGTTCGTTCCAGCGTTCTTGCCACTTGGAGGTCACATCGAAGGATGTGGTGCTTTCTGTGTCACACCAGGGAGGTTTATGTGACTTGAGGCGACATGCTGGGGATCCTGTAGAGCATTATACAACGGAGTGTTCTTGTGAGCCTTGACTTCTTTATCAATTTTATCTTAGATGCTTCCTCCTTAGATCTTGCGGAGCAATGTTAGCCAGGGCAGGTAGCCACTGAATGGGCGTAGATCTGACAGTGCCAGTGATAATCCTCAAGGCTTCATTAAGTTGGACGTCGATCTTTATTGTGTGAGCGCTGTTTTCCCACACTGGCGCGCAGTATTCCCCAGCAGAATACACCAGAGCGAGCGCAGCAGAGCGTAGGGTATTGGCGTTCGCACCCCAATTGATACCAGCAATCTTGCAAAGAAATTTCACTCTTGAGCCAAGTTTCTTTGAAAACCGTAAGCACTGTTCTTTGAATGTCAAGGAGCGAATTAGAGTGATACCTAGATATACAGGATTGTACTTACTGGACGACGTTCCAGTGTTAACAGTTAGACACACAATAGCTAACATTGAAAAAAATTCAAATTCGCGCTGTTGTTACCATAAACATTGGTACAGCTCGTACAATAGTGATATACGATTATTTCAGTATCTATCACGTATCATTTCTTAGCTGCCCTCATGTGCAAACCAGTCTGGTAGCATCCCATGCAGTTTCCGGCATCAGATTAATGCGAAGTTGTTTCACTAATTGACTAAAATAGGCGTGGACTAAACAGTTCGGAATGACAAAGGAGTTCTTCAGGGTGGCCAAGTTTTCATGAGAGCCTTGGGAAAATAAACGTGTAGAACAAAAGTGTTCAAATGTTTGTAGAGCTTATGGGACTTAACTACGAGGTCATCAGTCCCTAAACTTACAAACCTACAAACGGAACAAATATCGATGCCCGAGGGGCGGATTCGAACCCCCGACCGTAGTGGCCGTGCAGACCGCGACTGGCGCGCCGCAGACCGCTCGGCCACGGCGGCCGGCAAAGTGTAGAACTCCCAACCGTTGCAGCTATCTGCTGAGTTTTATTAGTGGGTACTAGACTTGGCCAATGTGAAAGTTTGAATTTCGTTTCTGAGGCCGACTGCCTGAGAGATATAAATAGCAAATATTTTCGTGGAGCGATAAGTAATTCACGTAAGGGCTCCAAAAACATGGAAATCGCTTGGAGGGGCATCGGGACTGTGTGGGTGATGTGTAAGGGCTTTCCCTCTTAGATTCTGCAACGTCGTCGAAACGGTCTCATTCTGTTGCACGATAATGCCCGCCTACTTGCTGCAATGGCGTTTCGACTGTACTGAAGAAGTTCGCTGAGACGCCGCAGAATATCTTGCAGAATGTCCCGATTTCTCCCAAAGACATTTCCATATCTTTGGAGCCTTAAACTTTGATGTTTGTGGCCGTCGATTTGCTACACTAGTGGAGGCACACGGCTAGGAACAATCAAGGCAACCGAAAACATTTTTCCATGAGAAATGTTGACCGTCTTCTCTCATACTACGATGAACTTGTTAATAGTTATGTTGATTACTTTTCAAGTAAAAGACAATTTACTTAGCTGTTTCTATCGCTGTTCTTCTTATTTGACTGCACCTTATAGATGAATTTGAAAGGTCTGTGTTATAAAATGAACTGCTTCGATTTTGATTCTCTCCGATCGCATACAGTTCGCTTCATGATCTACTAGAGATATTACGCTAATTATACGATTATCTGTACACAGTCGTCAGGACGGAGTATTAGTTTTTCAGGAATAGTGATTGTGATTGGTGTTAAGAGCACACGAATTGACATTTTATTTTGATATAAATTGAATTATTGGAAATTTATAAAACACGGAAGACGGCCAAGCGAATGGATTATGTTCATAAAGGCTTTTCATGTTTGGGGGGACAATCTTTTAATCAAATTATTGAAGACAAGAGCCAAGATCGATTTTTTATTAAGATTACCAGTTTCGGCAGTTTAACTGCCATCTTCGGATCTTAGATTTCATTCTTTAGAAAATTATTATTAATAGCTTTTAAAACCACATTTACTCGCCAACTTAATTGTTCGATTGTCAATATATAAATAAAACATGAACTTCGACATGTTACAGGCTGTTGAAGTTCATGTTTTATTTGTATGTTGACAAGTCAACAATTAAGTTGGCGAGCAAATGTGGTTTTAAACGCTTTTAATAATAATGTTCTAAAGAATGAAATAAAAGGTCCGAACATAGCAGTTAAACTGTCGAAACCGGTAAACTTAATAAAAAACAAAGAGCTATTTGGCTCTTGGCTTCAATAAAAAGGGATTATGTTCAAATGTCTGTAATGCTATTGGATCAAACTACAGTAGTCATAATATAGCGTCCGCTGGAGAAACGATATTAATATTCAGCAACGTTGTATTGAATTCTAAGCAAAACATAAAGGCAGTGATGTCAAAGATAAAGTGTTAATCAAGGATGTGAATGAACTGTTTCTTACAACAAAGAAATTTTAATATCGTCGGGAATGTTACCTCAGTTCTTTGTTCGAACATTATTTAAACTATATTATGGTCTGTAATCCTGCTTGTCTTGTTCTTGTTCGTGTCATGTCGTGTCTTGAAAGGGCGATCCCATCACAAATTTGCGATAATCGCTGTTAGATTGTTTTTCTCACGAATACTAATCAAGGTCCGTTAAACGATTGTAAAATGTGACGTATGATCTTAAATAAAAATAATGAACAGTATATCGTCTTCTTCTAAATCTACATCCATACTCCGCAAGCCACTTGACGGTGTGTGGCCGAGGGTACCGTGAGTACTGCTATCGGTTCTCCCTCCTATTCCAGTCACGTATTGTTCGCGGAAAGAAATATTGTCGTTATGCCTCTGCGTGGGCTCTAATCTCTCTGATTTTATCGTCATGATTTCTTCCCGAGATATACGTAGGAAGGAGCAATATACTGCTAGACTCCTCGGTAAAGGTATGTTCTGGAAACTTCGACAAAAGCCCGTACCGATGGACAGAGCAGAGTCTTACACTGGAGTTTATCGATCATTTTCGTATCGCTTTCACGATTACCAAATGATCCTGTAACGAAGCGCGCTGCTCTCCGTTGGATCATTTCTACTTCCTCTAGAAACCCCGCCTGGTACAGATCCCACACCGGTGAGCAGTATTCAAGCTGTGGGCGAACAAGAGTACTGTAACCAACTTCCTTTGTTTTCGGACTGCATTTCCTTAGAATTCTTCCTATGAATCTAAGTCTGGCATCTGCTTTAACGACGACTGATTTTATATGGCCGTTCCATTTTAAGTCACCCCTAATGCCTACTCCCAGATAATTTATGGAATTAACTGCTTCCAGTTACTCACGTACTATAGTGTAGCTACATGATACACGATCTTTCTTTCCATGTATTCGCAGCACATTACACTTGTCTACATTGAGATTCGATTGCCAACATGATAAAATCAGGCAAACAGACATTTTAAGCATTTTCAGTACTTTCGCTCCAGTTGCAGCATCTTCAACATCCGTCTCTGAACTGATTTTATGAATTAGTTTTCAGTTTGGACTACCATCCTGGACGGAGTTGGAATATAGTGTCATGATCTTGATGATATCTGAGAAGTGTTTTCTGTGTTGCGGCGTAGGACAGGTCTTGAGTTAACAATTATATAACTGAAACTCAGTTGTCATACTTAAGATAATTTACCGATTGAGACTAGCTAGTGATTAGTGAAACGTGACGAGCCAGTTGCTCCGCCACTATTGAGGAGACGTTTTCAATTGGTGAGAGATCTGGAGAATGTGCTGGCCAGGGCAGCAGTCGAGCATTTTCCGTATCCAGAAAGGCCCGTGCAGGACCTATAACATGCGGTCGTGCATTATCCTGCTGAAATGTCGGGTTTCACAGGGATCGAATGAAGGGTAGAGCCAAGGGTCGTAGCAGATCTTAAATGTAACGGCAATTGTTCTATGCGAACAAGAGGTGACCGAGACGTGTAATCAATGGCACTCCATACCATCACGCCGGGTGATACACCAGTATGGCGATGACGAATACACGCTTCCAATATGCGTTCACCATGATGACATCAAACACGGATGTGACCATCATGATGCTGTAAATAGAACCTGGATTAATCCGAAAAAATGACATTTTGCCGTTGGTGCACACAATTTCGTCGTTGCGTACACCATCGCAGGGGTTCCTGTCTGTGATACAGCGTCAACGGTAACCGCAGTCATGGTCTCCGAGCTGATAGTCCACGTTGCTGCAAACGTCGTCGGACTGTTCGTGCGGATGGTTGTTGTCTTTCAAAACTCCCCATGTGTTGACTCAGGGATCGAGACGTGGGTGCACGATCCGTTATATCAATGCGGATGTCTGTCATCTCGACTGTCAGTGATACGAGGCCTTTGGGAACCAGCATGGCGTTCCGTATTGCCCTCCTGAACCCACCGATTCCACATTCTGCTAACAGTCATTGGATCGCGACCAACGCGAGTAGTAATGTCGCGATACGATAAACCGCAATCGCGATAGGCTACAATTCCGATCTTCATCGAAGTCGGAAAAGTGATGGTACGCATTTCTCCTCCTTTCACGAGGCATTACAACAACGTTTCACCAGGCAATGCCGGTCAACTGCTCATTTTGTATGAGAAGTCGGTTGGAAACTTTCCTCACGTCAGCACGTTGTAGGTGTCGCCACCGGCGCCAACCTTGTGTGAATTCTCTGAAAAGTTAATCATTTGCTTATCACAGCATCTTCTTCATGTCGGTTAAATTTCGCGTCTGCAGAACGTCATCTTCGTGGTGTAGCAATTTTAATGGCCAGGAGTCTAGTAGAGTAGTAATCGTAACGGCCATGAATATTGTAAGACCAGAAATGATTTACAACCTAAATTGGGTCATAAAACACGTCAGTCATATTTTATTTGTTACTGCGTAGCTTGGTCGACCTACGTTTAGAGAGACAGTCAATACAGGAGATATGTAAGAATTGTTTTACACGTGTAAAGGACGTTTCCATTTTCTATTCTTATTTTACTTCTTTCTATGTCATTCTAGTAATAACAGCAAGTTTCTCATGGAATACAAACTATTAAAATAATGTCATCAATTTGTTTTAATCTTGAGAAAATAAGAAACGGGAGGAATATTAAATTAACACTGCTTGGTTAAAATTACTTCTGTTCATTTACGCTCCACACCAAGGTTAGTTTAGTTTGATGCGCACTGCTCCAAGGCGAATCTTGTATGTAACCAAATTGTCGCACCAGGTGTCAGTTATATAAATTAGTCAGAACGACATGATTCAGGACCAACATTATCCCATTCTCGAGTCCTACAAGAAACAAGGAAAGAACGTAAAATAGGATTTGAAACTTAAGATGCGAACACACGATACAATTATCCTTTCTAAGATAACTTATCCAAAAATTAAACCAATCGCAATTAGACATCGTCCATCTTAAAATATATGCAGCTCCGTTGCATTGTGAAGCAATGGAAGACGCTTGACCTCTTCCGTTGAAGATAGCAATTCAGAGTAATTAGAGGACAGTATCACAAATGCGGAATCCACTTGCGCACAGGTAGGCTAGAACTTTTAAAAGTGTATTCCGCAATAAAAAATATCATTAGGTTAAGAATAATGGCGATAGCAAGAGGAATGTGGTCACCCCTTAAATTACCACGCCATATCCGGAGCAAAATGCTGACCCAATGTCAACGTGGGGGGAAAAAGGTTTTACTTCTTTCTCAACAAACATTGCATTTCATTTCGCAGAGAATTGGTGTCAATAGTTGCACGCGGTTCCTTAAGACAGAGAAAGTCTTGAGCGACTTTTTAAAAGTTACTTTCTCAAACCCAGATTTCAAGTCAGAAACGTTGGCATTTCTGCGCCAGACGGGATCGAGCGGCCAAACGCAGCCCGGGCGGACGTAAATGGGCCACGGTAATTACGCACCTGATTGGGCGGGCGCCTGTCTCATTGGCCTCTGATTGGCGGTGATTGTCAGGGGACTCCCCTGCGCGGGACGCGATCCAGGGCAGCCAACTGCTCACCCATACGTGGGCGGCCACCGCGGTCACACGACACCGCCTCTTAATTGCAGACACACGGTCGAATAAGACGAGCTAGGTGAGGATGGTTTTAGAAAAGTTAAAATAACATTATGTATGATAACAGAAGCTAAATCGAGAAACTGTAATAGGATACCTCGAGCTAGAGAAAGAATTGGACTGTAAAATTATATAAGTTGTTCGAAATTCTGAGAGTAGTAGGCGTAACTTTACGCCAAAACATTTCAGATTACGCTTTACCATGCCTGTTATTATTATATACAAAATATAATAATGTATGTTTGTATTTGTAAAATTTCATTGGGATTGACATTTGTCCAAAGCTACCTGTTTCAGTCCTCGTCCATTTTCAAATGCCAGTCTTAATTCGTATACTGATGAAAGCGGAAACAACAAATGAATCTTTGCATCTTTTGCTGAAGCCGATCATAATGACGTTTCATAAATATTTAACAGCTGTTAAACCCCACCTTATCACGAATTTAAATGGTAGGGAATGTGGCATTCAGTCTCCAGTGGCTGAAGACAAAGTTGATGAATCCGGCCGCAGTGGCCGAGTGGTCTGCGGCGCGCCATTCACAGTCTGCACGGCCGCTACGGTCGGGAGTTCGAATCCCACCTCGGGCATGGATGTTTGTGTCGTCTTTAGTATAAGGTAGTTTATAAGTAGTTTGTAAGTTTAGGGACTGATGACCTTGTAGTTAAGTCCCTTAAGCTTAACAAACATTTGAACATTTTTGAAAGTTGATGAAGTGTACTGAAGCCATTGTCTTCATCAAAAGTTACACTGATTCATTTGTTGTTCTCACTTTCATCAGTATGCGAATTAAGGCTGGCGCTTGAAAATCGTTAAGGACGGTGGCATTGGGCAAACATAATAAACAGCTTTTGGTCAATCACAATGACCTTTTAGAAATATCTAACAGTCGTTAAAATCTACCTTATCACTTAATTACATTTTCCCTTGGAACTTGCCTTGACACTTTTTTCCCTCTAGCTCTTAAAACCGCTCTTGTTTCAAAAGCTTTCGACCACTTCTATCATCCTGATGGACCGTATTAATGGGTAATGTTACCCACACGAACGGCACACATCACAGTACCCGCTCCTGTGACTCCCACATTAAAAACATTAACACATGCAGAGGTGACAGTAGAACTATTGAGTTGCTCACCTCTCCTAAGCTGCTGGAGAGTGATATTGCTCACGTCCGTAGGTTTTAACCTAAAATTACCCTACGCCCTGGGTGGTCCTAAACGAGCAACAATGATCAGGCTGCTAGACTATCCTACTGATCTCCTGGCTATTTCACATGGAAACAAAAGAAATCATTCAAATGGTTCTGTTCAGAATCAACAGGGAAAGATTTTTGGGCCTACACTTACAGTCCGACAACTAAATATAGAAGTACATAAGCAAACCCAAATGACAATACTTGTCAAGAATACATCTATGTATGCGGTTTCAACAGTCACCATGAAGAATGGAAATATAGCATCACAGATTCTAATGGACAGTCACTCATGAACTGGGATGAGGAACATGATATCCATCTTGTATTTGATGTAAAAGATAGACGAAAATTTAGATGTGCTGCATGGAAACAGGAATACAATCCAGATCTATGTTTTTTTTCCAGTGATCAGAATAATCAAACTCTGCTCACTTAACGGAAGCCTCGGCGGAGCGTCCGAGCGCATTGAGGCACTATGCTACGATGCGCAAGGCTGTTCCCCGTCGGAGGTTCAAATCCCCCCTCAGGCATGGATGTTTGTGCCGTCTTTAGTATAAACTAGTTCATAAGTAGTTGCCAAGTTAGGGACTGGTGACACCACAGTTAAGTCCTATAAGCTTTACAATCATTTGAACCTAACGGAAAGTACTTCAAGATTTCTCACATAGTCTACGTCGACCTATAAGTCTTGAGGTTGTAATGCAAGTACCCATGTTAATTTCTTATCCTCGTCCACAATGGAACTTCAGGAAAAGTGATTGTAAAGCGTTCTCGTGTGAGCTTGATAAATATGTTAGATGGATACCACCAACAAGTAACGGTTATGAGACATTTGTGGGTGCTGTAATGCCACAGCAAAAATATGCATTCCTGGAGGCTATAGGTAGGACTATATTCCTGGCTTGACTGGTGCAATGAAAAAGCTATACACAGAATTACTTGCCTGTGGTGAACAAAAAATCGAGAATGAACTGATTCACAATCTAGATAATGCTCAAAGTCAAGGATGGACTGAAACTGTTACATCTATGTATTTCAGAGACTCGAGCGGAAAGCCATGGTCATTGTTACGGAAGCTTGGTGGGACCACTCTCACCTGTTGTAAAAGTTCTACAGGCAATCCAAACGAAATTGCAGCTCATACAGTTGATATGTCTGTTACTGGGAGACAGAAATCACACAATAACATCTAAAGACAAGTAACCAGTCTTAAGTTCACAAACCCACCTGACTCGGTATATATTAGACCATTTAGTGTGCAAGATACTGAGACAGCCTTAAAAGACATAACAACTGGTAAAGCACTGGGATTTGATGGGATTCATCCTGACTTTCTAATTGTGAAGAAAATACGAAATTATAGTTATCTAGGTTTCTAACGTACATTCTGTGAACAGGTAATATAACTCGCTTATTTAAAACCAGCTTAATTCCCTCTGCTTCGCACGCGTAGACTGGATGGTTTTCATTGGTTGTTTCTATATCTAAATATAAATTTCCATAGATTTAGCTTCCCTAATTAAGTATTTTGATACACTTGCTCAATTGATGGCAGAATTCAAAACATCCTGAAACACATTTTTTTGAATTGTATCCATGGTTCCAAATCCAAATTTTCGCATTTCTAGCATCAAAATAGTCATAGTAGCACCATGAAAATATATTCCCTAATTTCCCCCGTTAATGGTTGAATTTCCAAAAATATCATAACATGCGATTGTAAAATTCCAATCAAAAATCTAAATCCGAAGTTTTATATTTCTTGCTTCAAAATTTTCTAAATACCAACGCATTTTCGGAAAGCCGTTCATCCTCTATTTCACCCCCTTGGGGACTAGAATATCGAAAAATCGCTGATGCCTACAGTGTAAGATAAACAACGTCTACAAATTTCAAGTTTCTATCGTCTGTAGATTCACTTTTTAGCACCGTTTTCTGTCTTTTAGAATCGGATCGAGAACGCGAAAAGAGTTTCTTACTCTTTGGCATCTTTATTGATAGTTTTATTTTTCAAACTGCAATTGCACGTATTTTTCTTCATTCGTACCCTTGTTGCAGAAAAACAACTGAAGAATTTGCCTCACGTTTGGCTGTATATAACCTCATTGCTATTATAGTATCAAAAGTCATCGCTGGTCTTCTGTCCTAATTTTATATAAGCTGACGTCTTTCAACCACAATATCTTCCACCCGCCTGTAGCTATCGACACGGAACGGCTATGGTGTACAACGGGAGACGTTGTACTACAACAACACAGAGAGATTTCGTCTCCATTGTGTAGTTTTTGCTGAAGAGCAAAATATTGATACCCACACATAGATTTTTATATAATGCCGGTAAATTTCAACTCTCATGTCTTCCAACCCCGTTATCGTTATCACCATAGTGCAAAATGGAAGACTGATATCTGCTACCACATACAAACACAATTCGGTTGCGATGTGTAGTTTTGGCTGCAGAGTGAAATATAGGCACAAACAACTCAATTTATATATATATATTAAGATGAGTAAGATAATTAAAATCCTAAAGCCAGGAAAGCCTAATGGTGCTCCGGAAAGCTATAGGCCAGTAGCATTGCTTAATGTTTCCTACAAATTACTTGAAAGGCTACTCTTGAACAGAATTGCTACAAAGTGTTTGGAATGATCCCAATTGAACAAGCAGGATCCAAGCCACAATGAAGCCGCGTTGACCAAGTCTAGTCACTAACTTCCTTCATTGAAGTTGGATTCCTGCAAAGTAGCATTTATTTACTTATAGGCTGCGTACGACATAGTACGGAGAGAAGGAGTAATCAGTAAATTTCTTAAAGTGATTACTTGCAGGAGTTTGGTCCATCTTATAAATAACATGCTGAGTTATGACAGACCATTTCGTGTACTCTTGGGGTATGAAATCAGTAAACCCAAAAAAACTAAATAATGGACTCTCACAAGAGTCACTGCTTGTCCCACTCTTGTTCACTTTATGTATGTCAGATATACCCTCTACAACATCTAGGAAATTTGGGTATGCAGATGATTGGGCTCTTGCCACCAAAGACCTATTGTTCGAGTTGACAGAAGAAAGGTTGACAGAATATTTCTCTGGTTTAGGAAAATACTTTCGATAATGGAGATTCCAACTAAGGAGGAGTAAAACAGTAGTTTCGTATTTTTACCTATCTATCAACCGAATGGCTTCAAGGGACCTCAAAGTATACTTTGATAACACTCTTCTCCGCCATAATAGACACCCCAGATATCTAGGTGTTACACTCGAGAGAACCCTGTCATTCCAAGAACATCTGAGAAAGAGTGCTGCCAAGATTCAGACACGTAACAGTATAATCCTAAAACTGCGTGGTTCTTCTTAGGGTGCATATGCAACTACTCTACGCTACTCAGCTCTAAGTTTAGTTTACACTGTGGAGTGTTGTGCCCCCTTCTGGATGAACAGTCCTCATGTGAAGAGAATAGATGTTAAGTTAAATGAAACAATGAGGCTGATCACGGGCACGATCAGATCAACTCCAACTCAATGGTTGTCCCTACTAAGCCGTATTCCTCCACCCCCATCTTCGTAGATGCATTGCTCTGATGAATGAATACAATAAGATCCAGAATAAATAAAGATTGCTAGTTCATGAGAAAATTCTTCACCTACATAGAGACAGACTTAAGTCAACACGTCCGCCCATATGTACGCGGAGAACCTTTTTGCCAACATTTTCTACCTGACTGAGAGATGATTTAACGAATGGAGGCAATTTACTCCAGCAGAATCCTTAGATTACATGGAAGGTGCCTGGCTTTGAACAACCTCGGAAAATATGGTCCAAGTAAAATCGGATCCGGATTAATTATGGAGTGTGTGCAGATCTGCTGCATAAATGGAGCACTGCGATGTCGTGCTGAGAAGCAAACTTTGAAACACATCAGACAAGAATTCCTACTGAGACATTTCAATGGAGAAAAAAAGTGATTTTTCCTGGCGAAGACACATGCGATTACCTTTGTAAATAATGTACATATAATCTGTAAATTAGTATAGGCTATACGATAAATAAATAATAAATACATCATAAACTACTAGACAGATTTCAACCAAACTTGATACATAAATCCTTTACTATCACACAACAATCACTGCATATAGTTCAGCAGAGTCATAAATCGCGAAATTAGCTAAAATGACATATTAGGTAGCAATGTTCCATATTTTTTACTAAATTAATGGACTGTTTTAAACGAAATTTTGTACAAAATTATTACGTTTGGGAAAAATGTCTGCATGGTTAAGAACCAGCTAAGACAAATAATACCTGATTTATGACTTCATAAACAAAGAGAAAGAAAACACTTAGAGACTTGGAAAACAAATTGAGCACTTAATTTCAGATCATTACGATTTCTGACAAAATGATGAAGTGAAGGGGAAGAACCTGATCACTTTCTACCTTTCGCTGTACATTTAGTTGAACTACCCTTTTCTACGTGACATTACAATTCGTTACTTCTACTCTACTAATTATATTCTGAAGGCCTTTTTAAAAACAGTATAAATATATAGTGTAAATCTGAACGTACCTCTGAAATTATATCCTAGTACGACGTCCAGTTCACGAGACATGTGGTCATAAATAATAACGTTCATGTAAAACCGCCACAACATACATGAACTTTCGATTTACTTCGTCACAGATAATTCCATTCGCGACTGTATGTACCTACACCACTGAATGTACCGTCGATATTATCTCCTAGTACGACACAGTATTCAGCTAATATGACGTAATAAAGAACGTAAATGGAAAAAAAAAAACTGCACGAGCAGGCATAAGGTTATAATTTATTACGTCTTTACTACCAACTCTGTTCGCAGAAAATATTGCAGATGTATGTTAGAGTATTGCTGCGCACTGTGCGAACCCCACCAAGTTGGATTGCTGACGGAGGATAAAGGAAAAGTTCAGAGAGGGGCAGCTTTTTCTCTATTATTGCAATAGAGGGTGAGAGTATCATGAAAATGATGTATGAGTTGAAGTGGAAATCATTAAAAGAAAATCGTTATTCCTTCCGGCATGTTCTACTCGACAAATTTCATTAACCATATATATATATATATATATATATATATATATATATATATATATATATATATATTTTTTTACGAATGCGAAAATATTTTGATACCACGTACATACATATGGAAACAAGATCATCACAAAAAGATATGAGATCGAGAACGATATGATTTGTGTGTTCCTTCTTGAAGCACGTAATTAGAGAATTTAAGGATAGAGAAATATCATGGAAGCATTTCGATGACCCGAGGCTGTTAAATGTGATCTACGGGTAATCATATAGATGAAAATGTAGAACTGTGGAAGGTGTTGCAAGCGTTATGTACGGCGGGGATGCTTACAGAGGTAGACGAATTTTTTAACGGGTCTGAACATCATTTTACGCCGGCCGCGGTGGCCGAGGGGACTGAGGCGCTCCAGTCACGGTCTGCATGGCCACTACGGTCGGGGATTCGAATCCCCCCTCGGGCATGGATATATGTGCTGTCCTAGTTCATAAGTAGTTCATAAGTAGTTTGTAAGTTTAGGGACTGATGACCCCATAGTTAAGTCCCATAAGCTTAACAAAAATTTGAACATTTGAACATCATTTTCCTAAACATGGCTGACAGAATTAACACCGAAATATTGTATCACTGATTTTACGAAACGGCAGCATCTGCAAAGGATTATGTCGTCGAGAGAGCCTACAAAGTCACTGACGTTCACTATTTATCATTTACCACAAACAGCGTAAAACAAATACTAAGAAACAATACGTTCTACAATCAACCATTGCAATCACACAAGTCAGTGTTAGCTACATTCCTTCTGCCGTGACGTACTAAATGGGATGAACATCGTTCTCGGAATCGGGCTGCGGCTTATACACCTACAGCGACGAGCACGTCCGCTTTAGGCTGATTAAAATGCATACCGCAGGTTCTTATAATTAAATCGGGTTTACAGTGTCAGGAGCTAAATAAAACGGAAATTAATACGATCCGTGCTTAATAAGCAGTAGTTGAGCTAATTCTCTGTTAAATTACGTAACTTTTTGTTGGCTCCAGCGAAAAATGCCTGCTTTATTCGATTCATTACCAAAATAGCTTATCGAGCTGGTTTACTGGTTTTTGTAACATCATTCCACGAAACGCTTCCGAGTAGAAACTATATCGTTCTGATTTTAGTCTTGACTATACATAACTTTGAGTGACTCGTGAACAGCCACGTAGGATCCAGAAATGTTTTATAATTTTTAGCCTGATGAGGAATTCTGGCCATTTTATATCTCACGTCACATATCGTACCACCAAGAGATTCCAAGGGCTGCCGGCGCAAATTACTGAAAAGAGAATTGCTTGAAATATTGGCCCTATTCTTTAACAAAGATGTTGGATGGAACGCTAAAGGAGATATTACACTCACATCCAATTTTGTATCAAATTTGCTTCAAACTGGTGGTGTTAAGCTCAGGTGTTATTTATACTACAGTTGAGTTGTGTCTGCATTTATAAGAGAAGGAGGGAACAAAGAAAAGGAAATTTCCTTGGATGAAACCGTGCGTGTCACGGCGAGATAAATAAAATTTTTTACGTCAACGGGAAGATTTTGTCTTTTTATGTCGTCGGCAACACAGCGGGGCAGTAATTCACTGCTATTTTTTTTCTAGCTCTCCATTCTTCACAATTTGCAATAAAGTAACAGAAAAGGCTGACGCAAACTGTACACGAATAACATTGTAAGTTGATGAAGCAAGTTTAATTAAATAACGTTTTAAGTGGAAAATGTCGGAACTGACAAACAGGAAAATCCAAATTGTTTATGACATTAGTAACAATGTAAGGGGGAGGGGACATAGCTGATAAAGTAAATAGGCTTTATTTATTTCCTTACAAAAATTGCCTGAAGTGTTTATATGTATATATTTTCGCTTGCAAACGCTGTCGATGTTTTGAATGTTGTTTCACTTCCCAGCACTTAGCATACCAAGTTGACCAAAATCATACATCACATTGTCTGCTTTGACCGTATGAAAGATTTAGGTGTGTTACTTCTTTAATACTGATAGTATATTATGACTGTTTACATCATGGATTGTAGCTCGTGACCTCACTTTTACCGCAGGGTATTGGGCTAAGCGCATTGACGTGACGGACAGTGTGAATTGACATTCTCGCATGTTATACAACGCTCCATCTCTTTTATACATTCCTATTAATTTTGTTGTTGCTGGAAATCACTACAGGAACTTGCCACTAATTGCCATGTTTACGAATACGAACGCTATGTCAAATAAAACAACTGTAGTGGCAAGGAGGCTTTACTACTTCTACGAGGCCTTAGATTTGGTGAAATATTGCACGACATTATCATTACACTACGTAAAATATTTCTTTGTCCAATTGTTTGTCTAGTAATTTGATAGTGTAATACCAGCCTTAAGACGTTCGTAGCTTCAGACTACGAAAATCAAAAGAGGAAGCGTTGTTAAAGTTGTGAATAGCAACAATGACCACGTACAGATACACTCAAATTACACAGGAAAGAATTCGAGTGTGTAAAGTAACAGGAGAAACGCTAACCTTCGTTTTCAAATGTTATTTTCCAAATAAAAATTCAGAAATACTGCCCAATTTTAACACTTACAACACAACAGAGATAATAAACATATATACATACATATAAATATGTAATCAAGGATCTAAATAAATGTTATTGTTGTTGTTGTCGTTGTTGCTGTTGTGGTCTTCAGTTCGGAGGCTGGTTTGATGCAGCTCTCCACCCTACTTTATCCTCAGCAAGCCCCTTTAACTCCTCATAAGAAGGGCAAACCAAGTCCATTTGAATCTAGTTACTGTATGCGTCTCATTGTCTCCCTCTGCGATTTTAAACCCTCAAAAGCTAAATTCACGATTTCTAAGTCTGAGAATGTGTCCTACCAATCGATCTCTTCTTTTCGTCGAGGTATGCCAGAAATTCATTTTCTCTCCATTTCTGCTCAGTACCTCCTCATTAGTTACGTGATCTACCAAAGCAAACTTCAGCATTATTCTGTAGCAACAATTTTAAAAAGCGTCTATCCCCTTCCTGTCGGGACTATTTATGACCCACGTTTCACTCACGTAAATGCAACACTTCACACAAATGCCCTCAGTAAAGGCTTCCTTAAACTGAATGTTCGATGTTAACAAATTTCTGTTTTTCAAAAACACTTTTCTTCCTTTTGCCATTCCGCACTTTATATCCTCTGTACTGAGGGCATCATATGTTATTTTAGTGCCCAAGTAACAAATCTCATCCACCACCTTTATTGTTTCGTTGCCTAATCTACGTAATTCCTTCAGCATCGCCTGATTTTCTTAGACTGCATTGCCCTTCTTTTGCTCTTCTTATACGCTCCCTTCAACACACCGTCAGTTCCGTTCAGCGATCGACCAACTAGGGACTGATGACCCAGTAGTTAAGTCCCATAGACTATACAAACATTTGAACATTTGATCGACCAACTGTTCACAATGTACGGCCTGCCGCGGCCGAACGGTCGAGCGCATTGAGGCTCTATGCTACGATGCGCGAGGCCGTTTCCCGTCGGGGGTTCGAATCCCCACTTCGGCCTGGATGCTTGTGGCTTCTTTCTTATAAGCTAGTTCATAAGTAGTTTGTATGTTTAGGGACTGATGACTCCGTAGTTAAGTCCCATAAGCTCTACAAACATTTTTGAACAATTGATTAAAGCTGCAACCTAGACTTTCTCCAAAAATGTTTGTAAATCTATCGGACCAAACTGCGTGGTCATCACTCCGTAGCTTACAAACTACTTAAACCTAGGTAAACTAACCTAAGGACAACACACACACCCATGCCCCAGGGAGGACTCGAACCTCCACGGCGAGCAACCGCGCGCTCCGCAGCGAGACGCTTTAGACCGCTCGGCTACTCCATAGCGGCTGATTTACTCCGTTCCCAACCAATGCGTCCTTTTCATGCCCTTACAACTCTAATAACTGCTATCTGGTGTTTCTACAAATTGTAAATAACCTTCCGTACTTTATATTTTACGCCTGCTGACTTCAGAATTTGAAAGAATGCAAAGAGTGGCTTTGCTCTGTTATTTTTTTTTATTCCCTTCTCCTGTCTCCATCTCCTATTGCCTCTACCTATCTCCTGCTGCCCCCTCTTATCCTCCTTATCCTCTTTCTCCCACTCTATTTCTATCTTCTCCTCGCTCTTCCCATTTCTTTCTCCCTCTTCGTCGTCCTTTTATCCTTTATCTGTCAATCTCCCTCACGGTTTCAACCAGCCCATTTCATTCTCCCCTTGGATATCGAAGATTAATTATATTTTCCAGCTTTCATTGTGATCGGCCAAAAATTGTCAACAGTTGTACGGTGCCCTCCACTACGCACCGTAAAAAATTGTATGGAGGCACTGACCTTCCTCTTGCTCTGAAAGTAAAATATGAAAAATTCCTCAAGGTCGGAATGAAACTTTAGATTTGTATAGATTACAAGCATTCTGATAACCTTATGTGTATAGGTGAAGAAGAACAAGATTGCACGAAGACCTTGAGCAATACGTGTCAGACTCTATACAGAATTAACATCATCGCTAGCCGATTTGTAAACCACAGCATTATTGCATAAATCTCGATTAAATGAAAACTGTGTCCAAGGGTAAGAAGAAGGTACATGACATCCATCAGTTACAGAATCTTATAATAAGATACATATCAAATTACATATACACCTCGAAGACAACAACCGCCTCCACGCCTGTGAACTGTTATACCTGGCGTCACATAAGAAGGCGCTTCTGCGCATAGAGGCGGAGCGATAGGGGAAGTGTGGAGGGGAGGATCTACGGCCGAACGCCAACAGTTGCGTCTTCAGGAGAAATATTGCGTAACCCCCAGCCAACCGCGCACCTACAGAATGAATGTTATTGGCTGTCACTGCGGTTATGGAGGGGGACGCGCAGAACGGCTGAAAACTGGGCCGCCTTCGTAGGTGACGCCGACTATATACCCACAAACCCATCGCAGGACGTAACGGTGCCACCACCTCACTGCTTCTGTATGTTTACTGTACGGTTTCTTATCTTCTCCCCTTCCCCCGTTCCCCTCCCCTGTAGTCGGCGTCACCTACGAAACCGATACACTTTTCAGCCGTTCTGCGCATACCCCTCCATTACTGTAGTGACAGCCGCTAACGTTCATTTTGTATTCGCGTGGTTGGCCGGGGGTTACGCAGTGTTTCTCCCACAGGCTCCATTGTTGGCGCTCGGCCGTAGCTCCTCTCCTCCACGCTTCCCCTATCGCCTCTATGCGCGGAAGCGCCTTCTTATGTGACGCCAGGTATAACAGTTCACAGGCGTGTACCGAAATCTGTGTGTTCGGTTGAAATCGCTTAGTATCTGAACATGGAGAAATGGTGTCAAACTTTTCCTGGCACACTGAATGTTCAAATTCTTACTGTGCTGTACCAACTAGGTTATATGCTCTTCCTAAGTTACAGAAGGAGAATGTTCCTTTGAGGCCTATAGTGTCTAACATTGATGCCCCGACATCTTGTTAGTTTGTTGAGCCCAATAGTAGGTAGGCCTGAACACCATATTAAGAAATCGGCAGCTTTTGTACGTCGATTGCAGGGATTACATTTGAATGACTCTGGTATTTTAGTGATGTTAAAGTGGTTTCTCTATTCACTCGCGTTCCTCTGTCAGATTGGTTACAACTAACTGACAAACTTGGTGTCGAGTTAACAAATCTATTTCGACATGTGCTGATTTCCACTTACTTTTTATTCAATGGTAAGTACTACGAACAGACTGATGGAGTTGCAACCGAAGCCCGTTAGCACCTATTGTGACCAATTTGTTTATGGAGGATTTCTAGGAACGTGCTTTGGAGTCAGCGAACGTGAAACCTGTGTTTTTTCAGATGTATAGACGATACTTTTTTTCTTTTGGCCTCATCGTGGGAATTTAATCGGCTTCTTTAATACCTAAATTAAATCCACCCGAATATTCAGTTTACTATGGAGATGGAAAAGAATAGCCGCCTTCTCTTTCTTGATGTGTTAGTCAACAAATTTATAGGATGCCTGTTTATAATGATTTGTATCTGCGAGCTGATAGTTGTCACCACCCAGCTCAGTGTGAAGGACTACTTCGTACCTTGGTTCACAGGGCCCATGTCATTTCAGGACGTGAAAAGTTCTCAGCTGAGTTGTCCCATTTTGAGGTCACCTTCCGTCAGAATGTTTATAATATAGGCAATTAAAACCTAAGTTGCGCTCTCAGCCTACTATGCAACGGGTGAGCGACGAGAGCAACGCCGCGGTGGAGTAGCCGAGCGCTCTAAGGCGCCTCGCTGCGGAGCGCGCGGTTGCTCGCCGTCGGAGGTTTGAGTCCTTCCTGGGGCATGGGTACGTCTGTTGTCCTTATGTCAGTTTACCATAGTTTCAGTAGTTTGTAAGGTACGGACTGATGACCAAGCAGTTTGGGGCGACAGATTTACAAACATTTCATTTTCGATAGCAACGAAGTGACTCCTAAATCTTGGGAATTTTTGCCTTACGCAGGAAGCATTTGCTTGGTCATCAGTCCGTAGCTTACAAACTACTTAAACTAAGGTAAACTAACCTAAGGACAACACACACACACACACACACACACACACACACACAAACACACATGCCCCAGGGAGGACTCGAACCTCAGACGGCGAGCAACCACGTGCTCCGCAGCGAGGTGCCTTAGAGCGCTCGGCTACTCCACCGCGGCAATTCCTTTGCAAATTGCTTCCTGAGTACAGTTGTGTCTTGAGAATGGCTCCTGTTGAAATATCTGCGGTGGTGGACGACGTCACCCGGTAGCATACCCTTAAGCTGTTTGAACATGGAGAAATGGTATTCGCAGCATTTACCGACGTAATGTAACTTAGGCGGAACTGGGGATCCAGACCTCGTTCACCGAGCGAAACAAAAAATCGCCCTGAAACCACATGCAAGCTGGGCGCCGTTGTGTATGTAACAAGGATGTTTAATAATTACTCCTTACTCCGTTCAACAGAATTTTGCAAGTAAACACTTAGGACAACAATAGACCCAATATTAATGATTTATTCGTGTAGTACTACGTTCTAAAGAATATTGTGAGCTTAATGCTTCCTTTGACTCTCTTTTTCCCCTCTGTCTTCTTTCTTTTTCATTGCCTGAGGACAAGTATTGGTATTGCGACGTCAGCTTCTCCGCTACCGCCGCCGCCGTCGGCGATATGAGATCCGACCGCTCTTGTCATCGTAGCGGAGGCCGTGCCGCGGAAGAAAAACTCTCCTGAGCAATAACAGCTTTCTGAGAAATGCATGAATGAAATAAAAAGGAAATAGCAATATTGATTAATAAATTGTCTGATGTTCAATCGACTTGCAATTCAGTTCATGTCTCACCTTTCTGTTGCAGCGTTGTGTTTTGTGAAAATAAAAGTTTCGTCTATTACAAGTCCGGCAGCTTGTGATTGTTATCGACAGGACTTAAGAGTGAAAACTGGCTATCAAGCAACTTTACTAAATGTACGTGATGACTTTACTGGTGGAGTACGAATATTTTTAAATAGAGGTATTTTATTTGAAAACTGTTTGGTTTAATTCTGAATCCAAAATGACCATTAATGAGTATTTTTGAAGTATGTTTTTGAGTTACTGAGACAATAGGCTGCTGTTGTAGTTCATTCTTGGGGAACTAGACATACTTTAACCGTTTCGTACGACTCACTGGATGCTAGCTGAGTAACCTACCAATAATCAGCTTTTTAATGTGCTATGATTTCATCTATAGAAATCAATATCCAAGGCTCCGAAAACCATTTTTTTTTTTTTTTTTTTTTTTTTTTTTACAAAAATCGACTTAAATGTTTCTACTTTTAATTTTCGAAGTAGTCGAGCGGTCTAAGGCGCCTCGTTGCGTAGCGTGCGGTTGCTCGCCGTCGGAGGATGCAGTCCTCACTGGGGCATGTGTGTGTGTGTGTGTGTGTGTGTGTGTGTGTGTGTGTGTGTGTAGTCCTTAGGTTAGTTTACCTTAGTTAGTAGTTTGTAAGCTACGGACTGATGACCACGTAGTTTGGTCCGATAGATTTGCAAACATTTGAACATTTTGAATTTGAGCTGAAATAGGCAAAAATAGCTGTTGACGTCGAAACACATTATTTTAGTTGCTATAAAATTAGTTGCTTCCGTTTTAACCGACTATTGGCCATTGTCCCTGTTTGGGACGCAAACATTTTATTTAATTCTGTGAGCAATATAACTTTTAGCTTTGGTTGTGGTACCTGAAGGATAAATTGACTTGTGTAATGCCTGGAAATACGAAATAAATAATTTCTCTTTAATTGGTTAGGTTTAGGGAAGGACTTAATTTGCCTGTTTTCTGTACTTTCTCTTTGCTACACTCTTTTACGATGGTGACTATTTTACAACAATGAATTGTTATTTAGTGATCGGTGTGTGTTTATGAATAAACGGACATCCATGAGAATCATCAATAAAATTCTGCCAGGTACGAGATCGCGTCGTCATTTTATAAACTCTACCGACGTTTCGGCCACTGTTGCAGGCGGCCTTCATCAGGGTCTGTGTCTGACGTCGGTAGAGTTTATAAAATGACGACGCGGTCTCATACCCGGAAGAATTTTATTGATAGTGACAACAGCCGCGGAAGGCTACGTTTGCATTCCTGAGAATGTTGAAATGTTCGTAAATCTATCGGACTCAACTGCTGGGTTATTAGTCCGTAGCTTACAAACTACTTAAACTAAGATAAACTATACTAAGGACAAGACAAACACCCATGCCCGAGGGGGGACTCGAACCCCCGACGGCGAACGGCCGTGCGCACCGCAGCACGGCGCCCCAATGCGCACGGATGTTCTGTCGCGCCCCATCTATGTAAAAGTGAATATTTCTCAGATATCTGGGAGTAGATGCGATATCAATTTATTTTCTCTGTCCCAATAATGGGACAATAGAATGTTTCATTACCAGTATTTTGTTGCAGTGTCTTATCTCTATCTATAAAAGGCAATGTCCTGACTGACTGACTGACTGACTCATCATCGCCCAGCCCAAACTACTGACGATAGAAACTTTAAATTTGTCGATGGTGTTGCTCTTACTCTATAGGCGTCATTTAAGAAGCGATTTTTCGATATTCCGTCCGCAAGAGAGTGAAATAGGAGATGAAACGTTTTTTGAAAATACGTTGCTATTTAGGTAATTTTGACTCTAGAACTACAAAATTTCGGAATTTAATTCAGGGTTCCAATTTAAAAGACACGTGATTCGGCATTTTTTGAAATTCAACCAATAGGGAACGCAAAAAATTGATTTTCAAAAATATGTTGCTGTTCACTCAAATTTTAAGCTACAACTACGAAACTTCGGATATGGAATCTTGGTCAAGATTTAAAAAAAAAAAAAACACGAGTTTCAGTATTTTTGGAAATTCAACAAGTAAGAGAGTAAAATAGAATATGAAAAATTGTTTTTGAAAAAACGTTGCTATTCACAAAATTTTGAAGCTAGAGCTGGAAAAATTGATTTTTGTATTGTTGGTTACAATTTAAAAAATATGTGTTGCGGTATTTTTGGAAATTCAACCATCTAGGGGGTTAAATTGCAGAGGGGAGGTTTTTGGAAAATTTGTTTTTAGTTACTGTATAAATTTCTTATATACAATAATTACTGTACGGTTTTTTGACGCCTGATTTGTTTATATTGTATGAGATTTTCCCTCATCATCATTTTACGATTCCAAGAGGATGAAAACACACCGCATGGACATAAATTTGGAGAAATTCTAGTGGAACTGCATTAGGACAAAATGGAAAATATGAAGTTAATTACTTCATATTTGTGTTCATACCCTTCAATGCATATGAAACATCAGATCAAACATTTTGACAAAAATGGCTAAAAAATGTGACGTTGTAATATTTGTTCTAGTATACTAAAATTTGTTCAAACAACTGTTTCTTTCATATGTCACCCACGGCATAATATTATTTTTAAACAATGTTGCAAAAAAAAATTTCGTAGGCTTCCACAACCGGTGTCTTTTTGAATAAAACAGTTCTGGCTGTTAGGCCGCGTCATTTTTTAAAAGCACTTAGCAAATTAATTGCCGACGTTTCGACCAGTCTGCAGTAGTCCTCTTCAGGGCAATTAACTGTTGGATGCTGCTCAATGTACACCCTTATATACTGTGAATTTTTCGGTTATATAGTACCGACGTCGTGCATCTAAGATGGTGATTGGCTGGCGGTAGCGTATCAGCAGGCCCCTGGATGCTAGTTGCTAATTGGTTGTTACCTTCCAATCAGACACAAGATTTTGTCTACCAATCACTCACTGGGTAGCAAACGTAAGAGCCTGCTGATACGCTACTGCCAGCCAATCACATTCTTAGGTGCATAACGTCGGTATTAGATAACCGAAAAATTCACAGTATATAAGGGTGTAAATTCAGCAGCATCCAACAGTTAACCGTCCTGAAGAGGACCACTGCAGAGTGGTCGAAATGTCGGCAATTCATTTGCTAAGTGTTTTAAAAAATGACGTGGCCTAACACCCAGAATTCTTTTATTCAGTACTGCTAAAATTAACAAAAATGTTTTGGCAGGTAAATGGGTTAATTAGCAGTAAAGCGCCTAATTACAAGTTTATTTGCAACTAGGATCTTGGGGAAAGAATATGTTTCAACATAAGAATCCGCTGCCTAGTCATGACTGTATACGCTGAGACTGCAGCGCTTCCATTGTAGACAGTGGGCTCTGTTGGTAGGCACGCGGTGAAGTGGCAAGTGGACCGCCTCCAAACCCCGCCCCCCCCCCCCCCAATGCCATCGGCGTTCATTTCCTCTGCGGGAGAGACGCCGGCCAACGGTCGGCGCCCTCATTTCCCTTAGCGCGCAGTCGATCATATCGCGCACAGTCACCCGACTATCGATCTCACCGTCGTTTACCCACCACGCGCACCTGCAGAAAGCGTCCTCATTCCTTACTGATGGCGATGATGACGTCGGGCTTAGTTAAGATTTTAGAACATATACTTTTCTCAAACATTATCAACCAGGGACTGATGACCCCGTAGTTAAGTTGTTTACAAACATTTGAACATTTATCAACCACACCAACATCTATACTCATACTCTGCAAACCAACTCGCTATGTGTGGCAGAGGGTACTTTTCGTGCTATTGTCACTTTCTCCTATTCCAATTGGTAATGGTCCGTGGGATGAAGATTGCCTTTATGACCCTGTATGGTCCCTAATTTCTCTGTTCTTATCGAATTCAAATGTTCAAATGTCTGTACAACTTATGGGACTACGGTGTCATCAGTCCCTAAGCTTACAAACTACTTATGAACTAGCTAAGACTAAAGACGGCACAAATATCCATCCCCGAGGGGGGGATTCGAACCCCCGACCATAGTGGCCGTGCAGACCGTGACTGGAGCGCCTCAGTCTCCTCGGCCACCGCGGCCGGCTTGTTCTTATCCTTATAATGGTTTCTCGAGATATAGAGAGTGTTTCACTAAGTGTGTTTGCCCCTGTAACTTATAAAATAATAGGTGAAAGGAAATTTTAATGTGGTAGGTCAAAACAAGAAATGTTACACTTTCTGCGGAGCTATGAACATAGTTTATTGTATCATTTTCCAAAGAGATACAGCACAAAGATATAATTTTTTAATGGAACAATATCTTTTTTCTAACGTGCATTGGATTCGTTGAAACCAGCTGCGTCCAAATCAATTTAAACTACATTCCTATGACTGTTAGTTTGGGAGCTACAACCCTTCAAAGTTTAGGGGGCGGAGGCTACGCCAGCGTAGCTGACTGGCTGGTGGTCATGTGACAGTGGGCCGTGCCCCAGGGCATAGCCACTCGGCCAGTCAGCTACGCTAACGCAGCCTCCGCCCCCGAAACTTTGAAGTGTTGTAGCTCCCAAACTAACAGTCATAGGAATGTAGTTTAATTTGATTTGGACGCAGCTGATTTAAACGAATCAAATACACGATAGAAAAAACTATTGTTCCATTTAATAAAATATATCTTTGTGCTGTAACGCTTTGGAAAATGATACAATAAACTGTGTTCATAGCACCGCAGAAAGTGTAACATTTCTTGTGTTGACCTACGGCATTAAAATTTCCCGTCACCTAATATTTTATAAGTTACAGAGGCAAACACACTTAGTGAAACACCCTGTATACTGGTGTGCCTGGTGCAAGTCTTTTTAGCTGACCACACTGCGGCGACTTGCGAGTCAATGATGTCGATGACGATGAAGCACCCACGACTCCATTGGAGAAAATCTCTGACAGACCGGGAATCTAACCCGAGCCACATTCGTGGCAACCCACCACGCTGTCCACTAGATTACGCAGGCGGACGCATATGTAGATGAAATGTTGGAACGGAAGGCAATGAGCGGGGCTCCGGTTTCCGGAAGTGGTGGTGTGGAACACGGCCGCTGGCCGGGCAAGTGCCGCGGCCCGGGGAACGGGACCGCCATGCAACTTTGATGACGTCTGCTGCCGGCGCTGGGCGGCGTTTAGCCCACTTCCTGTTGCGTAATCGATGAGCACGTTGTGTAACAGCGGCCGGCAGAAATCGCCGCCCTGTCGCCACGCTCCGTTTCCTGATTTCGTCACAAAAAGCTCGCAAATAGCAAGGGTGCAACACTCTGCATATTCAGAGGTTATTTCTTACGTTTTACTCCGACTCTAACAGCTCATAACTAAAATGGCGTCAGGTGAGAGATCAAACACAATATACTAGGGCGGTTTGATAAGTCTAGTAAAAATATAATAAAATATTGTTTTAAAAGCGAAAACACACTTTATTTCTCGAAACACTCACCTTGCAAGGCTATACACACGGTACCGCGAGTTTCCAAATTTTACAATCCATCGGCAAAGTAGGCTTTGTCAGACTCTGCAATATCCCCTAATGTCATTAAAATTGCTACACCAAGAAGAAATGTAGATGATAAACGGGTATTCATTGGACAAATGTATTATACTAGAACTTACAAGTGATTACTTTTTCATGCAATTCGGGAGCATTGGTCCTGAGAAATCAGTACCCAGAACAACCACCTCTGGCCGTAATAACGGCCTTGATACACCTGGGCATTGAGTCAAACAGAGGTTGGATGGCGTGTACAGGTACAGATGCCCGTGCTGCTTCAACACTTTTGTGTCCCAGCCTCGTCACCGTTTTTGTGTCTCCTTACGTCATATGTGTCGGTGGCCGAGTAGACAGACCGACACAGGAATAAAGGACGCACGCTTGTGCAGGTACGAAGGTGAGCAGCCAGTGGGACAACAGAAACTAGAAACACTAGAGTAAATTAGAACGAGATATATATTGCACAGAATTTATACAATACTTAACTTTTACATATCTCAGTACTGCAGAATGCTGATACATAGTTGAACTAGAGTCCTGCCTAGTGCCTGTCCGATAGCCAGTCATGTTCGGCATGGCCAGTACGGTCGGGCGTGGATATTTGTGTCGTCCTTAGTAGTAGCTACTTCATAAGTAGTTTGTAAGTTTAGGGACTGATGACCCCGTAGTTAAGTCCCATAAGCTTAACAAACATTTGAATTTTCTTCCGTGCTTCTCCAACCACTCAATGATCCAAAAGTAAATAGTCTGCAATGTTGTTGCACGACCTACATGGACCTCATCCAATTCGGATTTGATCTGTGCAGCTGTCCAAATGTTCAAACGAACTACGGAGTTACCACACCAGCTGGCAGCAAACAATCAACTAATAACAGATGCCGTACGAAACTTTTTGCAGTACCCGCTGAAATATCAGGATTACCAACAACTGTGCAGTTTCCGAAAATTTCCCATTATTTGATACAAATTTGCCAGACGTACCAAACCACCATCGTACATATTGTAACCTATTTTACTCTGATATTGGTCACAACTGTAATTAGTGTCCGATACAGTACGATATCCTGTTGTCTCGACTCTCTACTTGAGGGTCACTTGGCATTTACTTAGAGCGAGCTACCATGCAGCTACCATTTTACTGAGATATGTCATTCTCGATGCCCCCTAATATAGTGTGTGATCATATCGGACGGCCAATGCAGTTGTAGAAATGCGTGTTATGGAACAGTCCATGACACTATCGAGCACCTTTTAAGGGTGCCATTTGGCCATTCTTCCAAGAATACAATATACAGCCCTGAAACAGTTAGGATAGGTGTTCGTCTGGCTGAAATGCATCTGCAATCCAAACTTCCTCAATCGGGTATAAGTGCGGTAAACGAGCTTGTCCCTCTATTCGTTCATTTACCTCAGTTTCAATCATGTCTACCAGTGCAGCTCTGTGGGGACGAGCATCCTCGTCCACTAGAAGAAATCCATTTCCTATGGTATCAGCGTAGGCTACAACAATACGTCGATCGTCTCTGTATCTGTGACCCGTCAGAGCGCTATTCTTAACGACATAAAGGTACGTACGTCCGTCAAACCATTCGTCCACAACCACGACAGGGTAATGTTTTAGCATATTATCAGAATTGTTCCGGATTCCACATTTTCTCCAGCTAAGAGACACATCTTTGAACAGGACCCTGCGGCATTCGTTAAGACTCCAATCTTGATCTTCGTCGCCCCCAGTTTCTACAGGCTAAACGGTACGTGATTTTAATGGGACACACACAAACACGGGTTTGGTGCGTAGAGGCCACTTCCCGAATGCAGTTTCGAACTGTTTGTGTTGATATGGCGCGTCCTGATGCTGCCTGACGGGCTGTTAACCGTACTTGACGCTCACCTCTTACAGATATTATCCGTAAAAGTCCTTGGTATTGCCTTCTTTTAAAGGTTCCCTTTGTCTGAAATCGCTTCCAGGTCCTGGAAATCACACTTTGGGGTACTCCAACAGCTCAGTCACTTCTCTCTGTGTCTGTCCCGCTTCCAACGTTCCTATTGATCTCCATGCCATAGCTTCGGGTAAGTCACGTTGCTGTAGGATTGCAGCAGTTTGTGTGTGTGTGTGGGGGGGGGGGGGGGAGGGGGGGGGGTAATGGGGCTGAAGCTGTCCCCCGGCACCACCCATAGGTTTTTTAATTTTATTATTTTTATTGTTTTCATTTTTTATTTTTAAATAGGTCGGGACCGGAAATTTTATATGGTACACATGTAAAAAAATCACAACGTAACTATAATTTCCCAAGCACAAGTGTATGTGACATTGGGTTGCCAATGTGATGCCGCCACTAAGAACGTGTACTGCCGCTATTGTGAGCGGTTTTAATGTCGCCGCGACCAGCTTTGATGTTGCCGCTATTGTTACTGCTACGACGAAGTTTCGAGCCCATTGTTCATATGCGAGGACCCGCTGATTAGCAGGTCAGCAGCGCCACTGGGTGGGATGTTATGAACAAAAATAGTGTTATTTTCGTTCAACTTCTACACATAGAGTCTCATGTTAATCACACTGTGAACACCTTTCTCTTTGGCTAGTAACATAGAAGCTGCTTAATTATTTTACGAGCTGGTTATATACATTCCATTTCCACCACGTTGCTCCTCTTCCACTTTCAAATTAATGCGAGCCTACTCATTTTATTTGTTGTGAAATTGTTTTCGTAGTATAATTGGTAAAATTATATAAAGTATAAAAATACGTCATAGATTAATAAATTCAATACGCTATTGTTTTTAATGAGCCCCCTCATAACCAAATCCTGACCGCTCTACTGCATTGCAGTACCTGCTCACTACATTATCTTAAACCAACTGCCTGTGTAATGCATTTGGTAGGGTAAACACAAATCAACAACAAACACCTATTCAGCACTTTCTGTTATTACCACAATCGTGGTTGTCATGATGTTGCTTTCTCCACTCCGTAGAACCAACAGAAAGCCGATGACGATACTTCAGAACCTTGATATCAAAACTGATACATTTCTTTTGACCAGTGTCTATGGAAACAGACTCATATTGAGGAGCGTATCTTATGCTGTGTGCAGGGGTTAAGTTGGAGTTCGCCACTCGAACACGTTTTCTTGAAATTGTATTGATGAATTGGTAAGGCCTAACACGTGTCAGGTATCGTGAAGAAGTCTTGGGACCTCATGTGCGGTGATGCGAGATGCTGGGGGTACAGTTTCGTACTCATGAACGATTATAACTCGACCACGTGAAGCGCTGTTAGCTGGCGCTTTCTTGGGGAAAGGAAGATATTGCAGGTATAGTATGGTTTTGCGCGCTATCCCGATTTCAGTTCTGTACGGCACGTCTGGAATTCACTACGGAGACGAGTTACATCACATTAACATCTACTAGCCACTCTCCAAGACCTACCAGTAGATCAGAAAGAAAAACGAGAGTTATTTCCTCAACATGGAAGTGATGATATTATTCACTTTGTGCCCCGTCGTCACCACGCTGACCACAATAATCAGTTATCGGAATGATTGTAAAAACTCTTTTAGTTTAACAAACAAAGAAAACATTGTCTATCGTTAGCATTTTGGAGTTGCTTCGGTTCTGTATTCTTTACACTATTTCAGCTTATCACCAGTTTATGTTTTGCTGCAAAATAAACGCAACCTTGCTAAATTCCCGTTTGGTTAACTTTAATTTTGGACACCATTGAATATTCATAAATTATGCATGGAGATTAAAAAAAAAAAAAAAACGGTTTAAAACGTTTGAATCCAAGTAAGATACGTAAGACTGGTACTTTTCATCCTAGTTGTCAGGCAACCAGCAATACAACACAGCCGTATGAATTGCATTGGCATCATGAGTACCATTACGGGAATGAACAGGCTGAATCCCGAAACACCTAGAAGAAAACTTGGATAATAGCAAAGAAGTCTGCATAAAGCCAGAGAGTGCGGATGCTTCTCCGTTGCTGTGTTAAATAAATTCTCTTAGACAGGAGGACAAAATATGGAGTTTGTGACACTTGCTGGGAGTGACACTTGCGCGGAAAGGGAATTTGATGACACTTGCGGGGAGACCCGGACGCTGCAGGTAGTGAAAAGGGTGTTCCAGAAGTAGGGATACACCACCCCTACTCCACGCCCTCCAGCCGCTACCTGTGCCGTATTCAGGGAAAGGCCCACCGAGAGAGGTGGAGCTGTAGTAACGGCCCGGAGATATCACAGCCTCATTCAACAGGGAGATAACACGTCATACAAATATCACTCGATTGACAATACAGCACCATGTGAAGAGGAATGTGATGAAATCGGAATTGAGCGCAATCGTTGCTAACTACAATTTCGGATTTACTGCATTTTGAGTCAGAATTCGCATCTATATTCGCATTTATCACAAATGCGAATTTTTCCTGTCCTCTAAAAATAAACAGCTGATCAAGGCACTAAAAGCAAGGCCAGATCTTTGGGTGTATTACTACAAGTAACTAAAACACAATTTGATCGTGGAATTATATACAATCTCATTATAAAGGTTTTTTGTAGGTGGTTTTGAGCAGCTTTTAAATATGTTAGGAATAGCATTATGAAATATAGACAGCTACACCTTATGTTTATTATGAGATACCGATTTCGGCTAATTTCAGGTCATCTTCAAGTCTCAAACAACAGGTGTTACTTATGCATTTTTCCAGTGGCACTCATAACCTTCAACTGTTTACACACGAGGTCTAACGTTGTTAGTCGCGTTAGCGATGAAAACTGAACCCAGAATCTTTGCGTCTAAATAATACATATATCGGTGTGATGTCTTATTTCGAAAGAACAAACATCACACCAGTACATATATAGCTCTCGGTAAAGTGGAACGGTACGATGTCGTTACGTAGCACAGCACGGCGACTGGAAACGCAGGAGAAGTGCAAACAACGTTCTCTCCTCAGAGCTATGATTCTAATTAGGTTCGACGTAGACTTCTACAACATACAGTCTACACGGCGAAGATTACACCAAAAAATTTAACGTTTCGTCTACTTTGGCGATAGAAACCAAATTTTAAAATCGTGTCTACTATGTAAAGATTTAGCAACACAAAACGCTTCAAGTCCATAACTTCACTGGTTTTCGAGTTCTCAATTTTTAATACGTTTTTAATGTTATTACATAAAAAACAAATTTGGGACTCACACTACAATTTTCATATCGCAGATTTTGTAGGTACATTCACAAGACATAATTCAACGGTTCTGTGCATTCATTTCATGAGAAATACCAATCATTTGTTTTCAGTGTTTATTTCAAATTTCTACATTTAAGTTTCTTTAATTATTAGTACTTAAATGTGGTGATGAAATAAATAAATTACGTGTATAAGTGTAGTCTTATGCGGCCAACTACTTAGGTCATCGGTCGCTAGACTTACACTACTTAATCTTACTTAAAATAACGTAGGCAAAGTACAAACAAACATACCCATGTCCGAGGAAGGACTCGAACATCCGACCGGACCGGCCGCGCAATTTGTGACACAAATTAAATGTTTGATAATATTAATGCATAGAAGTATGAAATCACGTCAAGACTACTTCCTGCAAAAATTTCGACAAAAAAAGTTGACACTGAGTTTAGGAAAACAAAATTCTGGTATATTGGATTTTAACATTTTACCAAAAAATGAATGTTACTACAAGAGATACAGCCATTGAAATTTACGGGCAAGTAACGTTTTCCCTTCCTGAGTAAATGAGCTGCTTTTTGTAGTTTCAACACCTTTTTCTTGAGTGTTCTGAATATAAATCTTCACACAGACTTCTTGAGGAGGAGAGTGATACGGATATCTGATTGTAAGCCACTGCCTATTACCTTGGATCTTTTTGACTGTACTGAACAGGAGTTCCGCGTATTCCGTAATTTATATTTATACAGTTAACAGGCAATATAGATTATAACCAACTATTGGCTGTCAATTCGCTTCATTTTTCCTGGAAGTCTTGCAACTTGTTTCTCCCTGTTGGTTTATGCCAAGTTCGGAGTAAAAATGGTTCTATATGACGGTGATGGAAAATAGAATTTATCTTTAGCATTTTTCGGTGTGTGACATTCCCTTACACATTCCGTATTTCATACATTTCTTTGATGTATTTCTAATTCGAATACAGCCAAATCGTTTTGGGGTCTACGAATAAACGCTTAAAGTATGTAAAATACTCATTGACTTATTATTAACTTTTTTAATTCAAGGTTTAAGGTTGCGTCTCCTATTAAAAAGCATAGTAGCTATTTTTAAAGAGATGGAAGTTGCGTGATAGTGGGGTTAACTACACAGCGGTCAATTACATCAACGTATCTGTGCAGGATGCCTAATATATTTATTGCTTGCGCAGGTGTCTTGATATGCTAAGTGTTCTGAATAATATGCTTTTAGGAGGTATGACTGTGGAAAGTCATCGTCTTGTAGTAGCAAAGAATGTCTTAATAACTCTCCAAACATTATCACTATTAAAATACCTTTTTGTTTTCAGGAGGAACACACAACGAATTCATATGTAGTTACTATATTGCTCTTCAGCTTTGAAAGGGTTGTGCAATTTCACTGAGTTTCGTGTTATGTTGACAACATGTGTGGAAACTTAACAACAGCAGTGCTAGACTTCTTGGTGTGCCTGTACCCAGGAAAAGCCATTAGCCGCCCCAAGGGTCCCGGGTTCCGCGCAAGTGTCACTCCGCGCAAGTGTCACTCCCCGCAAGTGTTCCAACCCCAAAATATGGACTCTAGATTTCACCGCAGTATGCAGTTACGTCTTTGGATATGGCAGTGGCGAAATTACGGCAAACTTGATATCATTTCGGGCGGCAGAAGAATTTTCCAACTGACTGGTATATGGTTGGCAGCAAAACATATATCATCATCTGTACGGTGGAAAGGCTTATGTACAAAACAACCCCCGTATTCACTTGGCCCCAGAGTTTTGAATGTACCACCTTCCCCAACATGAAGTGAGCGTAACTGATACCCTCACGGACGATTCCTGACACCATTATTAAAGAGGCTAACTCCAGATACAACCTAAAAACTAATGTACAAGTATATACAGTGGAACGTCAAGTAGGCTACTTGGGTGACACACATGACATCGAAAGAATGCGGTCATCATGTGCGTAGGAATCTGTTTAATATTATGATAGGACATAGAGAGAAAGAAAGAAAGAAAGAGAGAGAGAGAGAGAGAGAGAGAGAGAGAGAGAGAGAGAGAGAGAGAGAGCGAAAATGAGTGAGAGAGAGTTTCTTCTAGGCAGTTGCCTTTTTTCAGTGAAATTCCTTTTTGCTTACATTTTGCTACATTGTACAGTGGCCTATACGAAGTAAAAATGTTCAAATGTTTGTATAGCTGATGGGACTTGACTACGGGGCCATCAGTCCCTAAACTTACAAACTACCTATGAACTACTTAATACTAAGGACGTCACAAATATCCATGCCCGAGGGGGGATTCGAATCCCCGACCGTAGTGGCCGTGCAGACCGTGACTGGAGCGCCTCAGTCCCCTCGGCCACAGCGGCCGGCTATACGAAGTAGACGATTGGCAATGTTTACTTTTGATGTGTTTTCTGTTCTCGTAATATATCGAGAAACAATATAAAATCTTTCTATATTTTAAGCTATGAAATAAATCTAAGAAATGAAATACCCAATGTAATAATTCTGAGGTATAGCTTTTTCATTTTGCATACCGAAATTGCAATGTAACCAATTGTACCAATACTAACTGTGTTAACTGTTTACTTTCAAGGTTGTCATATTCTAGCAGCCGGATCCCGCCAACTAGTTGCGTATATAAGGGAACAGAGGCCAGGGGGCCTGATCTCCTCCCCCTAGAAATAATGAATGTAGAGAAAAAAGTAAATACGGTATCTAAATTATTTTAATGAATGATGCGTGAAGGTATTGCCGTGATATTCATACTTCACTGACCTGTTGAGAGGAGTGGGGAGTGATGTGAAGTTCGTGACAGTTTTTTTAATTTTATATTTTTATGATTAAATGTCAATAATCAACAAACGCGATCTCAGTAAAGTAAAAGTGGCTTCACGTAACTTTTACTAAGAATATTAGCAGCAAAAATGCTCAAAAATATAATGGGGTGTTTACTTAAAATTACTTATCCTTACATTAATCTTCTCTCCCAACTCCTTCCCCAAATATACCCTACTGGCCAGTAAAATTGCCACACCAAGGAGAAATGCAGATGATAAACTGGTATTTATTGGACAAATATATTATACTAGAACTGACATCTTATTACATTTTCACGCAATTACGGTGCATAGATCCTGAGCAATCAGTACCGAGAACAACCGCCTCAGGCCGTAATAAAGGCCTTGATACAACTGGGCATTGAGTAGATGCCCATGCAGCTTCAACACTATACCGCAGTTCATCAAGAGTAATGACTGGCGTATTGTGACGAGTTAATTGCTCGGCTACCATTGACCACATGTTTTCAGTTGGTGATAGATCTGGAGTATGTGCTGGCCAGGGCAGCAGTCGCACATTTTCCGCATCCAGAAAGGTCCTTACAGGACCTGCAACATGCGGTCGTGCATTATCCTCTTGAAATGTAGGGTTCTTTCAGGGATCGAATGAAGGGTAGAGCCGCGGGTCGTAACACATCTGAAATGTAACAGCCACTGATCAAAGTGCCTTCGATGCGCACAAGAGGTCATCGAGACCTGTAACCAATGGCATCCCATACCATCACGCCGGGGGATACGCCAGTATAGCGATGAATAAACGCTTCCAATGCGCGTTCACCGCGTTGTCTGCCAAACAGGGATGCGACCATCATGATTCTGTAAACAGAACTTGGATTCATACGAAAACATGACTTTTTGCCATTCGTGCACCCAGGTACGTCGATGCGTACTCCATCGCAGGCGCTCCTGTGTGTGATGCAGCGTCAAGGATAACCGCAGCCATAGTCTACGAGCTGATAGTCCATGCTGCTGCAAACGTCGTCGAACTGTTCGTGGTTGTTGTCTTGTAAACGTCACCATCTCTTGACTGAGGGATCGAGACATGACTGCACGATCCGTTACTGCCATGCGGATAAGATGCCTGTCCTCTCGACTGCTCGTGATACGAGGCCGTTGGGATTCAGCACGGCGTTCCCTATTGCCCTCCTGAACCCACCGATTACATATGCTGCTAACAGTCACTTGGATCGCGACCAACGCGAGAAGTAATGTCGCGATACGATAAACCGCAATCGCGATAGGCTACAATCCAACCTTTATCAAAGTCGGAAACGTAATGGTACACATTTCTCCTCCTTAAACAAGGCATCACAACAATGTTTCACCAGGCAACACCGGTCAACTACTGTGTGTGTATGAGAAATCCGTTTGAAACTTTCCTCATGTGAGCACGTTGTAGGTGTCGCCACCGGCGCCGACCTTGTGTGAATGCTCTGTAAAGTTTATCACTTGCATATCACAGCATGTTTTTCTTTTTGGTTAAATTTCGCGTCTGTAGCACGTCATCTTCGTGGTGTAGCAATTTTAATGGCCATGTGTTTATATGGTATATTTGCCACTGCCGTCTACTTCTGTCATGATATCTCGGCCCAGAGACGTCGGTAAGTTTCCTGGTGAGTAGGCAACTGCTAAAGACCACTGGCGCAGTCAGTCAAAGATCATATCACGCCTAGCCCTGCAGACCAGCCACCACGCCGAAGGTGGGCACTACTTACTTATTTTTGTTTTATATGACTAACATTCCGGAGTTCTGTTTTATGTTATTATTAGTAATGCTTCAAGCTGTTTAAAGTTATACTGTAATATTTTATTCATAAATTACTTGATGAGTCGCATAGTAGATCACTGTTACTGTAAAAGCTTTCTTTTCAATCATTTTAAATTTCAGACATCTGCAAATTATTTTATACTTACACAGTTTATACAGTTGTCCGTTGCACACTTTAAGCAGATCCTTTCTCGCGATTTTTTATCTAGTATAATTAATAAGATTAATATGTTAAGGACGACAGTAACAACACCTAGCGGTTGTATGACGATATAACTAGTTAACAGCTACTGAACCACAGTTTGTTTTGGACAGTCGCGTAGTAGTCATGTTGTCACTAGTTCTGTGGCCGATTTCGATGTTTATTTTAAACTTATATCACGACTCACCCATGAAGATACTTTTCTGTTGTGACGATGCCATTATGGCTACATTACATTACGACATATAACAACAGGCATGCTGTATAATATTCTTAAAGGCGTTTAACTCACTGATGACCGTAAAGCATAATTTATGTTTTATAAGGTAGTCTATTACTAAATGTATCCTTCTGTTTCTGATTTTCTAAGGACTTGAAGCTGGTCTTTACTGACTGAACCCGGTCGTCAACACAACGAGAAATTTGTGATCATTGACGGAAATAAAGATAATAAAATGTACTGTTTTAAATATTGTCGGAACCCTATTATCACAGATAAGGAATTGGTTATCCTGCCGTCATGTTAGACTATAACGCCGTGACCTTGACCTAACACCAGAGAAGCAGAGTGGTGAATGAACACTCGTCTGTCAATTACTGCTTGACATCGCGACGGCATTTATTTGTAGTGTCCTTTGTCACGGTTTGGGGGGTCAAGGGCAGCGCGAATATTGTGCAACGCGGGTGAGCCAGCCGCCACGTGGCACAGGGAAGTGGAGACCCGGAAGGCCGCACTTGGGGGCTATAAATAGCCGGCAGGGTCGCAGGGCGCAGGGTTAACGGCCGGCACGTCTGGAGCACGTGGCGGCCTAGCCGGCAGGGGCACATCGATCCCGCGGCACGCCACAATACGCCTGGCGAGACGGCCTACTGCCTACTGCCTCCTAGGCCGAGGCTTGAAACCGCCGCTGGATGGCCATGGGAGTCCGAGGAAGCGTGTCCGGTGCCACGAATGCTCCCTTCCACTGGCGCCAAGCTTCTCGGAAAGGCTGCGAGGGGGTGTCCCAACACTTGACACACTGGGCTAGGGTAGCGAGACAGCCCTGTTTTCCGGGATAGTCCCAGGTTTCCGACCAAGAAAATGAGCGTGTCGAAAATTGCTGTTTGTGATGTCCTACTGAGGCCATACCGTCTGTTATTGTTGTTGTGGTGGTCTTCAGTCCACAGACTGGTTTGATGCAGCTCTCCACGCTACCCTGTCCTGTGCAAGGCTCTTCAAATGAGAATACGTACGGCAACCTACATCCTTTTGAATCTGCTTACTATATTCGTCCCTCGGTCTCCCTCTACGATTTTTATCCCACACGCTTCCTTCTGATGCTGAGTTGACATTTCCTTGATGTCTCAGAATGTGTCCAACCACTATCTATCCCTTCCCTTAGTCAGGATATGCCAGAAACTCCTTTTCTCCCCGATTCGGTTAAGCACCTCCTCATTAGTTACGTGATATATCCATCTAGCTTTCATCATTTGTCTGTAGCACCACATTTCAATATCTTCTATCATCTTTTCATGTGAACTCGTTATCGTCCACGTTTCACTCCCATACAATGCTAGACCCCAGACAAATGCTTTCAGAATGGACTCCCTAACATTTAAATTAATATTGGATGTTAACACGTTTCGCTTCTTTAGAAACGTTTTTCTCCCCATAGCCATTCTGCATTTTATATCTTCTTTACTTCGGCCATCAGAAGTTATCTTCCTACCCAAATAATAAAATTCATCTACTACTTTTATTGTTTCATTACCTAATCTAATTCCTTCAGCATCGCCTGATTTTTTGACATTGCATTCCATTACCTTCGTTTTATTCTTGTTAATGTTCATCTTATATCTTTCAATACATTCTCCATTCCATTCAAATGCTCTTCCAGATCTTATGCGGTCTCTGACAATTATTATGTCATCAGCAAACCGCAATGTTTTTATTTCTTCTCCCTGCACTTTAATGCCCTCTCCATATTTCTCCTTCCATTCCTTCACTGCCTGCTCAATGTACAGATTGAACAACATTGGGGAAGTCTACACCCCTGTCTTACTCCCTTCCCAACCTCTGCGTCCCTTTCTTGCCCTAATAACCGCTGTCTGGTTTTTGTATAGGTTGAATATAACTCTTCGCTCCCTATATTTTACCCCTGCTACCTTCGGAATTTCGAAGAGTGTATTCCAGTTGACATAGTCAAATCTTTCTCCAAATCGACAAACGCTAAAAACGTAGGTTTCTCTTTCCTTAGCCTATCTTCTAAGATAAGTCGTAATGTCAGTATTGCCTCCCGTGTTCCTACATTTCTCCTAAATCCAAACTGATCTTCCCCGAGGTCGGATTCCACAAGTTTTTCCATTTGTCTGCAAATAATTCGTGTTAGTATTTTGCAACCATGACTTATTAAACTGATAGTTCTGTAATTTTCACACTTGTCTGCACTTGCTTTCTTAGGAATTGGAAATACAATATTCTTCTTGAAGTCGGAGGGTATTTCCCCTGTCTCATACATCTTGCATACTAGGCGATACAATTTTTTCACGACTGGCTCTCCTAACGACATCAGCAGTTCAGACGGAATATTATCTAATCCAGGGGCCTTGTTTCGACTCAAGTCCTTCAGCGCTCTGTCAAATTCTTTTCGCAGTATCGTATCTCCTATCTCAACTACCTACACTTTGTCGTCCATTTCTAGAATACTGACTTAAAGTTTATTTCCTTTGTATAGGCCCTCTATATATTACTTCCACAGTTCAGCTTTCCCCTCTTTGCTTACTACTGGTTTTCCGTCTGAGTTCTTGATATTCATACAGCTGCCCACTCCTGCTTAGCCAGTCTGCACTTCCTGTCAATCTCATTTTTCAGACGTTTGTACGCCCTTTTTTCCTGTTTCACTCGCTGAATTTTTACATTTTCTTATCTCATCAATTAAATTCAGTATTTCCTGTGTTATCCAGGGATTTCTATTAGGGCTTGTCCTTCTGCCTATATGGTCCTCTGCAGCCTTCGCTACCCTATCTCTCAGAGCTACCCATTCTTCTTCTATTGTATTAGTTTCCCCCGTTTCAACCAATCCTTGCCTAATGCTCCCTCTGAATCTCTCAGCCACCTCAATTTCCTTCAATTTGTCCAGGTTCCATATCCTAATTTTTATATCAAATGTTCAAATGTTTGTAAATCTTTCGGACCAAACTGCGTGGTCATCAGTCCGTAGCTTACAAACTACTTAAACCTAGATAAACTAACCTGAGGACAACACACACACCCATGCCCCAGGGAGGACTCGAACCTCCAAGGGGAGCAACCGCGTGCTCCGCAGCGAGACGCTTTAGACCGCTCGGCTATTCCACCGCGACAATTTTTCTATCATTCTGCCGTCTCTTATGTTTTAATCTGCAATTCATAACAAATAAGTTATGGTCAGAGTCTATATCTGCCACTGGATATGTCTTTCAGTTTAGAACCAGGTTTCTAAATCTATTCCTTACCATTATAAAGTCAATTTGGTGCCTTCCAGTGTCTCCTGGTCTCTTCCACGTATACAGGCTTCTTTCATGATGATTAAACCAAGTGATATTTTAAATTCTTCATAAGTTTTGTCATTATCTTATAATCCCTTGTAGGGGGCACAGTGGTACAGGTAAAATCAGCTCAGTGATTTAGCGCTTTGAGTTCCAATCTCACTGTTCAATCTTTTTAATGTTCAACTCTTAACTTTTCAATATAGCTTAAATATAGTTTTTAAATATAACTAAACAATTCACTTTATGAACGCAGTATTAATATAGTCAGATTCATTAGAATAATTTCAATTAATAAAGCAATTAATTCCCTCATTTGTGTCTTTCATTCTCTCATGTTTCCTCTTTTCCCTTTCTTTCACCTGTTCTCATAGCATTCAATAAATTCCAATTACATTACTTTTTTTCCATTTTCATGACTTTGCAAACACAAATGGTCGAATTTCGGCAACAGACAATACTAGTATGTATAATTTTGGTAAAGCGCTTTTTTACGAAAAATTACAACTATCTTGACGAACTTCAGAAGAAAAAAGCCAATAACTGCTCGTTTAAAGATATAAGATATGATTTTTGTTGGATTGTTACATCTGTCAGGGTCCATCAAGGGACTTTATTGCTCGGTAAAGCCGCTTTCCAATATTAATTCTTGTCTTGGGATTCAGTTCAGTTAGACATTGGTTAAGTATCTTACAAGTAAACGCATGGAAGTGCCATTCTCCGAATTTTCTGAAATTTCAATATGTTATGACCCATGAAAAAGTAATGGACGCGTATTTTTTTAGAGTATATTTTAGAGTATATTTAAGAGGTCCCTCCGAACTGAGAGCTAAACTAGAAAAATTGCGATACCTTAGAGAGTAATGAAGCTTTTCAATCATTTTTGTTATGAAAGTATCTTCTGATAAAACACGAAAACTGTTCTGGGTATATTGAAGGGGTTGTGAAAATTAGGGAACCAGCTACCGCGTAAGAGACCAATTTCCTTCTTCAAAAATTAGTTTTTATTTAATCGAAGTAGAATCCGTTATAACTTCAAAAGGATGGCTATTCTGGCGAAACCTAGCAAAGAATGACCCACCCGCCTGCCCATCATAATAGCTTTAACAATCTCCGCATTGTAGTCTGCGTACTAGCGTTTTTTCGTATTTATCCTCGTTTGTCTCAACTCTGTGCCGCAATGGCGGTTGCATATGTATGTAAACACTAATGGAGACTGTGTTGCTCACTGTAGGACCCGCAATTCGGAATATGCCGTAGTAAGACATTTTAATAAATGAGAATTATCCAAATTGCTACAGATCTTTTTTTGTTTCACGCGATTCTGAAGTGATGCCTGCAAAGAACCTATGTCAGTTATTTTGTTTTGTATACAGGTTTCTATGAGTTTTAACAGTCTTTGAGGCTACAATACTTACATTATGTCAATAGATTTTTTCTTATAGCATCTGTTAGTTACGGAAACGTTTATTTCATTTGATGTGTCTCTCGTCACTCGGATGCTGTGTGTGAATAATTTATTGATTTTGTTACATATGGATCTAAAATAGTGCCCCTTTGGCACATGCGTTATCTAAATGTAAAATTTCGATAAAATTTTATAAATAAAGCTTTTACTTAAATTCTGTGTGGACATTGAGAATTTCGTCAGGGGTTGTTTGTTTATATGAATAAATATTTCCAGTTCGCCCATAAAATTTATTAATACACCTCTAGGGATAATGTGTAAAATATCGAAAAGATACTACAAATTTTGCAGATGTGAAAATATTGACAAGGCACTACAAATTTTACACATTATCCCTAAAGGTACATACGAAAACGGAAACATCAAACAAAATAAACGTTTTTGTAACTAACAGATGCTATATCAAATATCTGTCAACATAATGTAAGTATTGTTGCCTCAGAGACATCCATTTAAAACTCATATAAACGTGTATACAAAAACAAAATAATTAACTTAGGTTCTTTGCAGGCATGACTTGAGAATGGCGTAAGCCGAAACTGTCGTCCTGAAACAATAAAATATTTGCAGCAGTTTGGGTGATTCTTAATTATTGTAGACTGTGTTTACACATAAGGTTTTCATTTTTGGCTGACACTATCGATGCTAGTACGTATATTGTTTCTCTTCTTAGTGTTTTATATATATACTAGATGAAAACCCGGCGATGCCTGGGTATTTTTTATTTATTCGAGCCTTGAGTTAGTACTTTTCCTATCCACTGTCTCTTTCTCTGTCGATCTCCTTTTTTCTAAAAACATGTTACATATATCAGAGGATATATAAGAAATAAAAAAAATCACACATAAAAATGCACTTGTTTCGAAGGATCCAATCACGAAATTCAACAATAATGATTGTAGTAATATCACAGATCGATCACTTGATGTAATGCGCGAAGCGTCAGATCGATTTTTTTTAAAGAGATGTATTAAAAGGAATATATTTTTTACTGCTTCATTTATTTATTCGTATGCTCATCCTTACAGAGAAAGAGCTGATGACATTGTAGTATGCATAGACCAAAGATATGGTCTGTGGCATCACGTTTCGCTGTATGTAACCTCCTAGCTATAGAGTCGCAAATGTCATCGCTGGTCGTCAGCCCGAACTTTTTTTATAATTCGACGACGTTCAACCACCATATCTTCCACCCCCTTATAGTTTTCGGCATGGATCTGCTATGGCGTACAACGGGAGACTTTGGACAACAATTACACACAGACCATTCGATTGCGTTCTGTAGTTTTAGCTGCAGAGCGAAATATTAACACACACACAAGCGCGTAGAATTATGTATACACCGAAAACTTGCCATCCCAGTATACTCCACCCTTTTATCATTATCAACTCTCAAAGAACAATGCAACCAATAAAACCATTTTCAAAGAGTAATTATTGTTCCGCATTTCGCGTTATATTCTTCAAATTACTAAATATCTATCAGATCACTATAAAACCGTCCCTAAAACCTTCCTCAGGTATAAATTACTAACCGTACAAATACTTAAGTCTCTGCGTCTTGCCGTTCGAACGTGATAAGCGTACACCGAACAGACATTCATATTAATATATATATATATAGACAAATAGCTATCCGATCGCCATAAAACCGTGCCTAAAGGCTGCCCCGGATAGACATTAGTAACTGTACAAAGTTTTAGCTCTTTATGTCGTGTGGTTCAGACGTGATAAACGTGCACCGAACAGACATTCACACACACACACACACACACACACACACACATATATATATATATATATATATATATATATATATGGTGCGCCTCGGTTGCAAAGTGGTAGAGTGCCAGACTACAAATCCAAAGGTTGCGGGTTCGATCCCCTCCAGGTCCTAGGATTTTTATCTGTCACTTTCCACTTCTTCCACCTCTGGCAGTATTGCTCACGTGAAAAAATGCCGAGTACCACCGTGGTTCGGAACCCACGTTAAACTGTAGGTCCCCCTATAACTGGCTGGGTAAGTCAGTTCGAAGGTCGGAGGAAGGCGACGGCATACCACCTCCAAATAGGACCATGCCTAGTAAAGCACTGTGGTGTTCAAACCAATCTTCGGATTGTTGACTGCTTTACCTTATAGTTCTGACGATGGCGGAAAGTACCGCTCGAACCGGTTAAAACGAGTGGACTTTTGAATGAGCAATCTTGGAAATAATATAGCATGTTTACGTAAATTGTCAAAGCATTGCAGTGAAAATAAACTCCATCTTTACTTTTTTCCCCCGCAGTCCTCTTTATGACGAGCCATTCGACGAGTGGAATTTCTTCGCCATGCTGTAATGGTCAAGATAAACGGAAAGTGTGTCACACGCACACACACGCACACACACACACACACACTCCGCGACGCACAGTGAGGGGACCCTGGAGAGACGCGCGTAGAACGGCGATAAAGAAAACCAATTCTGGCGCTCGCGGGTCGAGGGCTTTTCACGTTCCACTGATCTCAAAGGGGTGGTTTATAGACAGCCCGGGCTCCATTAAAGCGAACGCCGCGGCGCGGGGCAGAGGGTAGGTGCCCTAAAAATAGGAACTGGCCGTCCCACCCCCGAGAATACGCTGTGGCGCTATATCCGTCTTGAAAGACGTCGCATTCTTCCCGCTATTGAAGCACAGTGTCAGGGACAGGGGATCATAATATGGCGTTTGACGAAGACCCGCGTGTCCCGGATGACAAAGATCCGTCAGAGAGTAGCAATTGGGGAGCAGTACAGCTGAAACCGCCAGTTGCAGACGATTCGCACAATAGTACATCGTAGTGAAACGTTGGTTGTACCTGTCACCTACATCTTACGTTACAATATGGAAGCCTTTAGGAGCTATTTTGACCCAGGTAACGCTGACGTACTTCCAGAAGGACGGGAACGGCAGCTTACTTTTTTCATTCTTCTATTTAAGAAATCGTGCACAGTATCATATTTCATTCTTTTTTTACTAGCCTGCTCCCAATGAAGATCAATTCTTTAGCTTGTATTATCGATTGCAAAGTGGTTGGATAGGGCTGTGAAGTTGTGGTTCATACAGAAGATATTGAAGATCTCCTACCTGTTGTGTTTGTATTTCTTGAACATTCTTTAATTTTTGAGACTTTTACAAATGTATATTTCATCTTAAATTCTATTTTAGTAATAATGATTTATCAGATTACCCTTTAAATATATGACTTGTTTACTTAAAAATATATATTTTCTTGTTCTATAAGTTGTACAAACAAAGGTAAAAAAATGGACATACGAAAGATACAGAAATATGTTATATAACTTTCGAAGTTGGATAGTTTAAAAGTATTTTTGTGTTTATTAAGGTTCTCCATACCTGTATTAGTTGGTCTGATATTTTTCTCCATCCAAAACTGGCTCTTTATGTGGAAAACAAAAACTCAAATTCTGCAAAATTATTACTCCGCCGCTTTCTCCAAACGCAAGCAAACAGAAGTGCACACTACAGCCAACCTCGACACAACAAACATCGCAGACACTTTCTTCAAACTCTGTTGCTTCTGTTAAACACGTATTAGTTCACAAAATTCCCACTAGACATGGATAAAACAATGTCACAATCGATGTTGCAGATATGCAACACCATGCATTTAAGGGTTAAAATTCTAAAACATTCATTTTGACGTCCTTTGAGAAAGAAGGGCAGTATTGCAAAAATAATGGCGTGACTATGAAAAAGTACTTTTGTAACGATCTAGTGCAGTCATATAAAGGTAAAGAATAGCGCCTGAAAAAAAATTAAACAAAAATTAACTGCACGATGATTGAAAACATCATCTCCCAGGTGACGACGGTTTTCAGCGATGCACATTTTACGCAGCTCTCGGAAGTTGGTTTCCGCACTCCATTAATTGATCTCTCATTGTAAACGAAATCAACACGAAACATTTCTGTTAGTTCTTCAACTGTACGTGGTTTATGCTCGTTTACACATGATTTGAGGTACAACACGAAAATGTAGTCACGCATGGTCAGATCTATGGAACAAGGATACCAACTAATATCAACATACTGGGAAATCAGGCAACAGCGAAAAACTCCGAATAGATTCCATTGGAGTTCTTGCTTTGTGAGCTGTTTCCCCGTCCTCCTGAAGCCAAAGTCTTTTTATAGTTACAAGTTTTCTTCTCAGTTTCGGCAGGAAAAATTCAGTGATCATCTATCTATATCGTCCCGAGATTACCGTAACAGTGTTCCCATTACCGTCTTCCATAAGGAATAACAACTTCTGTACCGCTTACAGCATACCGAGCAGTCATTTTGGCATTATGCAGTGGTGTCTCCCAGGCATTAATTTTGAATATTAACTGCCCAATAGCGACAGTTCTGTTGGTTTTCCATGCCGTTCATCACTCATAAACAAAGTAATGTTGTCATTTTCACAAATGATGCGCCCATTTCTCGAGCAAAATTTAGCTTCTGTACATGATCTTTAGCGTTGCTCCATGGCCAATTTTCTTTTAGGGGTGTAATCTTAGATAACTACGCCTTACTGAACGACTGCTATGGCGCAGTTCAACAGAATGTCTCCCAGCACATCGGCCTGGATTACGGAGTATGGCTTTCCGAACTCTTTCAATATTTTGTGGAGTATGTATTGAGCGAGGAGCCCCTGGTAGTTTCAGATTCATCATTGTTCCTCGTAACGAAATGATTCAGACCAACGAAAAATGATATTGCGAGTGGGTACACAACCACGTCTCGAAATACTGAAGTAAGGAAACTCGTGATGAACGCCAACGATACACTTATTATTACGCATAAAACTATCGTAAGTAAACAAACTACGTTGCACAGTCCACGGCTGCATGATCTCGAATATACAAAATGACAGGAGCTACCAAGCGCATGTCCACATCAGCCCCCCCCCACTCCTACCACATTAGCCTGAATACTACTTGTTCATAAAACTTCGTCCTTCTAGCCTCAGTCTTTATAACCAGTCTTTGAGCTTCGTCGGATTATCATGATACTGATACGGTAACATGGAAATTGAATATCAACTAGAGAAACTCCGGCGTCGCCCAGATATTTATTTATTCTACAGTCTCTAAGACAATCTTCCCTCTCCTCATCTCTCTCCATTCATCTCTTGCTCTCCCAGCTTCATTCATCTTCAGCTTTATTCATCTTCATCCTCCTTTGTCTCTTCTCTCGGCCCACTTCGACCACTCGCCCTCCTCCTCCTCCTCCCCCCCCCCTTCGCCAATTTCCTTGTTTCATCTTCTGCTACCATCTATGAAAACCGATGTAAACTTTCGTGGTAATGAGTAAACCACAGTCACAGTTTTTGCAAATTACCTTTCGCCACGCACCATAGAAAAATGTATGTAGACTGAAAATGCAAAAATTCATCAGGATCGGAGCAAAACTATGGATTTGATCAAAATCCGTAAGTACAGTTCCCTCCGCCATCCACCAAGCGTAATTTTATGTATATACTGACCTCTCTGTGGTTTTGTAGGGCAACACTCCAAAATTTCATCAAATTTGAAAAAAGAAAAAAAAAAAAAAAAGAAAAACGTAGATTTGTATCCAATAGTAACACAAGGAGGCACTGAAAACCGCACTTTCATCAGATTTTCCATGTATCCCGTCGATTTTCCAAAAATTTCATTTCTTAAAACATTGTGATGAAAATTACGAACAGAAATATATATATATATATATATATATATATATATATATATATATATAAGTCATATCGGTAGAGTCGTTCTCAACTTCTGGCGTAACAAAAGAAATAGAGTTTATATACATACTAGCTGTTAAACCCGGTGTTGCCCAGGTAATATACATTTTTTCCAGTCTTATACTAAAAACGAAAATAAAAATTCGTGAAAGATTTCATCTTCATGTATTCAAGAAGATAGCATAAAATTTATGAAACAGTTAAACAAATAAATATGCACCTCAATACTTAGGACATCATATATCCTTGACTATGTGACATACAATAATATAATTTTCGAGATTTGTAGTGTGCAATATTAGGAAACCGTCTGCGATGAATAAATAGTGGATGAATGAAGTCTCGTAAATAATGCGAGAGTGATGGGAAAGTTTTTGTGATTCATTGATTACGACGTCATATCTCCTGAGCGATTGTTGTCTGATAGTAAGCAATATATTTTCCAAGTTTAGTTGAAATTTGTCCATTATTTTAGGAGGAGATATGGAAAAATGGCGCATGATGTAGCGGTTATTCGAAAATTCCATTGTTTATGACGTCAAACCTCCTAAAATATGTGTGGTATAATGATGTAAATTTGAAGGTACATTCCGTGGTGTATGTGCCTACGGTCTGCAAAATATATCGTGAATAGTGTTAGTAGCAAAAACCTAATAAATCGAAACCTCTGCGCAATGATGCGGTTTTGCATTAACTAATTTATATAAATATAACTTTATAATTTATATAATCGAACTCTGATATAATAATGAAGGAAAATTCAGTGGTACGTAGGTGTGACTGTGGAATGTCTCGAGAGTACAATTTACAGTGTAGAAGTAATTACTTATATATACACGGCATTTGGAATGACGTTCCAAGTAATTACTTCTATACCGTAAATTGTACTCTCGAGAGATTTCACAGTCAGTACACATACATACCACTGAATATTCCTTCAGTATTATATCAAATTTCGATATATAATACAGGAGACATGAAGTCATAAACAATATAGTTAATGAAAAACCGAATAATGTAACTTATAAAATTTGCTGATGACGGGCAATGATACTTTCTTGAGTGCCGAGGCACTCCTAGGCCATTACTTTTACGGGAATCAGTACTAAGTTATTACGAGTTTGAGTTCTAGTGGGCAGGGTAGAGTTGAAATTTGGGTCTGACGGGAGTCGTACTTGAGAAATTCCGCGCAGGTGTGATGATCGCTCTGTCCCGAGTGGTGCAGGGGTCAGGGCAACTGCGTAGAAAGCAGGAGACCCGGGTTCGAATCCCTGCTGGGTACACGTATTCAACTTTACCCATTGGCAGTAATTTCATACATTCCGTGAAAATGAATAATATTTAACTACTTTCTAGAAACGTCACATATAATTTCAAACCTTTACGAAACTTTTCATCACAACAGTCCCGACAAACTGATTAAAGACAAAGACATAACGTCATACACATTAAGATCCATGAAAAAAAATAGTTTTTCCCTACAATGGAGCGAAAATTACCTTACATTCACCCAGTGTTTGATAATAAGGACTTCTATAACCTTTAAGCAACCTTTAAAGACAGTTTAAAGAAATATCTAAACTATTTCTCCAATACAGGTCTAAAGTCAAATATGTAGCATATTTATTTAAATAAATGATATGATAGAGCTCTGTGAGGTTGTTTGAAGAGCTCGTCGTTATTTGTCGTCTAGTAAGGTTCAAATGTTTGTTAAACTTATGGAAATTGTCTGCGGGATCATCAGTCGCTGAACTTACAAACTATTTATGAACTAACTTACACTAAAGACAGCACAAACATCCATGCGCGTGGGGGGATTCGAAGCCCCGACGGAGAACGTCCTCGCGCATCGGAGCATAGCAGCTCAATGGTCTCGGCCGCTACGCCGCGGGTCTAATAAGGTCTTATTAAAATCAGAAGGATTTAGATAAAATATCTGTATGGTGCAAAAGTGGCAGTTGATCCTAAATGATGACAAGCGTGTCGTCGTCCACGTTCCGACAAATGTCGTCTACAAGATAAACCAACCAACCCTGAAGGAATGACTATTACGACAGGCTTAAATTGGAAAGAAGACGTAGACAATTTCGCGAGGAAGGCCAACCAACGACTGCGTTTTATTCGCTGAAAATCTAGTAGATGAAACAGATCTAGTAAAAAGACTACCTACACCACGCTTGTCCCTCATCTTTTAGAGTAGCGGTATTGCTGCACGGTGAGGTATCCTTATCAGGTGGAACTGACGTAGGACATCGGAATAGTACAATGAAGGGCAGCTCGTATGGTGCCATCCCGATACAGGTGAAATGATACTAGAGTTGGGTAGCGAATTACTGCAACAACTAAGAACTTGGTTCTCTGGTTCTAAAAATGTTCAAATGTTTGTAAAGTGTATGGGACTTAATTACGGGGTCATCAGTCCCTAAACTTACAAACTACTTATGAACTACTTACGAACTAGGACGGCACAAACATCCATGCCCGAGGGGGATTCGAACCCCCGACCGTAGTGGCCGAGCAGACCGTGACTGGAGCGCCTCAGGCTCCTTGGCCGCCGCGGCCGGCTCTCTGGTTCTCTGACAAACTCTTCCGAATGCAATAATATACAGTTGAATCCCACTTACATAGGGAGAAATGACTCTAACGAAAGAAATATTATGAACTCTTTCTTCCTGTGTGCTATTGGAGATTAGAATGGCAGAAAATTAGTACGCAAGACCCTCGTTTACCTGCACTGTGTGGGACAGGACGTAATCCTGAAATCTTTAAGTTATCGGAAAAATCCAATATGTACTGCAATATATGTAGCAACATTTATTTTGCCACTTACAACAGACTTTTTCACCACATGATCTCTATGTCAGGTATACAATGTAGTCAGTTCACGTTTATTTACTAAAATATTTTATAAGTTCCTTTGCATCAGATTTGTGTGAAATTCTACGGCAGCACAATCGCGGAGACGTTTCATCAACATCATTTCGGCTGAATTGTCTCCGTCTGTCGTTATAAGTAAGTTATTCATCTCCATCATTGTCTCTGCGTGATGTATAATTCCTTCTAATGAAACCTCACTTTTGTTGTTTACTTCTTCATCACTGTCGTTCTCTGTAACAGGAGAGGTGGCACCACAAATTTCACCGTCGATTATCATGACACAAGCAGCGTTACTGTAATTCCACAACCAGGCATCTATGTCAGCTTCATCTATATCTGAACAACCAGGAATGCTTGCTGACATTTCAAGTAATTCAGAACTGATCACAACTTGGAATCATAACCAGAACACCATAGTTTTTTTTTTTCCATTACTTCAGAATCGACAGCTCAGTAACTTGGTGCAGCAATAAAAATAACCTTCGGGTAGCTTACTGATTAACTGTCGATCCTTTTCCTTTGTCCACTGAAACAGGCACTTCGTTTATCTTCGAATCATTACACTTAGTTACACTCAAAACACACAAAAACGCAATACTGGTGGGAGAAAGATCGACAATGACTGCAGTAAGTGTAACTGAAAGCAACAGACCGGCGATCTCTTTATTCTCTGTGGTGACAATATAATAAATATACATACACTGCACCGTACTACAGTAATAACTCGATAAGGCACATTTTCACCGGAAAATAAAACAAAAACTATATAGATAAACTGGAAATCCGGAAAAAATTGGTATTTGATAAATGACATTTTCTTGTGTAGGAAGCTAGTCAAAAACCTGCTATAACTCACCTCAGGAAACAATAACTGAAAGATATTGTCTAATACGGAAATTGTATTTATTGACAAGACAAACTAATCATCTTCTGGAAACAAAACAAAAAAACAAACTTCTGAAAGTAAGACAAAAACAACAAACATCAACTAAAAGCTTTCTTCTTCACCAATTAGGTACAAGCCAGGGAGATAGCGACAGTCTTGAGAGAACGGCCAGGGAGACGGAGCCGGACGACGTATTCCGTTGCGGGAAGTCCTGGAGGCGTGGCGTCGCTGGCAGGGACTCTTCCCCAAAGGCATCGGTTGCGATCCCTCAGATATGGTTCTCGTAGGCGGTCGGCGGAGAATTGCCATCGTGTTGCACTGCGCCTCCTAAACAGTAAGGGCGCAGTGATACGTGGCAGTCTCGATTTGGTCTCACGTGACTGTGCGGAGGAAATAGTCCCGGTTTAGTGAGTTCTCTGTCAGTGCTCGTCATGTCCTCTGGTGACTCCGGAACCGCCGCTGTGGATTGTCTCACTGGTATGCAACTATGCGCTTGTACCCTGCATTGCGGGTTGTCCGCTCGACAGGCGAACCACCGGTACATGACATCCCTCCCCCGCGAAGAGATGAATCTGACGGAGACCAGTGTAGGAGTCTGGATCGACGTCTATGGCATCGGATGAGCCTGGCAGTGTGTGGTTCGCCAGAGGTGTGTGGACGACGTCATGGTACTAAATGCACAAAAATGTTCACTTTTGGACCCCAGTGACCTCAGCGTACGGTAAATTGGCAGGCTTCATTGTTCTGCGTATTTTAAAAATTTTGTTTCCTGTGGTATATTTCGAAGCAGGGCTCAATACACAATCACATATTTTACACCTGTAACTAGTATCCTTCCTAATGTTTGTTTATTTTTTATTTATTTTATTTTATTTTTATTTTATTTATTTATTTTTTTTTTTTTTTTTTTTTTTGCTTCGTGCACACAACGCATCTGCGTTGTTGTTTTCGCCCTCTTTTAGGATCAAAGTTCGAACTAGGAAAATAACGTTGCGTTAACAGAAGGGGTGACGCACTTACCGCCGATTTGCTGATGAAAGCTTTACTCTTCTCTTTGCAATACTTTTCCAACATTCCTCTCACGAGGCAAAGATGGAATTGAGCCAGTGAAAGATCTTTTGCAGTTTTATGTTTGTGTATCATGTACGCATTTAAGACAGAGAAGTCCAAATTATGAAAAAATACCTTCTTGTACCATTTAATAGTTTTTCGAATAGATTCTATTGAACTCAGTATTATATCCGCTCTGTCCACGGCTCCCATTAACCCATTGTAGTCAAGAACACACTTCGGTTTCTGGACTTTCTTCCCGGTTGTGTTGTCAGTTTTCTTGCTATCAACTAGCTCCGCTGTGTTGCAGGTTGTTAGAAACCACACGTCTCTCGTATCACACCATTTCACTGCCAATAAAACGTCAGATGACTTACACTGCACCTATCCTTTCGCCAAGTGTTCGTCCATTTTCGGCATATCACGCCTGTTTTTGCGGACAGTGCCACAAGCATTTGTACCTCTGTCATGCAACCACCTAAATCACCTAAATAGTGCAGGACTCGAGTACCAATTATCCATTTACACCGTATGCCCTTTCTGAAGATATGGTTGTTGAAGTGTGGCCACAACATCCCCTGATTTCCCCAGACCGTATTCTTTAATGTAACTGGTGGCTCCTGTATAAACAATGAAATCAAGAACATAGCTCGTCTTGCAATCACATAATACAAACAACTTAATTCCAAATCTACTTTTCTTGAAAGGAATGTGTTGCTTGAAAAATAATCGCCCTTTGAACAGCAGCAAACTTTCGTCTATACATAATTTTTCATTTGGGGAAAACACACTTCCAAAGACCTGACGTATTTTATCAACAACGGGTCTTACTTTGAAAAGTCAATCGCCACCATAATCAGATGTGTTGTCGGAAAATTGAAGTACACTAAGAATCAAACAAAACCGGTCTCTCGACATCACTTCTCCGAAAATAGGCGTTGTTAGCAACGAATCTCGAGACTAATACTCATGTAGTGACAACTTCTTTACGTGAGGCATAACGAGGCACAAAGCGAGGAAACAATAAAATTCATCACATGTATATCTTCCCATATAGTCATGCAAGAAAGAACGGGACGTTTTTCCAAAGAATAGTAGAAAAACGTATTGGTTTCTTGTACAATACGTTCCACGAACGACTGTGACATAAAGCACTGAAAACACTTCAAGATTGAACATTCTGCGTCGAAATCACAAAACTCCTACATTCGAGCCATTGAAAGGATGCACTCCTGGATGGAATTCGTTTTGCGACCAATATGCTGCACCCGGACGCTTCGCCATATTCCTTGGAAGTTCACATTCACTACCACTTTCATCGTCGTCGGAAGACGATTCAGAAATAACACGACTTGGGGTTTCGTGTGTAATACCTGTGAGGTTGACGGTTGAGGTGACGTGGGTTTTCGTTCAGAGCATCTGACAGACTAAGATCTGACAAATCCTCAGTATCACTTTTAGTAAGTATGTCCAGCAACTCCTGGTCGGACATGTGACGTCGTTTCACCATTCTCAACAGTTGCACGTTGTTATCGTGCGTAGCACGCAAAGTATCACACAGATCGCTCAATGCTCAGTTACTGTGTATACGTAATGCACAGGACAGGCAGCTAGCACAGAGAGCAGGAAGTGATGGAGACAACGCTACACCGTCTGTTACAAACGACTGCTATCGTCGGCCGTCATATGACGGGCTTCGCAGTGAGGGCATATTACCATTGGTCCGTCATATGACGGGCCCCGTAGAGGGGGCACATTATAATTGGTCCGTCATATGACGGGCCTCGTCATTATAATCGGTCCGTGATATGACGAGTTCCGTGCTTGAAGCGTTAAAGCTGAAAATAGCGTATGCTGTCTCTGCTGTGGGTTCAATCAATTGTTCAATTGTCTGTAAATCTATCGGACCAAACTGCGTGGTCATCAGTCCGTAGCTTACAAACTACTTAAGCCTAGGTAAACTAACCTACGGACAAACACACACACACACACACCCATGCCCCAGGGAGGACTCGAACCTCCACGGCGAGCAACCGCGCGCTCCGCAGCGAGGTGCTTTAGACCGCTCGGCTACTCCACCGCGGCTGGGTTCAATCAACGAGCTGTATAAACTACATAGAGTGGCTCTCTCTGGTTGAACAGCGCTTCTTGTGGCAGCAACGAGGAACTGTGGCAACCATTTTTTTCAACGTCTAGTGCGCTGAATACGAATGTTAGACCGACGCTATTTACGTGCTTTGGTTTCACATTTTATATCTCGCAGTAAGCTTCAAAGGTTATTTATTAAGCTGAAATCATGCCGAGTGTATACGCAGCATATATCTGTACGAATCACAGTAATGAGACTGTGGGAGTATCGTATTTTCAGTTAGTATTTGTATGTTTTCGTTTATAACATTTCGTTTACTCCTCTTTTGTACTTACCACATTCCTGCATACAATAGTCCTATGGGCTGTGTATGTGTTTAACTGTAACTAAAGTAAGCTGTAATTACATTTTTCAGTTTTCCTTTGCAAAATGAAGAACTTATAAAACGATGGTTAGGCAATATGAGGCGAGATAAGTGGAAACCTACTGCATACAGTTACATCTGTTCATCGCATTTTGAGGAGAAATCATGTAAGCTTCTGGCTGATAGCTGAATCAGCTTCATTAGAAAATATGTCATGTAGCCAAGCAGGAGAGATGGAACGTCTTTTATTACATATTGCAAATCAGATAACAGTAGATACATTAAGTTTGACCATGACCATGTGCCAGAATACGAAATTCTGACATTATATTCCGAAAAAGTAGTTAAATATATATCTGGAAGCATGATTAGGTAAGTGAGTAAAAAACGCAAGTGTTTAGATTGCTTCGAAGTTCTTCTTGCTCATAAAAATGAGAGTAAATAATGATTAATCGGATTAAAAGGTATAAAAGACAGTCTGTTCAATCCCTATAAAGATTTTGTAAAACTTTTAGAAGTGGCAGAGACGGTTCTGAGGAATCATGAAACGTCATTAGGGAAGAAAAATTTTCTTTTCTCGATGTATGTAGATGTATTTAGAATGTTGTGGAACAGACCTAGTATATTTACCAACTACGAGCACTTAATGGTATCCTCGGAATTTTGGGAGGAATATCATTACTCCAACCTAATAAAGCTGTTATTAAAACATTACTTCAATTGTAGAATACATCATTTATATAAAGCCAAATCTACGGAGGAAAGAGGTAAGCAGATTAGGCAAATGCACACGAAAGTAATATTGTTTAAAGGACAGTCTAAAGGCATGGTTTTTGTATGAATGAGACGATGTTTAACCGATCAGGTGTATGTGACATTTGTAATTAAACTTTCCGATTTGCCTGCCACACACTTGTTGTCTATCATTTATCCTACATTCATACTAGCTTGTGTATAAAAATAACAATAAGCAGGTAGAGAACGGTTTGTTAAGTCATTGCACAAAGTGAGAGTGATATGATTTAGTGCTATAGAAGACGACTTGTTACGCCTACGTGACGTTGTAAAACAAGGCGGCCGCGCTTTCAATTTGCTTCAAATATGGCGGCACCTTAGCCAGTCTATGTTGTTTATATAGGTCGTTGGGTTGAATCACAGCTTCTCCGACGTACACGTGGAGTGGGTGCGGCTACGCAGCTGTCAGCGTGAGGTGTCAAGGTGAGTGTCTGGTGTCTGCGGCGGCGAGTGTAGCGGCAGGCCAAACGCGATTATCGGCCGCTCACTGCACGGCTTCCCGCCGCGCCACCGAGTGCCTGCACGTGTCTGCCTGCACCAGCTGGTAGCCCTGAGTCCGGCACAGCCGCTTGTGGCGGCGCTAACGCCTCAGCTAACTGCCAATGCGTGTCGCGCACCAAGCTGCTCTTGCTCTGCTGCTAGGGCGCCTCATCTGTCGCGAGTGTCGGCGTGTTTGAGCTCTATAGTGGCTTCTCCGCACGATTTGAGGACCACACGCGTCCCTGACATGCCTCCAAATCGGACACTGTCCATTTACACATTGCTTCTTGCTATTTTTTCAGTACATTTATAGTGCCCACTAGTTGCGTAAAAAATTAATAAAAAAACTTTACCAGGTGTTAACCCTTTCACTCCGGCGGCGTGATTTTTGCGCCGTGCGCTGTGGACGAGCGCCAGTCGCGCCCGGCCGTGCCCGCTGTACGGCGCATTTTCCGCACTCCCCACGGCGCTACTCTGTCCTGCTTTCACACTCTCAGTGTTATCGCAACTATTGAACTTTATACTATATATAGTATTATTATAATTCAGTTGGAATAGAAACAGTTTTCTTTTTTCTTTCACACAATTAGCGTAATTTTATCGTAAATTCTAAAAGATCCAAGTTTTGGATTCAGCTCTGGTGGGATTTGGACGTTATTATTATAAACGCATATTTCGCTTGTTAAATAATATTTATTTACAACTGTTTTACGTTACGTTTCAGTAGCATTACATTACGATGTATGGCGCGAGGCGAAACTGCTACAGCAGTCCACCGGCTGGGCGGCACAGGCAGCACTCGACTGCTGCAGCAGTCCACCGGCTGTGGAGAACATTCGCTCCCGACTTCTGCAGAAGTTCACCGTAGCGAAAGGGTTAACATCAAGTAAGGATGACTCCCACAAAACAAATCTTGTCTTAATATACCGGGTGATCAAAAAGTCACTATAAATATGAAAAATTCATAAATCACGGAATAATGTAGATAGAGAGGTAAAAATTGACACACATACTTGGAATGACATGGAGTTTTATTAGAAAAAAAAGTTCAAAAAGTGTCCGACAGATGGCGCTTCATCTGATCAGAAAAGCAATAATTAGCATAATACATTAAGACAAAGCAAAGATGATGTTCTTTTCAGGAAATTCTCAATATGTTCACCATAATTCCTCAACAATAGCTGTAGTCGAGGAATAATGTGGTGAACAGCACTGTAAAGCATGCCCGCAGTTATGGTGAGGCATTGGCGTCAAATTTTGTCTTTCAGCGTCCCTAGAGATGTCGGTCGATCACAATACAAATGCGACTTCAAGTAACCCTAAAGCCTATAATCGCTCGGACTGAGGTCTGGGGACCTGGGACGCCAAGCATGACGAAAGTGGCGACTGAGCACACGATCATCACCAAACGACACGCGCAAGAAATCTTTCACGCGTCTACCAATACTTTGATTTTTTTTTGTTCTAATAAAGCCCCAAGTCATTACAAGCATGTCTGTAAATTTTTTACCTCTCTATCTACATTATTCCATGATTTATAAAGTTTTCAGAGTTATACTGACTTTTTGATCACCCAGTATATGAAAATTGAGGTGTTTGTACTTATATTGAACTCTGCAGCCAAAACTACACATCGTAAAGAGTAGTGCTTGTATGTGGTAGTAGGTATCATTCTCCCATTGTGCACTACGGTGGTAGAGGGTTCATAACGATAAGGCCGTCAAAGATATGGGAGTTGTGTTACCGACTTGAATAAAATTCTACATGTAGGTATCAATATTTTGCTCTTCAGCAAAAGCTACATAATGGAGACGAACGATCTGTCAATGTTGTTGTAGTACAGTCTCCCATTGTACGCCATAGCAATTCCGTGTCGATAGCTAGAAGAGGGTGGACGATGTAGTGGAGAAAGTCGTCAGCTTATATAAAATTCGGCCTGAAAGCCAGCGATAACTTTTGACACTATAATAGCGAAGTGGTTATATATAGCGAAACGTGATGCTCATTCTTCACGTGTTTTTCTGCAGCAAGCGTAAGCATAAAGAAAAATTGCAAAGCGTTAGAAAGAAATGTCGCGTTCTCTATCCGTTTCTAAAAGACAGAATAGGGAGCTAAAAATTGAATCTCACATGATATAAACTTGAAATTTGTAGGCGTTGTTTATCTTACAATGTAGGAATCAGCGATTTTTCGATATTCCTATCCCTAAGGGGGTGAAATAGGGGATGAACGGTTTTTTGAAAATACCTTGATATTCAGGCAATTTTGAAGCAACAAATACAAAACTTCGGATTTATATTTTTGATTGGAATTTTAAAAACACGTGTTTCGATATTTTTGGAAATTCAACCATTAAGCGGGTGAAATAAGGGAAAAACTTTAAAGGATGCTACTATTTTGCTGCTATAAATGCGAAAATTTGGATTTGGATAGAGGTTTGTGTGTGTGTGTGTGTGTGTGTGTGTGTGTGTGTGTGTGTGTGTGTGTGTGTGTGTGTGGTGTGTGTGTGTGTGTGTGTGTGTGTATGTGTTTCGGGATGATTGAATTCTGCCATCAATGGTGCAATACGGGGTGGCATAGTAACATACAAATATATTCTTGGTTGTGTAGTCCTGTTATTTACGACAGTACCCCTTCCTTTCTCACACAGCCCATTGGATGATCACATGATTGGGAGAAACACATCTTGCAAATTGGATAAACAAGGAAGCATTTGACACAATGTCATCAAGGGAAAATCATGCAGCAAACACTGATATTGGTAGATACAAAATGTAGTTTTGAATACGTAGAAAATGATTATGACTTTTCGAATTCCGATTGAATACGTCTTTAATTGCGGGTAGTAGTGGATCAGTTATCAGCTTCATCATTTGGAGTGTGATACCATCGATTTTATAAAATGTCCAGACTGGTAACTGCGAAAGCCTTTTACATACTCATTGGTTAAGGTTAACATTGAACTTACAGCAACAATTCCGCAAAAAGCAGTTTCAGCACAACAACAGATGGCTATTTTAACTACTATAAGGTTCGTGCAAGGCCGTTTTGTAATCGGTGTAAGTATATTTAATTTTTTATTGCAAAAGTGTTACCATTATTTCGTATAATTTAAGGTACTGATATCACTGATAAGATTGTCAAGCTTCTCCGGTAATACCCAACAACAATAAACGTCCATCTGAATGTTTAGCCTATTAGAGAAGGAAGTGTTAACACTTTAAAAGTACATGTTACATTAATAGTGTAATGTAATATACCATACTTCAATGTCAGAGTCTTGCCGGCGTAAGCACATCAGCTCAGTCGCGATCAAACATACGCACACAACGTTACACATGTGTGATGTAGCACTTATATTACATGTGGTGCATTCTACCAGTAAAAAAATTTGCGTCAGTTAAAGAAACATACAAAGATGCTCTTGGAGTTATAGTCCTCTTATTTATGATGAATATCTCTCCTCTCACAACACAGCTACTGAATAAGTTGATTAAGCGCAAACATTTGTGATTTGCTTTAAGGCATGTATCATTCAGATGATTCTTAAGTTGTATTTACATAAAATATTGTAGACAGAAAATACATATAAGGCATTACATTCCTATCAAATGGCTCCCTTGCTACATTGTTCTTTTTACGGACCTCAAAGTGTTCTGCTGTGACTATATGTCGTGTACTTCATGGAGTTACGAGACAGCATACACCAAATTGTGCAGTTTTTATGAACAAACGATTTTCTTAGCACACGCTTTTAATATAATTTTAAATGCTATTGGGCATGAAACTAGCACTGAAGTACTTTAAGGATGTTAGAAGTTAGTTTACAATAATATTACCATTTAGTATTAGTTTTCGTAGAATAAAATGTTTCCTTAAGCCGACTTTCAGCATGTTTGCTACAACGGGTAGTTAATTTATGGTCCTGTATGGTTTTAAACCGTGCGCTACGCCAAATTTTTCGCTGCGCTTTACTTGTGACATGAATGTTGCGCAATTAATACTAGGCCTAACTATGTCAGAACTGTGTAAATTACTTAATGTAATGCCTCATTTGTGCCTAGATGGCGTGTCTGTACAGTGGGTACAGTCCTGTTAAAGCTAGGCAATATCCTCATCAAAATGTTTGTTATTTACTACTCATTACAGCAATTTCTTCTGTTGTTCGGTCTTTACAGTCTAAAAATAGCTGTGGACACTGTGTATTTGTTTTAAGTATTGGGTTTACGATACCCTTGTAATATTCGATATAAAATAGCGTATATACTCCTCCTGTGGTGAGTAGGTTATCACGACTGTTGGCTGTGATTTCAAATGATATTATATCTGTTCGGCCTGCTTACTTTAGTAATATTTTATTATATTTAATGTAATTAGCCTGTGTTACATCCCGGAATAAAGGTAGACCACACCGCTTTGAAAACTCTTTCCCTCCTTTTTCGCGAAACGTTAAACTGTGTATGCCTCCAGTACTGCTTCAGACATTAGACGACTCCATGACACATCGTACTGCGGGACTTCTGCGTGCTTGCGGGGGCCCTACACAATATTAGCGAGGCGCTCCAGTTGGTTTGGCTCTCCAGTGTATTAAGGACATGTCACTAAAAGTGTAAAAGTGCCTGGAACAATGTGTGAGTCAAGGTACGTAATAAATTTAGTTATCTAAACACAGCGATTATCAGTTGTGCATTTGATTAAGAAAATGAAGTGAACACTAAATATTAAATATTTGCCACTTACGACACAAGAATGAGGCTTAAATTAGACGGTGGTAAGGACCATATAAATGCAAGAATGTATCAGAAAATATTGATTAAAATGGACTGTGAGACGGTAAATTGAAGGAAAACCGATGTTTGCTCGAACAGTTTCCATTTCAAATAAACGTGACTTGTTAAGTATTAATACGCGCTGTTATAAATTATACACATGTTGTGGTTAGAATAATTTACTTTGACATCCAGCTGTTATGCTGCTATATTGCTGACTTACGACGTGTTTAGCCGTACAAAACGGTGCATACAGTTTTAGAGCCTGTTCTACTGTCGAACGTTTTGCGTCCCAGCCTCGTCGCCGCTTTGGTGTCTCGTTTCCGTCGTAGGTGTCGGTGGCCGAGTAGAAAGACCGACACAGGAATAAAGGATGCATACTTGTGCAGGTAGGAGGTGACCAGCCAGTGGGACAGCAGAAACTAAAAATACTAGAGTAAATTAGAACGAGATATATATTTCTTAGAGACTTAGTAATACTTAACTTTTACATACCTCAGTACTGCAGAAAGCTGATACATAGTTGAGGTAGAGGCCTGCTTAGTGCCTATCCGATAGCCAAGTCTTCACTGGTGTCTATCTGATTCCGAAGTGTTAACTGGTTCCTATCTCAGTCCCAAGTGAACGATGTCGTTCAGTGGTGGCCACGAGCAGGATAGCAGCAGAGGGCGCTCGTGGCTGACGAAGTAAGAACGCCGCGCCGTGCGTGCATGGCGGCGCGCGGCGAAAGTAGGTGGCGCGTACTTTAGACTTGTGCGACAACACAGAACGAAGTAACAAATTTCAGCTGAAAAGTAAGCACGCACTGAGTTACAGACGGGCGTCAACTTATATACCAATTTGTCGGCGCTGTTCACAGTAAACTGAGGAGTAAGCGGCTGAAAAAATAAGACGCACCCTCTATAAAATTGGCAGTTGTTACATGGAAAAAACTTTCTGAAAGATAAGTTGAGGTTATTCGTGTCTTCTGTTAGTAAATTAAGAATTTTACTGTGAAGGATAGCGCAGCTAACAGAGGCGGCAAGTTGTAGTAAAATACCGCCAGTTTATGCCATATATTTACATCCACTTTTAACTTTCACTTTGAGTGCGGCTACTATTTGTCAAACAGAAAACGCCCAATCTAAAGTCAATATCTATGCCACACTTTATTCGGCATATCGGGCGTAAATTCTACTGCTGTGGAAATAGTTCGACTTCTTCACTCTTGGAGATCTACTGGTAATGGCGAGCCATATATCCAGTCTTTAATGAAGCCCCAAGGAAAACATGGGAGGAGAATCTAGTCCGTAGAATGGGGCGGCCATTCAATCGATCGCAGTTGACAAACACAATGATCTCTGAAGTCATTATCGAGAGCATCTCGCACTTCCCTGAGGGAGGTAAGATGCTGGCTGCCTCTTGATTTATGTGAATATGTCGATCATGGTCTTCGGCATTTTCCCTTTGAAATTTGTCGAGTGTATCTAGATACATAATTTTCATTATGGTTTCTCATGAAAAATGAAGAGCTCGTGCAGCTAAGTTGTACTTACAGCACAAACAAAAATTTATTGAATTAGAAATATTTCAGCATCTCCAGTATTTCAAGATGCTAAATTATATAGGACAGAGATTTTGGGTATTTCTGTCGGGCCAGAAATCGAACCCATATTCCTCCTTTGGCTCAGCGGTCACCTTAATCATTAGGGTATCCGAACACGCTTCTCATACTGCTAAAAACATAAACAAGTATATTAGTGCCCCCTGTCCATTATTCCACTTCACTGCAGTTCAACGTGTATAAATGTAAGGTATTGTTCTTAATTGTTCATCACACTTAAACTGTCATTAATATTCACAGAATATATGACATAACCTGCGATTGGGCAAAGATGAAAATGTGTACCCAGCCGGGATTCGAACCCGGGTCTCCTGCTTTCTAGGTAGTTGCGCTGACCCGTACACCACTAGCACAAATGCCTAGAAAGCAGGAGACCCGGGTTCGAGTCCCGGCTGTGTACACATTTTCAGCTTTGCCCAATCGCAGTTGATGTCATATATACTGTGAATAATAAGAATAACAACTGCAGGATCATAAGTGTCGTCTGTTCTTTCGAACAGACGCCACATATATAGAAACTTTAATTTTTAGGCATAAATAGTACGAGGGTGAGTAACTGAAAACCTTAAATTTGTAATAAGAAATCGACATTTAGCAGCCTTATTCTGTAAGTTGGTACGCGTGCTACAAACATCGTGCAGAATGGCCTGTAGGTGGTAGCATAGTGTAAATGCACACATACTGTCGCAGTAACAGTGTAAAGATGGCCGCCCCCACTTGCAACTTGCAGCAGGGAAGAACAGCGTTCTGTTATTCGGTTTTTAGTGAAGATGTGAAACCTATTAAAATTCATCGACGAATGAAGGTTCAGCACGGTGATGCATATTGGTCACAGCAGCAAGTCTACGAATGGAGTAGGAAGTTCGCAAATGGTGTGACTTCAGTGGAAAATGCTCCTCGTCCAGGTCAGGTACAACGAGTTGTGACTCCGCAGAACAATACAGCAGTTGAAGCCATAGTGAAGGAAACCCACCTAGTGACACTGAATGATATTGCAGCATGTATACATGCACACTGTGCATGATGTGCTCCATTTTCGCAAAGTTTCTGCAAGATGGGTGCCATGGTAGCTGACTTCTGAAATGAGAGAACGACGTGTTGAAGCTTGTGAAGAACTTCTTCGGCACTTTGAACGATGAGGAGATGGCTTCCTTGCAAGAATATATACTGGGGACGAAACGTGGTTTCACATCCACCAACCGGAAACGAAGATTACGAGCAAGGAATGGCGCTATTCCTCATCACCAAAACTAAAGAAGTTTCCAACAGAACCATCAGCAGGCAAGGTTATGCTGACTCTCTTTGGAACGAAAAAGGCGTCATTTTGGAGTATTACATGCTTAGAGTGACCACTGTCACCAGTGCATCATACACAGATCTCCTAAATCATATGCGGCCTGCAATCAAATCAAAGCGACGTGAATTGCTGTCAGCAGGTGTCTTTTTGCAAAATGACTACACACGACCCCACACTGCCTGAACATCAGTTTCAACAGTCACAGACTTGCATTTTGAGTGTCTTCCTCATCCACCATACTCACCAAACATTGCCACAAGTGATTGCCATATGATGAACAGATACGCCACGCGGTACATGAGTGGTTGCGCGAACTACCGAAATAATTTTTTTCTAAAGAAATGTATGCACTTTGTAAGAGCTGGAGGACGTGCATTGAGCGTAGGGGAGATTATGTTGAAAAGTAATACAGCTTTGTACCACTTCTGCATAATAAATAATACAAAAAAATTTAAAGTTTTCATTTGACTAATCCTCTTTCGTTTATGTCCGACTCTGTTCAAATACTTGTTTGGCTTTTCATAGCCCCTAATCCTGTAGTTGTGTTCGGTGACCTTTTCCCTGATTTCAAGCGTTGAATCGTTGCTGAAAACTCCGTGAGTGAGCTGTGTATCATCTTCCTCGGTCGCACATAGCATTCATGCACAAAATGCTTTACGTGCCTGCTTATCCGCTCGTCTGTGAGGGCGTATAAAAATGTCAGTCTGTATGGCTGCAAATGCAGTCTTTTTTGCAACACATTCCAGACAGGGAATTCCAAACTCCCGCGAAGCGCGAGGCGTTGATTTCCTGGCACCACGGATAAAATTCTCTCTCACTCGCTGTACGACAGCCTTCAAGACTCGACGGTGACCTGGAGATTTGTTATGACGAATGCTAAAACCACTAAGATCCAGTTCTCAGGTAGGAGTCAGTTGTAGGCCTACTAAGAGTTCTTTATGGTACTCAGTACGAAATTAGCCTTGAATCCTTCTTCCTGACTGTTTCTTCCATCGAAACATGGAACGAGTATGTTTAGGTCCTGTGAAGTCTGCCATTTTAAATTTTGGTTTCTGTCATAATGTATTGGTGGTAGAATTTTGTACTATAACAATAAGTGTATGAAACTTTAAAAATTTTGAGAAAATTAACACTTAACCAACATATGTCTAATTCGTATCAAAAAATTTCTATACATAATCAATCACCTTGTTAATGGAGAAAAAGTGATATAATTTGAACGAAGTTGCAATATTACAAGAAAATAAAAGTATTTAGACTCATAGATAGGATGTAGTTGTCTATAGCACAGACACCACTGGTTACCTATCAGTAACTATGAATCTGTAGTGCAATCTATTCACGCTAATATAATAATGCAGTATATTCTTAAGTGAAACGAGACTGTCATCTAAATTGTCGCTAGAAAGAATATTAAAGAAATTAGTTGTTTTTTTCCCGAGGCAGTTCTACTTTTGCTTAGATAGTACAATTCAATGAAATAACAATGAGTTTTTATGAAAGCCTGCGGACGTTTACTATAATTTCCAGTAGCTGTGCTAAAAAAAAAATAAGTATCAACACAGCAGCAAATATAATCGCAAATGTTGAAATGTTGAAAGTACATCGCCATTCTGTAATGCTGTGAAACATCTTGTAGTAAAATCCGTAGAACATTACATAAGAAATCAGCATACATTGCACCATTTAGATTGCCATAGTTAAAATAGGAGCCAATTATCCTTCCTCCCATAATGCCGCACCATACATTATCCCGCCAAGTTTGCTGATGTTCCACTTGTCGCAGCCATCGTAGATTTTCCGTAGCCTAATAGTGCATATTATGCCGGTTTACGTTACCTCTGTTTGTGAATTACGCTTCGTTACTAAACAGAACTCATGAAAAAAATCTGTCATCGTCCCGTACATTATTTTGCGCCTAGAGGCAAAACTGTAAACGATGTTCAAAGTCTTCGCCATGCAAATCCTGGTGCATAGAAATATGGTACGGGTGAAATTAATGTTGATTTAGAATTCTCATTACCGACGTTTTAGACATTCAATTTGTCTGCAACTGATGTGAGGACTAGCCGCAAGTGCAGCTAAAACACTTGCCTGGGCATCATCATTTGTTGCAGGTCGTGGTTGACGTTTCACTTGTGATTGAACTTTCCTGTCTCTTTAAATAACGTAACTATCTGACGAAAGGTCGGGACACTTAGATGATGTCTTCCACGATAACGATCAACATACATTGGGCATTTTTAACACAATAGCCATACATAAATACCATATCGACCTTTTCTGCAATTGGTAAACGGCCCATTTTATCACGAGTAATGTATCACGAAGCAAATAACGTCCGCACTGGCGAAATGCTTTCCTTTATTGTAATTTTCACCAGCACAGACATGCCAGTAGGCTGGCGGCAGCATGAAGTGCTGCTCTTCAGCCAAGAGAAACAGAAAAACATGGGTGCGAAGACAGATGACATGAAACGGAGTTAAAACAATGGTGAATTAAAATATACATATGAATAAAACTTGAAGTACTTTAAGTGTTGACAGATGGATAAAAACACATAGTCAGTTAAAACAAGAGCCACGGTGACATTAAAAACATGCATTATGACATCAAAAACAGGACGGCGAGACACAGTATTAAAACCAAATGAGGCGACAGTTGTCTGTAAGCGGTGGACGCAGATAAAACACACTGCAGCACTGCAGACACAACATAGAACGAGGCACTGTTAAAACTGATGTCGCACGACCCCACGACCCCACGGGGGAGAGAGGGGTAGGGTGTGAAGCACGGAGGAGGGGGAGGATACAGGGTGGAGAGGAGGCGCAGGGACTCCAGGGCAGGAATAGGAATAGCCAAGTGGGGGGAGGGAAGAGTAGGGAGAGGGGAGAGGGGGCGCTTCATACATGGGAGGGGATCAGGGTGGTTGGACGGGTATATGTCAGACGGACGGCGTCATCGGGGAGGGGGAGGTGCCGAAAGTTACCCTGGGAAAGGATGAAAGGATGCGGAGAGTTTGGATTTGGAGGGAGGGAGGGACGCAGCGGTAAAGGCGTGGCAGACGCCCGGGATTAAGGAGGATGTGGAATACCAAGGGGTTCTGTGAGTTTATCTTGCGGTTGGTGTGTAGGATCCGGATGTGTTCCAGGTATTGGAGGAGATGGGGAAAAGGGATAAGTTCATATAGGGTCCACGTGGGGGAGGGGAGCCGGATACGGTAGGTGAGGTGGAGGGGGCGAAGTGTTACGCCATACCACGTACTTATACTTTTGTGACTATTACAGCGCCATCTATCACAAAGCGACCAAAAGTGTTCCGAATAAAACTTTCATATTTATTTACGGACTAGACGAATACATATTGAAAATCGGGGAAACCAATTTTAAAAAATTGCAGTTGATATCCATTTGACCTATGGCAGCGCCATCTAGCGGACCAACCAAAGCTTCATTTGTTTCCCCCTTCAAGATAGAAAAGTTTTGTTCTTTGTAGTTTTTTCATTTGATGCTTATTTCGTGAGATATGTGGCCCGGTCACTATGAATGGACCACCCTGCATATGATTCATGAACATTACCGAGGTGGGCTGGCTTGTGTGCTTCAACGAAACAGATAGCTCTCTCGTAGATCCACCTACTGTGGAGGGTATAGTAAGTCAGGGACATTTGCCGGATGTGGTACAGACTGCGGTTCCCCCTCTCCCCTTCCCCCCTTAGCTTTGGTAAAAGCCGCCACAGTGAGGGTGTAGGTACTTTGCTGTTGTGCAGCAGACTCTGAGCGGCGAGGCAACTGTTATTTTTTTAAATTTCAATAGCAGTAGTTTTAAATGAGTTAGTGTTAATACACAAGGTAAGTCTATATCTTGCATGGAAATCTTTTTTCAAAATGTTCAAATGTTTGTATAGCTTATGGGACTTAACTACGGGGTCATCAGTCCATAAACTTACAAACTACTTATGAACTAACTAATACTAAGGTCGGCACAAATATCCATGCCCGAGGGGGGATTCGAACCCCCGACCGTAGTGGCCGTGCAGACCGTGAGTGGAGCGCCTCAGTCCCCGCGGCCACCGCGGCCGGCGAATCTTTTTGCGTTACGGTTAGTTATTAGACGGTGCATTTTTAAATATGTGAGTACGAGCACAAACATGCTGAGTGCCTTTGATTTTAGTCCGGCCAACTTGCTGCTGATAGGCCTAAGTTTAATCTTTAAAAATAATTAAAATTTTAATTCAGTGTTTTGATATAACAAAAACAAAGAATTTGTTTACGAATTGTTCAGTGTTTATTTGTATTCCGCAATTGTTGCAATCATAAACTAAAATTTTAACAAATTTTGTTTAAAAAATTATAAATTTCTTCATATATCATCATGTGGCACGTCATCCTTAAGGGCGCGGCATCTCATCCTTAGCCTAAACGATAAGTGCCGCACTGTAAGGTTTTCTGAATGGTCTGACGAATGAGTGCAAGTAAAATTCTCAAAAAAAATATATTTTAAGAAAAACTGATTTGTATACTTGCAAGACAAATTATTTTGATTTAAGTGCATTATGGGATTTTATATGAATAATTTTGAAAATATGCGCTATCTCTCCATTATTTACCCTGTCTTTGGAGATACCAGAAAAACGAGTCGTTCCCGAAGAGGGGCAGCAGTCTTTTAAGTAGTTGCAGGGATAAACGGTCTGGATGATTGAGTAGGCTGGACTTGTAACATCAACTAACATGGCTTTGCCATGCAGTTACTGCGAACAGCTAAAAGCAAGGAGAAACTACTGCAGTTATTTTCCCTGAGGACATACAGCTCTACTATATGGATATACGATGATAGAGTCTTCTTGGGTAAAATATTTCCGAGGTAAAATAATCCCTCATTCCGGTGTATGGCCGTGGACTTTTTAGGATGATTATATCATCAAGAAAAAACATGCATTCTGCGGATCGGAGCGTGGAATATTCTATCGTTTAATCAGAAATGAAAATTAGAAAATTTGATTTTTGTGTATAATCCATACATCGATGTAAACATGTGCGGAATGCAAGCTGAAAACAGCACGATCTAGGTCCTTATGCAGGACACTTCTAAAATTTTTCACAAAACTTGAAGGAAACAACGCAATCTACGTAAACTACGTGCCGTGTTCAGATTAGACTTGCGCATAATAGTTCGCGATCGGAAGCGCTCACTTTATTTCGCGGCTCTGCCGCGAACTAGTTCGTTCTTTTAGTTCGTCCGCTCCCAGTGACGGCTGAGCGGCGTGGTCTGCGCATGCAGGTGGAGAGAGAAGTTCCCCCACCTAATTGCTTCATGCGCTTCCTGCTTGAGCCGCTAACGATATCACGCAAACAGCAGAAACGGTTTTGTTGATAATTTCTTGCGTTTAAGTTTAGAGTTATCTCTGTATCTTGGCATTATGGAATTTATTAGTCACATATTGCAGAGTGCAGAATACTTCAAAGCAGAAATTTTGTAGCACTGAACTATGTAATCTAGCAGGCAGACGCTCACCTCGAAATGGCTTTCATCAGCAAAAGGCAAACACGCGATTTTTAATTCTGCTGCGCGCCCTCTCGCTATTGCCCGTCGGTCTTCGGAAAAGAATCCAACGAACTAAGAAGCGAAATACGTTTGGCATAATAGTTCGCGACCGGTAACGCATGTTTTAGTTCGCGACCGATTCCCAATATTTTAGTTCGCGACCGATTGCGCATATTTTAGTTTTTTATATAATGATCAGTGTTGCCCAAGTGTGTGCTATTATGGATTTTTGGGCAGTCTAAGACATCAAATACTTAAAAAAACAGTTATTTACACGAATGGGTGATACAATGGTATTCAACTACTTTGCATACAGAGTACTCTAAGTATTTTATTTTTAAAATTGATTTCTTTATTTACTTAATAGGTCATTGAAGGAACATTACCTACCAAATATGCTAAATGGGCCTATTTTCGTGAAAGGAGTGCTCTTTTATAAATGACTTCTTAATTTTTATAAAGTTTTGGAAGTGATCAACAAAAAATATTAGTCCAAATGTTCAAATGTTTGTAGAACTTATGGGATGTAACTACGGGGTCATCAGTCCCTAAGCTTACAAACTACTTATGAACTAGCTAAGACTAAGGACGGCACAAATATCCATGCCCGATGGGGGATTCGAACCGCCGACCGTAGTGGCCGTGCAGACCGTGATTGGAGCGCCTCACTCCCCTAGGCCACCGCGGCCGGCAAATTTAGTACTATGGAACAGTTCAAATATTATATGGCACAAAGAATATACCTATAACATTAATAAGTCATTAGTCAATGCCCTCCCCCTCAACCAAGTTCCCACGCACAGAAACGCATTTTTTTCTACGGTGCTGGGTGAGTCCAATCCTTTATTTTGGAGGGGCGGCAGCCTCAGTTGTATCGAAAGTTAAGCAAGTCCGGTCAACCTCACACCTATTACATAATTTAATTTTGTATTAACAAATGAAATTGAATAAATTTTTGATCTTCACGCTAGCGACATTGATGGCAATGGGTTTCCACCTTTACATTCTGATGACAGGCAGTATACTACAGTTTTGTAGCTAATTAATTCTATACGGGTTTGTTACTGTACAGTGTTGGTGACGCTTATACGACGTTACCCTCAGCATTCTACCCCATGAGCCGTCAACAGTATCATGCAGGCGAGAGAAAATGGTTGATGTACAATTTCTCGCACATAAATGCAAACAATGTTAAGTTTTGAGATATCTTTACTTCCTTATATTATGGAATGAGGGTTATATTTAGACACTGCTGAATACCTTAGAAAATTTGTGGCAGTGAACTATGAAACTACAGTTGCGCTGCATCTCAGCTCGAAATGACGGTAACTGGCAGAAGGGAATCTGCGTGCTCTCGCGTCCTCTCGCTGTTCCCCGTCAGTCTTCTGAAAAGGAGCGGACGAACTAAGAGGCAAGGGATCTGCGAACTAGTTCGCGTATTTCGCCTGTGGGAGCGCTCTTCCGAACTATCTCGTTCGCACTACACAAGACTATCAAAATATCTATGGGTGTAGTGCCGGTCTATAGTGTCCAACGGGCACAATATTTCGGCGATCATACATGTCGCCATCATCAGGTGAACTGACGGACTGAGCTCCTGGAAACGCGCCGGCACGGAGATCCGCACGCTACGGCTGCTCGAAGGGAACTGGGTTCTAGCCCGGTAGAGGGCGGTTTAAATACCCTCGGCCCGCGGAGCGACTCCTCCGCGGTCCGCGCCCCGCGCCGCGGCCGCGCAGTGGAACCGATTGCGCCGGCGTCTGAGATAACGTCGGTGTGAGGGCTCTGTCCGCCGTGGTCGTCACTTCGTTACGTTTGCTAGATTTACGTCATCTCAGACGCCGTCGCAATCGGTTCCACTGCGCGGCCGCGGCGCGGGGCGCGGACCGCGGAGGGATCTCTCCGCGGGCCGAGGGTATTTAAATCGCCCGCTACCGGGCTATAACCCCAACAGAAACTGTCGGACTCTACGCTGACGACACGGCCTACTGGTGCACGGAACTCCGGACCTCCACCATACAGCGAAAAACTTCGAACTACTTGCGACGACTGGAAACGTGGATGGCCAAGTGAAGAATCCGACCTAATCCTAACAAGACACAACTGATCGTATTCCGACATAGACACCGCACCAAGAAACGACAACAATTGACAGATGACATACAATTGACACTATGGAACACCCCACTGAGACTAACGAATACGATACGATACCTCGGAGTATACCTAGACCAATACTTGAACTGGAAGACACACCTAACCTACCTACTTAACAAAGTTAGAAAAAGACAAAACCTGATAAGACTCGTACAAGGACGACTACACGGATGTGACGACCAAACAGCCATCCACACATACAAAACATAAATCAGACCCGTACTGGAATACGCTGCAGCCCCATTGGGAGGACTCTATGCATCAGTAGCCGAAAGACTGTACTCGACAGAAAGACGACTCTTACGTAGCATTACAAAACTCCCAAGACTAACACCAAGTGACGACGTTTACGAAATATGTAGAGTTGAACCACTACAAGACAGGCTAACCAAGCTGAGAGCAAGGTACGGACGACATATACTGACCAAACGAGTTGACATGGAAGACCTATTAACGATACGACCGAGACTTACGAGAAGACCAAAATTCAAGTACATACAACCAGCGCGTACAGTGGCCCAAAACACTTCCTCGGAATTCCCAGAGATAGCCCCAACTATGGAACCCATGACTGGAAATCTCCCCACACCACATCACCTCACCAAACGACAAAACAGACACAACCAATAGCCCCTACACACATGCACGCGCGCTACTCTCATATATACACACATAAATTACAAATACTAACAACACCCACCAACCCACTCTCCACTAATACCTCTCTTCTCTCTTGGAATCCTGTAATCCTTTATAACTTTCTTCTCCCATTTAGTTTATCTTGTCAAAATTAATAATTAGAAATAAAAAAATAAAAAAATAAAAGAAAGTTTGTATATTTATATTATTTTTTATATATTGTAGTAGCTATTATTTGTAAATCAGACGATATAAGAGCAATGCTCAAAATGAAAATTGTCAAAAGTAAAATAATGCAAATGATAATATTGTATAAATCATTATAATATAAGATACTTGCACCAATGCAAAATATGTGAAAATAAAAAATATATGACCTGTAACACCCTTGGCGGAAAAGGGCAAAGCTGGCCCTCAAACAGCCCGCTCCACCCCCTCAGGGTGTAGAATGAGTAGGGCAAAAAAAAAAAAAAAAAAAAAAAAAAAAAAAAAAAAAAAAAAAAAAAAGCTAGAACCCAGTTCCCTGCGAGCTGCCGTAGCGTGCGGGTCTCCGTGCCGGCGCGTTTCCAGGTGCTCAGTCCGTCAGTTCACCTGATGATGGCGACATGTGCGATCACCGAAATATTGTGCCCGTTGGACACTATAGACCGGCAGTACACCCGTGGATATTTTGATTATCAAATACGCCGGGAGGAACTGAAGAATACACAAAAATAGTTCAGATATTCTTTGGGAAAGAAAATGGCGGATGCGCAAGCCCGTATACTTGTAGGGGCTGTAGAGTGAGGTGTTTGTGGTACTCACCGGAAGGTGACGTTGAGTGGCAGGTGCGGGTCGGGGCCGGGCGGCGCGGCCCAGGAGAAGCTGGCGTTGTGGGAAGGGCTGGGCAGGCGCGTGGCGGCGCCCACCACGCAGCGCGCGCCGTCCCAGGGCGGCGACACGGCGCCCAAGTCGCCCCACACCCACACCAGCGCGCCCGCCGCCAGGCGCGAGGCCGACAGCGACGCCACCACTGCAACACAAGCAGCAGCGATAAAGTCAGTAGGCCATACACACAGGGTGTATACAGGGCGAGGAGGCAAGTCGTACTTAGACTATTCCAAGGCGCCTTACCCGGCAGTGGTGCGGCGGTCTAAGGTAAAAAAAAAAAAAAAAAAAAAAAAAAAAAAAAAAAAAAAAAAAAAAAAAAAAAAAAAAAAAAAACCGGTAAGACGGCTGCCTAGTAAGCATGGAGAACCGGGTTTGATTCCCGGCCACGTCACAAATTTTAATTCATTGCTTCTTATTTATCGTTAAATGTCTTGGACATTTTTGAGACGAAAAACCGTCTCAGGGTATCTGTATTTAAATTAATATTTATAGCACTTAAAACTGTTGTAAAAATACGAATCGCATTAAAAAAAATTACAAAAAAAAATATGTTCAAATGTTTGTGAAGCTTATGGGACTTAACTGCGGGGCATCAGTCCCTAAACTTACAAGCTACCTATGAACTAGATTAAACTAGGGATAGCACAAACATCCCTGCCGAAGGACGTGGAATGGCCTCTCACACCGGAGCGTAGCGCCTCAATGCGTTCGGCCACTCCGCGGCGTCAAAAAAATTACAATAATTTTTTTATATATCCAAGAGCGACGTTCATTATACCACTGCCAGGGTGCGAGAGGCGGTTGACTTTTAAATGTTTAATAGATTCCGCCATTTATATTTCTTATGGCCTCATTCCATTCCCACACCTTTCCTGGAACACATCCGTATGATCTACGTTTCCCGCTAGATAAACTTCCGACACGCTCCTCTTTCTCACCTTCTCTTGAATACCGGCCTTCTGCCAAACCGTTAGCGAGTTATGCCTCTCTCCCTTCACCTCCATGCTGTCCACATCCTTTCCGAGGCTAACTTCCGTCAGCTTCCTCTCCCGGATGACGCAATTCTTCCTGACATCTATCCTTCCTATCAACCTCAATCCTTCCCCATATATAAGCGTCCCCTGTGTTCTCCTTCTCCATTCCTAGCTTGTTTCTTCCCTCCTTCCCCTTCCCCAGGAGTCCTTACAACTTCCCTCCCCACCTCCCCTCCCTCATTCCCCTCCCCTTCCTTCCCACATCTCCGCGTCTCCCCTCCCTCCCTTTCCATCTGCAGGGATTCAGGGCCGATTTAAAAGTGCTCAGTTTAGTGTTGGAATCACTGTGCAGTTACCTGCATGTGATTTTAAGACTTTAGCAACCGTCCAACAGGCAGAACAGATTGTTGCCTTGTGCTTTTACGAGTGTCTTCGTGCTCGTCGCCGTTATCTGTCAATCTTCGATGTGTTGTGGCCACTGTGGTAGTTTTTAATACTGAATATGTGTCTCCTCTTTTACTGTATTAATAATAATAATTTCGTGTGGCTCGTTGGCCTGAAGCTAGTCTTTCAATTTGACGTCATTTCGGCGACTTGCGTGTCCCTGCCGGCCGCGGTGGCCGAGGAGACAGAGGCGCTCCAGTCACGGTTTGCACGGCCACTACGGTCGGGCATTCGAATCCCCCCTCGGACATGGATATTTGTGACGTCCTTAGTCTTAGCTAGTTGATAAGTAGTTTGTAAGCTTAGGGACTGATGACCCCGTAGTTAAGTCCCATATGTTCTACAAACATTTGAACATTTTGAACATTTTGCGTGTCCCTAGCCTACCTCAGTTATCCAACCGGGGAAAAGGGACCACGTGTCGTTTCCGGCGACTCCTCACATCGTTGATACGTGAACGATGGTTTAACGTGCACAGTGAAAAAATCCGAGGTCCGACCGGGTTTCGAAGCCGCGACCATTGGGTTTCCAGTTGAGCACTTTACCCAAAGACCACCGGGTCCAACTTTTATTTTATTCGTGCGCCGTTATATCATCATTGTAATTTAAATTCTACATCAGTTGTCTCCAATTATTATGAATATAACTTCTTGTCCATTAAGTATATCTTTCTGCCTGAAGAGCAGCGTAGTAGGCTGCTACCAGCCCGTCCATCCGGGCTTAAAATAACAATAAAGAAAAGAACTATTGTTGATTTGTATACTATGTGAAAAAATATGTAACTTTGCTATGAAACACTTTTTTTCGTTCGCTGTAATCTCCAAAAAATAAAAAAGTGTTGAAAATTGTTGAAAAATAGTAATATCTCAAACAGATATATAGGAATATCAAAGTACAGTTTTGATAATCTCGGATAACACTATGACGTGATATTTTCCACAATCAAATGAAGCACAGACTGTGACCATGCTCTCAGTCCGTGCTCAGACCGGAGTAATATTTCTGACTTGCAGCCAGTATATTAAGAAATCGGTAGGCTTCATGAAAGCAAGCAGAAGCATACGGTATGAAAACGTCATTCAGTGGTGCAAGGTACCAGCGACATATGGCACTGTAAGACTTATTACCGTGGGAAAAGCAGTCACACGTTTCGGAGCCTTACTCTTGCTGGCGCATTTAAAGGCTACGAGCCAAAACTAAGGCTGCGTTCACAGTGGCACCGACAAACCGTAGTCAAACGCCGTTGCCCGAGGTTGATCGAAAACGTCGGCCAACGGCGTGGTCACACTTCATCCGGTTTAGTTTGTCACTTGGTGATGCTAAGGAAAAGATTAGGTTATGTCTTTAGGTCAGAAATAATTATGTGTTTAAAGTAAACTAGATTTCAATGTCCTGGAGGGCACTGCTTCCAAATGAGTGCTATATATATATATATATATATATATATATATATATATATATATATGTGTGTGTGTGTGTGTGTGTGTGTGTATGTGTGTGTGTGTGTGTGTGTGTGTTTGTTATGCTTAAGGGACTTCTACGGGGTCATCAGTCCCTTAGTTACAAACTACTTACGAACTACCTTAAACTAAAGACAGCACAAACATCCTTCCCGAGGGGGAATTCGAACCCCGACGAGTAACGGCCTCGCGCATCGTAGCATAGCGCCTCAGTGCGCTCGGCCGATCCGCCGCGGCTAGAAAAAAAGAAAGTGGCGACGTGCGTACACAATGTTATTAGTTACTGCTACTACCAGGCAAACTTTACTAATATATTAGACCCCGGTAAAGGCAGAAATTTATGTTAAACACTTCTCATATTTTGTTTTGTCATTGACAAGCCATATTGCAGTTGTGCAGAAATACACCAGTTACCTTCCATGTTTTAAATAATGAAAAACTACAACATTTAAGTAAGTTTATTTCTTATCACAGCGCGTTTTGAAGATTCATTCTAATTTTCTTGTGCATTTTTTTACACAAGTTAGGTACTTTCAAATCAAATGTTCAAATGTTTGGTAAGCTTATGGGACTTAACTGTGGGGTCATCAGTTCCGAAACTTACAAACTACTTTATAAACTAACTTATACTAAAGACACACAAAAATCCATGTTTCAGGGAGGATTAGAACCTCCGACGGGGAACGGCCTCGCGCATCGGAGCATGGCGCCTCAATGCGGTCGGCCACTCTAAGGTACTTTCTTGACGTTTCAATCAGTAATCTTCTGCCACTCATGCACTGCAGTTGCATTTCTTACGTTATAAAAATTTGTAAAATCAGAATAAATCTTGAGATGTGTATTTTATTTGAATGTTGAAACAGTATTTCTCTATGTTGCTTAAACGTAATGTGTGCCCTCCATTACACGGAATATCAGACACAATATTCATGATTTAGGCTTCACCTTTACGCAAAAACAAGCAGTGTGATTGGTGATTTTTGTGTTGTGATGCCCATTGTAATGGAGCACACACAATATTTGAAAATAGAGATAGAAATACTATTTATTATATAAAAGCATGCCAAGATTTATTATGTACGATTTCCCTCACTGCAGTAACCTCAAAAAGACTACAACTGTGCAAGAGCTTAATAAAATCACACACGGAAACGTCACGATGTATTTAAGCAAATGCACTAAAGTCGAGAAAAATTATTGAAATGCATTCTGATAAGCATAAAATTACACAACGGATGCAGTCATTCAGTATTTAAATCCATTAATGATACAGTTTTAGACTATCCGAAAACATCTGATTAGGTGAACGAAATATATTTACATTAATCTTCAATGAGTTTCATTAAGTATATTTGTGAAAGACAAGTATGAAGCTTATAATGAGATAATTTTGAACTCGGAAACCACTGAAAAGCAGAAACACACGTACACCAAATTTTCAGGTGACTTCATTCACCAAAATGTTAAAAAAAAAGACAGAACCACTGAGAATGATTTTTGGACAGTTAATACTTGACTATCACAAAGCAAAACAGAGTAAGAAAGCCAATACAATAATATTAAGAAACGCCACAATTACGAATTTAACACATTTTGGAGGTTGTAATTTACGCCTAAAATTTCCGATAAAGAATTTATTCAACTTGCGGTTTCCAGTAAACTGCAATATCAGCCCATAAATTCCGAACTATAACCCCATTGTGATACTTATCGTATTCTGGTGTCACAATCTCTCTCTTTCTTTCTTTTTTTCACTAAAGCTGTCAGTTCCTTACAGTCCATGTCTACTGTGTCAGAGAGTCGAAAAAATGACCGAAGAAAACAAACTGATTTGAATTTCATCGACTGTCGTCCAATGTCTGTACGTTCGGGCGATGAGGTAGGCTACATTGTGACCGTACCCATAGTGGAGCACTGATTTGAAACGATCGGCCCTCTTCTGCTGATGCCGATCGTCGGTAAAACCCACCGATATCGGAGCCACTGTGAGCACAGCCTAAGAGTAACTCGTATTATTAATTATGTTAAATAAACCATTCATTAAAATATGTTAGACTCGAAACATCTTTAATCAGCCAGCTATAATTATGTAATTTTTCAATTCTATAAGTAACTTAAACAAAATCATAACGAAAGGAGGGGCAACGTTTGTCGGCCATGTCGTCGTACGTAGTTTTTAAACCCAACAGGGATTCCTATCTGACAGTGAGCAAGATGAGTACTACGTTTAGTTGAAATCGGTCCATTATTTTAGGAGATGTGGAAAAATAGCGCATGATGTAGCAGTTATTCGAAAATTTCATTGTTTATAACGCCGTATCTAGTGAAATACGTGTCGTACTGCGATGTAAATTTGAAGGTACCTTCAGTGGGATATGTGCCTACTTCCAACTACTGACACCATTCGTGACATATTTTGCAAATACGTGATAATTCGCAATGACGCGGTGGAGTGGCCGAGCGCATTGAGGCACTATACTCTGATGCGCGAGGCCGTTCCTCTTTGGGGGTTCGAATTCTCCCTCGGGCATGAATGTTTGTGTCGTCTTCAGTATAAGTGAGTTTATAAGGAGTTTGTAACTTTAGTGACTGATGACTCTACAGTTAAGTCCCATAAGCTTGACAAACATTTACAACATAGTTCGTAATCTCATGCGTGATGAAGTTTATAATGAATCAAATTGTTTATGACTTCATATCTCATGAACTGTAATATAAAATCGAAGAAACATTCAGTGATAAATATGTGTACCGTTTGTGAAATGTCTCGCAAATACAATTTACAGTGTAGACATAATAACTTGTAACATCATGCCAAATGTCGAAGATATACATCAAGAACATTGGAAAAGTAGTAAACGCAAAATTTTCTCTCTTTCGTCGTTTTGTTGGGGTTGTCAGCGAGAAAATATATCGCATAGATTTGAAAAGAGCTATCAATCTTAAATACTTGAGAAATAAAATCACGCTGTCACGATCCACATTTTTCATTGTTTGTCACGTGATATCCTATTAACTATATATCGTAGGTAGAATTTTAGCAACATAGCAAATGATTTATGACCTTAAAGAATATTTTTACCAAATTTGGTTGAATTCGATCCATTATTTTAGGAACAAATGTAAAATATTTTTACATGATGCGGCCGTTTTTCACGAATGTTATTGTTTATGACTTCATATCTCCTCACGTATGTGTTGTAAGTGGTTCTTGTCCCAACAGAGATTTTTGCGTGATGTTAAGGTACATATGTACCGAGTTTTGTTGAAATCGATTCAGTATTTTAGGAATAGATGTGGAACATACATACACACATACAACCAATTTTACAAGATGTATAATATATGATATCTACGTATATCTAAATTAATAGATACACTCTTATTTATGCCATCTTCGTGTCTATGGTTACTTACCAAATTGATGTTTGAGGACATATATAATAATCATGGCGCTCTCGATGTCATGCCACTTCCGTCGTAATAAATGTGGTTACACTGATTTCATGTTATTTAAAAAATTCAATGTAAACAATAATAAACAGTATTAGTATCAGTACGACGATTACAATAACAACACGTAACTTCATTCATTGCACTATATAACAAAATCTGTTTACATTAATACAACATTTAACTATAATTTTTTGTCGTATTATGTGGTTTATTTACAAAATAAAATTTTAGTTTTGTACTATATTTTTTTATATTTGTAGCAATTTTACGCCTTTAACACTTAATTCCAACTCTTCAAGCTATCGACAGTGATAATAAATAATAATTTGAAGGAACAGTCAGTTTTCAGATATTTCGGGGAAAGTTTCAGAAATAGTGTAATTTAGGGGAATTTTTTTCTCTGATATGGGTAAATTTTCAACAGTCAGTCTGGTATTACTGGGTCTAGTTTTAATTGTTACAAAATAAAATTTTGGCTGAGGTCATATGATTCAGAGCCATGTCAATTATCATTTACTGTTTTAATAAATTTACTTCTGTAAATGTTTCATGTAATTTGCTGAAATACCTTACCACACTTACAAAGCTTCTACTGTCTCTCACCTGAAGATAGCACTCTAGCATCGCGAAACCGGTGGTAGCTTAACAGAGCATATTGTACAGCTGAACCGGATTTTTCTCTTATAAGAATCCCAGACAGTTTCAGATGAATTGTAAACCAAATATTATACATTTATGGAAACCACAAGGAGTAGAAAAATGGTGGAGGATCTTTGAAGCTGAAAAATGAGTGTTTATTACTGTTAAAACTACAGAATAAGCATTGTTTGGAGCTAGATCTAAGTTAATGGTAACGGTTAAAAATATGAAAATAAGTAAGTCACAGTGCATGGGGCAAAAATGGAACATTTCAGACACATTCAAAGGTAGGTAGACTACAGCTAAAGCCTCAGGAGAGCAACAAAGGCAGCCTATGTGCTGAGTAACTGAAGGTGGCTGAAATCGATGGAGATGAGCCGCCAGATACTGACGCCATTGTGCTCTGGACTTTGATGTGCCGTCGGGAAAGCAAATATTTGATCTCTCACCACCACTGGGGGAATCTCACAATCTACAGCCGGTTTACTTCCGCTACAAACGCAGATTAATTCAGTAGTTGCTTTCTAGTTTAAAGCAGAATATTATTCGCGAGTTTCATTATTCGAGGCAAGCATAAAAACAGACTTCATAACTGAAAACCTGTTGCAAAGTATACTTTCGTTTATCGTTTCGTGAGTCAACATGTGCTAGTGTAGTATACAGTATATCCATAATATAGTAAACGATAAGACATGACGAGCAACTTTCATGGGTAATTTGCCCATAGTCAGTAACGTCACGCCACTCTTCTAACATTATATGTAGTATGTACAGTACCATAGGCACACAGAACAGAATTACTTGATAATTGACAATAATGTTTGTAATCCTGTAGGACCAAATTACGTTGGTCATCAGTCCCTAGTCTTACAAACTACTTAAACTGAGTTAAAAATAACCTTAGGACAACACACACGTCCATGCCATAGGGAGGATTCGAACCTCCCACGCGGGAGGCTGCGCGTTCTGTAACGTGGCGCTCCAAACCGCTCGGATACTCCCACGCGGCGATAATTGACAAATGCACGATTTGGAACTTTTTTTCCTCTAATCAAAAGGTTCAACGTCAGCCCCGCACCGTTCTGCAAATGTCAAACTGCCACAACAACGAGTCAATTAACTTATATTTATTGTTCGACTTCTTTCTTGGTTTGTTTCCATTCCGAGTCATAGGAGTGCCACATTTACTTCTTATTTCATTACATATGGTACTCAAACCAAAGCAAACACTACGCAAAATGTTCAAATGTTTGTAAATCTACGGGAAATAACTGCTTTGCTTATTAGTCCCCAGACTTACAAACTACTTAAACTATGTTAAACTAACGTAAGGACAACACACACACACACACACACACACACACACACACACATGCCCGAAGGAGGACACGAACCTCCGACAGGGAACAACCACGCCCTCCGCAGCAATGCGGCTTAGAGCGTTCGATTATTTCAACGCGGCTTTCAGAATCCAATCAAAATGAATTAGATCGTTATGTTTATTAAATTAATTTGTTTGATTAAATTGTTTGGTTTTCAGTGCTTTGCAACGTCACTTTCATAATCGTATAGACTTTATTATTTGCTATTATTTTTAATCCTAACATTATTTTTTGGTTGCCCTCTGCCTGTGTCCTTTAGATTCTATAACAGGGTGCCAAGCAACATTCCTCATCGGTTCGTAATATGACAGATCGTGTAGCCACTAGCCAGTGTGATGAAATTTTCAGGTAAAAAGTGATACCGAGAAAGTAGAGTTTGCTTTAAGCTCTGAAACTGGAATCTTTGTGTCTTGAATTTGTTCGTACAAACTAGCTTTAATCTCCGGAAACGAAGCGATCTGATTACATTTCTGTCACAGACCGCTGAGCGCGTTTCCTAGGATTCATTGCGTATAGCTCATCTCGAAGTTGCGATTAGGTTAGGGCATTGGGGGTAGGGGGGAGGGTTCGAATCCCCCCCCCCCCGGAAATGGATGTTTGTGTCGACTTTAGTATAAGGTAGGTCATAAGTAGTTTGTAAGTTTAGGGACTCATGATCCCGCAGTTAAGTCCCTTAAGTTTTACAAACATTTGAACATTTGAACTAGAGATTCATAAGCAGGCATCTCTCAATAGCAAGCTACCATTCTGTCTTTTAGTATCATTTACTGACATGGACAATACTAAAGAAAAGTAATCAAAAAGCTACACGAAACTCTTCGGCCATGCTTTCGCACGAGCGGATCTCGCTGTCTTCTCATTCCGGTTTGAGCAGTGATCACGGGCAGATCCGCTGTCCAATGCGGTATGTCATAGGCTTGCAAGTAATCATAAACTTGTAGAAAGAATCAGGGGATCAGGTGAGACGGCATCCACAATATACATATGGTAACGTATTTTATTCAGATATTGATTACAATAGTATTTTGTCTGTGGTAGTGTACAATATTTTGCTGTCTCAACTCTTTACTTGAGGTTTATATAGCGTTTATGTAGAGCGAGGCACCATAGGGCTATCATAACAGTGAAAAAATCATTCTCGTTGCCCTCTAATATGGTGTTTGATCCCCTCGGACGACCAGTAAAGTTGCACACCTGCGTGGCAAGGTATAAAGTTATCAGTCACCTCATGGGGGATATTTGGCCTTTCTTCTTGAGCTCTCGACAGTCGTGGGAGATGTTGGTCTGGCTGCAGTGCGCCTGACAAGTGCATACAATACATGCTGAATCGGGTTTAATTCCGGTGAACGAACTAGTCACTCCGTTCGTTCAACTCTCTCAGCTTCAGGCACAGTAAGAGGCGAAGGATCTCATCTCTATAACTCCGAGTAGTCAAAGCGTCACTCTAACGACATAGAGATACATACGTACGCCAATACTGACTCCTGTCCACATCATTCTCTCACCACCATGATGTGGTGATGTTTTCTGCACATAAGCGTGATTGTTCCGAGTTCCACATTCTCTCCAGATGAGGGAACGTCGATTATATGGCAGAACACATCTTGACTCATCCGTGAACAGAAACCGGAGCCATTCTTTACCAATCCAATGCCGATGTTCTTCTACCCACTTTCTGTGGGGTAAACGATGTCGTGGTTGTAATGGGACACACACCACAGTCCTCCGTGTATGGAGGCCACATTTACGGCGGTGATTTCGGACTGTTTGTGTTGGTATTGCTGGTCAAGTTGTTGCCTGGAGAGTGTGTTGCAGCTGAGTTGCCTTTAGCCTCCTGTCTCGCGAGCTGTTAATCGGAGACAACGGTAGTCTCCTTCTGATGTTACCTATGGACTACCTTAGCGTAGACATCTTTAACTGTTCCTGTTGTCTGAAATCGCGTTCAGACCCTGGAAATCACTGGGAACCACAAATAGCTGCAGCCACCTCCCTCTTTTTCTGCCCCACTTTCAACCTTCCTATGGCTCTCCATGCCGAAGCTTCAGGCAATTCACGTTGTTGTTGCGTTGCACTACCCGCTCACTACACTATTTGAACCCAACTGATTGTGTAATTCGTTTGGTAGAGTAAACCCAAGTCCACATCAACCCCGTCTGCAGCAACTTACTGTTTTCACCACTATCTCAGTTGCCGTAATGTTGCTTACTCCACAGAATCGACAGACAGACGTCGAAACATTTTAATTCCTTTTGCCGATTACGATACTTCAGAATCTAGGTATCTCAACTTATCCCCTAATTGCTTTGACCAATGCATAAAAGGGTCAAAAAGTATCGGTATTATAAACTGACGACGTTAATTATATACAATGGAACCGAAAAGACAGTTCTTTTATTGGCCGGTTTTTCTGCTTCAGCGTGAATAAACGAAGTGTCATTCCTTTACAAAGGTCTGTAGTACGTCATTTGTTTCACCAAACTACTTACTTTTCAATTAACCAAACAGCCTCACGGGCAAGAACCAAAGACCTGCGTACCGTCTTCTGTGCTGGCGACAGAACAGAATATTTTATTTATAGACTGTGCATTTCACTCAGGATGGTGAAAGTAATTTGGCACCTCTCGAGTACTGCGCTTTCGTTAGAATCGATTTCACTTACTCGTCATAGAGCAGGTAAAGAAAAGATTCGACAGAATCTTTCAATCTACTCTCTCTCACGTTACTGACAATTTTGACCCAGTTTAGGTTACGGTAGTAACATCACAAGTGGACCTTTGCGATCACCTTTTGACAGCTCAGAATTTAAATTGAAATAACTGTTTAACCATTCACCTTAGACGCAAATTGAGTGAACGAATTTGTAGAGTAGAAAATTTTGTAAAACTTCTCTCACTAATAATAATAATTGTTATTTTTCATAACCCGCACCGTTTCAGAGATATGTGCAGCCGGCCGCGGTGGCCGAGGTGACTGAGGCGCTCCAGTCACGGTCAGCACGGCCACTACGGTCGGGGGTTCGAATCCCCCCTCGGGCATGGATATTTGTGCCGTCCTAGTTCGTAAGTAGTTCATAAGTAGTTTGTAAGTTTAGGGACTGATGACCCCGTAGTTAAGTCCCATAAGCTTTACAAACATTTGAACATTTTTTTTAGATATGTGCAAAAATAACCGAGATTTATCACTGTCACTTCAATTTACGTAAAACAGCACAGGCAAAGATAATAAATTTGAAAAAGAAGACAAACTATAACGGCAAAACGAGTGATAATATTTTAACTGAAAAAGATAATTAAAACATAGAAAATATACTAAAATAATAATTTAAAGGCGTAAAGAAGTATGCTTATCAAGGTTATACTCAGAAATATTATATAAATGGATTCTTCCGTCACTTCTTGGTAGAACAATTGCGTATTTAGGGTTGAAAACCAATTTCTGTTTTTGTTCTACTAATTAATGTTTATTTAGGAATGGGTTTCGGCTTATTAGTCCAACTTCAGATAAACAAATGACAGCCGCCGGCAAAAAACTAGTGATTATGCTGCTAACATGTTAAATGTAGATACAACAGACCAAAACTTTTGTTCTTTGCTTATGACATTAGGTGAAGTTGTCAAACTGATCTCTCGCCATGTAGGTTTGTGCTGTGTGACAAATGCCTTCTGATTTATTATTGTACACAGTGTAACACGTTACATATTTCATGTTATACCACTCCACCTTACATATTTCATATTATATCATTCTGCCTTACATATTTCATGTTATATCATTCTAGCTTAGAATGATATAATATGAAATATGTTTCGTGTTTCACTGTGTATAATTACAAATTAGAAGGCATTTATCGCACATTACAAACCTAGATAGCGACAGACCAATTCGACAGCTTCAACAAATGTCGTAAGCAAAAAACTAAAGTTTTGGTTTGTTGTATCTATATTTAACACTTTTGCAGCATAAATACAAGAGTTTTGCCGACGCCTGTCTAATGTTTACCTGAAGATAGCTTAATAAGACGAAAACTAGTTCGTAAATAAACATAAATTAGTATAACAAAAACAAATTCTTCGTCTTCAACCCCAAATCTGAAATATCAAATAATTCTAAATTGTTTGTAAAATACGGTGAAACAGAATATTACGTTTTAAGTTATTAGGCATTAATAGAATCATAATCGCTTAGTTCATAAACACTTTACAACCAGAAATGATTTAAAACCGGTTTTTCTAGGAAATATCGCACTGACGGCCCACTTAAGTTTTTGCAAACATTATGGACCAAAATAATAATCTAAATAATAAAAAATTAATTAATAATTGTCTGAAACCCTTTTAGGGAAGAAAAATTAGGTAGTGGCGGGTTAGGAACCACTGACCTTTAGCGTCATAGTCGAACACATTACCCACTAAGCCACAGCTAACGGTTTGAACGTGCGTTCTTTAATCGTATACTATTGTTGGCCGTTGTTAACTGATGATAATATGGCATTTGTAGACACTAGATTACCATTTATCGTACAAAGAACGACGTGTTTTTGTTAATTCCTGAGTGCGCCATTGCTTTGAAATGACAACGTGTAAGTTACAATAAGAAAATCGCATGCCAAAGAGAGTTCTGGGCGAGGAAAGTCAGTTGACATCTGCGAACGGCTGGTTTTCGTTAATTCAATGGAGGGTGTGAAAACTCCGTTATTTTTGCAAATATCTCTGTAACGATAGGAGACATGAAAAAAATAACATAAGAGAGCGAAGTTGTAGAGAATCCTCTCGTCTACAAATTCGGTTATTCAGTTTTCGTGGCAGATGAATGGTTAAGGCGTTATTTTCATTTATATTTCGAGCTGTCAAAAGACGATCACAAAGGCCCACTTTTACTGTTACTACCGTAACCTAAAGTGGACCGAAAAAGGCGCTCATTCTAATTAAGTCCGCGAGCTTGGCGTATAATTTCATGAGTGTTCCTTTAAAAATTTACCGTATTTTAGACATTGTATTACATTCAAATCTACACGAGGTTTTTTTTTTTTTTTTTAATTGTTGAATACTACGTATTAAAGCTCCTTATAAACATTTTTGCCCCTTGTTTTTATCATTTTTGTCCGAAATAAAACTACAGGAAAACCGAAAGTGAGTCGTGAGACACGGCAGTACGATTTGTCTTCCCCCTGTATTCTGCCTCGCTCTGGAGGCGGCCCTGTCGAGACAATCACCGCAGCAACTGCTTTCACAGACGGTGCCGCTCATTTCTACTCCATCGGAGCTACCGGCCGCCTGGTGCCTGCCCTCATCTGCATTCTCGCCCGCGGAGATCTCCAGCGAGCGGTCCGCGCGCCGTCCGAATATCGGGCCGAGTAATTGTCGCCGAAGAACAAAGCGGCTTACAACAAAGTTAAAGCCCGCTCGACGGGCTCCTTATTCATTTAACAGATTGGCCGTTACAGGCGGAGCAGAAAATTAACGCCCGAAACGCGGCGCGTAATTAGAGGGAACCGGCGCGCCGGCGGAAAAGTGGCGCGAATGTACGCGAAGGCGGCTGCCGGAAGCCGCCACGTCGCCGAAGTTGTAACCAAGTTTCTGGTAGAGCCTGCAGCAGATGCAATAAAAGTGTCAGCTGCTGGAATAGCAACAGCGGCGGGCTGTGCGCTGTCTGCTGTGTCAACGGTAGCTGTGTAAAGATGTATCATTGTATAAATATGCTAACAAGAAACTGAGGGCACAGATTTTTAATATCTCTATCTATATAGAAGCGAAAGAACACTCGTTCACCCACTCGCTTACTCACTGACTGACTGACTAAACAAAAAATATTGAAAACTACTTCACGTATGAAATTGATATTTGGCAGCAATGTATTTTATAGGTAGAGGACGTCAGCCGAGAAAGTATTTTGTGATAGGGCAGATAGTGTAGGTGATATGACGCCATAAACAACGATAACTTCCCCGTCTTGCGGCACGGGGTAGTGTGGCTTTATCAGTCCACTATTTGAGAAGGAGAACAGTTAGCGAATTCCAACAAACTTTAAACATAATTTCAGTACCGAATGTACATTTGCAAGTGTCACAGGAATGTTCGGAAAACTCGCAGTACATTTATGAAAAAAAAAAAAAAAAAAAAAAAAAAAAAAAAAAACACGTATCATGGGAGTGAATGTTATGCTGAACATTTCTATCGGGTAGAATGAGCATTTTGAGTGTCACAGGAATGTTCGGAAGGCTTAACATTTCCATCGGTTAGACGCTGAATTTGACAACCCCTGGAAAAATCATGAAAGTTGAGATGGAATTGCTCATTGAATTTGGAAACATCATCATTTACGGGACTTGACTGATGAGACACCTAGTGTTGATGTGGCTTTAATGAAAGCCAAACGTGGAATCTTTGGTGGCTCAAAAGCACGTAAATATGTTTTTTGGCTGCTCCTTGTCATGCCAAAGAAAGTTTCGTCGAAAAAGAAAATCCCGCGTATCTGAAGTATACTGGATTTTGACGGGTGCTCAACTCCCAGTGCTACCTTTAAGTGCTGACACTGCCAGCTTTGGCGCGAAATCCTTTCACATCTGACTGACGTAAAACATTATTATAAGATTCTAATGATGCCCCAAAAAGGCGAAACGCATTAAATAAAATAAATAATTGCAACCAAGACTATGTTTTATTAGAAGCTATATTTTATTGGTTGCTGTACCAGGCGGCCATGATGGAGTCGAAGACATTTTATGTAAATTAGATTTCTATGGTGTCATGAGCAATGCTGCAGAATGGTCCACGTCAAACCTTGCTAATTGGGACCAATGGGTGTCACATGGCGTCAGTGCAAGAGGATAGCGATTTAAACCATCAGTCATCATCAGATTGGGAAGAAATTAAATGTGTTGTCCCACAAGGATCCATCTTTTTGTGTACATTAATGAACTCTTGTTAGTTACACTGCCAGAAGAAGAGACCGTTTTGTTGAAATAAATGGCATGTCGAGCATGACATGGATATTAATTAGTGATTTAAGCCAACTCATTGGCATTTGAAGTGACACACTACTTGCAGTTCAGAAAATGTAAGAGGTTTCCATCCAACACATGCATAAAGTATACAGAAGAGCATAGAAGACGTTGACAGTATTAAATTCCTGGGATTACAGCTTGACACTAAATTCAGTCTGGAGGAGCATGCCACAGAAATGCAGAACCGCCTTAACAAATATGTATTTGCAATTCGAGTATCAGCAGACGTAGGTGACATAAATATAAAAATGCTTACATATTCTGCTGTCTTTCACTCCATAATATCATATGGAACAATATTTTGGTGTTGCTCTTCAAGTCACACGTTTTCTGAGTCCAAAATCATGTATCACGTATTATTTCTGGAGTAAATTCTCGAAAAACCCTGTAGAAGCCTCTTCAAAGAGCTGCGTGTAATAACTATTACCTCTGACTATATTTCGTCGTTAATGAAGTTTTTCATAAATAATATATCTCTTCTTCCGACAAATAGCTCAGTTCATACATACAATACTAGGAACAAAAACGCTCTACACAAGGACTTAAAAGTAGTCACTTTAGTAAAAAAGATGGGTCCACTACTTAGGAACAGACTCTTTCAGTAATTTCCCAGCAATAACAAAAAATTAGCAAGAAATAAAGATGAGATTAATAGAAGACTGAAAGACTTACTAGTATCCAACTCCTTCTACTCCACTAACGAACTTTTGAAAAGGACCACATGATGTTTTGGATGTATTCACACTATTAGTATTATTCTTCCAGCTATAAAATATAGTACACGAAAATTTCACCAGTGGACAGAGTCGAGAAACCATTCAAGATTTTTATTGCAAATTTTCCCCATCTCGCTTCGTTCCATAGATATTGATAAGCTGGGAAACTTAACAATGAAGTGCCCCCTAGTGACAAATCATTCGTTTTTAGAAGAAAGAAAACATACAAAAATGCGTGTTTTTCGCGTAGAATACGAATATGAAAAAAAAATTAGAAAAAAAGAACGTGACCCCTCTTTGACCTTGAAAACAGGGTTCTAGATCATTTAGATGTAACCATTCCATCGAGCCCCTTCAAACCTCAGAACTTTTACTAGGAACTTTTTTTGTTGAATTGTGCCGCTCCAGTAACATCGACTGATGTATCGGGTGATCAAAAAGTCAGTATAAATTTTAAAACTTAATAAATCACGTAATAATGTAGATAGACAGGTAAAAATTGCCACACATGCTTGGAATGATTTGGGGTTTTATTAGAACAAAAAATAAGTATTGCTAGACGCGTGAAAGATCTCTCGCGCGCGATGTTTGGTGGTGATCGTGTGCTCAGCCGCCACTTCCGTCATGCTTGGCCTCCCAGGTCCCCATACCTCAGTACGTGCGATTATTGGCTTTGGGGTTACCTGAAGTCGTAAATGTATCGTAATCGACTGACATCTCTAGGGATACTGAAAGACAACATAAGACGCCAATGCCTCACCATGATTCCGGACACGCTTTACAGTGCTGTTCACAAAATTATTCCCCTACTACAGCTATTGTAGAGGAATGATGGTGAACATATTGAGCATTTCCTGTAAAGAACATCATCTTTGTTTTGTCTTAATTTGTTATGCTAATTACTGCTTTTCTGATCAGATGAAGCGCCATCTGTCGGACATTTTTTTAACTTTTTTTTTAATTTTTTGTTCAATAAAACCCCATCTCATTCCAAGCAAGTGTGTCAATTTTTACATCTCTATCTACATTATTCCATGATTTATTAAGTTTTCAAATTAATACTGACTTTTTGATCACCCGGTAGATTAAAATGCGACACCCTGTATATAGGCCATGCACATGTTAAGCTCTAGATTTCTAAAATATGTGACTGTTGCGGTTTACCCCTGAGCTATTAAACATTTAGTAGGTCAAGGCCGCTCTGAAGTTGAAGGGACGTTCTATTCTGTAGAGGGACATTGTAAAGCATCATTAAAGCCAATCATTGCTATAAAGATTATTTTAAAATCTTCTGTTTTATTATATGTTCTTTCGGCCAAATATTGTAAGAGAATTAATTAAATTTCAATAAAAACGGAATGGAATAAATAGAAATGGGTCAAATCACTAAGATCTTGTAGCTGATGCAGTGTCGTGTTTCACACTATAAAACATCACGCATTACAGATTTTTCCTTCCTTTTCCTTGGTATCGAGCGCTAATAATAGTACCCGGGGTCACATTATGTAATATCTCGACAGTGAATTGTTGAAGATACAGGAAAAATACAAAGTTTTGAATAAGTGATTTAACCTATGAGACTTAGCTACGTTTACGACTGTTGAAAAACTCCTCAGTTATAATTTGTCAGTGAGAGTAAGTAATTTATTCTACCAGTGTTCCAGTCAAATTTAGTGAAGACAGACAGTTTTTACTTGAAAACTGTTATGTGAACTAGGTGTGACGAATATAAGTGTTAAAATGATTATTAGAAACAAATTGAGAAAGTTTTGCTGCCAGAAAATGTCGGTCGCGATAACACGAAAAAGCGAATATATTAATTTTCCGCTGACGAATAATTAATTTTTGCTAGCTCAACAATTTTTCTTCCATTTAGTCTGAAAATATACTGAAAAAAAATTATTCGAACACATCACAGTAATTAGAGGCGACTCCACAGTAAAAAAAAAAAAAAAAAAAAAAAAAAAAAAAAAAAAAAAAAAAAAAAAAAAAAAAAAAAAAACCGCTCAATCTCGTGAATTATGTCCAGCCTAGCTTTTGACAGAAATTTGTCGATCCCAACACAACGTGATTTCTGATTAGGTACGGGAATTGAAGCTAAAAAATAAAAGGTAGTATTACAGTTTTTGCTAGGTTGAGAGCTGTAGTAACTCTTCCCCATTACTAAAAGACCCAATAAATCAGTCAAATGTAAAGGCCATATATTCAACTAAATACCTAGAAGATACAGTACTAAAATGTAGAATGGCAATGGGAAAACAAGGGTATCTGAAAAAGACAGAAATTTTAACACCGAATTTTGACTTAACGTGTTACTTCTGAAGACAGTTGTGTGGAGTATTGCCTTGTACGGGGGTGAAACATGGACAATAAATATTTCAGACGAAAAGAGGATAGGACCTTTCGAAATGTGGTGCTGCGGACGAATTCTGAAGAGTAAGGGGGGGGGGGTGTATATCGTGTAACTTTATGAGGAGGTACTGAACAGATTGGAGGATAAAAGAAATATCTCGCGTGCCTTTACTAAAAAAGGGGATCGACTGGTAGAACACATTGGTAGAAATTAAGAAATTTAGCACCGGAGGGTTGTGTGTGTGGTAAGAATCGCAGAGGAAGACCAAGATACGACCGAGCGAGGTGGCGCAGTGGTAAGACACTGGACTCGCATTCGGAAGGACGGTAGTTCAAATCCACCTCCGGCCATCCAGATTTAGGTTTTCCGTGATTTCCCTAAATCACTCCAGGCAAATGCCGGGATGGTTCCTTTCAAACAGGGCGCGGCCGATTTCCTTCTCCATCCTTTCCCAAAAATGCGAGCATAAGCTCCAATGACCACGCTGTTGACGGGACGTAAAACTCTAACCTTCCTAACAAGAAACGAATACAGTCATCAGTTGTAGATGGGTGAGGTTTGCTTGTTCTTATAAGGAGATAAGGATTCCTGTTCAGGAAGGAGCAGAGTGAAGAGTTGCATCAAACCAGCCTTCGCACTGAAGACAACGACAGTAACAACCTAGGAATTACCAGCGACTTAAACAGAAAGATACTATCGCGAAGTACGTTTCATTCTGAGAACACTTAGAAGGTGCACCATTCCTACTAAACAAACTTCGTACACTACATTAATCCGTTTTCAGTTTAGAGTATTGCTACGTAGTAGACCGTAAATTTTGAATAGCTAGTAACTAGAAAACACTGAAAATATCCTGGGGAAGGCGACCCAAAGGCTACGTTTCATTGGCAAAAACTCTGATAAAGGAACTGCCTACGTTCCATTTGTCCATTCTATTGTGAAGTATTGCTGCGCATTATGGGATCGCCAAAAGGTGGAACTGACGGATAACATAAAGTAGGTTCGGAGAAGGGCAGCTAGTTTTTTTTATTATTGCGATACAGGGGAGAATATTTCACGGAAATGAAAGGCGTTTTTCGTTGCTGCGAGATCTATGTGCGAAATTACCTTTTTACAAATTTCTCCTCCGACTGCTAAAATAATTTGTTAACATTCTTCAACATAGGGTCACGTGATAATAATAATAAAACAAGGGAAGCTCAGACAGATCCACATATCGAAGAGTATCAAGCCGGGTTCAGGAAGGGAAGATCGTGCAGTGAGTACATCTGGTACCTGAGAACAATATTTATTTCAAGAAGGCCTGCGATTCTATAGACTGAATGTTTCAAATACCTGGGACAGATTATACACAAAATATGACTAAATTCGACAGCCAATGAAAGAGTTGGAAAGCTTAAAAAAGCTTACAAACATGGAACCAGTACAAGAAAAGAAGTATTCTGTTAATGCCAAATTAAGACATTACAAAACAGAAGTCTTACCAGAAGCCTTGTATACCGCAGAAACAACAGCGATCAGAGGAAGAACGAAAATCAAGGAAATGAAAAGCAAGAGAGGAAAATTCTAAGGAAGATCTATGGGCCAATTCAGAGACGGGGGATCTGGATAAAGAGACCAACAAAAGATCTGTACAAACAGACAGAAACAATTACAGACAACATCAGAAAAAGAAGGGCAAAGTTCTATGGCCACATGTATAGGATGAATGAAGATAGGCTGATGAAGAAGATTTTTAACATTGTGCTGAGTCATACAATAAAAACTAACTGGGCAAAGGAAACCATGGAAGACCTCAAGAAACTAAATATTCCTACAGAAGAAATAATAAACGGAGAAAAATACAGAGAAGAAATCAGGAAACAGAAATTCGAAGAAACACTAAAAGAGAAGAAACCAGGAAAGAAGTGGACAGAAGAGAGGAAGAAGAAACACAGTGAATATATGAGAGGTTTTTGGGAAGAGAAAGGAAAGAAAAAAAAAGTGCCATGAAAATTTATTGTGTTTAAACGCTCTCCTAAATGGGGAATCAACGATAATATTAAATAATAATACAAGAGAAATTCGATCTGAAAGGATATATCTATTTGTTCCATTTTCCCGCATGCTGTGAGAGAATGGAACGGCAGGGAAATTTTATGAAAGCCTTGACGAACCCTCTTCAGGCATTTAAATGTGATTGGCAGAGTCAATGTGTAGATGTAGAACAACATTGTGATACGACGTAATACTACGTTATACGCAGCAAAGATGTCTCTCCCTGAACACCATTGAGTTACCGGCACCACACCGAGAGACACACCAAAGGAGAGGATAAGTAGTGAAGGACGCCATTTGCAATAGGCCACCGCAGTTCTTGATTCTATGGTGATGTTCTGTTCTAAAGATAGAAAGAAGACAGGAATCCTTATTGATTGAGTTAGTTTCTCACGAAGACAAAAGAAAGTTTATCAACCATTTAGTAACGATATTTACTCTTTAGCTGACAGTAAGTTTTGATAATAAAATTCCTTTCACATTAGCGCCTTAAATGTCTAATAATTGCAACGTCCGAAAGCGCTTCACAAGGCTTCATTCATTTTTGGCATAGACGCCAAGACGATATTTCAAAGGCCTGTGTGCACGGAACATCTCTTCAAGGGGATGGTTGATGAAGCTTTTCTACCTCTAAACAGATTATAAATTATTGAAAATCTCGAAGAATGTATACTAGCGGATCAGATATTAATTTCCGCAGGATGTACCTTTAGTGGTAACGCTAAACGTTGCGTGCCCGGGAGTTAGGCCGAAACTCGCCGTGCGGTGCTCAGCTAAATAGGCGGCTTGTGTGATGCCCGCGTTTACCGATTTTAATTAACGAATTGCGGTCGCTTGTTTATTGGCTACTGGCGTGACATTGTGTTTAACAACGGACAGATTTATGGGGCTAATAATCGAAACAGAGCTCATATAGCGAATTATACGGACCTCCGTTCATTACATGCAGCGTAAGCTAACTTCATAGTCAAATGTTTAAGCTTGTTAACTACTTCGAAAGTATTAAGACAAAAAGAATCACGTATTTTTTACCTGATCATTCGGTTGAATTTTGTAGGAAAAAACTTCATAATTGTACACGCAGAATCACGTTAACATATTTAAATGCATTACCATTGAACTAACGAAGCGGGCAATTTCTCTATCGTTCTGCGTCAGCATTAGGTTGCAACAAATTTCACAGTTTTGCTCACGATGATTTTCCCTTATTTGACATAGATCATAAACAATATGGCACATTCAAATTATAACTGATATATTCTACTTACGCTTAATGTCACAGATATAATTCATAGAAAGTATTTTCATTATTTGATACATAATATGGAACAATTATTACCATTTACTCTGACTTTTCAACTGTACCATATTTCATAAAATATTGGATATTATGTTCTATGTAATACGATTCAGCACAATATATATTATACTCATACATCTTCAACGCGTTTATCCACATTTAAATCCACATCTACATATTTAGTCTGCAAATCCCAATTAAGTGCTTAACTGAGGGTTTATCGAACAGATTTCGTGATATTTGTCTACCGTTCCATTCCCCAATGCGCGCACAGAAGAAGAAAAACTAAATATTTCAGTTTTCGTGCTGATTTCTCTTATTTTATCGTGACGATCTTGTCTTTCTATATACCGCAGATGCTAAAAATTATTTTTGCATTCGGAGGAAAAAGTTAAAGAAATTTAGCAAATAAATCTCGCCGCTACGAATAAGTCCTTTCTTTAATGATTTCAGTCACACTGCCTCTACAGTTCTGCAATATTACAAAACGAGCTGTACTTTACGCCGTCCATCAGTCCCAGTAGATGGGGATCACAGTAGTCTAAAATAGGACGGAAAAGTTAATGTAGGCAGTTTAATCAGTCGAATTGTTATATCTTCCAAGTTTTCTTCCAATAAAACTTAGCCTTAGGTTCTCATTCCTTGCGGCATTTTCTATCTGTCCTCTCAATATGAAGTTGTACTTCTTATGTATTTAGTTGAATTTACTTCTTGTATATCTGAGTTATTTATCGCGTAAATGAAGTTTAACAGTTTTCTTTACATGCTCTTGTCGATAATTTCAAAATTTTCATTTTTTTAATTCAATTTGCATAACTACGCACCTTGCGGAATTCTTATCTAAATCGTTTTACTTACTAGTATAATACTGTAAACTATACCTTAAAACTTAGTATCTTCTGGATCTTCTGATGATGGCTAATATCCTAAACCGGTAAAGTTCAAAATACAATAAACACCTGATTGTTGAGTATGCATTTCTAAAGTATATGACGGCTGTTAACTCACATCTAAGTAAAAATTTGTAAACGACATTAGTGCCCCTAGCGGAGAAAGAGCCAACCGCACTCGAATATTAACGCAATGCGTAGCAAGGCTCCGTATTTATAGATGTATATGCTAAAATTAAGTCTCACGATCTTCTTCGTCCATCCACCACAATTGTCTAGCTAAAGTAATTAAATACAAAATGTGCATGGATATACATTCTGAGCTTCTTTTCGCCCTCTTCCTCCCCAATTTGTTCACCACCACCTCCTCCTCTTTCTGTGAGTATCAACTGTTCCTGTTGTTTGTTTATTTCGTGTTCCTCCCTCTCACATCCCTTTCCTACGCCAATTTATTCGTCTCTCTTCCTATTTCCTCTCACCCTGCTTCTGACCTTGAGCTTAGTTTTACTGTTATTGCCGAAGCCATGATTGGGAATTTAGAGTCGCTGAAATTGCATGGGTAAATTGGTTGGATCATTGTATGAGACAGGCCTCCCTAACTGCGGGATCTGTAAGGCTACAGCTTCAATTAGAGTATTCTGCTTAGTTTTAAACCGGATACGTGTGGGATTACATTGCTTAAGACGGATAAGAATCTGTAGATCCAGTAATCCTCTCATGAGCCAATAAACAGAAAATATATCTTTCATGATTTCTGCTAAACTTGCGATTAGGAAAGAAAGTAATGCCAAATTGCTGACTGTGTATACAGCTTTTGTTTTAAATGATATATAAGGCCACAAAATACTTACAAGGAAACAATTTGTCCTATGATTTACACGGTCTGATATCATAGATCAAATAGAAAGTAAAGAAACATAACTTTCTCATAGAACAACACAGTATTTTTTAGTTCTAGTCACTTCTAACATTTTAATATATATATATATTCGTCGCCATGTTTATTAAACTATCATGACGCAATATGTCAAGAATCTTTCATGTCCCCTTATTATATTCGAATGATATATACATATTAAAATGTAATGTTTGGAATGTTCTCTAAAGAACCACGTAACAATTTGATGTACATAAAAAGATTAACTGACATAGTCGGGTTTGGAGGCGATCTGATCGTTTTATAGTTTTCAAAATGAAATGCCAAGAACGCACATTAATAATTTATTCAAATACGACCTGTTTAGGTGAACTGTGTCACCATCATCTGGTCACATACATATTATAAGCTGGTCATCTTGTTAAAAAAATGGGTATAAAATAACAAGGGCAACATTGCACTTAGTCACTATATAAAAAATATACAAGTTAAAAACGTGACAGCTTACAAAATACTGACAGCTTTCAATGTACATAAGTCCAAAACTGTTCAAAATTTACCCCTTTTGGTATAATATATACGTGTACATATTACAGACATCCAAAAATATATGGCTTATATCCGTCCGAAACGTGATTGAGTAGCATCAAAAAAATTTGAAGTAAGCTACGTAAGAAGATTCTGCCTTATTTATTACATATTAATTTTTGGCTTTTATGTGTAGTGACGTAATATAAAGCCTAAGTTCTTCCGAATGATCATTAGAATGTCGTGCAAGCATCAGAAGTATATCTTAAGAAATTTTTCAAGGCATTTGGTGACACCATTTCCGGTATTGTGTTATACATATGTATTTATTTATTATACACATTTATAACACGTAGCCCATGTCCGACAGAATTTTTATTTGAGTCTCGTGTTAAAATTGTAAGTAAATTGGTCAAGTACTTCAACACGTTGGCTACCGTGTGGACACCGAAGACCACAGCAGGAGGCTTTGGTCAACGCCAAGTAGAGACAAGGCCTCACAACAGCCGCCGCGGTGGAGTAGCCAAGCGGTCTAAAGCGCCTCGCTGCGGAGCGAGCGGTTGCTCGCCGTTGAGGTTCGAGTCCTCCCTGGGGCATGGGTGTGTGTGTTTGTCCTTAGGTTAGTTTACCTAGGTTGAAATAGTTTGTAAGCTACGGACTGATGACCACGCAGTTTGGACATTTTCACAACAACCCGTGCTACGTCACATTGACCAGGTCGTGGCCACCAGCTTACTGGCTGTCCGCTACGAGGCAGTGGGCGAGCCCCAGCGGACAGCCACAGCCATTCAGCTGGAGGCCGCGGCCTGGTCAGTGTGACGTAGCACAGGCTGTTGTGAGGCCTTGTCTCTATGTGGTGTTGCTTTGGCGCGCCTCTGACGTCATCGCAACAGCTAACTTGTTAAGAGACATATCGTTACAACGTTAAACAACTACTTGTTATTGTGTAGGTCTAATGAAATATTCTCATTATACTGGCACAATTAAACCTTGATGAAAATATCACAAAACGTGATACTAGAACATTAGACATTGCTCAAGCGTAATCGCGGTGGACCTTACAGCTGTATCTCCGCTGGTTGTTGACAGTTAATCACCGCCATTGTCTGTCGCCCCTTTGCTCTACTAATGTCACCGACTCTATCCAGCCCATATTCCTTATTACCAAACTGACAACACATTCATGCCTCACGAAGGCAAATTACAAATTAAATTATCTAAATGTTCATATTTTTTACCATCACATGTCAAAAATATTGGTAATTGGAAATAGTGACCATTGATACAGGGCGTACATAAAGTCCGGTAACACTTTCAATTATTTATTGCACAAGAACCGAACACTGTAGAGATATACATATGTCATTTTGAAGAGAAACACTGAAAGCTTTGTTTCTTTCTTTTTTAATTTAAACCGTCAAAGCCTAGTTTCACAATATGGCAACAGTCAGCGCTAGTCACAAAAGTTAAGAGTTTAAGTACAATCACAAGATCTCACTCCATGTGACTTTTTTCAGTGAGGACGCATTGAGGATCGGGTGTATGTACCGCTTCTAACGTGTGGTGTAGCAGAGTTCCTGGAGAAAATACGGAAAGCAATTCCCACAGTCCACGATGTCATCCTGGGACGGGAATGGCAAGAATTCGATGACGGTATTGACATCTGCCGGGTTGACGGTTTCACTACTAGACACATGAAAAGTTTCGGAAGCGGTTTATATTCATTAGGAATTCAGTGATACAGGAAATGGACTTCTGGACATTAAAATTGCTACACCACGAAGATGACGTGCTACAGACGCAAAATTTAACAGACAGGTAAAATATGCTGTGATATGCAAATGATCAGTTTTTCAGAGCATTCACACAAGGTTCGAGCCGGTGGCGACACCTACAACGTGCTGACACGAGGAAAGTTACCACCCGATTTCTCATACACTAAAAGCCGTTGATCAGCGTTGCCTGCTGAAACGTTGTTTTGATGCCTCGTGTAAAGAGGAGAAATACGTACAATCACGTTTCAGACTTTGATAAAGGTCGGATTGTAGCCTATCGCGATTGCGGTTTATCGTATTGCGACATTGCTGCTCGCGTTGGTAGCGATGCAATGACTGTTAGCAGAATATGGAATAGGTGGATTCAGGAGGGCAATACGGAACGCCGTGCTGGATCCCAACGGCCTCGTATCACTAGCAGTCGAGATGACAGTCATCTTACCCGCATGGCTGTAACGGATTGTGCAGCCACGTCTCAATCCCTGAGTCAACAGATGGGAAAGTTTGGAAGACAACAACCATCTGCACGAACAGTTCGACCACGTTTGCAGCAGCATGAATTATCAGCTTGGCTGCAGTTACCCTTGACGCTGCATCACAGACAGGAGCGCCTGCGATGCTATACGCAGTGACGAAGCTGTGTGCACGAATGGTAAAACGTCATTTTTTCGGATGAATCCAGTTTCTGTTTACACCATCATAATGATCGCAACCGTGTTTGGCGACACGATGGACGCACATTGGAAGCGTGTATTCGACATCGCCATACTGGCGTATCACCCGGCGTGATGGTATGGGGGGCCATTCGTTACACGTCTCGGTCACCTCTTGATAGCATCGACGGCACTTTGAACAGTGGCCAATACATTTCACATGTGTTACGACCCGTGGCTCTATCTTTCATTCGATCCCTGCAGAACCCTATATTTCAGCATAATACACAACCGCATGTTGCATGTCCCGTACGGGCCTTTCTGGATACGGAAAATGTCCGACTGTTGCCCTGCTAGAACATTCTCCATATCTCTCCCAATTGGAAACGTCTGGTCAATGGTGGCCGAGAAACTTGCTCGTCACAATACGCCAGTCACTACTCTTGATGAACTATGGTATTGTGTTGAAGCTGCATGGGCATCTGTACCTGTACACGACATCCACATCCAAGCTGTGTTTGACTCAATGCCCAAGGTCGTTATTACGACATAAGGTGATTGTTCTGGGTGCTGATTTCTAAGGATCTACGCACCTAAATTGCGTGAAAATGTAATCACATGTCACTTCTGGTATAATATATTTGTCCAATGAATATCCGTTTATCATCTGCATTTCATCTTGGTGTAGCACCTTTAATGTCCAGTAGTGTATATCATGCAGTGCAACTCGAAACATGGCTGCATGAAATTCATTGTTCAGCTTGGTGGCGTTTCTCTCAGGGTTCCTTCAGCTGAAATCTATAACTAGCGGTCATCAGCGTCTGCGGTAGCACAAGCAGTGTACTTCCTTCCTGATGGTATGTCTGGACATAACTGACCATCTTACACACTTTGTCATGTTGGCCTCGCTCATATGTGATGTGTCTATGCCATGTGTCTATGCATAGCCGGAACAATTTTCTGTTGTGTACCGGAACTGTGTAATAGTACAAGAAGTTTGCACCAAAAGAATGAAATCGAAGTGAAGTATTGATATCTTCTGTCAATAAATCCTTTGAGGACTAATCACTTCTTTATTTGCATACCTTGCCCACATCCTTGTCCATGGACCACCTCTTTTTACTACAGCAATGTGGAGACGCAACAGTTTTTATGTGTGTATATTACACTGGATGTCACATTTTGTCGCGTTGATAGGTAGCATGCAAACCTAAGCTCTTGTCTTATCACGTATTGTTGTTGCGTGTGAAACCAGAAGCCTTTTAACATATGTTGCGAAATTCATAAAGGCATTAAAAAAATAAAAAATAAATGTTCAGATGTTTGTAAATCTATGAGACGTAACTGCTTAGTTATTAGTCCATCCCCTTCTCTCCCACCTGATGAAGGAACTGTGTTCCGAAAGCTTGTCCTTTTTGTCCCCCTTTTTTCTGTTTCTTCATTTGTGATACTATCGGCGGTACAGCACAAAGGTAAGTACTGGCCAGCCATTCTATCTCGTCTCAACAATAGATATTGCCAGTGGTTCGACGTGACGGACACCGCCGATCAGGGTACCATTCAGCTTACAGTGTCACGTCTGCGGTTGCATTTCTGTGACATTCGTCATAAATTAAAATAATATCTAGTTTTTCTTCATTACAGAAGGTAGGAATAACGACTAGATGAAGGCAAATGTAACAAGCCACACGGAAATAGGTTTTAATGTGGCAATGAATGTGAATTACATTACAGTTTGAGAGCAGTTCAGCAGAGCGGATTAGGAGACACCTGTACACTGAAGGTAGAGCGTGCCGTGATGATATTGGTTTGTTTACAGCAGTACACAGGCGCCAGTGCAGGCAACCCCTGCTCTGAGCACATTACTAATGCGATACATTACGTCAGAAACAGTGACGCCGTTGCTATCCATTACAAGCAACATATTGCAGAATGTATGAGGTTTAGATACGTGAAATCACGACTGTTACCACTAATTGTACCTCTAATTGTCATTTCGCAACAATAAAATTTATGCGCTAGACAGCCATCTTTCTGATACCGCATTATTTGAAACATTATAATCGGTGGATCAGTTCAAGTAAGGAACAGCTCAAGAAGGGACTAAACTATCCCCCTTTAAGAGTGCCATCAATGAAATGGGTCAATGATGTGTTGTCATACAATACCACATCATACATTACCACTCCACTGACGTAATACGTCATTCAGATCACGATTACCGGCAGCGTGAGGTTCACGCCTGAGTCTCAGGACGTGCGCTATCTGTGCGCTTAATTCACTTCAAGCGTCAACTTCGCGTAGCAATATCTCGGGATGTAATTGACGTATTGCGTTGCAATAAACGCCATTGTTTATATGATTTTTATGCTATTGATTGCATACGAAAAAATAGGGGGTGGCCATTAAAAAAGCACAAGTTTGTGTTGAAAATAGTGTTTGTAAACGTTTTAAAATTTCGCATAGTATTTAGTTTCTTAGGCTCCTGTCGTACGTTCATGCTGGTGAAAACCGATTTTGAATACCTTTTGTCGTTCCAGAGATCTTTGAGGTGGCAGCGTTAGATGATACACCCTGTATATACATTTGGCGTCTATTCCGAATTGCGAAAATGTGTACCCAGCCGGGTCTCCTGCTATCTAGGTAGTTGCGCTGACCCCCACATCACTGAGGACGCTCCGTTGATATATATATAAGTTAAATTAACCTAGGGACAACACACAAAATCATGCCCGAGGGAAGACTCGAGCCTCCAAGACGATCGGCCGCGCGTACCGCAGCACGGGGCCTCAGTACGCACGGCTATTGCGCCGCGGCAGCCATTTTCACTTCATTTTTTTAATAATGCACTGATCATCTCTAGGTAATGTCGCGCTATTCAGTTAATAGTTCATTTGCCTTCATGTTGGACATATTTGTGTTAAATATCTTTCTCTTTTAATGTGTTTTAAATTCTAGAAGGCAGAAGTCTACTAGGATGCATACACGGGCCTCAGTATCTGGCTTACCCTCCCCGTGGGAATGAGTTGCGCCTCGCTGGAGGGCGACGGTAAACTTTAATGCACTGCGGGGCAAGTTTAACTGGAATTCGGCACGTAAATCAGAGTGGAACGGCGCGGGGCCCACTTAAAATCTCTAGATGGTGGGCAAAAAAATAAAATCTACGCTTCTTCGTGCGCCGAGAACGCCGATGCACAGTAGCGAACGCCGTAAATCAGCGGGTAACGACTCATAAACGCAGCGGCGAGGTCGCCCGTGGCCGCTACGCCACACTGGAAGAACAGAACAGGACAGGGCAGGGCAGGGCAGAGCTGAACAAAGTGACGCCCGCAGTGCGGGAACAGGGTCGTGTGCGCAAGCGCGAGTTGTCGTCTGCTTTATGATGAGATTTATGTTCTTCACCAGGACAAAGAGTTCCCAGACACCAAGAAGGAAATGTATTAGAGGCTCAACGATTGTAAGTTGTTTACATAAGAGGATGCTCTGACCATAACTTGTTAGTCATGAACTGTAGGCTGAAGCTGAAAAAACTGCAGAAAGGTAGGAAAATAAGGAGATAGGACTTAGATAAATTGAAGGAAAGTGAAGTTCTGGAGAATTTCAGAGGGAGATTTAGGCAACAATTGACAGAAACAGGGGGAAATAAAACAGTAGAAGAGGAATGGGTAGCATTGAGAGATGAAATAGTGAAGGCAGCAGAGGAAAAAATAGGTAGAAAGGCAAGACCTACAAAAAATCCTTGGATATCACAGAAAATACTAAATTTAATCGATGAAAGGAGAAAATATAAAAATGCAGTAAATGAAACAGGCAAAATGGAGTACAGACGACTAAAAACTGAGATTGACAGGAAGTTCAAAATGGCTAAGCAGGAGTGGCTAGAAGCCAAATGCAAATCTGTAGAAGATTGTATAAGAAGGGGAAAAGTAGGTACCGCCTACAGGAAAATAAAAGAGACATTTGGGGACAAGAAAAGCAACTCTACGAATATCAAGAACTCAGATGGGAAACCAGTTCTCAGCAAAGAAGGGAAAGCTGAAAGATGGAAAGAGTTCATAGAGCAGCTAGAGCTGCTGAACTTAGAAACAATGTTGTAGGAAGGGAAGAGGAAGTAGATGAAGATGAAATAGGAGATACTATACTGAGAGATGAATTTGACAGAGCCTTGAAAGACCTAGGTCGGAACAAGGCCCCAGGAGTAGATGACATACCCTCAGAGATACTAAAGTTTCTGGGAGAGCCAGCCATGACAAGACTATTTGAACTGGTGTGTAGGATGTATGAGACAGGCGAAATGCCCTCAGACTTTAAGAAAAATGTAATAATCCCCATTCCACAGAAATCAGGCGCAGACAGGTATGAAAATTACAGAACCATCAGTTTGATAAGTCATGGTTGCAACATTTTAACACGAATTATCTACAGGAGAATGGAAAAGTTGGTAGAAGCTGATCTCGTGGAAGATCAGTTTGGATTAAGGAGGAACACAGGAACCCGGGAGGCAATACTCACTTTACGTCTTATCTTAGAAGATAGATTAAGGAAAGGCCAACCTAAATTTTTAGCTTTTATAGATTAGGAGAAAGCATTTGACAATGTTGACTGGAATACACTCTTTCAAATTCTGAAGCAAGTAGGAGTAAAATATAGGGAGCGTAAGGGGTAAAATACAGGGAAAGGAGAGTTATTTACAAGTTGTACAAAAGTCAGACCGCAGTTATTAGACTCGAAGGGCATGAAAGGGAAGCATCAGTTGGGAAGGGAGTAAGACAGGGTTGTAGCCTTTCTCCGATGTTATTCAATTTGTACATCGAGCAGGCGGTGAAGGAAAGCAAGGAAAAATTGGGAATACGGATTAAAGTTCAGGGGGAAGAAATATTGCGTTTTGCTGATAACATTGTAATTCTGTCAGAGACAGCAAAGGACCTGGAAGAGCAGTTGAATGGAATGGACAGTGTGTTGAAGAGAGCGTATAAAATGAACATTGACAAGATCAAAACAAAAATAATGGAATGCAGACTTTGGAAATCAGGCGATGCTAAAGGAAGTAGATTAGGTAACGAAAAAATGAAGGTGGTAGATGAGTTTTGTTACTTTGGTAGTAAAATAACATGCGATGGTCGCAGTACAGAGGATATAAAATGCAGAATGGCAATGGGAAAAAAAGCATTTTTGAAAAAGAGAAATTTGCTGACGTTGAACATTAATTTAAGTGTAAGGAAGTCTTTTCTGAAGGCATTTGTGTGGAGTGTTGCCTTGTACGGGAGTGAAACATGGGCGATAAGCAGTGCGGACAGGAAGAGAATAGAGGCTTTTGAAATGCGGTGCTACAGAAGAATGCTGAAAATTAGGTGGGTAGATCGCATAACTAATGAAGAGGTACTGAACAGAATTGGTGAGAAAAGGAATTTTTGTCATACCCTGACTAAAAGAAGGGATCGCTTGGTAGGACACATTCTTAGACATCGGGGAATCGTAAATTTAGCATTGGAGGGAAGCGTGTGGGGTAAAAATCGCAGAGGGAGACCAAGAGACGCGTATAGTAAGCAGATTCAAGTGGATGTGGGTTGCCGTTCTTATGAGGAGATGAAAAGGCTTGCACAGAATAGAGTAGGGTGGAGAGCTGCATCAAACCAGTCTCCGGACTGAAGACCATAAGAACAACAATAAGAGGATGCAAGGGGCCTGATCTCGACACGAAATAATGAATATGTTGGTAGCGCTGGCAGCAAATAACACACCTAGCGGCAAACTTAATTACTTAATTAATTAATACGGCCGTATAGCGTACTCGTTACATATCTCATATTCGCAGCGAACGGGAAATACTTGCCCCAGCGCAGACGTCATGCCACGTAAGCAAGGTAGTTCTGAGCCGGAGCGATCGCTCAGTGGATGCCCGCTATGAAGCAGTGGGTCGTGCCCCAGCGGCCGACCAATCGACTAGCGATCGAGCCGGCTCGGAACTACCTTGCTTACGGGGCATGATGTGTGCGCTGAGGCCTGTCTTTCTCGCCGGCCACGTTTCATATTATACCATTGTAAGCTATGGTGGCATTATTGAACTTATAGCATATATTGAGATCGACACTTAAAGTGTGCTTTTTACATGCTAAACCTATGATATAAATGGCCTTTTTAACATTGTATCATCTAATTTGGAATAGAACAAACGGAAAGTCTTAACATACTCAATCTTACGACTACTCCATAGAATGCTACAGTACAATTATTGTCGATCTCTATTTGTTCCGTAAGTTCAATAATTTCACCGTAGCCTAAAATGATATAGTATGAAATACGTAACGTGTTTCACTGTGTACAATTATAAATTAGAAAGCTTTTATCACACAGTATAAACAAATATTTGATTCAAATGTTCAAATGTTTGTTAAGCTTATGGGACTTAACTACGGGGTCATTAGTCCCTAAACTTACAAACTACTTATTAAATACTTACGAACTAGGACTGCACAAATATCCATGCCCGAGGGGGGATTCGAACCCCCGACCGTAGTGGCCGTGCTGACCGTGACTGGAGCGCCTCAGTCACCTCGGCCACCGCGGCCGGCAACAAATATTTGACAATTTCAACTAATGTCATAAGAAAAGAACAAAAATTTTGGTTTGTTGTATCTTTACTTAACGTGTTTGTGACATAAGCACCAGTGTTTTCCCGACGCCTGTTAAACTTTTACCTGAAGATGGCCTAATAAGCCGAAAACTAGTGCGTAAATAAACATTAATTAGTAGAACAAGAACATATTGTTTGTTTTCAACCCTAAATATGCAATTTTTCTACCAAGAATTGACGGAAGAATACATTTATAAGATATTTGTTTGCAGTTTCAATTTTTCGCGGCGTATTGTATAATCCAATTAGTTTCAGGCATGCAGCCGCACGAATTCAATTTCCTCCAATATTTCTGCCGAGAAACGTCCGGCCATCTTCAGGGTGAGCCGCAAGTCATGCCCGAATTATTGGATTAGATAATTGTTTGTTTTAAATTGAGTCATTCCAAGTATTTTGTGAATACCAGTAGAGTTTAATCATAAAAAGTTGTTAATATAATTATAAGTTGCCGAACGGCAAACATAAGATTGTCAATAGAAATCTTTTCTTAAGTATCTTTGAAATACATCTACTGTAATAGTAAACAGAATACAATTTAGACCGATTCCGTGGAAATTATACTAAATTTCATGACATGTTCAACCTGAAATATACTTGGTGTGACAATAAAGTAATGAGTCTGATTTTCTTTGCAAGATGTGACAACCCTGCAGGCTTGCGTTGCCACAATATCTTCGACCTTGGTCTATAAGCTGCTTCTAGTCCCAGCGGAACATCGATGCAACTGCAACTGGTCAGTCGTGAGTTGTGCTGTAATAATTTAACACGTGTTTGTGTCTCTCGTCACGGAAATGGAACCGCATAATATTGCGCTACGGTATGTCATTTCATTCTGCATTAAACTGGGTGAAAACGCGACGACAACTTACAGTAAGCTTCAGAAGGCTTTTGGAGAGCAGATTATGTCAAGAAAATGTTCAAATGTTTGTAGAGCTTAAGGGACTTAACTGCGGGGTTATCAGTCCCTAAACCTACAAACTACTTATGGACTACCTTATACTAAAGACGACACAAACATCCATGCCCGAGGGGGGATTCGAACCCCCCACGGCAGACGGCCGAGCGCACCCCAACATGGCGCTCCAGTACGCGCTGCTAATCCGCCGCGGCTTATGTCAAGAGTTTGCAGTGGCCTCAAAGGGATCACCCAGACCAAAATATGCTCGCATGTCAAAGTCAAAAGTGAAATGCATGCTTGTGTGCTTCTTTGATTCCAAGGGAATTGTTCATAAAGTGTGGATGCCTCCTGGACAAAGAGTTATCCAATATTACTAAAAATAAATTTAGAAAGACTTTGGAAAAGAGTTCTTCGTGTCCTTGCCGACGTTGCTGATAACTGGATTCTGCATCATGATAATGTGCTATCCCATACTGATCTGTCAGTACAGCAATTTTTAACTTCAAAACTAATTTCAGTACGACCACAGCCACATTATTACCAGATATCGCTCCATGCGAAATTTGTCTTTTTATTTCCAAGAGTCAAAACGGCGGTCAAGGGACACCATTTTAAAACAACACAAGATGTTCAAAAAGCTGTGAAAAGGGGCTTGGAGGATATTACAGAAGATGAGTTCCGGAAATGTTACCATCATTGGCAGAAGCACTGGAAAAAATGTATGGAATCAGAAGGGGACTACTTCGTAGGCTTAGTGAAAAACTGGATGAAGAGGTGGTGAAGGTCTGTCGTCACGTACTGACATCCACGTATTTTTCTTTTGGTGGCAACTTCTTTGAGCAAAAGGACGGAGTGGCTATTGGCAGCCCTTTATTACCTATAGTCGCCAATTTATTTATGGAAGACTTTGAAGACAGGGCACTGAGAACTTCAACGTTGCAACTAACATGTTTTTGGAGATACGTTGACGACACATTTTTCATCTGGCTTCATGAACGTGATTTTTGGATCATTTTAACTGCCTTCACCCAAACATCAAATTTACTATTGAGATCGAAAGTGACCGGAAACTTCCATTTTTGGATGTAATGGTTTACAAAAAAGATGATGACACCCTTGGACATAGTGTTCACCGAAAGCCGACACATACTGACAGGTATTTGCATGCCAATAGTTGCCAATCATCATACCAAGGCAACGGCGTCCTTAGAATTATGGTACGCAGAGCATATGTCATTTCAGATGCAGACAGTTTACCATCGGTACTGGAACATCTGACGACTGTTTTTAAGGAAAATGGCTACTCTGAAAAACAGATTCGCCGTGCTATGGAGTTTGGACCATCTCCAGAAGTGCTTGAAGATGAGTATATGGCTTTAGCCGGGGGCGTTTCTTTTAAAATTGGAAGACTTTTAAAAAGTCTTGACATAAAGACTGTATACCGTCCGCCGACTAAGATTAGGGCATTGCATGGCTCCGTCAGAGATGACCTCGGATTCAAGAAACCCGGTGTTTACAAAATACCGTGTGAATGGCATACATTGGCCGTACGCTTCGAACTGTACATGACAGATGCGTGGAACATTGCCGCCACACGAGACTGTTGCATCCGTACAAATTGGCGGTAGCAGAACACTGTTTAAAGGAAGGACAGAAGATGATATATGATGAGACCCGCTAAGTAACCAATACCTCCGGTTTCTGGAACAGTGTTTACAGAGAAGTCATTGAAATCAGGTTGATGGACAATCTAATAAATAGAGACATGGGGTTTCCTCTTAGTAGAACATGGAATCCATTATTAAATAAAATCAAATTGCAGTGTTCGGCCCGGATTCCAGCACCTGGGACTGTTTAATTGGAGGTACGATATATCGTTGTGCCCTGTTCCAATAGGGGCGGCGCCACCAGCCCTGTCTAGGAGATAGCAACTGTGACGGCCGGCGCATGCGCCGTGCACGCGACCGACTCCTATATAGGACGCGGTACTTCGATCTTGCACCAGTATTCAGCGGGACTCAGCAGCAGCGCTTTCCTGAAGATGACGGACAGTTGTACCGTCTTAATATTGAATCGGTTTGATTTTATTATCCGGCAGAAAACCCGCAGAGACTTCGAAGAAGGGTAATACTATGAAGGACAGAACACTAAGCTTGACTAAAACGGTAAGCAACTTTTTTTTCACGTCAGTCTCATTACTTTTGTGGTGTCGCACAAGTCCAAAGTGCGCACCACCTACTTTCGCCGCGCGCCGCCATGCACGCAGGGCGCGGCGTTCTTACGACGTCAGCCACGAGCGCCCTCTGCTACAACTCCGCTCGTGGCCACCACTGAACGACATAGTTCACTTGGGACTAAGATAGGAACCAGTTAACACTTCGGAATCAGATAGGCACCAGTGAAGACTTGGCTATCGGATAGGCACTAGGAATCATCATTAGGCAGGCCTCTATCTAATCTATGTATCAGTATTCTGCAGTCAAGAACTATGTAAAAGTTAAGTATTACTAAGACTCCATGAAATATATATCTCGTTCTAATTTACTCTAGTGTCTCTAGTTTCTGCTGTCCCACTGGCTGCTCACCTCCGTACCTGCACAAGCGTGCATCCTTTATTCCTGTGTCGGTCTCTTTCTACTCGGCCACCGACACCTACGACGGAAACGAGACACAAAGGTGGCGACGAGGCTGGGACACAAAAACTTTATTGTCGCATCTAGTACATCAATATTAGTAATAAGATAAGTTGGAGTAAAGTCCGTTCTTTAACAACAAAACAAATGATTAGTTAAAAATTTCTAAACAATTATTTATCGTCGCGATTGAAAAATTCGCAGCAGTCTCCTCGCTTGTAGAGAGGAACGAGAACGTTGCCGCAGTGAAATGAATTGAAAAGAGCGGGGATGGACTTTTATGGGAGAACGCAGACAGGCGTGTGACATTTTTATAACCGTGTAGGGAGGAAACAGGAGGCAAAGTGATTTCGCCGTGCTGTTAATCCCCAGACGCGGGTCGGTTTTTCGCTCATGAATTATGCTGGGCACGCGTTGCCGGGAGCGAAAAGCGCGCCGTTTGCTCCGCAGCCAGCGCTGGGAAACCGAGAGGTTGGGTGGGAGGGGGGGGGGGGAGAGGGGGCTGGAGCCGTGCTGCCACTGGCGGGAATGTTGAGAGGGAAGGGGGGGGGGGGGCTTACAGAGTACAGAGCGGGCTGCTGCCGCCCGAAAGGCTGGCCACGGCGTGCACCACCAGTCCACGCATACCCTAGAGTAGATCAGCGAAATAGCTTAGAAAGATAACAGCGGAAACTCTTCGCCGAAACATGCGACAGCGCTCCCGCTCATAGTGGCGTGAGTGGTAAACTATAACTCGAAGTGAACGGCCAATTATCACTGTGACACTCAGAATACTTACATCATTCGTCAACGTACTTTACAGAAGTAGCAAATGTTTGGAATAGGAAGTTTATTTATTTATTTAGCGTATGGCTTACAGAATTGTATACTGAGTACATACAATAATTCATATAAACATAGTATGTGTAATTACAAGGAGATATGATTGAGTTCAAAAGTATGTAAAATAAATGAAAATTTATTAAACATAAGGAGAGGCATTGAATTAAAAATTGTGCTGTCGCCGGGATTCGCACCCCGGACCTACTTACTAGCTAGGCGCTTTAGACCACTTTTTTTCTTCCATGTAGATTTATGATTAGCGGTCGTTGTTTCGTTTCGTTCTTGATAGTTCGTTGAATATTTGGCCCAGCTTTTTTATTACACAGGGCGTTTAGCCCCCTGACCGGGCGCGCTGAGCCACGGCGCCCATGATAGACCACTCAGCTAACACAACGTTGCAACCAAAGCGACTACACGGACTGTATGAAAGAACGTCTCCTTGCACACCACATAATTTAATTCTGCCTCATGTTCCCTGTGAAATGCGTAAGTAAGAAGGAGGCCCTGGGGTCGAATCCAGGCCACAGCACAGATTATAATTCAATGCCGCTCCTTATGTTTAATACCTTTGGTATAATGAGACAATGTAGTCTCAAGGGATTGTATTATTTGTTGATATTTGTATCACCTCGGCCTGAGAGGCTCTCCGCCCAGCCACTACAGCACAACCTGTGGAAACGGATGAAAACACGAGGGAGGATGTAGGCACTGCGTTTATTCCATATATCGGTGCACTTTCGGCGAAGGTCACCTTCATTTTGAAGAAACACCAGGTTGTACCGAATAAAATTCGTGCACTGTTGGGGAGCGCAAAAGATGATCTCCGTTTGAGGGAGGCCGGCGTGTACCAGATTCCGTGTCAGTGTGGCAATTCATATATTGGACATGAGGATCGATACGTTGAACACCAGAGGCACACACGATTGATGTATCCGAGCAAGTCGGCGGTCGCTTATGTTTGTCGGAGAATCACGCGCCAGGATTCTGGTACAGACGTCGAGATACTGGGACTGCGTCGTTAGAGATGCCATTGAAATTCGCACAAAATGTTTTTATAGCTTATAGGACTTAACTACGGGGTCATCAGTCCCTAAACTTACAAACTTCTTATGAACTATCTACAACTAAGGACGGCACAAATATCCATACCCGAGGGGTGATTCGAACCCCCGACCGTAGTGGCCGAGCATAACGTGACTGAAGCGCCGCAGTCCCCTCGGCCTCCGCGGCCGGCACTTCGCACAAGTGATGACCTCATAAACTGTGACTGTGCCTATAATCTTAGCAAAGCTTGGGAACCAGCGATTAGGTTAATTAAGTGTAAATCTAGCAAACGTAACGTAGTGACGACCATGGGGGCAGAGCCGTCACATCAACGTCATCTCAGACGCCGTCGCAATCGGTTCCACTGCGCGACCGCGGCGCGGGGCGTGGACCATGGAGGGGTCGCTGCGCGGCCCGAGGGTACTTAAATCGCCCGCTACCGGGCTAGAACCCAGTTCGCTTCGAGCCGCCGTAGCGTGCAGATCTCCGTGCCAGCGCGTTTCCAGGAGCTCAGTCCGTCAGTTCACCTGATGATGGCGACATGTATGATCGCCTAAATATTGTGCTCGTTGGACAATATAGACCGGCAGTACACCCGTGGATATTTTGATTAAGGTGGGATTGTTCCCATTCTCGTTCTTTGTTGGGGTGCTATTCCAATATAGGAGAGCCCTGGCAATTTGTACGCATTTCACAGGGTGCATGAGGCAGATTAAAGTATGTGATGTGGAGGGAGACTTGCTTTAAGACAGTCCGTGTAGTCGCTTTGGCTGCAACACTGTGTTAGCTGAAAGCATTCAAAAGCGCCTACCTATTAAGTAGGAGGTCCTGGGTTCGAATCCCGCCGCAGCACAAATTTTAATTCAATGCCTCTCCTTATGTTTAATACCTTTAGTATAACGAGACAATGTTGTCTGAAAGAATTGCATTATTTGTTGATAAGTAAAAAGTAATGTAGAGCACTAGCAGATAAAGCTCCTTTTCACCTCATACTTGGATATCGAGAGTTTCCAACCAGTTAATAGCTGCAGGTGTTGCGTCTACAAAGTCTTTAACGGTACCCAAGAATTTTCTTTCCGGGCAGTTGCGTAGAATGTGCTCCAGCGTTTGTGCCGGTGTTCCGCAGTCGCATTGGTCATCGTCGATAACTCTCCACTTGGGTAGCGTTGCTACTGTAACTTGCACTTCTTACTTTGATACACTAGAACAATGGCTCCTCCTTCGTTGGAAGAAGATGAGCCAAAGAACTTCATTTTCCATTATGACGGTGCGATACCTGACTGGCATAGCGAAGTACGCAATTCGGTGAACGACACTGTACCTAAGTGCTGGATAGGCTACAAGGAGCCCAATGTCAGGGCTGGCTTTGAATGGCCTTCACGTTCACCCGACCTAACCTAATGCGCTTTTTTCCTTTGGAGGTTCATCAAGGATCGTGTGTACATGCCTCTGTTACCTGCTGACCTACTGAATTAAGAAACCAGCTTGAAGCAGCTACTGCTAGAATCACTGAAGACACTTATCAACGTTTGATAAAAACTGAGCTATAGACTTTGGTATGTGCCGTGTGACAAATGGTGCTGACATTGAACTTTTATTAGGTTCTTGGTAAAACTGTGAGTTGCTCTTTCATTTGACATAACATTTATAATAATTGTCAGTTTAATATTAGAAGTATCGTAAACCGTTAAGCCCAAATATACATTTATGAACACTGTGTATTTTCGCAGCTCTAGTGTGGAAAAAAAATTATTATTATTATTATTATTATTATTGTAACTTCAGCAAATAGAAAACAAACAATTTTTTGTCTATCAGAAGATGATTTTGCGAGAAAACCGGAAACCGATACATGAAAAGTTTATGCCCTACTTGTGGCTGGTCGCCGTTTTTAATTATAAACATTATTACAGCCATGATTCTCACAATGTCAGTTTTTGACATAATAGCGGAAATAACTATTATTGGTAAGAATAATATGATGAAAAGTAAATCATTTAATGATGAACGGGAGGGGGGGAAGTGTATACAATAAATGCAACAGTACGTTCGTTATGAAAAAAGAGAATAAAATCAGGAAATGGTTAAGACACCAGATACCTTACTGACAATGAAAACCGGTAACAGAAAAATTGAGAAGTAAAGGAGGAAATGAGGGAGTCAGAAAAACTGTTCCTTGTTTCTGTGAACATCGGTGCGCCAGAATGAAGCGCAGACAAAAGGCCATTTTACAAGAAATATATCCGGAGCAGTCAGTAGAAATTTTTCCCTTCGAAACGGTGCCTTTTCCCGGCCACTGATACCATGAATCTTGCTTACATGAACGACTGCAGCCATTTCCTGCGTCGCTGAATAAATTGTCAGCGTCACGCTACATTCCATTTTTCGAATGAGTAATTTTTCGGCAGATCTAGAATTCGGAGACAGGTCACGTGATGTTTCCTGTTTATTTGATTTATGTCACTAACCGGCAGTGACCGGCGGCTAACGAAATAAAATTCTGCGTTCGGTAGGTCCACGTTCGAACAGAGCCCCATAAATTAACCATTGCCCTGTGCTTCGCGTGTTGGGAATACAGCCAAAAGCAATCTCCAAGCTGTCTTATACTCTTATGGGAAAATATTAAATCATTCCCAGAAGACAGCAAAGACAAGGACACTATGGGTCGCCTAGCTACTGCCGTTTCTGAGTGAAAGGGACGCAACGAAGTCTGTTCCACTGAAAGGTTTTAAGATTATTTCGTTGGTAATAATGTTTCACAGAACTGTGTTACAGGAAAGGGATTAATAACTAATTGCAGTTCAGTATCTTATTACAAGGTCTTCGATGACTCGGTGTCCGAGTATCTGATGTTATTATTCCATGTTAATGCAGTTTGAAATAATTGATAATTTCCAAACAATTTGTGAAACATACGATCACTTCAGAAAAAGACAACTCTGGATTGAGATATCAATTTCGGAGTACACATGAAAGTAAACTTTTATGTCTGTGAGTATGGCGTTCCAAACGCAGAATTTACAGCATGATGTCTAAAATAGGGGGATTAAAAGGTCGGAGCACTTTTGCGTAAACTCTACATTCAATATAAATTGTTTCATTAAAAAATAGCAAAAGCAATAAACGATATTTCAGGTGCCTTTCGCAAATGTCTTCACGTGGCTTTTTTCTGATATTTCGAAATGCGAGACTAGTTTTATTTCTCTGTTATAGTTGAGAAATTTGTCGTAGCATTAGACTGTTACTTCGATTTATCTATCAATGCCCACTTCGAACGGCAAATGTCATTTCGATTTTTCCCCATCAATTGTTCTATTAATTAGTAGTTCATTTGTGACTTACAAACTGAAATTCGACGAAATTTATGGTACAAGCAGCAAAGAATGTTGAATAATTACTATTTCCAAAAGCAAAAAGTAAACGATGTTACCAAGTTTCTCTTCTATTTCTTGATAAAAAAGTATACAAGTTCAAATGTTTGTATAACTTATGGGACTAAACTACGGGGTCATCAGTCCCCTAAGCTTACAAAATACTTATGAACTAGCTAACACTAAGGACGGCACAAATATCCATGCCCGAGGGGGGATTCGAACCCCCGACCGTAGTATACAAGTAAGACATTAATAACAAACAGGTATTTATAAGCTTCTCCGTATGAAGAAGCAAATAAAGTTCAGGGTGAAGATAAAAAACCTTGCTGTTTGCTAATGACAATTTAGCAAAGAATATGGAAGAGCAAGTCAACGGAATGTAGGAATGTAGAGTGTCTTGAAAGGAGCGAATAAGATATACATTGACAAGAGCAAAACTGAAATCATTTTCATTTATTTTTCTTTTTTTCTTTTGGTAGTACACTCACACACAATGAGCGCTTCACAGATGATATTAAATGCTGAACGGTACTTGGAGGAAAGAAGTTACTGTAAAAGAGAACTTTGTTAACATGAACATTAATTTAAGTGTTAGGAAGTATTTTCTTAAAGCATTTGTGTGAGCGTTGTCTTGTACAATAGTGAAACATGTGCGATAAACAGTTCACAGTTCCGAATCTCTTGAAATTTATTGCTACAGATGAATACTGAAAATTTGGTGGGTAAATTGCTTAACTAATCAGGAAGTACTGACCATATTTGGATAGAAAGGGAATTTCTTGCATAACTTGACTAAAAGAACCGATCGATTGGTAGGACACATTCTCAGACATAAAGGAATCGTTAATTTAGCGTTGGAGGGAAGTGTGTGGGGTAAAAATCGCGGACAGAGAACAAGACACGAATGCAGTAAGCACGTTGAAATAGAAATGGGTTGCCTTTCGTATGAGGAGATGAAGAGGCTTGCTGTGTTTGTAGTAGGGTGGAGAGCTGCATCAAACCAGTCTCCGGAATGAAGACCACAACAACCATTACGAAGCGTGCTCGGAAAGAAAGGACTCACAGACACATGTTTCTGAATTTACAATCTGACTACCGCGTATGGAGACGATATGTACTTCAACATAGACTTATTTTTAAAATCTTATGGCATTCCGATGGGCCCCTTTGTTCAGTGTGCTCTTCATATTTGATAGACAAATGTCCTAATTTATAACGCTCAGTTTTGAAAAATATGTACACTCCTGGCCATTAAAATTGCTACTCCACGAAGATAACGTGCTACAGACGCAAAATTTAACCGACAGGAAAAATATGCTGTGATATACAAATGATTAGTTTTTCACAGCATTCACACAAGGTTGACGCCGGTGGCGACACTTACAACTTACTGACATGAGGAAAGCTTCCAACCGATTTCTCATACACAAACAGCAGTTCACCGGGGTTGCCTGGTGAAACGTTGTTGTAATGCTTCGTGTAAGGAGGAGAAATGCGTGCCATCACGTTTCCGACTTTGATAAAGGCTGGATTGTAGCTTATCGCGATTGCGGTTTATCGTATCACGACATTGCTGCTCGCGTTGGCCGCTGTCCAATGACTATAAGCTGAATATGGAATCGGTGGGTTCAGGACGGCAATACAGAACGCCGTGTTGGATCCCAACGGCCTCGTATCACTATCAGTCGAGATGACAGACATCTTATTCGCATGGCTGTAACGGATCCTGCGGCTACGTCTCGATCCCTGAGTCAACAGATGGGGACGTTTGCAAGACAAAAACCGTGTGCATGAACTGTTCGACGAGGTTTGCAGCAGAATGGACTATCAGCTCGGAGACCATGGCTGCGGTTACACTTGACGCTGCATCACAGACAGGAGCACCTGCGATGGTGTACGCAACGACGAACCTGGATGCACGAATGGCAAAACGACATTTTTTCGGATGGATCCAGGTTCAGTTAACAGCATCATGATGGTCGGATCCGTATTTGGCGACATCGCGGTGAACGCACTTTGGAAGCGTTTATTCGTCATATCACCCGGCGTGAGGTATGGGTTGCCATTGGTCACAACTTGTTCGCATCGACGGCATTTTGAACAATGGCCGTTACATCTCAGATGTGATACGACCAGTGATTCTACTCTTCATTCGATCCCTGAGAAACCCTACATTTCAGCAGGATAATGCACGACCGCATGTTGTAGGTCGTGTACGAGCCTTTGTGGATACGGAAAATGTTCGACTACTGCCCTGGCCAGCACATTCTCCAGGTCTTTCACTAAGTGAAAACGTTTGGTCAATGGTGGCCGAGCAACTCGCTCGTCACAAAACGCCTGTCACTACTCCTGATGAACTGTGGTATTGTGTTGAAGCTTCATGGGCAGCTGTACCTGTACACGCCATCCAAGCTGTGGTTGACTTAATGCCAAGGCTTATAAGGGCCGTTACTACAGCCAGAGCTGGTTGTTTTGGGTTGATTTCTCAGGATCTATGCACCCAAATTGTGTGAAAATGTAATCACATGTCAGTTCTAGTATAATACATTTGTCCAATGAATAATCATTAATCATCTGCAGTTTTTTCTTGGTGTAGCAATTTTAATGGCCAGTAGTGTATTGACATATTAAAGTGTGAGAACGTTAGGAGAAGAATGAGTTTAACATTTGGAGCTGCTAACTGATAAGGGTGGTTGGTGGTTGAAGAGGGAATGTCGCGTTTCCGGCCAGTTTATAACGACGCTGTATTGTTTACGCTAATTGACAGAAAAGGGCGAATGTTATAATGATTCTGCAGCAATTAGTGAAATTGAATGAACGGCCCTATCGCTAATTTGCGATTGGTTCACCAATATTACGGTAACATTATGAAAATAATTATGAATCACTCTTATCAACTGACCAATGTTTGATAGAAAAACACTTGGTTTCATTCTTAGGCAAGTTTTTATCACTAGGGATAGCTGCATTTCCTAATAAATAAGAAATCTGGGCTTCATTGTTCTATATAGTAATTTCATTATTAAAAAAGGACGGTGCACAAAATTCAGGAATGAATGATGATACAAAAGTAATGAATCTCTAACAAGGATGGCACAACCTTACCTATTAGGAAAAATGGTTGATACTGAGAGAGTGTTAATTGTTTTAAAATAAATTAATATTCGCTATCCAACTCGGTAAGGAATACAACCAGAAGCTCAATAATACAGCCAACTAGTTGAAGGTACATTTATTTTAACTGTCCTATAGGAAATTCAATGTGGGTATATCACCAATTCTCAATTACTCAAGTATCAAAGACGAAGAGGAAAATTTCGAAAACTGTTTGCCTCACTGGTTAGGAGAAGAAGAGAAGCTCAATTGTAAGCATGTAATTGAGTACTTCGAAATGCAAATACAATGCACTGAAGTAATAATTTTGTTGCTCTGTTCACAGAGAAAGAAATTTGAATACTTCAAGCAATGCAATCTGCACTTGCAACTAATTGTGAGCTAAGTCACTGGACGCTTTTCCACCAACAGGCAACCTGTGACCTCGCACCACGAGCGCCGCTAACTGAATCCCACGAGTCACCTTGCAGCAAGCCACAAGTCTCTCCAGACTGTTTTCTCAGGAGCCAATCACAGCTGTAGCTTCAAATCTCTCTCCCCGACCATTACTTCCTTCCGAACATCTTCCCCGCGAAAAAGAAACTTATAAAAGCTTCTAGAGAGTTCTAGAACGTTTCGACCGTTTGGCGGTTGAAATCATTCGCCAATTGAATCCCCTCGAGTTTTGGCTTGAAGTGCCATCGGCCGTTCAGTAACCTGTGACCTCACACCAGCCGGTCAACACGCCGCGGTCTTATGGTACCGTTAGGCACTTGCTGGCCTCTCTCACTGACTTGGCTGTATTCTGATTTCCAACCAAAAGAAAAGTACTGAATGCTAATATTGTTAATATTAAATGTTGCCTACCAGCATCATTTTCCCCCAGTGACCTAGTCAACATAAATATTTCCACTCTTCATACCTATTTTTGCTTTCAGATTATCCTTAATCAAAGTGATACCGGTAATTACGTTATAACTAAATGTATGTTAGTAATTATTAATACGTAAATATAGCGTGCAAGGTGGTGAAATTTCCTGCCGCCTTACAATGTATATAGACATATCAACTAGTCCAGACTTATTCCTGGTGGTTACACATTTATTGACTGAGCACTGCATGACGTTCGAAAATAAGTAAATAAATTAGCCACACACTGTGGCAGACAAAGCTTCCGTTAACGGAATGGTCGTGCTCCTGGCTATACGGCGAAAGAAGGAGTTTGTACCCTCGACCGAGAGTTTGGACTGAACAGTTTTAGTGGTGATTCTGGCGTGGTGCTGGATAGAATTGTAGAACGATAAATATTTCATCTGAATAACGCAGCTGCGTATTAGTTCACTATCGGTTAGGGATTAATTTGGAACCGCTTTTTTCTTAAGCAGGCAAATTTTACTTGGGCCTATTGTATGTTTTCAATCGTAGTCAACTTCAAGAGAGCAGAGAAGTCAGATCTCGCTCTAAAATTTTATTATTAATGGCCATCTGCCCAAACGACTCTTTAGTGTACTAGAGCCAATCGTTACCATGTAAGGAAATCTTTTATATTAGTGGCGTTACTCCTTAATTTGTTGTTTCAGATGGGGTTAGCGTGCATTTGTTGGGTTCCATTCAAGTGGAAGTCCACGATAGCTAACGGGGAGGGGCCATATATTAGACAGTAATTCTGTGTAGGTTTGTGGTTATTTTCTAAAAACCTGAATAATATGACAGGTAATTACAATTATTCTTAATTTATAAACAGGATCATCTGGAAAAAGAAAGGCTTCCAATCTTTCTGTTTAAATTAAACTGTGTGTAGAATGACGGAAAATACTGTCCTCTTTTAACGAGATGAAAACTAAGATATTATTAAATACGAAAAGAAGCTCTTATTGTTTCATTGTGATTAAATTGTTAACTGAAGAATCTATACGTTACATAACGTTTAAAATTCGCAGGAATCAAATGTTTTCGAAATCGGTTCCGCAGTTTTAAACCATTGACATCTTTTGTATCCATTGCGTTCATTATGTTGATTCGTACTTCGTACACCATATCACGCAGTAATGCTATTTTAATAAATGGGATAAATTTCAAACGGAAAAAAAAACTTTTGGCAGATTACCCCTAACAAGCCGACAGCATACCATTAACTGAAGCTTGGCGGGTTAGCCGACTGAATCTCTAGCAGGCGTCATACCGCGACAAACACACAACTGTTAATAAACAGAGTATTCTGGAGAGTAATTTGGACCTTCTCTTACAGAGGCTGCAGCGTATCTGACAACCAGTGAAGCATTCCTGCGCTGGCTCGCGATTTTCCGGCGATCGGCCTTTAGGGACCAGTCAGGCGACTCGCTAGTCAGTCTGGCATCCACCAAGCAAACGACAGCCTCGTGGAAGACTCTGAAGAAGAAGCAGCCCGCTACGGAAGAAGTCATCGAGGACTGTTCAACGCTGTACCAAAGAACCACTCAGATTGTAACTACTTTTGAAGTAGCGACAATTGTAAATAGTGTAGAAGAAGTTTAGTTCTAATAAATTAGTACTTCAAGAAGAAGATTGTGTTCACAATATAAACAGCATTTTCGATGAGTCTTCAAGTTCCTCAGAAGCCGTAAGACAAAATTTAATGTTCGGGTGTTCCATATTTCGAGTTATATGCTTAAAGCAGCGGTAATGTGGCCGAGCGTTCTAAGGCGCCTTGCTGCGTAACGCACGTTTGCTGGCCGTCGGAACTAGTCCTATCTCGGGCGTGTGTGTGTGTATGTGTGTGTGTGTGTGTGTGTGTGTGTGTGTTGTCCTCAACATAGATTAAGTTATAGTAGTTTGTAAGCCTAGGAACTGAACCGCAGCAGTGAAGTCCCTTACTTTTATAAACATTTTGTTGTTGTTATTGTGGTCTTCAGTCCGCAGACTGGTTTCATTCAGCTCTCCACGCTACCCTGTCCTGTGTAAGTTTCTTCACCTGAGATTACGTTCGGCAACCTACATCCTTTTCAATCTGCTTACTGTATTCGTCCCTCGGTCTCCCTATAAGATTTTTACCCCACACACTTCCTTCTAATGCTAAGTTCACAATTCCTTGATTTCTCAGAATGTGTCCTACCTACCTATCCCTTCTCTTAGGATATACCAGAAACTACTTTTCTCCCCAAGTCGGTTAAGCACCTCATCATTAGTTGAGTGATCTACCCGTCTAATTTTCATCATTCATCTGTAGCACCACATTTCAAAAGCTTCTATCATCATTTTGTCTGAACTCCTTATCGTCCACGTTTCATTCCCATACAATGCTACACTCCAGACAAATACTTTCAAAAAGGACTTCCTAACATTTAAATTAATATTGGATGTTAACAAATTTCGCTTCTTCAGAAATGCCTTTCTTTCTATAGCCAATCTGCATTTTATATCTTCTCTACTTCGGCCATCAGAAGTTATTTTTCTACTCAAGTAACAAAACTCATCTATTACTTTTATTGTCTCATTAGCTAATCTAATTCTTTCAGCATCGCCTGATTTTCTGAAATACATTCCATTACCCTCGTTTTATTCTCGTTAATGTTCATCTTATATCTTCCTTTCAAGACACTGTCCAACCCATTCAACTGCTCTTCCAGATCCTATACAGTCTCTGACAAAATTACTACGTCATCGGCAAACCGCAAAGTTTTTATTTCTTCTCCTTGAACTTTAATTCCCTCTTCAAATTTCTCCTTGAATTCCTTCACTGCTTGCTCAATGTACACATTGAACAACATTGGGGAAGGGTTACAACCCTGTCTTACTCCCTTTCCAACCTCTGCGTCCCTTTCTTGCCATTCAACTCCAATAACTGCTGTCTGATATAGAATAAATATAACTCTTCGTTTCCTATATTTTACCACTGCTACCTTCAGAATTTGAAAGAGTGTATTCCAGTCGACATTGTCATAAGCTTTGTCCAAATCTACAAACGCTATAAACGTAGTTTTGCCTTTCCTTAGGTTATATTCTAATATATGTCGTAATGTGAGTATTGCCTCCCGTGTTCCTACATTTCTCCTAAATCCAAACTGATCTTCCCCGAGATCGGATTCCACAACTTTTTCCATTCATCTGCAAATAATTGGTGGTAGTATTTTGCAATCATGACTTATTACACTTACAGTTCTGTATTTTTCATATTTTTCTGCACTTGCTTTCATTGTACTTGAAATTACAATATTCTTCTTGAAGTCGAAAGGTTTTTTCCTTGTCTCAAACATCTTCCATAACAAGTGGGACAATTTTTCATGACGGGGTCTCCTAACGATATCAGCAGTTCAGACACATCATCTACTCCAGGGGCCTTGTTTCGCCTCAAATCATTCGGAACTCCGTCAAATTTATGTACATATATTAAAAATAATATACCTTTTTATTATATACGAGGCGCGTCCAGAAAGTAAGTTCCGTTTGGTAATAAAATAAAACTGTACACAGATACAGAAGAAATTTGTATTGTACAAAATTCTACAACTCTTGAACTACTTTTCCACATAACTGCCGAAATTTTGTAGGCACTTGTCATAGCTTGCCACAAGTTTTTGCATGCATCCTTCACAGAAGGTTGCCGCCTGTGTATACAACCATGTGGTAACAGCTCTTTATCATCGTTGAAGTGTTGACCACCAAGCACAGATTTTAGGTGTAAGAAGAGATGAAAGTCGCCAGGAGAGAGGTCCGAGCTGTATAGAGGATGATCAAACAGGTCCCATTGAAATTTCCGTAAGAATTGTTTGCTCACATTCGGTGTGTGAGTTCAGGTATTAACGTGAAAAAAAATCTTTTGACAGTAATCCTCTTCTTACACGTAAAATCTGTCCTTGGAGGACAACACTTCAACGATGATGACCAGCAGAAAGAACATGTTACCAAATGGTTGCATACGCAGGCGGCAACGTTCTAAGAAAAATGTACACAAAACCTTGTGCTATGCTATGACAATTGCCTACAAAATTTCGGAAGCTATGTCGAAAAATAGTTTAACAGTTGTAGATTTTTGTACAGTCACTATTTCTTCTGTATCTGTACCCGTTCGTTTTATATAAACAAACGGAACTTACTTTCTGGACGCGCCTCGTAATTTCTAAAGTACTGTACCTTATATTCTATTGCGTTCATTTTATCCCATACCCAATTACATCAAAATCGGTTAAGCTGTTGACTCCTGAAAGCGTAACAGACAGAGCTTCCTTCGCATTTATAATATTAGTATAGAACCACCGGAGTTCCATAATTGACCGAGTCGTATGCTTTTCCAAATTTTGTTTATAATTATTAGGAATTTTTTCTCTGAAATTGCGCGAACTGACAGTTTACATTATTACAAGGCCGAAGCACGTCATATCTAAAGGTACGTTTCCGGATAGCGACAGATAATGTATGAATCTATGCGCGAAAGTCTTCTACCGCCATCCGCATAAGAGCGAAGGTGGCGCAGCCTGGTGTGGTCTCACCGAACTATGGCCCTCGGGGCTCCGCCGGCTATGTACGGCCGTGAAGCAAAGCCCGAAAGCCAGCACCGGTCCGGGGTTGCGGGGGGTGGGGGGAGGTGGTGGGAGGGATCCCTGAGGAGGAAGGCGAGGCCAGAAGCTTGTCAAAGGGCGCGCCCCGACCCACGGGTCCGACCAGGGGATTCACCACGTGCCGACTCTGACTTTTACACGCCTCGAATAGCAGGCATGCCACTCCCTCGCCTTTCAAGTTCCAGCAACGCTGGGGCACACAGGGCATCATTGTCGTTGGAGATTCCGATCGGCGCGAGGCAAGGAAATTCATACGGTACAGAGGCGGATTACACGAAGAGAAGCTGTAGTCTTGGCATGTTGATGAAAGTGACTATGGCTGACATTTCTCAAAGGGCTGGCCTTATACACCGTCGAAGATAAAAATTTGAACACCCACTTAGGGGACGTCCATCAATTACGAGGCTAGTTTATGGGGGAGGAGGTCAACTAGAATATCAGCAAATCTCACGTGGGGATGAGAGGGGTCTCTCCAAATCTTATGTTTGAGGGGCGTTTGAAAATCCATGCAAAAATAAGAACTGCTAACGTGTTCCGGGAAAACCATTTTTATTTTTCGACACAGTATCCTTTTAGACTCAAACTTCGTCCAACGCTGTTCTAAACTGTTGATCCCTTCCGAATAATAGGAATTGTCTGAGCCTCCAAAGTAGCTATTAGTTTCTGCAATCACCTCCTCGTTTGAATGACATCTTCGTCCCGCCAGTTATTTCTTCGGATTGGAGAACAAGTAGTCCGAGGGAGCCCAGTCTGAAGAATAGCGGGATGTAGAACGAGTAGGAATTCTATTTCCAATAATGTTTTGCTCACAACTGCTGGGTTGTGTTCTAGTGCATTGTCGCGATGGAAAAGATTTTTTTGTGAGCTAATAGTTGGGGTTTTTCTTGCAGCTCGTTTATCAAATGGTCCAACAACGATGAATAATTGTCACCTGTAATAGTTTTACCCTGTTCCAGATGGTCGATGAGGATTATGCCTTGCGAATCCCATAAGACCGTCACCAGAACCTTTTCCGCCGAAGGACCGGTCTTTGCATTTTTATTTTTTTGTGCAGATTCTCCGTAGGTAACCAATTGCTTGGATTTTTCTTTGATCTCAGCATTATAGCGATGTATCCATGTTTTATCCACAGTCACGAAACGACGCTTAAAGTCCTGCCGATTCTTCCCGAAAAGCTGCAAACCTTACTTGCAACACTTCACACGATTCCATTTTAGTCAAGTGTGAGCAATCGCGACACTCATCCAAATGTTTATGCAAAATATTATGTGACTGTTCATTCGAGCCGACCGCGGTGGCTGAGGGGACTGAGGCGCTCCAGTCACGATCTGCACGGCCACTACGGTCGGGGGTTCGAATCCCCCCTCAGGCATGGATATTTGTGCCGTCCTTAGTGTTAGCTAGTTCGTAAGTAGTTTGTAAGTTTAGGGACTGATGACTCCGTAATTAAGTCCCATAATCTATACAAACATTTGAAGATAGAAAAAAAAAATGGTTCACTCGAGATAACCATAAAACTAGCAATCTCACGCATCTTACTCTTCTGTCATCCATCACCATATCATGGATTTTATCTATGATTTCTGGAGTCGTAATCTCCAGATGGCGTCCAGAACGTTCAGCGTCACTTATGTATGAGGCGTTTTGGCTTTCATAAAGTAGTGTTTAATCACCACACGGTTTTTCTTTTTCATCTATTCTTTGACAATCACTCGACTTCCTTGATTAACACGAATGCCAAACACAAAGAAATAGACCAATATGGCTGAAAATAGGTGTGAGCTTTTTCCAAAGATGCTACTAACTAACATGATCTCGATACGCGCCATCTCTCGGGCTTTGCACGAACTTTTCAAACGCGCCTCGTAATCCTTTTCCGGAAGAAACAGTGTATAATTGCTAGATAAGTTGTTTTTGTGGTTAAATCCCCTTTATGCAAGACATCTTGTTTTGTTTTATACCCAAACATGTTTTGGTACTTATGGGCCATCTTCCGTGGGTCTTTGCTTTTATTTCCTAGAATTCAAGTTACAGAATTTAGTTATACAGTGATTTGGAGGCGTTATTTGATTTTACAACATTGTTGTATATATTAGGCCTAGTTTATTTCGGTATTTACATTATGTCATTAGCAGTACTTGCATCTGCTTTAGTTGAGGAATGACAGGTTTTTGCAGCTTGTCGTCTGCAAGCAACAAGACGTTTTTATTTCTGAAATTATTGTACATGCACCTGGAAGTTATATGGAAAGCTAGATAGTTGTGGTTGTTTAGTGGCTTACTTACATTCGAGCTGTGGTGTTGCTGCTTGCTTGTTTGTGGCGTATTCTTAATGTTATGTGATAAATATTGCGCTTTTTCTTATGACCTGGCACTTCTCTCTTGTTGTAGTGTCTGTATCGTATTCGTTTGTTTTGTATGGTGTGTCTGTCAAGTGGCGCGCGAATTTTGAAGGCCTAATATATCAAACAATGTTGTCAAATCAAATAATTCGACAAAATCACTGTATAACCAAATTCTATAATTTGAATTCCAGAAAATAAAAGCAAAAACCCACGGAAGATGGCACAATATGTGCCGAAACAAGTCTGGGTATAGAAACGAAACAAGGTGTCTTGCATAAGCCAGATTTAACCACAAATCTATTACAGCAAGCACGGAAGATACAAGAGCTGCACCATCAGAAAATGATCAGCTAGATAAGTGATTTAAGTAAAACGTGTTTCACAATTATAAAATATGGCAAAATCCTACACAAAAACGTTTTTCGCGGTGATGCAAACATCACATAGTAACACAGTAGCCCCTCTATTGTTTCTCTGACGCTACACGACAGTTTTTTACACGTAGGTTTTTATCGGAATTCGCAACGCGCAACACGCACGGCAGCAACAGCGCTTGCCATCCGGGCGCCTCTGTCACGCTGCGTGAATAGAAACCCACGCCTCTGGAGCGCTCTTTTCATCCACGTCTTCAAGGGGTGTCCTTTACTGTAGCACTACTTCAAGGAAAGACTCCGAAGGTCTCCTGAATGTCGCACAGTCACTACTCCTTCCTTAGTTTTTGACACATTTGAAGAAAATTTTTCATCCTATTCCAACAAATGTTCAATCTTCAAATGTTTGTAAATCTACGGGAATAAATTGTTGTGTTCATCAGTCACAAAATTTATAAACAACTTCAACAAGCAGAAACTAACCTAAGGACAACATACACACCCATACCTGAGGGAGAAGTCGAATCTCCGGCAAGAACGACCGTGCAGTTCCTGACATTGCGCCTAGAACCGCACGGTCATTCCCGCGCGGCGTACTCTTCTACATCTTCTGTACTTTTATCCCTAAAAGATCGTAATTAAAAGTATTAAAGATTTGCTGATGAAATTGATATAATTTTATAGAATATGTTAGAAAATGATTTTTCTACGAGCAGTCAATTTGTGTTATGAGTGTTTTTATTATTGATTGAGTCAAAACGAGATTGAAGGAGTTGTAAATTTTATTGAAAACTAGCTGAAAACCCGGCGTTGCCCGGGTATTTATTTATTTATTCCTGCCAGTTTTCAGGTATATATTCATTAGTATAAGGTCTCTCTTGGTAATACTATTAGTAGTAAAGAAGTAATAGTTAAAACTTGGTACGTGATGGGGCAGTCTACCATGACTGTTACTGTTAATGTGCTCATATCTCATGAACTACTTGTCGTACTATGATACAATTTAGAAGCTACATTCAACTATATGCGTGTATACTGTCTGTAAAATTTCCTGCAGCTACAATTTGTAGTGTACAAATTATAAATAGTATCGTCATACCGAATGCAGTAATTTTACTCAATAGACAGCGGCAAAGTAGTACGCGGGGAACGTTTTTTCCTTCCATAATTTTGCTATGGTTGTCAGCGAGAAAAAGTTTAATAAAGGTTTGAAATTATATTTAAAAATATTTCTAAAGTCTCGCCTCATTATGTGACAGTTTTCTGCAAATCCTGTTGTTTATGACGTCATATCTTCTGAACCATCTGTCGTATGTGATTGTTAACCCTGTAGCAATTGTTACTTCATGATAAGGAAAGTGTGTACCAAATTTGGTTGAAATCGGTCCAATGGTTTAAGAGAAAATGAGCAGCATTATCGCTAAATGCAGCACTTTTTCGCGCATCTCATTGTTTATGACGTCATATCTCATGAACTATGTATCCAACGTGATTCTTCCACTTACGGCGACCGTCCGCATGGATTGAAACTTATGTGTACAAAATTTTAAAAAGATTGGATCAAAACTGTAGATTTGTATGAAACACGTACACACATACGGACACTCTACTTTATATATTAGATCATATGGACATATTGGTTCAAGTAGTTAATTTGAGACCACACGTGAGTCCCCTGCATTGAATCGGAATGAATATTGTAGTAAATTATCTATCATTTAGATGTTCCGCTTTTTATTTATGAGGCTTATGCAGACTCCGCCTTGTGAGTGGGTACGGCGCGCCCTGGTTGCCAGCGGTGTCTCCCGGCTTGCACGTACCAGCAACCCACTCCCTTTCTTCTGAACGATTGTATCGAAAATGTAGGATTGTAGTTTTATTACTTAAGACGACACTATTCCATTTGATTGGAATTTGCAGATGCACTTCATGCTGAGACATAGATAGGTCTAGAAACATGGGTAGTGCATATATCTCATAAATACATTTTTATGAATTTAACAACTGTTGCAGATGCAAATGTTATGGATGATGATGACGATCAGTTGTGGGTGTCCCGAAAAGAGGAAACTGTATTGTTGTACTAATTATAATAAGTTCCGTTTATTGAAATGTATTCGTGTTCTATTGTTTCTGTGATTCTATACAAGTCTTAACTAGTCTAAAATAAAGAAAATAAGCAAACTATGATTTTTCATAAAGAAATCCAATATAATCAAAACAGAATACCATATTTACATTAAATTAAGCATTTCGAAAGTCTCGCGTTAGTTTGGGGCAAGAGGGGATTGGAAGGATGAGGCAAAAATCTCAAGACATCTCAAGGTCGTAAAAACGCCAGAATCACCTCACGCAATAATGGACGCGGCCGTGCGCTATAAGGCGCCTTGCTGCGGTTGCCCGCAGTTCCTTTTAGTTGTTTGAGTCTTGTGTGGTTGTGTGTGATGTTCTTCAGATAGTTTAAGTTTGATCACCTAGTGATGGCGCTGCGCGGGAGTAGCCGAGCGGTCTGCAGCGCAATGTTGCGTATCACGCGACCTTCCGCGTCGGAGGTTCGAATCCTCCCTCGGGCATGGATGTTTTTGCTGTCCTTAATATAAGCTAGTTTGTAAGTAGTTTGTAAGTTTAGGGTCTGATGAACCCGCAGTTAAGAGTCCAAAGAAGGGCAGCTCGTTTCGTATTGTCACAATACAGGGGAGACAGCGTTACGGAAATGATACAGGATCTGGGATGGGAATCATTACAACAACGGCGCTTATCGCTGCGGCGTGGGCTACTTACGAAACTCCAATCGCCAACATTCTCCTCCGAATGCGAAAATATATTGACTCCCACTTACATAGGTAGAAATGATCATCAGAATAAAATACCAGAAATCGGACCTCGAACAGAGAGATTCGGATGTTCTTTCTTCCCGAGCGCTAATCACGGGAGGCAAACACCCATTCTGTCATATAGATTGCGAATACTGTTTTGGCTCACTTTATTCCATGGCTGATCGTCTTGTTCTAGTTTTGCAACAGTTGTGATTTGCCGAGTCGCTCATCCCAGTTGTCGTTCCAACCTATTCCACATTGCAGACTAGTGCGGAGATCGTGTTGGCCTGCGAAGTTGCTGCACGTAATCCGGGCATGTTGCGTTTCACGCATAGTGTGCGGGCCAGCATGTACCTGTTGCAACAACACGTCATCAATCTGTTACCAAGTATGGTTACAGAACGATCTGATAACATTCCTTACCCTGTTATCAGTAATATTCATCTACATCTACATGGGATACGCTGCAAATCACATTTAAGTGCCTGGCAGAGGGTTCATCGAACCACCGTTAAACTATTTATCTCCCATTCCATTCTCGAATAGCGCGCGGGAGGAAATAACACCTGAATATCTCCGTTCGAGCTATGATTTCCCGTATTTTATTCTGATGATCATTTCTTCCTATGTAAGTGGGAGTCGACAATATATTTTCGCATTCGGGGGAGAATGTTGGCGATTGGAGTTTCGTAAGCAGCCCACGCCGCAGCAATAACCGTCGTTGTTGTAATGATTCCCATCCCAGATCCTGTATCATTTCCGTAACGCTGTCTCCCCTGTATCATGACAAAGGAATGAGCTGCTCTTCTATGGACTCTTTCCAGGTCCTCCGTCAAACCCGCCTGATAAGGATCCCACGCTGGCAGCAATACTCGAAAAAATGACGGACAAGCGTAGTGTATGCAGGCTCTTTAGTAGTTATGTTGCCTCTTTTAAGGGTTCTGCCAATAAAACGCAGTCTTTGGTTCGCCTTTCCCACGATATTATCTACGTGTTCTTTCCAGTTTAAGTCTGATGTAATAGTAATTCCTAGGTTCAAATGTTCAAATGTTTGTATAGCTTATGGGACTTAACTACGGGGTCATCAGTCCCTAAACTTACAAACTACTTATGAACGAGCTAACACTAAGGACGGCACAAATATCCATGCCCGAGGAGGGATTCGAACTCCCGACCGTAGTGGCCGTGCAGAGAGTGACTGGAGCGCCTCAGTCCCATCGGCCACCACGGACAGAAATTCCTTGGTATTTTGTGGAGTTAGCGACCTTCACTTTTCATTGATTTACCTTGTAAACAAAGTTTTCTTTTCGTACTCATGTGGACGACTATACAATTCTCATTATTTAGACTAAATTGCCAATTTTTAGCCCATAGTGATATCTTATTCAGATCGTTCTGAAGTTGGTGTTGATCTTCAGATGATTTTACTAGACGGTAGATAACGGAGTCATGTGCAAACAACCTAAGAGAGCTACTTAGATTTTCCCCTAAAACGTTTATGTAAATAAGGAACTGCAGAGAACCAATGACACTACCCTGTGGAATGGCCGATATCACCTCTGTTTTAGTCGATGCCTTACCATCGATTACTACGACCTGTGTCCTCTCTGACAGTAAATCTCCTATCCTATATATTTGGGGCGATATACCATAACGACACAATTTGATTAAAAGCCGTTTGTGAGGTACGGGGTCAAAAGAGCTCAGGAAATCAAGAAATACGGAATCGATTTGCGCCGGTGTTTCAATTACTCTGTCGTTTTTAACCCTTCTATGCATGACCTATATTTTTTGCACATTTACGTACCCTGGGTCCATTGGACCCACTGTGTCTAATATGAAAATTTAAATGAAAATAAGTGTTTTGTGGATATTATCATGCACGAATATTTTTATTTGAAGGTTCATGAGTATAATATATGGCTATTTTAATGATTTTACTGGCTTTTAAAATGTATAATTAGTGTAATTTTAACCCAGAGTAATTTTTAATAGATTATATTATGAAAACTGATACAGACACCACCAATATTATTTTTCACAGTGTTCAAATAGGTGATTTTGCCACTGACAAAGCATAAATCATTTCACAAAAAACATCACAAGTGTTTGCTGGTCCTGGTATAAATTTCACCACATTCTGAGCAGGCGTTTTATTTTGCACTGTGGGCCTTTCACTTCATACCGTACCATTTGGAGCAATATAAACGTTAGCACTTTCACTGCTTATTTGTCCTGAGATATTATTATCTAGATCATCATCTTCACCATCGCCACTAAGTGGTTCTTCATCCAAAGAGTCGTATGACACTGCCGGAGGAACGTCTTCATGGTTTTCATTCGAAGCAGAATTTATATCTGAAAGAAAATCGTCATCTTCAGCTACCCATCGAGTAACAACTGATTCAAAATTTGGGCTTGAAAAACGAATGCTATCTTCTTTCCTGCTCCTTTTGTTAGATGCAGATACTGACATTGTCTTAAAAATAATAATATGAATAAATAACCTCAGTACTCTCTTCTCCTATGGAGTGTAGAAATATAGCGGCCCTTCATGTTATTTTTTAGTGTTAGTAATAACCCTTACCTTCCTTCCGAATGAGAATCAAATGTCAAACAATACTGCTACGTAGCAAACTCCTACAGTCTTTCTGTACAGAGTCACACACTACTGACCACCCGCTGTGATATTTTGCTTCTTACACAACACAGAAGTATGCTGTCTGACAGTTGAACATGCCAACGTTCAACAATACGTTTTCTGCGATCACAACAATGCATGTGTGTGGCAGTAAAGTATTCTCTGTACTCCAAAAAAGTGTAATTGATTACAACCCAATCTAATTTAACGACACTTTAACGTAAACCGCAAGGTCCATTATGTAAATGTGTAGTACAGAGAAAAAAATTGAAGTGGCACTTAAACTAATGACACACAATTCTAGTAGTATCTGTAATGTATTACTGAATATTGCCAGATAGCATACCTGAACGGTTGGGACTCTCTTTTAAGTCTTTAATAAACAAATTAAAAATTAAAATTGTTCCCCGGTTCATTGGACCCAGGGTATGCATACTAGGGTTAATTTAATATCTAGTGATCGTAATAATACCGTAAATTTTATGGAATAGCGGACATACAAATTGATTCTCTTCCCTCAAGAATCTAGAGGGTGTACTGTTCGTCATATTCTGACGAAAGGTCATGAGGCTGCTACGTGATGGTGCTGCAGCCCACTTCGCCGATAAAGTCCGGACGCATATCTCAATCGTTTCTTTCCTGGTCGGTGGATCGGACGCAGGGATTCCAGTTACATTGCCTGCTCGTTCACCGGATCTCAATCCATGCGACTTCTCGTTATGGGGTGATGTCAAGAGACTCGTGTTATGAAGAGCACACTCCAGATGTGGAGACTATGGAGAAGCATATTCATCCAGCGTTGCCGCCACTGCGATTTTAGAGCTCGTTTGTCAAAGGCAGCATGAATACTCTTGCGTTGAGGACTTGCAAACCATTTTCAACACTTACTGCAACTGTGGGACGCATGGTAGAGCGCGTATAAAACTATTACAATATAGTTATTACAAAATTATTAGCATTAAAATCCACACATGATTAAAATACACATTTTTTAAAAACATTAAAATTATAGAAATGTTAAAAGCTTTTGTGAGTACAAAGACACCTCATCCATAGAACATTACTACACATAATTAATACAATTATGGAATAGAAATGGATATGAAACAAATTTATACAGTTTGATGAAATATAGCAAGATTAAGATATTGTACTTTATGGTGTCACAGTAGGCTAAAGTATTTGTCCTCCTAGGGCTAGGATTTGGTTGTCGAGAACAGCTCATCGCTTCGGTGAGTTGCTAAGTGGGCAGAGAGTTAGGCGGGACGGCTTTCGGCGGCGAGAGTCGGGTGCGCGTTGTGGGGCCCGCTTAGCGGCGTGAAGCACCAGCGTGGCAGGCTGTCCACCGCGCCGTATCGACCATGGAAGCCGGCGCTGATAACAGCCAGCCCACAACACGCGTCTGCCACTGCCACGGCCACAGCGCTGCCTCCAGCTGCCGCTTTAGGTCCACAGGTAGGCACTGTTCGCCAGCATTTTGTAGCGGCCCAGTAACACATTCGCAAAAGATGTACAATAAATGAGGGAAGACCAGTTCTCGGCAAAGAAGGGAAAACTTAAAGATGGAAAGAGTATATAGAGGGGCACTAATAGGAAATGAATGAATGATGATGATTGGCGGTTTAGGTGCTCAACAGCGAGGTCATCAGCACCCATATTCAAATAGGGATGGAAATAAAATTGTGCAAGTTGTGTTGTTGTTGTTGTTGTTGTTATGATCTTCAGTCCGGAGGCTGGTTTGATGCGGCTCTCCACCCTACTCTATCCTGAGCAAGACGTTTCATCTCCTCATAAGAACGGCAACCCACATCCAGTTGAATCTACTTACTATATGCTTCTCTTGGTCTCCCTCTGCGATTTTTACCCCGCACACTTCCCTCCAATGCTAAATTTATGATTCATCGATGTCCAAGAATGTGTCCAACCAAGCAATCCCTTATTTTAGTTAAGGTATGCCAAAAATTTCTTTTCTCGCCAATTCTGTTCAGTACCTCTTCATTGGTTATGCGATATACCCACATGATCTTCTGCATTCTTCTGTAGCACCACATTTCAAAAGCCTCTTTTCTCTTCCGGTCCGCACTGTTTATTGTCCATGTTTCACTCCCGTACAAGGCAACACTCCACACAAATGCCTTCAGAATAGACTTCCTTACACTTACATTAATATTCGATGTTATCAAATTTCTGTTTTTCAAAAATCCTTTTATTCCAATTGTCATTCTGCATTTTATATCCTCTGTACTGCGACCGTCATATGTTATTTTACTACCCAAGTAACAAAACTCATCTACCACCTTCATTGTTTCATTACCTAATCTAATTTCTTCAGCATCGTCTGATTTTCTAAGGCTGCATTCTATTATATGATGCAAGTTGTATAGACTTACAATATTTAAATGTACAACCGAAGTTGTAGGGATGTCTAAAAACAACTTTCAAAAAGGGACTACAATTAAGGATGAAATATCGACAGAGTTTGTGGCCCGGTGACTACTTACAAAAGAAAGGTGACCGAGCCACTCTGACACATTAAAATCTCACACCAAATATTTATGGAAGAAAGCCAGACGTCACACATTTTTTTAGTATTATTACTTAGCGAATTCACACAATACAAATACAACGAATAACTTTAATATTCGGACACTGTGATATTTCAATGTTGGAACATCATAACTTTATTTATAACATAACAAACAAAACATATAATCAATTATTACATTACGTGATGTGTCTTGTAAGTAATAATATAAATTTTATTAAGGGGACACGCCCCTGAACGGGCTGCATTTTTAGCTTTATATTCTCCCTCACGTTGCTACTGATCTATAAATGAGAGATAGCTCAAACTTTTTACAAACAGTTAGGGTCATTAGGCAAAGCAGTTTCCAAAAAATTGTTGGAATATTTATTATAGTTTGGTACTGACAAAAATATTTACAATAGTATAAAAAACGGAACACTATTTCACTGCGATACCATTTTCTCTTGAACTACTGACCCCACAGCTTGGAAAACAGAGTTACAGTACTCACAGCACTCACATAAATGTTTTATGCCTCCAATTTCTTTCCCTGATGCTGATCCGTGAAAAAGACAAGTAATTTATTTTACAACAACAAAAATATTTTTAAAAAAATAACTCAAATATAACCGATATCATCATCATGATATAAGTTTTTCAAAGAAATAATAGGTAAGGGAGGTAGATGAGGTCATTCTAAATATCTGTACAAATTTTTGTGAGTTTAACTTCAGTCATTTAGGAGAAAAGTGTACCTGAAATATGAAACTTCAAGTATTCGGTAATCCGCAAACAAAGATTTACAGATTTAGTAACTTACCATTATGGTGGTTTAGAACATTCCAGCTGCATAATCCAGTTGTTGACCTGTTTCCTTATCCTCCATACTCTTTCTCTTCATTCTTTTCTTTATCCTTGACTCCTTGGTGGCAGCTGTCTCTGCTTCGGTTACCCGTCGCTTATCAATAGCAGTTAGAGCCCAAGCCATATTCCTTCCCGTCTTTACACAAACATAGGTGCCAATAAATTTAAAAGAACAACGCTGGTAGTGCTTTGTCAGACATTCATAATCTAATATCTTGCCAGTTTCATTTAGTGTCGCAGTTACAACCCCATTCAGAGAAGTATGACCTCTCTTCTGCCAAGATCCATGAAATGCTGCTACAATTTCTGTATTCTTGACAACGCCACTGCTTCTTCTGCTGCTCTTTTCATCGAATGTTCACTTACATCACATAAAGCTTTATGTATTTGTTTATTATACCTGTCAAACCTCAGTGGAGTTGGAGGCAAATCCATCATTGCACAAAATGTCTGGGCAGATCTCCTTCCCCTTCCAATACATCGCATTGCATAAGCAAGCTCAATATTTACACTGAAATGTCGACTATTAGTTAATGGCGATGTCATAATATCACTGTGCACCTTAGACAAATTACAGGCAATCACTAATCGAGCTGAAAGACCCTTCCTTGCTGAAACGTCCTCAGAAACGTCAATATTGTCTTCACAATTGCAGTACGTACATTTCACAGCAGTCTTCAAAAGTCTTGACAGCGTATTTAGGTTCACAATAACATTTACGTCGTTAATGCCGCTCACAATACTACAAGGTGTGTTCTTATTACATTCAGAATGCGAAAGACTAAGTCTAGAAGCACTGCCTGAAGACAAAGTTCCCCTGTGCACCATTACGTTCTACCTCAATTTTAGAACGAACGGAAAATGATAATGCACATAAACTATACATTTTTGAAATCAGCATGAAAAGCTCTTTCCTACAGATAAAAAATTGCAATTGTTTGGTCATTTTCACGACCATTCCTCTTAGATAACTTACATAACTTCCTTAATGATCCTGCACAATGCGAGCCTTATGTTTCGGGTCATTGTCCTGGTAAAATTTGAAGGTCTCTGATATTCCCATGGTTTCAGCACTTTTTTTCGTAAATTGTTCTTTAATATTTTCAAATAGACATATTTGTCCATAGTATTGTCGATGAACACCAATTAGCCCGGTCCAAATGTCTATATACAGCCTCAGACAAGGACGCTGCCACCTCCATGTTTTACAGTTGATTTAATATTTGTGATTATAAATTCCTCATTCTTCTTCCGCCACACCATGCTTCGTCCATCCGACCCACAAACGTTAAATTTACTTTCGTCGGAAAAAATGATCATTTCAACAAATTATATCCTTCGTAATAAACTCCCTGGGAAAGTCCAATCTTTTCTGTCGATTCTGTTGATTCACGTTCGGTTTCAATGCTCTGCGAATCGTTTGAGGATGTAGCTTCTTGCCAGTCTCGTTTAGTAGCTCACGTGCTAATCTCGGTGCACTGAGTGTAGTATCCTTCTTTATTTTTCGTATTAGCTTCCTCTTGTCACGAGCATACAACTTCTATGGCTGGCCCATTTGTGGTATGGAGTCTATACGGTCCTCGTTTTTGAAACGCCTGACAATATCTGCCACAGTACTCTTACTCATGTTGAGTATGGCAGCAATTTGTCGATAGGATTTTCCTTTCTCACTGTGAAAAATCACAAGTTGTCGTATCTCAAAGCTGGTATTAGCTTTGCGTGGCGTCGTGCCGTCTGGACAGTCGACCGCGCTTGTAAACACACACATGCCTTCTGACTAGAAGCAGGCCTGCTCACTCCGGCGTGAACGGTGATAAGTGCGACACTGCCATCTGTCCGGATATTAAAATAACGTGACCGTCGAAGGGTGGTTTATTTTGAACGCATTCTTTAACAGCTGTTGTACGTTATGCAAACAACGTTCATACTGTTATTTACAAGACATGTACCTTCATATAATATTTGGTTATATTATATTTTTGTTTGTTCAGAATACAGTTATAACGAGGCAAACTAAAAATATCCTAGAGTCCGAATATTAAAGTTATTCACTGTACATAAATTTATACAACTGTTGAACTATTTTTTTCTACATGGCTTTCGAAATTTTGTAAGCACTTGTCATGGCGTGGCACAAGTGTTTGTATACATTACAACAGGAAAACGACTACAGGGGTTGTGCTTAAAACAGTCCTATATAATTTCCTTTTCTCCTCCATGTTATCACGGATTCCGCACAAGTTTGCCTTTGTACCGCAATGACAGTGTACGCGAGGGTTGTAATTACTCCCCGATGCACTGTGTGAAGAGTATAAACTCTAAAAGTTCACCAACCTGACATCTTCTATAGATGTCCCCACGCAGATGACAGCACGCAGGTCGGAGTTTCTTGAATTAGGCTGAAATTGCTAAATTATTGGAAGGAGCTGATCTACTTACGGAATAAAACTGTGGTAGTTCGGAATAACAGCTGATTTACTTAAAGTAAGCAGAAAACCAGCAAACTGCATAATAACATCCACTTGACACACATTGTATTAACTGAAAGTAAATATAAAGTCATTCCCTTTGGTCTAAGATGATTACACATAGTCTTCCGACAGCCTACGTATGCATGTTACTCCTCGGAGTGTGTGTACTGAACTCACATGTTACTCCTCCGAATGCCTGTTCTGAACTGAAGTGTGGCGGCACGATGCAAGACTGCCTTCGTTCCGCAATTTGGCGCGCAAACATGGCTGCCGTTCATCGTACGTCTGAAATTTATTGTTTTGTGTATTTAATTAGCCATTGTTAATATCTATTGGCTACTCAGGGCATGGTTTAGCTTTGAGGGGTTTTTCCAAATTGAGTGTGACATTGAATAAATAATTAGTTTATTAAATATTAACCAAATTATGATTGCGTTTTGGCGCCTGATCACCAGTGCTACAGCCAATCGGCGTCCAGTGCCTGCCGCTCGGGGACTTCCCTAGAATTCACCTCGGGGAGATTTGCCAGTGCTCCTTCCCATGAGAAACCGACCTATTGTACCACCTGTCGTGGTTCTCACCACTTTTACCATCCGTCGTCTACTGGTCCCAAACGGCTGCACTGAAGCAATACTCCGATCTTAATATGATGGCTTTAAGCCAGAAATATTACAGCCTTCTTCATAGAAGGCCGATGTATTCAACCATGTGGTAACATGTTTTTTCAGCTCGGTAATGGGAGAAATGTAATAAAAACATTCTGCATAAAAGGCGACTGGTTGCTGTCACTCAAGATACCTTAAAACCCAGTAAATATATTTTCATACAGTAAACGGCATGATACCATTAATAAATTTAGACTCTGAACATAAATCTGTAGCTAAGGTAGAATATTCAAAATTTTTAGGTGTTTTCATTGACGAGGGATTGAATTGGAAGAAACACATTGAAGATCTGCTGAAACGATTGAGTTCAGCTACTTATGCTAACAGGGTCATTGCAAAATATCGTGATATACATAACAGTAAATTAGCTTACTATGCCTATTTTCATTAACTGATTTCGTATGAGATCATATTCTGGGGAAATTCAACGTTGAGTTAAAAAGTATTCATTGCACAAAAGCGTGTAATCAGAATAATTGCTGGAGCTCACCCAAGATCATCCTGTAGAAACTTATTTAGGGATCTAGTATCTTTATTATTCCTTCACAATACATGCATTCACTCATGAAATTTGTTTTTAACAATCCAACCCAATTGAAGAGTAATAACAGCGTGCATAGCTACAACACTAGGAGAAAGGGTGATATTCACTATTCAAGCTCAAATCTAACTTTGGAACTGAAAGGGGTGACTTATGCTGCCATAAAAGTCTTCGGTCACTTACCATGTACCATCAAAAGTCTGACAGATAGCCAAATAGTATTTGAAAACAAATTAAAGGAATTTCTGAATGGCAATTCCTTCTAAATTTTAGATTAATTAGAAGATAAAGCTTAAAATTAAAAAAATTAAATTATAAAAATTAAAAATAACAATAAAAAAATCCTTAATAACTGATTGTAATGTTTAGAAAACAATTACTAAACTGACACGTTTCACATCATTGCTAAATGACGTATATATGATCTATGAAACAAGTATTAACCTAATATAATATAATCTAAACTGGAGGATCCCATCCGCACGGTCTGCAACGTATGCCATTCTGGGAGGGGTTGAAATGGGGACCTTGTCTCACTGGTGTCAGTGTGAACACAAACAAGACTCTATTAACAGAGGACTCGTCAGCTGATAGAACGGCAGTAGTTCCGCTGCCGGCCGCCGCACGCGCTGCTGTCGGCGGGACCCGCTCCGCCACTGGAGGCGGAGGTGCCTGTGTTATTGGATCGGGCGGCCGTGTCGCGCTACCCCCGGACAGCCATGGGGCGGCTAATGGCTGTTTGCGACAAGTGTCGCTTGGTTACTATCGACCTGCGGGCGCATTTCATTTCACGGGACATCCGCACGGTCGGCGTTCGACATTATCGACCGTGCGAAGAGCGTTCGTGACGATTGCGAAAGGCAACACGAGATAAATGACAACACTCCGTTGTCATACACCGACGACCCTGCTCACCGCAGCAGAACTGTTTTTCACTACGATCCATATCGGACATCACACGGCGGATAGCGCGCACGATATCAAGTAACATAAATGAAGTCGCACCTACATCTACATTCGTACTGTAGTAGCTGGTATCGATACATGAATCTTACGCAAACGACACGCATCGTGCCTCATCAGCGTAATCTTTTTTTTTTTTTTTTTTTTTTTTCATCGAAGAGGCAAAAAACTTCTATAGCTCGTGCAAGAAGTCGTGGCTCCCGCGTTCTCAACTTGGGCGCTGGGCGAGTCCACTGCTTTGTTTTGGCGGGGCAGCCGCCTCTGTTGCGTGTTGCGTACTGGTCGCGGGGCGCAGCCGACTGCCGGCTTATCAGATGAAATGTACGGCCCAGCAGGCAACGTGCAACTGAGCCGGCCAGCCCGCCCATGAGAAACAAAGGAATGGACTCACCCTGCGCACAACTCGTGAATGTGTTTCTGCGCACAGGCCACGACTTATTGCACGAGCTATATACATCGTGTGAGCAGGCCTGCTCAGCGATCTGATTGAGCGTATGGCTCGCGCTCGCGCCACATCTGTGAGCTGTAGAGTTGGGCAAAACGATTTTTTTTAGGAATCGATTCTTGCGATTCAATCCCACATTGTGAATCGATTCCTACGATTCGTTCACGATTCTTTCGCGATTCCTTAGTCTGCATTTGCACGATTTATACTTCTACATCTTGCTCATAGATGGCAATACATGTCTGTGTCATTAATGTTGGAATCTTAACCTTTTGCATCTGTTCTTACGATTCGTTCACGATTATTTTGGGTCTGTGAAGGCACGAATCTTACAGAATGCCGAAAATGTGACAATATGGGTATCGGATTTTTAAATATTTATGGTGCATAAAGTTCAGACTTAAAATAATGACGAGGGTAAGCCATTCGATTCAGCTCTCGAAAATTCTCGAGAAAATAGTATTTGTAGTTTTGTGAGTGGTTATAAATGCTATTACACTACCAACTATTTCTGGTGTCATCATAGCTCATTTAGTAGTGTTGTAGGTTTAGTGAACGTCTATCACTTATTTCGAATCCTGCTGTAACCTTAAAAGTTTTTTTTTCTTTATGTTTGTATAATTCGGCCATTTAAATGTAAATTTAATGAAATCTTTGGTAATTAACACTTATCTAATCATTATAAATTACTTATTATGTAAAATCAATTAGTTTAAGGAAACTCGTCTATATAAATAAACATTAAATATAAAAATCCGTCTCTAAATATTAAATTTCTTTCGAGATATAAGAAATTCGCGTTTATTAAAATCTTTCTTTTTTGTAAAATCGGTTTTATTTCAGGAAAGCTGATAATTTAAAAACCAAAATGGTAAAAAAGATTTTTGAGGTGGCTTTAAAAACATTTAAAATCGCGTTTTTATATAAAAAGAATATTTTTGTAAAATCGAGTTTTTACAAAAACTGAAACCTATGTATATGAACTCGAAAAGTTGAACCTCTCTAAACACAAAATATAATCCAAATCGTTACAGCCATTTCCGGGATACGCGAAATATAACTGTGTAAGGACTGCCCATTTAAATACATAATATATAAACTGTATAAATGACGTTTATTCGTATGTATTGGCAGCTGTATATTTCGCCGAGTTTTGTTTCTGTCATCTGTAATTCGTGAATAGGGTAATAATAAACGGCTCACGATCTTCGTTCTGTTCTTTCTTTGTTCACGCGCTTTCTGACTTTCGTTATTATATGCCACGATTTCCCACTTGCTTTCGAATCATGAATCGTTGGATCTTGGAATCGTCACGAGACAGATGATTCTTTTCAACAACGATTCGTCCCCCCTTTTGACATCTCTCTGGCATTCGGAATCATTCGGCAAAATTCGGCAGTCGCCTTCGAATCATGAATCGTTGGAACTTAGAATCGTCACGAGGCAGACGATTCTTTTGAACGCAATTCGTCAGGATCACGATTCAATTCTTATGATTCATCATTTGTATTCGTTCAAATGAACGACTAATACACGAACCGCCTCAACTCTAGTGAGCTGTCATCCGGCTCGCGGTAGCTGGTGGTTGCGGACGAGTCATAAGGGCCAGTGAGGGGAGGCAGGAACCCAACAAAGTGACTTCGCAAGGGAGAAATGTCAGGCAGTCTAATTGTACAGCCACTGATACATTCTACAGAGATGTTGTACTTCTCTGTGTTTGAATAATCTATTCTGTGGAAAATTAATTGTATGAAATGATGTATGAAAGAGAAATGACAATATATTTCTTTCTTTTCTTTCTTTTCTCTTTATCGCTGAGTTTTACGAATGAATCAGCTGGAAACAGATACCACACTTCATTGAATGTTAATCACACTTCAAAATAAGGCAAGAAAAGGTGTTACAATATCAGAATATTATTTTCAAAAATCTACCAAAATATTGGTAAAATGCAGGTTCGAACCTGTATCAATGGGTTGATACTCGAAGCTCCAGACCGCACATCCAGCGACTGCGATCGGAATGTCATTCCTATTTAGGAGTACCCAAGCTAGAGCATGAAAACACAAAAAACGTTAATTACCCTAAGTCATTAACTTTAAAAAAATGTTCAAATGTTTGTATAGCTTATGAGACTTTAACTCTGGGGTCATCAGTCCCTAAACTTACAAACTACTTATCAACTACCTTATACTAAGAACGGCACAAATATCCACGCCCGAGGGGGGATTCAACCCCCGACCGTAGTGGCCGTGCAGACCGTGACTGGAGCGCCTCAGTCCCCTCGGCCACTGCGACCGGCTCATTAACTTTTGGCCATATATATATATATATATATATATATATATATCAGTAAAAATGCTCATATTTAGATGGTCTTCCCATGTATAGCACTGAAAACGTGATTTTTACATCATCAAATTTGACAATGATTTTTCAAAAACGACTGACAAGGGAACACCAAGTATGGTACAAACGAATTTTGGTGGGTCGCAGGTATGTTGTGCGGAAACTCCTCCAGACCACCATGTTAAAAGGATTTGTTCCAATGCGCATTAGTTTTCACGAAAATCGAGATTAAAGTCCAGCGCGTAAAAACTAAACTTGTACTAAGTCACTGTCGTTACGTGAATCAACGTGGAGTAAGTGGCAAGGCACTCGGCTGTTATACAAACGACCAGAGTACAAATCCTGATCGGAATTATTATTATTGTTGTTTTACACTTGTCCGACGATTGATTCTTTAAAATTATGCCGGCCGCGGTGGCCGAGGGGAGTGAGGCGCTCCAGTCACGATCTGCACGGCCACTACGGTCGGGGGTTCGAATCCCCTCTCGGGCATGTATATTTGTGTCGTCCTTAGTGTAAGGTAGTTGATAAGTAGTTTGTAAGTTTAGGGACTGATGACCCCGTAGTTAAGTCCCATAAGCTTAACAAACATTTGAACATTTTATGTAAAATTATATTCCTTTTTCCCACTTTATCAATTCTTAATAGCAAACGAGGTTACTTCAGGTAATTACAGTTACATGTGAACGATAAGCTACGAATGACTAGCCACCTGGCTGCAGCAAATAGCCGCTGGGACGCGTCAAGTGGGCACACACTGCATTAGACGGTAAAACAGTGGGGCCGAGGACTGTAAACACATCTAGCAAATGCTGCACAAATGTTATAGGTGATCACTGCAGACAGTTTACTGATGTTTCAGTCGTCGTAAAAGTATGTTTCGAAACAATGAATTAACCCTTTGAGACCTGGTTTTTTTTTTCTAGAGGAAGGAAATTATTCCTTTTGCTGTATTCCTCTTAATTTAGGTTTTTAATTATTTTATATGCAAGATTTTCGCTGTTGTATGCATCCATTTGCATACTACAAAATTGCATATGCTGAAAAGCAAGGCTTTTTTATGGACTAAAATAATTAATTTTGTAGAACTAACTTTTGTACTAAATAAAGTGATAATTCAATAGTTGCCATGCAAAATAACTACTACTACTTTCCAGTTGTACAGTGGAATACAAGCAACCCACAACTTGCGTGTTCTTTGGAGTTCACAAGCTGGTGCGCAGTGAAACACTGATTACTTGGTATTTTTGTAGTGATCTTCTGCAGTTGACAGTAAGTGTGCACGCTGAAATGGTTGAACACTTATAGTCATACACACGTTGCTTCAATTGGGAAAAATATTTCTGATCTATCTTAGACACTATAAAATTTATGTACACAATTGTAGCCAGACGGTCTGAAAGGGTTAAATAAAATATTCGTCGCGCAATACATAACATATTGAGCAATTAACATCAGTTATTATTATAACTAATTACTCAAACATTAACATAAGAGTGGCGATGAAAGCATAAAATTATGAACTATCAGTCGTCGGACAAGTGCAAACAATGTAAGTGCCAAGCAGGGTCGTGTGTGTGACAGTTAAAGGCCTCGGTAATTGCACTACGCTGACTCACGTACCGCTGGTGACTTAGTGGACGTGTTTTACGCGCTGAACTTTGATCTCGATTTTCGTGGAAATCACGGCTCATTGGAACAAAACCTTTCAGCTTGCTGGTCTGGAGGAGTTCCCGCATAACATACCTGCGACCCATCAACATTCGTTTGTACCATACTTTGTATGCCCTTGTGAGAGTCTAGAAAAAAAAAAAAAAAAAAAAAAAAAAAAAAAAAAAAAAAAAAAAAAAAAAAAACTAAATACCTATGCTTTTATATGCAATACAGAACGTCTATGCAAAACTCGATCCTCGTTAGTAGTTTGTTCTTCAATCTTTGGACCTCCGCTTTTCGCTCTTCGTCTTGCAAGTGCCCATAATCCTTCGCAGCCTAGGCGGAGCGGCCGAGAGCATTGAGGCTCTATATTCCGATGCGCGAGGCCCTTTCCCATCGGCGGTTCGAATCACCCCGCGGGCATTGATGTTGTGTCGTCTTTAGTATAAGGTAGTTCGTAAGTTAAGGGGCTGATGACCCCGCATTTAAGTCCCTTAAGCTTGAGAAAGATATGAACATTTTGAATCTTTCGCTCGGACGGCGTTGTATTACCGTTGTAAATTAAATGTTTTTGTTGTGTTAAGAATTTTGAAGCAAGAAATGAAAGACCGTTTTGACATTTGTAATGTAACACACGGTGTTCATACTGAATGCATGCCATAATTACTTATGTTGTTTTTGTGGTCTTCAATCCGGCGGCGGCGGATTAGCCGCGAGTATTGGAGCGCCGTGTTGCGGTGCGCTCGGCCGTCCGCCGTCGGGGGTTCGATTCCCCCCTCGGGCATGGATGTTTGTGTTGTCCTTAGGTTAGTTTACCTTAGGTTAAGTAGTTTGTAAGCTAGGGACTAATAACGAATCTGCTGAGTCCCATTGATTTAAAACATTTGAACATTTTTTTGCAGCTCTCCACAATACCGAATCCTGAGCAAGCCTCTTCAACTCCACATAAGAACGGCAACATACATCTGTCTGAATCTGCTTACTGTATCCATCTCTTGGTTTTCTTCTGCAGTTTTTACCCCCAAACACTTCCCTCCAATGCTAAATTCACAATTCCTTGATGTCTAAGAATGTGTCCTACCAATCGATCCCTTCTCTTAGTCAAGATATGCCAGAAATTCCTTCTCTCCCCAATTATGTTCAGTACCTCCTCATTTGTTACGCGATCCACCCGCCTAATATTCAGCATTCTTCTGTAGCACCACATTTCAAAATCTCTATCCTCTTCCTGTTCGCACTGTTAATCGTTTATTTTTCGCTCCCATACAAAGCAACATTCCACCCAAATGCTTTCAGAAAGGACTTGCTCATGCTTAAATCAATATTCGATGTTAACAAATTTCTCTTTTCAAAGGACGCTTTTCTACCCATTGGCATTCTGCGTTTTATATCCTCTGTACTGCGACCATCATTTGTTAATTTACTGCCCAAGTAGCAAAACTCATCTAAAATTTTCCCTTTCAATTAATATTGGAATTATGTTTCTCTTTTGCAGTTTGGAAGAATTAATACTTGAAATCTTTTCTTTATTTTTGAATAACTAACTTATGCTAAGGACAACACACATATCCATGCCCGATGGAGGATTCGAACCTCCGACGCCAAGCAACCGCGCGCTCCACTGCAAGGCGCTTTAGAGCGCTCTAGCATTACACCGCGGTTTTTCCGGCTGTGTATTTGCAAAAAATTCTGTCTCGTCAGCACATTACCAGAAACAAAGCATTGCTGCAATTCTACTTCCTCGTTTTCGGACCTACGTGCAGTTTTAAGATAGAAACAGAAATACGTCCGTTTTGATGGTACATTTAAAAGTGTCGCCTACCAGCAGTGTGAAACAATGTTTTATCTCCGAGGTAGAATCCAATTTTGCATTGCAATTTGCTTGTCTGCCAGCAGCAGCGTCTCCTCTCTCTCTCTCTCTCTCTCTCTCTCTCTCTCTCTCCCAGTTTTCCTCTTTTTCTCGGACCCTCACTGCCGTTTTTGCATCGACTTGGCACAAGTTAACTTGGCGCAGAAACAGTAACTGTCGGCTAAACATTTCCAAGGCTTCACCGGCGTAACGTACTTGTGAATCAGTCAGAAAAATTTCCAGGGTAACGCGGGAAGCGCACGAAATCCACGGTACGTATGACAGAAAAATGTAACGGGGAAGCTACAGTGCACTCTAAATTTCCGTAGCTCTCCTTCCGGTAATTCGACTTGGTGAATTTTCAGCGAGTGCCACTGCGGGGAACGTACGGATTTAGTTTCTCCATAGCTTCTGTTTGCTGGATGTTATGGGCAAGTGATCTTTACCGTAGGTATATCACATTTAAGTATTCATTAACTTTATTCAGATATTTAGTTTGGTGAAATATTAGCGGGTTACGACGACATTGTTCCACTTTTAACTTTTTTTCTTCGAAGACAAACGTAGCTCAAAACTAAGTTAATTTTTAAAAATCAACAACCAGTTGTACTTATTTCTCTTATACTTACTTGTTTTGGACACTTAGTGCCCTTCTACAGACATCGTGTTGGTGACACATTTCTTATTAAAATAAATGTCGTGAAAGGCCTTTAACTAACTTCGCTTTGTTTTTTTTTATGTATATACTGATAGCTACTTGCGTCTGGTTAGATGATTTTACATCTTATAAAATAGGCTGTATGCGTGCATGCGTGTGTGTATCAGGCAACAATCGCTGTCGGGATAAGAACCACCTACGACACATACGTAAGGAGATATGACGTCATAGACAATGACAGTCGTGTAAAACTGCCGCATTATCCGACAATATTCTACATCTCCTCCTAAACTTATGGACCAATTTCAACCAAATTTGGTACAAATATTCTTTAAAGTCAGAAATCATTTGCTTTGGTTGCAGAAACCACATACGACATCATACGATATCACGTCATAAACAGTGATATCTGTCCCATCTTGCGGCGTATGATAGCGTGAATTTCCGAATAACTGCTACATCATACGCTCTTTCACCACATCTCCTCCTGAATAATGGACCGATTTCAATTAAACTTGGTACACATATTGCTTACTATCAGACAACAATCACTGTGGGATTAAAAACTACCTACGACAACATAGTTCAGGACATATGATGCCATAGACAGTAAGCTTTTCCCTCGCGCGACGCGTGATTTACGAGACTTCATTCATCCACTATTTATTCGTCGCAGACAGTTTGCTAATATTAATCTCTACAAATGATCTGCATGGAAACGAAACTTAAATCGACAGATAGAAGGTGGAATTCGATGGATAGAAAGGGAAGATCGATATGCCCTAAGATAAGAAAGGAATAAATACAACATATTTCACAGAGGAACCTACATAAAGCATTTTTACCAATGAATATATACATGCAAAATTATATCATTGTGCAAGACAGACATCAATAGATATGACATAGAAAATTAACATTGCCATGATACAAACATACTCTTCTTTAACAACCGTTGCAAAACACAAAACACAAGTAAGCTAGTACAGTTAATGTATTGTACATTCTGTTTCATAAATTTCGTTTGAGAGTTGATGAAATGGACAACATACAAAAGAGCCCCAGGTGTTTCAGTAATTAGTAATTGACATTTCTACAGCGAAGAATTTCCATTACTCAATGGGTGGAAGTATGTACAGTATAGCACAGTGCAAACTTTCAGTAGTAATAAGTTTGTTGGTATGGACATCTTCCGCAGCAAGTAAAAAAGTGATGGTTTTTAGAAATGAAACAGCCGTTTTCTTATTGCATTCCTTTTATTTCCTCTATAAATGGAAAATTATAGTTTATTTTTATGATGTAGCCTCTCAAAACACTATAAACGGTTAACTTTGTGTTAATCGAAATAAATACGTACCACTCACTTTTTATAGTCCCGAGATTTTCATCGTTTATCGTAGCTTAGCCATAATCTCTATTTCCTTCTTCACTTTTTCACTTTGCCAATTTTTATTGTTTAACAAACTTGAAAATGTATCTCGTTTAGGTATTCATTTGTTGACACAAGTGGCCAACCTAACTGTATATGTGTATATTGCATCTGTGTTTTATGTCTAAGGAAAAAAGTAAGAGAAGAGACAATATGGTACACAATAGCATTCAGACACAAACTCAGACATAAAATAACAAACATTTACAAAAGACAGAGAATAAACATTGCAAACAAAACAGACAATTCTTTTCAAAAATACACCCACAAACTGACAAAACACACAAACATATACCTAAAAGCTGGAATTTACCAATTGCAATGTAATCTTGTGATGGGAGATATATACCGTTCAAATGCTCCAATGTTTGTGAAGTTATGGGACCTAACTGCAGTGGTTATCTGTTCCTAAACTTACAAACTACTTAAACTAACTTATCCTAAGAACAACACCAATATCCATATCCGAGCAAGGATTCGAACCTCCGACGCGGAACGGCGGCGCGCACCGCAGCAGGGCGCCTCAGTGCGCACGGCTATTCCGCCGGGACAGATATATAGGGCATAATGTTTGATATCGGATATAAAGAACAGATTAGAGACTGTAAGTATGGAACAAACTACTACACATGTACTGAAAAGCTAAGAACACACAGTCACAAACCATCATCCAGACAAGAAGGCATGAAAATAATTAGAATCAATAAGAGAAAGCACATTCTCACACAACAAGAAAATTACAACATCCAAAGAACCAAACCAGAAAAGGAAAAGTAATTGTAAGTCCAAATACACATATCTAATAACTCACTACTCCCTTTAATAGATGAAATAGGAAAAGGTCCACATTCGTCCCAACATCCCCTTTTCAAAAAACACGAAAATCAATGCTCAAATCATCAAACTATAACAGTTTCTACTGATATCACAAACACAAACACACACACAAACACACACACACACACACACAAATCAAATGCGTTTTAAAATGGACCAAACTGCGTGGTCACCAGTCCGTAGCTTACAAACTACTTAAACCATGGGAAACTAACCTAAGGACAACACACATACACATACACACCCATGCCCCTGGAAGGACTCGAACCTCCGACGGCGAACAATCGCGCGCTGCGCAGCAAGGCGCCTTAGACCGCTCGCCTACTCCACCGTGGCACACACACACACACACACACACACACACACACACACAAGCACCAACAAATAAAAACATCTTTTTCCTACGCCTCCGTACACATACTCAGTTACGTTGACAACACGTCCCTGAAACACTTAACATTGCAAAAGTGATAAAATGAAGGAAATAGATACACTGTTGCGAAGTTGTGTGAATTCACCCAGTGACCAGATGGGAAGAACACGACTAAAATGCATCATACATTTCTATTAACAAAAAGTAACTGTTTATAAACTGTTGAGGTTACATCATTAAGCAAAAATGTCATTTCCACAAACATAGATGATGTCCAAATATAAAGGAGGAAACGCTGATGGAAGAAGTAAACGGATCGCAGCAAGAAAACGGCTTTCTTGTTTCCAAAAACAAATATTCCAGTACTAATATTTACTCCTTGGGTGGCTTAAATAGTGAATTCCTTAGTCGAATCGTCGACATCCAGTCTTGAACTAAGGCATCTGTGAGCTTTTCCATCAGGAAGAAATTTAACGTCTTTTTTTCTGTATAAATGGGATTTCTATTAAACTTAAAGTAAAAATATAAGGGTAGGATGAATCGCAATGAGAACTATTGTTTTTTTCTGAAATGAATTTACTGATAGAAGTGCTTATCATAAATACCTTTAGGATAATCAGCTGCGATATGTGTGAACTTTTTCCGAATGTCTGTAAGGCGTGGTGTACAATATGACATACTTTTGCTGATGTGACTTCCAAATGATTGGTTGTTTCGGCTTGTCTGGGGGAAGAAACGAGAGAACTGGCTATTTTATCGCAGAAGTAGACACAGGAACGTCTCGTGGAGTTGTCTGGTCTGCACCGACTAATGGTAGTATTTTTGCAGAGGGTGAAATCATTTTTAAGTTTGCTTGATTTTGAGTCAGCTACCGGGTATGATCGTCGCTAACACACAGCATCGCGCCAACCAAGACGACGATAATAATTCTTGGTCAGCATAATCTCAATACCGACTTCTTAAGTGGGAAATGAAATTTATTCCACGGTCGTAACACTAGCGGTTATATCGCCATTAACTGCAAGAAAGCATTACAACTGTAATGCTACTCTCTGAGAGAACTTTATAATTGACCGTAAATGTGCGCTAATGGATCAGAAATCGCTTAGCAACTTTGTTTTCCTCACACTTATACCTAGTTCCTCAGTCTTAATGACTCTCACAGCTTATACTGTTGCTTCACGATTGGACTGCTAAAAGAGGTATTTAAAAACAAATTTCTGTATAAAAGGTAGGCAGAGAATCATAGTAATAAAAAAAATTATAAAGCAAGGAGGCATTTTAAATTAACGATAGAGAGTAAATAAAACCGTTGGAAACAAACAAACAAACAAACAAAAAAACTGTAACTTAATTTGTTCTACGTCAGAGGCTTTAACGAAACATAGCGGTCACTTAGCCGTGTTTTAGCTTTGACAGATCAGGCGGGTTTTTTATTGGTTCAGATTTTACATTAATTTGTTGTGATGAACCATTTTAGAAATTCGGTGTAAGTAACGATGTTATGTGTTCTTAAATTGTGAACAATAATTACCAGTTAAAACGATGAGAGTCTAAATGAGTTTTATTTACTAATTACTTGCAATAATGTGTGATGACTCTTTTTTTTCATTTTACAGAAATCACCAATGATGGTATTCAGACATCAATGCAGGGAACGAAATTGTTACAGACGCACTCACGTCCCTGAGAGTGATGCCGGGTTATTAAAAAGATCAATATTATAGCTGCAAATATTTTATGAATAATCGATAACATGTCTACAGCACTTACGGTGTCTAATGAATGCCAACTAACAGCAGAAAAAAAACCAGCTGCAATCAAATCATTTGCTGGTTCGTTGCCTGCTATTTTTCTTCTACTTTTTTTCTTTTTTAGTGGTGCCATTTGTGACGACTTTCAGATTATTTAAATTTTTCATTTAAATTTCGCATTGCATTACAGTTAACGTTAAACCACAAACTAGAGTGCCTATTAATTATTTGTATTCATTCTCATGCATAAAATCAAACTTATATATCCTGCCTCTATTAATATTCATTTCTGCGGGGTAAATTTTGCAGGCGCATTTGAAAAAATCCGATTTAGTGATTCATTTAAGATCTAATTATATCATTTCATTCAAATTTTAATTATTATAAACAATGATATAAGAAAGGGAGAGACACCTTTCAAGCTGACGTTTCGTTTCACTATTGCAGTAGCCACTGCAAAAGAGTTCCAGTCACACTCACACAAAAAGAGAGACTTGCCTTTACACTTACCAAAACCACATTTTACTCCTCACTTTTCCTACGGCCATCTGTTGAGCACTACAGTCGACTAATCAACCTAGTTTCCCTGTTCATGTACCAGCTATTTACACCAGAATTGCAACACTAGATTATTTTGAAAATACATAATTTTAATATTCAGAAGTAAAAAGTAATACACATTAATATATTTTTACAAAAGAAATAAACCTGACATAAATGATACACATGAAGAGGTTTAAAAGAGTGTAGTTTCACAGATATTACGTAACAGAGAGTCAGTTATTGAAGCTACTTGATATGTATTTCGATGTACCAGCATAATGATGACATCAGTATTATTAAGAGCATTATAGGATCACCGAATTCACAGAGTTACATATAACTTGAAAGTAGGAAGATAGGTTCATTTTGCTGATGTAAGACCATTAAACAATATCATAATATGACTGAATGTCAAATAGGTTTATTTGTCTGATTCGGCACCAAGTGCAGCGCAGTTTAGGTTTTCTTTCTGTAGCTTGTATTAATTAACTGCTTATAATGTCAGAGACAAACGTGTGGTTCCTGAAGAGGGGCAGCAGCCTTTTCAGTAGTTACAGGGGCAACAGTCTGGATGATTGACTGAGCTGGCCTTGTAACATCAGCTAAGGTGGCTTTGCCACACAGCTACTGCGAACGGCTGAAAGCAAGGGGAAACTACAGCCGTTACTTTTCCCGAGGACATGCAGCTTTACTGTATGATCATATGATGATGGCATCCTCTCGGGTAAAATATTCCGGAAGTAAAATAGTCCCCCATTCGGATCTCCGAGCGGGGACTACTCAGGAGGATGTGATCATCAGGAAAGACAATACTGGCATTCTACGGGTCGGAGCGTGGAATGTTAGATCCCTTAATCGAGTAGGAACATTAGAAAATTTAAAAAGGGAAATGGATAGGTTGAAGTTAGATATAGTGGGGATTAGTGAAGTTCGGTGGCAGGATGAACAGGATTTCTGGTCAGGTGAGTACAGGATTATAAATACAAAATCAATTGGGGGTATCACAGGAGTAGGATTGATAATGAATAAGAAAATAGGAATGCGGATAAACTACTATGACCAGCACAGTGATCGCATTATCATTGTCAAGATAGATACGAAGCCAACACCGACAACAGTAGTACAGGTTTATATGCCAACTAGCTCTGCCGATGATGAGGAAATCTAAGATATATATGAGGAGCTAAAGGACATTATTCAGACAATTAAGGGAGAGGAAAAATTAATTGTTATGGGAGACTGGAATTCGGTAGTAGGACAAGGAAGGGAAGGGAAGATAGTAGGTGAATATGGTCTGGGCAAAAGGAATGAAAGAGGAAGCCGCCTGGTAGAATTTTGCACAGAACATAATTTAGTTATAACGAACACCTGGTTCAAGTATCACAAAAGAAGGTTGTATACGTGGAAGAGGCCAGGAGACACCGGGAGATACCAGATAGATTTTATAATGGTAAGACATACATTTCGGAACCAGGTTTTACAGTGTAAGACATACCCAGGGGCAGATATAGACTCTGACCATAACTTGTTGGTTATGAACTGTAGGCTGAAACTAAAGAAACTTCAAAAAGGTAGGAAAATAAGGAGATGGGACATGGATAAATTGAAGGAACCTGAAGTTCTTAGGAATTTCAGAGGGAGCTTTAGGCAACAATTGACAGTAACAGGGGAAAATAAAACAGTAGAGGAGGAATGGGTAAAATTGAGAGATGAAATAGTGAAGGTAGCAGAGGACAAAATAGGTAGGAAGACAAGACCTACAAAAAATCCTTGGATATCACAGGAGATACTAAATTTAATCGATGAAAGGAGAAAATATAAAAATGCCGTAAATGAAACAGGCAAAATGGAGTACAGACGACTAAGAAATGAGAATGACAGGAAGTGCAAAATGGCTAAGCAGGAGTGGCTAGAAGGCAAATGCAAGGATGTAGAAGAATGTATAAATAGGGGAAAAATAGATACAGCCTACAGGAAAATAAAAGAAACATTTGGAGATAAGACAAACAGCTCTATGAATATCAAGGACACTAATGGAAAACCAGTTCTCAGCAAAGAAGGGAAAGCTGAAAGGTGGAAAGAGTATGTAGAGGGGCTCTACAAAGGAAATGAACTTCGAGACAATATTGTAGGAAGGGAAGAGGATGTAGATGAAGATGAAATAGGAGATACTGTACTGAGAGAAGAATTTGACAGAGCCCTGAAAGATCTAAGTCAAAACAAGGCCCCTGGAGTAGATGACATTCCCTCAGAGCTACTGAAGTCTCTGGGAGAACCAGTCATGACAAACCTCTTTCACCTGGTGCGTAAGATGTATGAGACAGGAGAAGTACCCTCAGACTTTAAGAAAAATGTAATAATCCCCATTCCAAAGAAAGCAGGTGGAGACAGGTGTGAAAACTACAGAACCATCAGTCTAATAAGTCATGGTTGCAAAATATTAACACGAATTATATACAGAAGGATGGAAAAGCTGGTAGAATCCGACCTCGGGGAAGACCAGTTTGGGTTCAGGAGAAATGTAGGAACACGGGAGGTAATACTCACCTTACGGCTTATCCTAGAAGATAGATTAAGAAAAGGCAAACCTACATTTCTAGCTTTTGTAGATTTGGAGAAGGGTTTTGACAATGTTGATTGGAATAAACTCTATCAAGTTCTGAAGCAAGCAGGAGTAAAATATAGGGAGCGTAAGGTTATTTACAACTTGTACAAAAACCAGACAGCAGTTATCAGAGTTGAAGGGCATGAAAGGGATGCAGTGGTTGGAAAGGGAGTAAGACAAGGTTGTAGTCTTTCTCCATTGTTATTCAATTTGTACATTGAGCAAGCTATAAAGGAAAGCAAGGAGAAATTTGGAGAAAGGAATTAAAGTTCAGGGTGAAGAATTAAAAACATTGCGTTTTGCCGACGACATTGTAATAATCTCAGAGACAGCAAAAGACCTAGAAGAGCAGTTGAAGGGAATGGACAGTGTGCTGAAATGTGCATATAAGATGAACATTAACAAGAGCAAAACTAGGGTAATGGAGTGCAGTGTAAGAAATCAGGTGATGCTGAAGGAATTAGATTGGGAAACGAAGCAATAAAGGAGGTAGATGAGTTTTGTTACTTGCGCAGTACAGTAACACATGATTGTCGCAGTACAGAGGATATAAAATGCAGAATGGCAATGGGTAGAAAAGCGTTCTTGAAAAAGAGAAATTTGTTAACATCGAATATTGATTTAAGCCTAAGGAAGTCCTTTCTGAAGGCATTTGTATGGAGTGTTGCCTTGTATGGGAGTGAGACATGGACGATAAACAGTGCGGACAGGAAGAGGATTGAGGCTTTTGAAATATGGTGTTACAGAAGAATGCTGAAGATTAGGTGGGTGGATCGCGTAACTAATGAGGAGGTGCTGAACAGAATTGGGGAGAAAAGAAATTTCTGGCATACCTTGACTATAAGAAGGGATAGATTGGTAGGGCACATTCTTAGACATCAAGGAATTGTGAATTTAGCGTTGGAGGGAAGTGCGTGGGGAAAAAATCGCAGAGGAAGACCAAGAGATGGATACAGTAAGCAGATTCAGACAGATGTAGGTTGCCGTTCTTATGTGGAGATGAAGAGGCTTGCTCAGGTTAGGGTATTGTGGAGAGCTGCATCAAACCAGTCTCCGGACTGAAGACCACAACAACAACAACAATGTCAGAGGCATGTGAATTTTTTTATGAGGTGTCAAGTTCAAGTTAATGCAAGGGATTCCATGTTCATGCATCTGATGGCGTAAAGAACTCCATCACAATAGAACTTTAATAAAATTTAAGTGGCTCACGATGCAAACTGTCTACCAATTTTAAACTTTCAAACGGCCTGATGGTTCGGCTAAGGTACAGATATTTTGGATGCTTGTCTCAATGAACCTGAGAGCTGATCGACTTCCCTCCTACACCCCCACCCCCTGAAGAATAAATTATCTACGCCCCTGAATTTTAAACAATTAGTGTTCTTGCTTCGTTCAATTTCGATCAGTTTTACTATTATTATGTCTTTGATTTGAATATAAAATATTTTAATTTAATGACTATGTTGCACGCCAGCTCTGTAGCAGAAGTATAGCGATAAATTTTGTTAGGTCTTGAGCTGATTGCTGTAGAAACGTTGCGGTGGCGTCGACAGAACGGGAAAGGAAAATAGTAGCTACCATGCGCCATACTTACTGGCCAAGCTGACAAGAGTGGACGCACACGCGCCGGACTGAATAGCACACATCAGCGGAAGTTAATGGAACTGTACGAGCTTGAAGTATCACGTCACTTCGTTACGTCACGAAACAATGCCTAAGGCTAACGCAACAACGCGTGTCCAGATCCTTTGCGAACCACCAGCTGACCTGTTAAGCGAACACGGCAAGATGTAAAACGCCGACAAATTGGTATGATATGGCTGATGCGGTCATGACGCTGCGCTTGGTTAAAAAAAAAAAAAAACAGTTGCTCCTCACATATATACTCCATCATTTGAGCTCATAGGCAGACGGTCAGACGAATAGATGAATTACACTTAGTTAGCACTCGAATCCATGAAATATAATATCGGCGGTAGAAGTCTGTTATAGAACTCCATCACTCTTGTACTTCAGCTGACAACCAGGGGGATGCCGACTTCGGCATATCCTACGAGTTAGACTCCGTCGCTACAACCATCTACGGACGCAGAGGAAGTATCTGAGTGGTCTTTCATGTCCTGCACACCGAAACACCAGCATTCCTAGGGGAGACGCCTACCTGCCGGTTTGCCAGGAGTCTGCGCACATCACGACCACGCGACTATCGTCAACGCGGTCCATTTGAAGAAATGCAAGACAGCCCTTAGCGTGGGGACCGAGAACCACCAGTTGAAACGTGTGAATCTCTCATTCAAACGTTCCTCCGTACTCCCGTACTGTTCCACAACCAACGGCGCGGCAGCAGGGTCGCCTGCCTCCACCAGCCAAGCTAGTGCGGACACAGTCGCGTCGTCAGCGCACAGTGGAGCGGGAGGCTACCGACGTCATCAACCCGGTCGCCTGGAGACCGAGTTACGCCGGTCGCAGTACGCAGCAACGTATACCACTCGAAAATAAATGTTTTACTGACCAATATTCTTTCATTACGCCTAAACGGCAGCACCAGGGTTACCCCTACCTCTTCCTGTGGGGCACACCGAAGCGATTTGGAGTCTGGCCTCCTGACAAATAACCGGCTCCCCAAATGCACACCCACCAAGGGATGCGCCATCATCCGCCCGACCCCATGCAACTACCTGAAAACTCGAAATTGACCGTTTATTTATTAACTCCATTTTATTTCTCTCTCTCTAACGACCCCTTCGTCTCTGCCCATCTCCTCCTCCTCCTTTCTCTGCCTGTCTCCTTCTTCGGCACCTCTATCACTTCCAATTGTAATGTCTCGTTGCCCGATGGAACAGTTTTTGCGCCTCATATTTTTTATTATTTATCTTCTGGGCTGTGTTCGACAGTGGATTCTAACACATTTCCTTCTGCGCACGTCCCTGTTCCCACCTCTCTCTTTCTGTCCGTCTCCTCCTTCCCCTTTCTCTGTTAACATAATCCTACTCCCCCCTCTATCACCCTCCACGTCCTGCCACCTCTATGCTCAGCCAAGCCCACCTACACATACAACTCAGGGATGTATTGTATACCCTTTTTGTATGCATTGCCTCTTTCCCGTCTTTTCATCCATCTCATCATCTCTTAATCTAATACCATCACAGCATCACCCCTCCTGTTAACCTCCCCCTCTCTGTCTCCAAAACTCCAACTCAGGGATGTATTCTATACACTTTTTGTATGCATTCCCTCTTCTCCGTCTTTTCATCCATCTCATCATCTCTTAATCTAATACAATCACAGCATGATCCCTCCTGTTGACCTCCCTCCCTCTGTCTCCAACCCTACTTTCTCCCTCCCTCCTCTCTCTCATTCTCTGTCTGTCTGTCTGTCTCTCTCTCTCTCTCTCTCTCTCTCTCTTTTTCTCTATCTTTGTCCATCTCTCTCTCTCTCTCTCTCTCTCCACCTCCTTCTCTCTTTCCATCTCGCTCTCTCTCTTTCCATCTCTTACTCTCTTTCCATCTATCTCTTCGTCCATCTATCTCTCTCTGTCTATCTATCTATCTCTCTATCCATCTATCTCTCTCTCTGTCAATAGATCTCTCTCTCTCTCTGTCCATCTCTCTCTCTCTCTCTCTCTCTCTCTCTCTCTCTCTCTCTCTCTCTCTCTCCCTCTCTGCCCATTTCTCTCTCTCTCCCTTTGCCTTCCCCCACCCCTCTCTCTGTCCTGGCGGTCGCAGTGGACGAGCGGTCTGCGGCGTGCCAATCACGGTTTGCTCGGCCGCTGCGGTCGGGGGTTCGAATCCCCCCTCGGGCATGGATGTTTGTGCCGTCTTTAGTATAAGCTAGTTCATAAGTAGTTTGTAAGTTTAGGACAGGTGACACCGTAGTTAAGTCCCATAAGCTCTACAAACATTTGAACATTTTCTCTCTCTGTCCCTCTCTCTCTCTGTGTCCATCTCAGACTCTGTCCATCCCTTCCTCACATGCCTTTTCCTATCCACTCCACATTTGCTCATGTCCTCCTCCTCTCTGTTGCAATTCATTCTCTCATTTGTATCATCTCTTCCATTCCACTAGGGCCGTCTTAACAATATAGGGCGCTGGGGTGCGGAAAATCAGGTAACGCCCCTCCCCCTCTTGCCATCAAAAGAAAAAAACAACACATCATTTATTTTTCATGTTCCATTAATTTTATTTAATACTTAAATAAAAATACAGAAACACTTCCAGACAGTGAATTAATTTTTTCTTGCTTTTAAATTGGCAAACTTTTTTATGATATTATCTGTTTTGACATCTACTTTTGATTCGATACTAATGATGGCCAAATTTGTCAGTCTATCTTGGGTCATGGTTGATCGTAAATAGTGTTTTATTATTTTCAGTTTGAAAGTCAAAGGTAGTGTTAAATATATGCGCAAAGACGTTGAAACATTTGGAAACACATGCATTAAATTATTGGAATTCATAAAATTTATCACGTCATGTGGTGTTGTGTTTTTCTTTACAAAAAATAAAGGAAACAGTTCCAACTCATTAAACAGTTCTTCCCGGTCAATATCCAATCTATTTTCATGTGTTAACTTTTGTTCAAGATTAAGACATTGTGTTTTTATTCGCTCTCTGTCCAAGTCCCTCCAGCATTCAATGTTTCGCAAAAATAAAAACCTGTTGTAGTGTTCTGTCAACAAATGGAACTCTTCATTTAATTGTATGATCACCGTGTAAAGTAACAAAATACCAAATAAATACTTTAAACTTAGTGTTTCGGTGTAATATGGGCTCATCTAAAGTTTTGTAATCTACCTGTTGTTTTCAAGGACGTGGACGAGTAGTTTATTTGAATTCACGTTCACATTCTAAGTCTGTAGCAAGTAAATTTGAATCAACTAGCATTTGTACAATGCACCGTCTGCGTGGTATACACCACTTCATTTGTGACCAGATATGTAATTTTGACTGCCTATGAAGGAATAACGTCAGACCTTTGCAGAATTTGTTGACAGGGTTAATTTTTGATAAAATGTTGTACCATATTACAACTGAACATATGAACCTGTAAGACTTTAAATTTGACTTAATGAAATCGCCATGATTTTGCGTCACTGCCATGTCCGAGGGAGGACTCTAACCTCCGGCAGCCTCAGACCACGCGGCCATCCCCGCGCGGCGCCCGCCTGGCGCCTCACGGGTACCGGCGTTGGAGTGCCCTGCACCCCTTGCTTCCCCTGGTAAAGATGGGCCTGCTTTTCCACTATATTTACCCATCTCCTCATTCCCTTAGCCGGCCGCGGTGGCCGAGGGGGCTAAGGCGCTCCAGTCACGGTCTGCACGGCCACTACGGTCGGGGGTTCGAATACCCCCTCGGGCATGGATATTTGTGCCGTCCCAGTTCGTAAGTAGTTCATAAGTAGTTTGTAAGTTTAGGGACTGATGACCCCGTAGTTAAGTCCCATAGACTATACAAACATTTGAACATATGATTTCATTCCCTTATCTCTGTGCCCAACACCCAAATCTATGTCTGTACATCATATGTTTTTATCAATCTTCTCCTATCCCTTCCCACATTCCATCTCTTCGTCCTCTTTCTTTTCTCTTTCCTTTTCTTTTTTTTTCCATCTTCTCGCTGTCCATCCGTTCCTGCCCCCCATCTCCACCTCTGACCATCCTGTCCTTCACCCCAATCTCTAAGGCCTATTCCCCTCAGCCCTTCCTCTATATACCGGGCGAGTCACCTATCTTTACCACTGGGAATATCTCCTAAATCACAACAAATATTCAATAACTAATTCCGCAGACCGAAAGTGGGACGAAGGGTTGATGTAATTGGTTAATACAAACCATTAAAATGCACGGAAGTATGTTTTTTAACAGAAACATATGTTTTTAAATGGCAACCTATTATTACTTTTAGCACAACTGAAACTAGGAAAACATACTTAACTAATGACGTTTATTACAGTGTAAAATATTAACTACGTCCTGAGGTATTGTAACCTAAAGTTTACACTTGAGTAACCATTCAGCAGTTCAGCTGTGTGGTGTAACAAACAAGATCCAGGATCAAAAAATGTTCAAATGTTTGTATAGCTTATGGGACTTAACTACGGGGTCATCAGTCCCTAAACTTACAAACTACTTACGAACTAGCTAACACTAAGAACGGCACAAATATCCATGTCCAATGGGAGATTCGAACCCCCTACCGTAGTGTCCGTGCTGACTGTGACTGGAGCGCCTAAGTCCCACCGGCCATCGCGGTCGGCGATCCATGATCAGCGATCAGCATCTGTAGGGGTATGTTTACGAAAACTACAGTGTTTACGAGTTTGTCTGTAATACAGTGTTTGTCTCAGTGTCTGCATGCTGCGCTTTTTGTTACTGTTATTGTGAATTAGTCGTTGTACTCAGAATAAATGTTGTACGTTGCGTTACCAGACGTCTTTGATACTGTACTGTACAGTAAAAGAGAACAGAACCACGCACAGTAGTAAAGTGGGAAGCTAAATTGTTTTAATCAGCTCGGAAGTACAACATTGTGTACAGTGTTGTAAGAACTGTGAAAATGATTTATTCAAGCTCTGAAAAGGCAGAAATGATACTCAGATATGGCGACTGTAGAAAAAATTTAGCTGCGGCCTGCAGATTGTTTGCAGAACGGTACCCAGATAAAAACCATACTACGCGCCACACATTTGAGAACATCTACAAACAATTGTGAGCAAAAGGTATAGTCGGAATACACAAACGGGTGCGTAAAAGGACCATCAAGGAGAATCAGGAGCAGTTGGTGTGTTAGCTGCTGTTGCCGTGAAACAACACACGAGTTCACGTGACATTTCTAGGGGCAATGTAATGAGTCAAAGTACTGTAATACGCATACTTCGTCACAAATTTCACCCGTGTCATGTGTCGCTGCATCAGTCACTACATGGAGAATACTATAGTAATCGAGTGTTTTTTTTCCAATAGGCATTAAGTTCTACCTGTTTACCGATTAAGTAGGTTTTACAAACCACGGAACAGGGAATTTAAGAAACATGCATTATTGGTTTGTGAATAATCCTCGCTGGCTTCGACCGGTAGAGCAACAGCGACCGTGGACTGTAAATGTATGGTTCAGAGTTCTTGGCGACCACCTGATTGGTCCTCACTTCATTGAAAGCACACAAACAACTGCAAATTAGGCAGAGTTTCTACAAAATGATCTTCAAAATTTTGCTAGAAAATGTCCCGCTGGAATCACGGCCGCGGCGGAGCCGCCGAGCGCAATGAGGCGTTGTGCTCCGATGCGCGACGCCGTTCCCCATCGGGGTTTCTAATCCCCGGTCGAGCATGGATGTTTGTGTCGTCTTCAGTACAAGGTAGTTCATGAGTAGTTTGTAAGTTTAGGGACTGATGACCCCGCCGTTCAGTCCCTTAAGCTTAACAAATATTTGAACATTTTTGGAATCGTGTAGGCGTATGTGGTATCAACATGATGGTACTCGTGCACATTCTGCAATGAGCACTAGACTGACCTTTGGCAGAATGTTCGACGGACGTTTCGTAGAACGTGGCGGACGCATAAATTAGCCAGCCCGTTTCCCTGATCTTACACCTTTAGACTCCTTTATGTGGGGTTCGTTAAAGGAGAACGTGTACAGTGAGGTGCCTAGAACTACTGCCTAGAACGTCGTATTCAGGCAGCCTGTCGCCACATTAGAGCAGATGAACTGCGTCGTGTAGGACATGCATTGCACGGTAGATTTCAAACATGCGCAGCAAGTGATAGGCATCACTTCGAACAGTTATTGGACTGAAATGTCTGGGAACACTCTTTCGCAATCTGTAATTGAAAGAAAAAAAAATAATAAAATAGTCACTTTGTAAGTTTAACTAAATTCTCATGTTAATGTACACTTTCTTCTAACAAGTCAGCGCAGTGTGGTATTCTTCAGGGAAAAAGACTAATAAAAATGTTAGCATGTGGACGTAATGTGCTGTTCAAGTGTCTTCTGTAGATACGTTACATCACTGTTCTTTTTGTATTCCTAATTAATTCCGTTCTAATGCACACGAGTGAAATGCTAAGGAGTTATTCAAGCGTCAACTTTAGGTTACAATAACTCTGGATGCAATTAACACTTCACACTGTAACAAACAGCATTAGTTAAGTATGTTTTCCTATTTTTAGTTGTGCTAAAATAATATGTTTCCATTAAAAAAACATATGTTTGTGTTAAAAACATACTTCCATTCATTTTTAATGGTTTGTATTTACCAACTACACCAGCCCCTCTCCTCACTTTCGGTCTGCGGAATTAGTTATTAACAATTTGTTGTGGTTTACGAGTTATTCCAACCGGTAAAGTTGGGTGACTCACCCAGTATTGCCGCCTCACGCCTGACTGATCATTTCTTAATAACCTCTCTCCTGTCTCCTTCTCTCTCTGTTCGTATCCTGTTGTTGTCCCTCTGTCTGTCCAACTCCTACTCTCACATCCACCACATCCTCCTCAATTCTGTCCATTCATCTCATCCTCCACTTCTCTAGCTGTTTGCTGCCCTTGACATGTAGGTTGCCCTGTAGAGCAGGTCGATAAGGCAGGCTAATACTATACCTACACAACACTTCGGTTTTTAAGGGCAGCCTGTATATTATGGTCTAGAAAATATTTTTTTGCTCTGTCTTCACTCTTACGGAAGGTAGGTAGCTATAATCCCAATCGTACTTTTCTCACGTTGCAAACAGTATGATTACCAAATTTGGTTTAAATCGAGACAATATTTTCTGAGAATAAGTGGAACGTTTCTCACACACCTACACATATCTACATATACAGCCAAATTAATGTTTTGTTTCGTAATACCCCACCTTAGTAATCATTGTTAGGGCCATAACATCAGATAGCGTATTCTTATTTCGTTTACTTCACCAGTATTTATCTTAGCGGTGTGATGAACACTATATACAGGGTGATCAAAAAGTCAGTAAAAATTTGAAAACTTGATAAAGCACGGAATAATGTAGGTAGAAAGGTAAAAATTGACACACATGCTTGGAATGGCATGGGGTTATATTAGAACCAAAACATTTGCGACAGGTGGCGCTTCATCTGATATCAAAAGCAATAATTAGCATAACAAATTAAAACAAAGCAAAGATGATGTTCTTTACAGGAAATGCTCAATATGTTCACCATCATTCCTCAACAACAGCTATAGTCGAGGAATAATGTTGTGAACAGCACTGTGAAGCTTGTCCGAAGTTATGGTGAGGCATTGGCGTCGGATGTTGTCTTTCAGCATCCCTAGAGATGTCGGTCGATCACATTACACTTGCGACTTCAGGTAACCGCAAAGCCATTAATCGCACGGACTGAGGTCTGGGGACCTGGGAGGCCAAGCATGACGAAAGTGGCGGCTGAGCACACGATCATCACCAAACGACGCGCGCAAGAGATCTTTCACGCGTCTAGCAATACCATTTTTTGTTCTAATAAAACCCCATGCCGTTCCAAGCATGTGTCTCAATTTTCACCTCCCTATCTACATTATTCCGTGATTTATTAATTTTTCCAATTTATACTGACATTTTGATCACCCGGTATATAGTTACTCCACTTATGATTTTCACTTTATCACCAATCAACGGCCTTGAAAAATTTAACTCATTATTCGAAAAGAAAACCTCATTAATTTGTTCCGAATTCAGCAACAACTCAAATACAGTAAAGTGCTCGAAAGTCCAGAACTAATTGAGCTTATACAACTGTTCTTACGCCTGACGTCCAACTTAGCGTGTACTCGTCAACTTTAGTCACAGCAGAGGGGAATATTCAGGGCAAAATTAGCACGCAGAATAAATCACAATGGCGATTGTGCGCGCCATGTCGGTGTTGAGAGGCGGGTGCGCGCATGCGAGTGACGCAGAAATTATAATGGCAGCTTCCGGGCGATATTTTCAATATAGACTCCGTCAAAAGCTGCGCTGCGCGGTATAGGGTATCGACGTATCGGATGCGCGTCAAGATCAGCGCGTGGGGCTGTGACAGCCCCTGTGACTATACGCCCCACACTCTACAGCGAGGCAGAGCCAACAGGCAGTGAGATCGCTAATATTGACCTGAAATTCATTCTGTAAACTGAAACTACAGAACAGAGTGTTCCGGTGTGGATTACTACAACTCTGTGTAATTAGCGTAATTTAAAGCTAGACGTATACGTCTTTTCCATATGCCTAGTAGTATGCACGTTGATCATTTTTAATCCGGAGGAGAAAATTACCATTTTTGTGGTGTTTACTTTGATCAAACCCTATATATACAGTTTCATAGAGTAAATGGCATGACACAGTTAATAAATTTAGACTTTGAGCAGAAATCTTTCCCAAAGGCAGAATATTCAAAATTTTTAGGTTTTTGCACTGAAAAGGGATTGAATTGGAAGAAACACATTGAATATCTGCTGAATCGTTTGAGTTCAGCTACTTATTGCAATCAGGGGCATTGCAAAATTTGGTGATATACATCTCAGTAAATTAGCTTAATATCCCTATTTTCATTCACTGCTTTCCAATGGGATCATATGCTGGGGAAATTCACACATTAAGTTAACAAAGGATTAATTGCACAGAATAATTGTTTGAGCCCAACCAAGATCATCCTGCAGACAATTATTTAAGGGAATACAGATCTTCAGTGTAGCTTCACAATATACATTACTGGTCATTAAAATTGCCACACCAAGAAGAAATGCAGATGATAAAAGGGTATTCATTGGACAAATATATTATACTATAACTGACATGTGATTACAGTTTCACGCAATTTGGGTGCATAGGTCCTGAGAAATCAGTACCCAGAACAACCACCTCTGGCCGTAATAACGGCCTTGATACGCCTGGACATTGAGACAAACGGAGTTTGAATGGCATGTAGAGGTACAGATGCCCATGCAGCTTCAACACGATACCACAGTTCATCAAGAGTAGTGACTGGCGTGTTGTGACGAGCCAGTTGCTCGGCCACCATTGACCAGACGTTCTGAATTGGTGAGAGATCTGGAGAATGTGCTGGCCAGGGCAGCTGTCGAACATTTTCCGTATACAGAGAGGCCCTTACAGAACCTGCAACATGCGGTCGATGACGAATACACGCTTCTAATGTGCGTTCACTGCGATGTCGCCAAACACGGATGCCACCCTCATGATGATGTAAACAGAACCTGGATTCAACCGAAAAAATTAAGTTTTGCCATTCGCGCACCCAGGTTCGTCGTTGCGTACACCATCGGAGGCGCTCCTATCTGTAAAGCAGCGTGAAGGGTAACCGTAGCCGTGGTCTCCGAGCTGATGGTACCTGCTGCTGCAAACATCATCGAACTGTTCGTGTAGATGGTTGTTGTTTTGCAAACGTCCCCATCTGTTGACTCAGGGATCGAGACGTGACTACACGATCCGTTACAGCCAAGCGGATAAAATTCCTGTCATATCGACTGTTAATGGTACGAGGCCGTTGGGATCCAGCACGGCGTTCCTTATTGCCCTCCTGAATCCACCGATTCCATATTCTGTTAACAGTTATTGGATCACGGCCAACGCGAGCAGCGATGTCTCGATACGATAAACTGCAATCGCGATAGGCTACAATCCGACCTTTATCAAAGTCGGAAACGTGATGGTACGCATTTCTCCTCCTTACAGTAGGCATCACAACAACATTTCACCAGTCAACGCCGGTCAACTTCTGGTGGTGTGTGAGAATTCGGTTGGAAACTTTCCTCAAGTCAGCACGTTATTGGTGTCGCCACCGGCGCCAACCTTGTGTGAATGCTCTGAAAAGCTAATAATTTGCATATCACAGCGTATTCTTCCTGTCAGTTAAATTTCGCGTCTGTAGCACTTCATCATCATGGTGTTGCAATTTTAATGAAATTTGTTATTAACAATCCGACCCAATTAAAAAGTAATAGCAGTATGCATAGCTACAACAATTCAAGGTTAAATATAACTTTGGCTGAGAAAGAGGTAAATTATGATGCTTCGAACGTCTTCAGTCACTTATTAAGTAGCGTCAAAAGTCCGACAGATAGCCAACTGTTATTTAAAAAGAAATAAAACAAGTTTCTGAATGAAAACTCCTTCTACCCTGTAGATGAATTTTTAGATAAAACTTATTATTTCGCTAAAGAAAAAAAATTAAAACATGTAAAAGTTATTAAAAGATTGAGTGATTGAGTGACATGTATAGACACCATTTAATAAACAGACATGTTCACATCATTGCGAAATGTCATATTTATGATCTAGGGAACAAGTAATTCTTTAATCTAATTCGTGTTGACATTACATTAAGTTAACATTCAAAAGTGAAAGAAATACATAATTCACTCTCTAGAATGAATAGTACTAATTCATGTTTAAATTATCAGGGATAAATGTTATTTACAGACGAAATTCTACAGTTTATCATCAAACATCATTTAAGCAAGTAACTGAACTTTTTTTTTTTTTTTTTTTCAATATCTTCTCAGATTGAAACAGAGCCAAAATATACAGTTTGTACTACTACTTATAGTATTTTTAATTTAGTGACGTACGGTAGAAGGTAAGCACCGTATGTTTCTAAACGATTCTAAAATGTGTTTTTTGTTTATTGCCATCAGTGGACGAAAACAGAAAACGATCAGTCGATTGAATAAAATGTTCTCGTGCCTCCAGCCGTTTCAGGTGGTTAGAATCCCACGAGCTTCTGGCCAAGTTCTCCTTGGCCATTGTCAAGTGGAAAAAGGCTGCTGCATTGTCGTTGTCTTGACGTTATGTAGCCGCGTTGCTGGGTGTAACGTCACAGGAACTGCCAGCTTCGCTATATTCGGTAATGTGTACATCCCGAGTCGACTGCGTCCGTTGTTGCCCTCTGGCTGTGACGTCACTAACAAGGAGATCACATGGGTATCTGATTATAGAATTTCTTTATATTTATGGTACGTGAAGTTCAGAACTTAAATAACAATCAGCCAAAGCCATTCGATGCAACTCGCAAAAATTTTCGAAATAATCGACTTTAAAGTTTAGCAAAGTATACGTATTGACTAAGTACCAATAAGTAAAACGGTTGCGTATCAGTTCGTGTGGCTCAGGTGGTAGCGTTCTGGCCTTCTAACCCTGGGGTCGGTGGTTCGAATAGTGTCACGGCAGATTCCTTTTTTCTTTTTTTCTAATTTTTCTCCTTTCTGTTAGAATACTTACACAATTTTAATATCTAATGGTAATTTTTACGAAAAGTGCATGTGTTTTTGTTTATTCGTAATTTTCTATATTTTATGGAAGGTTGTTAATAATGATAGTCAATCAAAAAAACATAAGTTACATTTTTTACTGTATTGGCTTCACTATTAGTTGACGCCGTCAGTCTTTGATTGTTCAGTATGTGAAGAGCTACGGCACAGTATTTGGAAAGTCATCTCCCTAGCTAATAATGGCTTACCAAGAAGGTACTCTACTCAACCATATTTTTACGTGACGACAAGGATTTCAACTCGTCTGCATACACATAAACAAAAACTTACACAAAAATGGAATTAGAGTTCCCAAAATGTTTTATATAACTGAATGGGATGAAAAAAACCATGGCCCAGTGGGATTCGAACCTACGACTTTATGGTTCTGACGCCAGTACGCCACCACTTTTTTTTTCATTTTTTGTTCTTCGGGTAGATGTATGGTTTGCGGTCGTTGGTTCAGTTCGTTTTTAGGTGTTCTTTGGATATTTGGCTCAGCTTTTTTATTACAGAGGGCGTTTAGTCCTTTGACCGGGCACGCTGAGCCACGGTTCGCGGCCCACTTGAGCTAATCCGACAGATAGTGCAACCGTTTTAATTACTGGTACTTACGTGCACTTTGCCAAATTTCGAAGTCGACTTTCTCAAGAATTTTTGAGAGTTGTGTCGAATGGCTTTGGCTGATTCTTATTGAAGTTCTGAAATTCACGTACCATAAATATAAAGAAATTCTATAACCCGATACCCATGTGGTCTCCTCGTAAGACAAGCTTCTTCATCCCGTGCCCGTCGCGTCCGCTTCGACCTCGCTATGGTCGGGTCCCAAGCTGTGCTGACTTGCAAGCTGACGCCCTGTTTAATGCTGTTCTCCGAAATTTTAATTTCAATTGATTCCTTTATAATACTATCCCAATATCCTTTAGCTTTAAATATGACAGCTGTTTCGTCGAAAAATATTCGGTGTCGATTTTCTAAAGAATGTTCTGCCGCGGCTGATTTTTCCGGGTATCGAAGGTTTCAGCACCATTCGTGTTTGTCTGGCGATGCTTCACAGTGCGTAAAGCTTGTCCAACATAATAACAGCAACATTCACATGGCATCATGTAAAATCCTAGTGTTTTGAGCTCTAAATCGTCTTTTTCAGGACACATCATATGTCGTGTTTTGTTCTGGGGGCTGAACAGAGAAGCGATGTTATATTTCTTGAGGAGCCGGAGATTCCGGACACTGTTCCACAGTGTCAAAAAAGCGAGATTCTTTTTCCCTTCTTCAGACATACTTTTTCTGCTTCTATCGTCAGAAATAGATTGTATTTGGCGGTCTCGTGGCAGACTTTCGTCGTTTGAACCGACTTTCGCGCGACGAACTAGGGTGTTCAATACACGGCCGTTTTGTGCAAAGTGGTGGTGGCGGGGAGCATTAGGATTCCGATCCGTATTAGTAGGCTTCCTACAGACACTGTGGGTGAGGTGACCATTGGTTTTCCGCCAGACAAGGAAATCAAATGTTCAAATATTTGTAGAGCTTATGGGACTTAACTACAGGGTCATCAGTCCCTAAACTTACAAACTACTTATGAACTAGCTAATACTAAGGACGGCACAAATATCCATGCCCAAGGGGGGATTCGAACCCGACGAGGACATCAAGGAAAAGAAAGAACCGTCTTTTTCCACCTCCATCGTGAATTTAATGTCGTCGTGAACACTGTTCAGATTATCTAAGAACTCAACCAGTTTCTTACGTCCACGAGACCAGATGACAAGTGTATAATCAACATAGTGGTATAAACAACTTGGCTGCCCTGCACTGTTCAAGGCAGTGTCATGATACAAAGAACGAAAAGATCAGGAAGGGCAACGCGATAGAATATACTGTCGTGTCATAGAACTATTAGCAGTGCCTCAGTCAGAGCTCTGGTTATTCTGTGGCTCCCTGTCATTTCACTGTGTGTCACCAGTCCACAGAAAACCGAAGTCCACGCTCATATAAGGCGACGCCTGGCATTAATTTTTTTTATTCACGTTTCGTATTTCGCGCTCCTGTTCTGATAAATCTGCCGACTGATGGGTCAGACGTCTGAGAGCGATATATTTAGCGTAGAAAAGGGGACGTGGTCTACGTCACGTGATGAGCAGCGATAATCCTTGTTAAATGTTTGACAAGGATTATCTGTGCTCATCACGTGACTTCGACCACGCCAACCCCCTCCCTTTTCTACGCTATATATGTCGCTCTCAGACGTCCTATCCGTCAGTCGCCAAGCCTTACCGGAAGACGAGCGCATCTGAGGATGTCGAACGCAGTCTTGGACGAAACGTCAGTAACAGAAGAGTTTCATAGACGACGGCCACGCTACCCGGAAGGTTTACCAGCAACAATGTCATCCGGTGGTGAAAGTGAAAGCCTGCATTATATAATCGCTACTTAAGTTTTATCTTTAACAATCACGTTCAAAGGTGACCACATGCATTTTAGATAGTATTTGCATCTATGGACGAAACGTTAGAAGCAGAAATGTTTTATGGACCACGGACTTTCAACCCGGAAGAATCATCAACAATTATGACATGAATAATTATACTTTGAAATGTCACAGCGTGCAACACTTCATACTAATAGAACAGCACACACACTCAAAAGTCAAATGTTAAAAAATGTCTATAAATCGTGATAAAACTACCAGGTTATTTTATACATACTGCATTCATAAATGTTCTTCAGAAGACAAACAACTGACATCAGGTTACCACTCACAGCAATGGCGCGTAATCCATTTGACCAACGTATAATATCCCTTGCTAGTTTAGCTCATGTATACTGATGAAATACATCTCTCACTTATTCACTGGTTCTATCAGGTCAGCATATAAACTTCATAAAAACACAGACAGACAGCGTACGCTGTATCAGTGTACGTATATATGATACAGTTTGCGTAATAATTAAGTGATGTCATGTAACAAACAAAACTCAGGGTTTTGGGCATATTGCGCTTCATACAATCCCTATACAGGATGAAACTAAATTCGTGCACTCGGGCTTCGCAGCGCAATTTCTCACATGCTAACAATTGTATCCCAGAAAAATTTATCCTCCGCATATTTCCGTCAGTAAATGGACGACAAAGACTGAGATGGCTGTGTGTTCCATACGTCATTGTGATCGTAATTACAACAAACTTGTAAGGGATGTATTGGGCGTCTTGAGGAACAAATTGAGCATAGAAACCCATGCCCGGAAACACCATTCAACGACGCTACGGAGAGTCCAAGTTACAGGCACCAGCTCCTGCCGCTTGAAATCCCCTTCAACAACTTCGACGCTTTGTAGCATCATTGGATGACGTTTCCGGGCATGGCTTTCTATGCTCACTATGCTCACTTTGTTCCTCGAGACACCTCCCACATACCCTAGAAGTTTGTTGGTGTAGTAGTGTAATTCTGAAACACACTGACTTATGGGACACACACCCATCTCAGTCTTCAACGCCGGCCGCGGTGGCCGAGGGGACTGAGGAGCTCCAGTCACAGTCTGCACGGCCACTACGGTCGGGGGTTCGAATCCCCCCTCGGGCATGGATATTTGTGCCGTCCTTAGTATAAGCTAGTTCATAAGTAGTTTGTAAGTTTAGGGACTGATGACCCTGTAGTTAAGTCCCATAGACTCTACAATCATTTGAACATTTTTAGCCTTCAACTTCCATTTACTGCCGGAAATATGAGCAGGACGAAATTATGCGACAGACATTTTTTATTGCTAGCATCTGAGGAATCACGCTGCGAAGCCCGAATGCGCGAATTTAGATCAACCTTGTATATTATTATTTGTGTTATAGTGTTATATTCAAAGTATTTTGTGAATACAAGTACTCTTAATCATAAAATGGGACGATTCCGACCTTAAGTGGAATTTTATACTAAATTTCATGACACATTCAACCTGAAACATACATCACTAGCCACGCGGGAGTAGCCGAGCGGTCTGGAGCGCCACATATACATCTACTTGGGATACTCTGCAAATCACATTTAAGTGCCTGTCAGAGGGTTCTGCGAACCACCTGTATAGTATTTTATCTCCGATTCCATTCTCGAATAGCGTGCGCGGGAAAAAGAACATCTGAATATCTCCGTCCGAGATCTGATTTCTCGTATTTTATTCTAATCATCATTTCTACCTATGTAAATGGGAGTCCACAATATATTTTTGCATTCGGAGGAAAATGTTGGTGACTGGAGTTTCATAAGTAGCCCACGCCGCAGCGATAAGCGCCGTTGTTGTAATGATTCCCATCCCAGATCCTGTTATCATTTCCGTAACGCTGTCTCCCCTGTACCGTGACAATGCGAAACGAGCTACCCATCTTTGGAATCTTTCGATGTCCTCCGTCAAACCCACCTGATAAAGATCGCACACTGGGCAGCAATAGTCCAAAAAAGGACGGACAAGCGTAGTGTATGTAGTTTCTTTAGTATTTCTGTTGCATCTTTGAAGGGTTCTGCCAATAAAACGCAGTCTCTGTTTTGGTTTTCCCACGACATTATCTACGTGTTCTTTCCAATTTAAGTCTGAAGTAATAGTAATTCCTAGGTATTTATTGGAGTTTATGGCCTTCACATTCGATTGATTTATCTTGTAATTAAAGTTTAACGGATTTCTTTTCGTACTCATGTGGACAACTTCACACTTCTCATTATTTCGAGTCAACTGCCATTTTTTACACCATAGTGATATCTTATTCAGATCGTTCTGCAGTTGGTTTTGATCTTTGCAGATCGGGTGGACTTCCGCGTCGGAGGTTCGAATCCTCTCTCGGGCACGGATGTTTGTGTTGTCTTTAGTATGAGTAGTATTTAAGTTTAGGTACTGATAACTCCGCAGGTAAGTCCCATAAGCTTTATAAACATTTGAACGTTTTATACATAAGTAAGAGTAATAAAGTGAGTTGGAGTATATTCCGTTCTTTAACTACATAACAAATGATTAGTTAAAAGTGAAAAAAAAATATGTGTCGTCACAACTTTCACTCGTTATTAGTGGAATGTAGCACCAATTAAAGTTTTTAAATCAGGTCGATAATTACTGGACGCATTAAAAATTAAACTTTACCGAAAATCGGGTTTTACGTCTTTGGATTCGCCCGGACAGTTTCAGACACTAGGAGTGGCCGAGAGCTTGTAGCGTATCAAACACTACATGGTCTCTGTGGTTCTACAAGATACCCAAATGAAGTAGCTTTTGGATATTTAGGGAGACCTTTTTGGGACTGTTACTGTCCTGGGCTTTTTTTATTCCGCAGGTGAAGGCCCAGACAGGAACCTTACTAAGGGCATGGAATGTGAAGGTGCAAAATAGTGTGCACAATGTAGACTCTGTGAATACTCAGAGAAGAGACTGCAAAGAAAGAAAAGAACTGTGGTCAATAGTGTTTTGTTTTATAAATAGATACGTTTCTTGAGTTGACCGGAGCAGAATAAGGTCCAATTTGTAATGTTGTCTGGTTGTACTTTATGTAAATCAGATGATTGAAATTGATTAACTATTGTATCAGGGCCAAATAAACCCACGTTATTGGTGTTCTACATCTACATACATACTCCGCAATTCACCGTAAGGTGTGTGGCGGAAGGTACACTGTACCACTACTATGCATTTCCTTTCCTATTCCACTCCCAAATGGAACGAGGAAAAACAGAACGTCTATATGTCTCCGTACGAGCCCTAATTTCTCTTATCTTGTCTTTGTGATCTTTACGCGAAATGTAAGTAGGCGGCAGCAAGATCGTACTACACTCAGATTCAAATTCCGGCCCTCTAAATTTACTTAACAGAAACTCACGAAAAGAACGTCGTCTTTCTTCCAGTGATTCCCAATTGAGTTGCCGGAGCATTTCCGTGACACTCGCGCATTGGTCGAACCTACCAGTAACAAAGCTAGCTGCTCGTCTCTGAACTGCTTCTATGTCTTCCTTTAAACTGATCTGCTGCGGGTCCCAAACACTTGAGCAATACTCAAGACGTGGTCGTACAAGCGTTTTATACGCGATCTCCTTTACAGGTGAAGTACAAGTTCCCAAAATTCTCCCAATAAACCGAAGTCGGCTGTCCGCCTGACTCACAACTGTCCTTACATGTTCGTTCCATTTCATATCGCTCTGCAAAGTTACGCCTAGATATTTGAACGACGCGACAGAATCAAGAAGCTCACTACTAATGCTGTATTCGAACATTATAGGATTCTTTTTTCTACTCATGCGCATCACCTTACATTTTTCTACATTGAGAGCTAGCTGCCATTCTTCGCACCAACTAGAAATTTCGTCTAAGTCATCCTGTATGCTATTACACTAAGTTACAGACGACACCCTCCCATACACCACAGCATCATCAGCAAAAAGCCGCAAATTACAACTTACTCTGTCTATCAGATCATTAATATAGATGGAAAATAATAGCGGTCTTATCACACTCACTGTTATAATGGAACAGTCCTCATTTTATTATTGAGAAAGTTGGAGTTCAGATATCTCTCTCTTCTGATATTAATTTATGTGGAAAAGAAGCCCGAACAATTTTAAAACTGGAAGAACCTTATTTAGAGGCACTGAGTAGCAGGACCTCTATCAACAAATATCAATGACCTTGAAGAACACATACAAAACAACTCAATAACAAAATCAAAATATCTACATCTACATCTACATAGATACTCTGCAAATCACATTTAAGTGCCTGGCAGAGGGTTCATTAACCACTTTCATAACTTTTATCTACCGTTCCATTCTCTAATAGCGCTCGGGAAGAAAGAACGCCTAAATAGTTCCGTTTTCGATATGATATCTCTTATTTTATTGGGATGGTCATGTCTCCCTAAGTAGGTAGGTGCTAGCAAAATATTTTCACATTCCGAAGTAAAAGTCGGTGATTGAAACTTCGCAAACAGATCACGCCGCAATGGATAACGTCTTTCTTTTAATGATTTCCACCCCAATTCGTGCAACATATCCGTGGCGTTCCCCCCCCCCCCCCCCCCCAGTAACGTGATAAAACAAAACGAGCTGCCCTTCTCTGAACCTTCTCAATATCTTCGTCAGTCCCACCTGGTGAGGGTCTCACAAGGGGCAACAGTACTCCAGGAGAGGACACACAAGTGTGATGTAGGCAGTCTCTTTGGTGGTCCTGGTGCATCTTCGAAGCGTTCTGCCAATGAAACGTAACCTTTGATTCGCCTTCCCCATAATATCTTCTATGTGTTCTCTCCAGTCAAAGTTGTTCGTAGCTCCTAGGTATTTAATAGAATTTACGACCTTAAGGTTTGACTGATTTATCGTGTAATTGAAGTTCAGCGGATTTCTTTTAGTGGTCATGTGTATTACTTCACACTTTTCTTTATTTAGTGTCAATTGCCAATCTTCGCACCAAGTAGAAATTTTGTCTAAATCGCTTTGCAGTTGCTTTTGATCCTCTGTTGACTTCACTAACTGATAAACGACAGCATCATCCGCGAACAGTCTAAGGGAGCTATTCAGATTGTCTCCTAAATCGTTTATAAACACGAAGAAGAGTAGGGGACCTATAACGCTTCCCTTTGGAACGCCAGATATCACTTCTGTTTTACTCGATGACTTACCGTCAATTACAACGAACTGTGTCCTTTTTGATAGGAAATCGTGAATCCAATCGCACAATTGGGAAGATATTCCATAAGCACGCAATTTCATCAGAAGCCGTTTGTGGGGTACAGTATCAAAAGCCTTCCGGAAATCCAGAAATACGGAATCGATTTGAGATCCCTTGTCGATGGCACTTAACACATCATGTGAATAAAGAGCAAGCTGGGTTTCGCAAGAGCGATACTTTCTGAATCCGTGTTGACTATTGGTTAATAGGTCGTTCTCTTCGAGGTAGTTCATAATATTAAACAAAGTATATGTTCCAAAATCCTACTGCAAATCGACGTCAATGAGATAGGCCTGTAATTTTGGGGATCACTCCTATTGCCTTTCTTGAATATTGGAGTAACTTTGGCAACTTTCCAGTCTTTGGGTACGGATCTTTCGCTGAGTGATAGGTTGTAAATTATAGTACGGAGCTATTGCATCAGCATACTCTGAGAGGAATCTAGTTGGTATACAATCTGGCCCGGAAGATTTGTTTTTGTTTAGTGACTTAAGTTGTTTTACTACTCCAGGAACATCTACTTCTAAGTTTCGCATTCTGGCATCTGTTCTTGGATTGAATACTGGAGTGTTCACTTCGTCTTCTTTGGTCCAGTTTGTAATGTTGTCTGGTTGTACTTTATGTAAATCAGATGATTGAAATTGATTAACCATTGTATAAGGGCCAAATAAACCCAAGTTATTGGTGTTCATTTGTAATGGAACAGTCTTCTCATTTTAGTGAGAAAGTGTAGTGAGAAAGTTGGAGTTTAGATATCTCTCTCTTCTGATATTAATTTACATGGAAAAGGAGCCGGAACAATTTTAAAGATGGAAAAACCTTATCGCATCGCGTCGCAGCGGCGGCGGCGTGTGCAGGTGAGTAACGGCGAACACGCGGCGAATAATCCGCGGCTCAGCCCAATCCCGTCAGACGGATCAGCGCCGGGGCGCGCTTCGTTTAATCGCATTGCTCGGAATTGGTCCATCGAACGCGATATGCAGGAAAAAAATGCAGATGACTCTGGTGATATGCGCAGCTCAGCTTAGCGGCTGCAAACTGTGCGGTATGCTGCGGCCGCGTGTTTGCCGGTGAAACGGGCTGACGGCAATTCTCTAATGCTGCGTGGCGGTGGCGCGCCCAGAACTGCCTGGCGGATTGTTGTTAGTGTTCCAACGGGCAACTGGGTGATGTGTCTACGTTAAGAGGTTTGGCGATAATAGCAACGGGTGGCCACTTATTTATATACTGGCAAATAATTTATTTAACATTTGTAAGGAAAAATAATATTTGTTGAGAATATTGGGTGAAAGGTGTTTATTTTATTGAAGAATAGTGTGAGTGGAGGTAAAAAAAAAAAAAAAAAAAAAAAAAAAAATATATATATATATATATATATATATATATATATATATATTTACCTCCACTCACACTATTCTTCAATAAAATAAACACCTCCAGTCACGGTCAGCACGGCCACTACGGTTGGGGTTTCGAATCCCCCCTCGGGCATGGAATTATGTGTCGTCCTAGTTTGTAAGTAGTTCATAAGTAGTTTCTAAGTTTCGGGACTGATGACCCCGTAATTAAGTCCCAAAAGCTTTACAAACATTTTTTTTATAAATTTGGATTTACGTATTATTAACTGTGGTGGCTGTTGTTGTAATGTTTGAGCAACATAACAAACCTGACCTTAATTTCGTGGTCGGTTACGTTAAACTCGTGATTAATGCAAGTGTTGTTGTTAAATTTTGAAAATATTAAGCAAGACTATTAGTGTAATTAACAAATACTATGGCCCTATCTGACAAACTTTTCAAAAGATCACTCACCTTTCCTTTCCTTACAAAATCTCCTATTGAGACTGTGCACACACAGATAGCAGAAATTAACTTACTACGTCTGTGCAATATGTATGACGCAATTAGTACGCTAATGGTACTGATAATTTATAAAATTATCAATAGTAGGATTTTTTTTTAAATCAAGTGATTGGCAAGGGATGCGGTCCAACCACTAAAGTCAGTATCTGAAAAAAATTAATTCACTCAAGCAAAAAGGAAATTTTAGTAAATCAGTCTTAATTAATGCTATGCATACGACATTAGTACGAGTTTGGTTCTTTATAGGATAGATGTGGCGGTGGCTATTATTGTGGAACTCAGTGCAAAACGAAATAGAAAATTATTCATTAATTCAACTGTCTGTTATCTTCTACCATCAATTTTAGCAAAACTGTCTCAACTGAGAGATAATCACATTCTCTAAAAATTAATGATACTCGCTTGATTGTAAAATTGTGTAGTAATATTATTCATGCATTATTGAGGATTGTCATATTAATTATGATTGGTTAATTAGTTGTTCAAATAAGGTAGTAAAAGTACTGTCTAATGTGCTGTATTTAAACAAAATTTAAACATGCATTCACAGTAAATTACAACCAATAGCATTTTTAACTTATTTATCAGTCCAGCGACATGGTACTCTGCAGTCATATGAATGATACATAAAATCATACAGATATCATTTTGATAGTGGCTCCTCCTTTGGCAGCTTGCTAGCAGTTTGCCGTGATGCTTCGCGATTCGCGTAATTGATCGCGGCCGTTAGCGTCCGCGATGACGCTACCGCTTTTCAGACGTCTGGGACGGTTACCGAACACGTAACGAATTTCTGCCACAGCAGAACTAACAAATAAATGTTTCATTAAGATCAACTCTTGCTTCACTAATGTTCACTGGTTTCACATAAACTTTCATATCGTTGCACTTATAACAAATTAGAACTTTCACTTTGTTTCAACTTTATTACTTATATTGTTTGAGCACTCCGCGGACCGCGTACGAACGTCTGATCTACGTCACGGGGCGGCAGATACTGCTGCTTGCCTGCTCACCCACAGGGGAGCGCTGCTGTACGATAGAGTCTCTGACCTGAGGAGCCATATCGATAACTGTTCACAGAGAAATATTTTACAATGACAAATTAAACACAACAAGTAATCACAGTCATCTAGAAAACATACAAAGTACAAATAAAATAATATATACATAAACAATTACAATATAGATAATAAATAAATGACAGAAAATGTTCACAGTTAAGTTACGTACATACATTGTGCATCACGATAATTAATTAAGTCACATAAGAAGTTAATTAATACATATTCACTATAAACAGGTTTAAACGAATAATATGTTCAAAATGAAGCTCATTCCTCGTTATAATGTAAGGCTTACCTTAAGGGTTACCTTACACGCTATCTGACTTTCTTACTAACAAAAGTTATATAAAGGCAAAATACCTATAGGCAATGTTCTGTATTAAATCCAGCCGACACCGTTCTCAATTAACAATGAAATAAATGAAGCAAATATTTAATTCTGGAAAGTGACACTTTGCTTCGCAGTACTTCACATTCTTCACTTCAATGAGTTTGACCCCACCTTTACTTTCCAAAAGAAATTAAAAATAAAAAAAGTAACTAAATTTACCTCAATTAAAATATTAAGAATAATAAGTAATAAATTCATCTCAAATATCACAAACCACAGAAACTAAGTATGTGCGTATTATTGCGAAGTGTGCAATGAGAATGTTCCGAAACTTAAGGAAACCCTATCCCAGGTAGCAGTATTATAATTGGCAACGTCTATATATGAATGATTAGTTTATTATACTTTCAACCCCTTTTTCTTTACACTAATCGCGCTCAAAATCATTGTTATAAATTAATTAAATGGAGTCTCAATGAGTGGAAATCAATATTAATGATAAAAGTAAAAAAAAAAAATTATTAAAGTAGTAAATAAATGTATTAACACTTATCTTGCACTGCTAGATTCCAAACCTCATCAGGTGCCAGCTTCAATTTCTGCATCTACCACCCGATCCTCTCGCTTGGCTACCAGACGCGATCCTTCCCCGACCGACTCCAGACTGCTGCTACATCTTACTCAGGCGGCCTACCTGCCGCCAAAGATAATCTTTCTCCACCGAAACAAATATGGCTGTATAAGTTGTTGCCAACCTATATAGCTAAAATTAGGATTCGAGATTTCCATTCAGTACTCCCCTTATGGCATTCCCCAAGCTGTGTTGAGCAGTGGCATGCGGTTTGCATAAAAAAAGAGTATGTTGGTGTTTTCTATAAGGCGTCCTTTAAAAAGTGTGTCCTATAGCTAGTATCTTGCCGGCCGCGGTGGCAGAGGGGACTGAGGCGCTTCAGACACGGTCTGCACGGCCACTACGGTCGGGGATTTGAATCCCCCCTCGGGCATGGATTTTTCTGTCGTCCTTAGTATTAGCTAGTTCGTAAGTAGTTTGTAAGTTTAGGGACTGATGACCCCGTAGTTAAGTCCCATAAGCTGTACAAACATTTGAACATTTAGCTAGTATCTTCTCCATGAAACGTCTGCAAGCTTCTGCAGAGGTGTTTATCTTAGAGCAAAACTTACCCAAGTTTACTTCGCCAAGTCGGTTCGCTAAGGTAATTTCAGGTAATTCTCCAAGTACTTGTGGGAGTGTTTGTACAACGGCTGCCTGGTGAGACGAGCCAGTAAAAGTTCACAGCGGCGTTATTAGAAAGAGTGCACCGGCAGCTAAACGATTAGAAGATCACGTAAGGCATCATACATGACGTACGTACAGTAACGTAGTTTACTCACAAGACCACATGAGTATCGGATTTTAGAATTTCTTTATACTTATGGTACGTTACGTTCAGAACTCAAATAGCAATTAGCGAAAGCCATTCGACGCAACTGTCACAAAATCTCGAGAGAATCTACATTGAATTTTTGCAAGTACACGGAAGTAACAATAACTAAAATAGTTGCAGCATCTGTTGATGCATCTCATGTGGTAGCGTTCTGTCCTCACAACCATACAGTCGGCGGTTCGAATCCCACTGTAACATGTCTTATTTTCGAATTCACTTTATAAATCTATTTCGGGATCTCTAATCCCACTTGCTGTGTCAGTTTTCGTTCATGTATATGTAATACGAGCTCAAAACCTTGTCGCCACGGCGGAGTGGCCTAGCGCATTGAGGAGCCATGCTACAATGCGCGAGGCCGCTACCCGTCGGGGTTCGAATCCCCTCTCGGGCATGGATGTTTGTGCCGTCTTTAAGGTAGTTCAAATTTTTATAGAGCTTATGAGAGTTAACTACGGGATGATTAGTCCCTAAACTTACAAACTACTTATGAACTAGCTGATACTAAGGATGGCACAAATATCCATGCCCGAGGAGGGATTCGAACCCCCCGACCGTAGTGACCGTACAGACCGTTACTGGCGCGCCGCAGACCGCTTGGCCACCGCGGCCGGCTAAGGTAGTTCGTAAGTAGTTTGTAAGTTTAGGGACTGATGATCCAGCACCTAAGTCCCTTAGGCTTAACAAACATTTGAACAGTTGAAAACCTTCTCACATAAAATGATGGTTAAGAAGGTTACCTGTTTGGAATGCCATTAGTAGCCTCATAGCTCTTCACAAACTGGACAATCAAAGACTACCGTCGTCTACTAATAGTGAATTGAAAAATATTATACTACTTAAAAGTCAATCAAGTTATTACGATAATGTAATTTAGATATAATTATTGCTATTATTGGAGTCGGTGACAGCCAAGGAAACATCCTTTCTGACTTCGGTCTCAAAGTTCCTGTAGTATATTTGCTAGTTATATTGTAGTGTTTCTTTGGCTGAAACCGACTCCAATAATAACAATAATTGTAACTACATTATATTATCGTAATAACTTGATTGACTTTTAAGTAGTATAATAATTTTCATTTCAATTTACTTAGTAGAGCTCTAAAACATTTTATTTATTGTTTGTTATTCATAGGTCTATGTTTAGTCAGATTTAATGTGTGTATGTACCTACCTATGTTCTTGCCTAGTAATCACACAGATCGTACCAACATATTGATGAGTTGAAAAAGTAAGTTGATTGTTAAGTTGTAGAAGAATACGGAATTATTTATGTATTTATAAATTATTTTTATTTTATTTTATTTTTACTTTTGATTGCCTATTAATTTGTTTTGGATAATTTTTTTAAGTAGGTTTTTGTTGAATTTTTTCTTTATTGTGCTTTTGTTTACATAAATACATCGTAACGTTTTCATGTATGATTTTAGGCACAGATGTAGCCTTTTTCAGCGTACTACAATGACAATCGAACATAATAAATATTGGCAAGTTTTTTTATATACTAAATAGTACTTCTTCAGTCTGTAAATGGAAGTATTGTGTCTGCTCCGTTACAATGGATAGTCACTTACACTGGTTTTTGTATAGAGGTAAGCCTAAGTCATGATTTTTATCATTGATATTCTGAGTATTGGAAGATGCGTAATACCTTTAAGCAGACAGAGACAATTATGGTTTCTAACATTAGCATAAAATACACACCACGAAAATGGTTCTGCCCGATATTCTAAACTTCAGTGCAGAAAAATCGTACATTGAAACGTCGAAAAAGTATCGTACTTACGTAAACAAATGCATTTGAAGATGACAAAAATACTCGAAACTCGTTGTGATAAGAAATAAACTTTTCAACTGGTGTAGTTGTTCACTATTTAAAACACGGAGGTTAACTGGTGTATTTCTGAACAACTTTAAATAAATCCAGCAAAACTGCTATACTGCTTGTCAGTGACACCAAGTAATATCACGAGTATGTAACAGAAATTTCTACTTTTCCGGTACCCCACATGTTCGTAAAGCTTGTCTGGTAGTAACAATAACTGAGGACATTACACAATCTTCGCCACTTTCTTCTTTAGAAGCAAATGTAGCTCAATCGTCTGCATTCGGTGTCTTTATTAAGCCGTATTGTAGCACTCATTTCTAAGCATAAAAATGTCGCTGGAATGCAAAGCACCCCAGGAAACTGAAATCTAATATACTTCACACGAAGAGTAGAATGTAACCTAACCTAATCTTCTTCTTAACACGACCAAGTAACGAACTAAATCTGATGCAGTGAGACCACGCCGTGCCGGCCGCGGTGGCGGAGAGGACTGAGGCGCTTCAGTCACGGTCTGCACGGCCACTACGGTCAGGGGTTCGAATTCCCCCTCGGGCATGGATATTTGTGCCGTCCTTAGTTGTAGGTAGTTCATAAGTAGTTTGTAAGTTTAGGGACTGATGACCCCGTAGTTAAGTCCCTTAAGCTTAATAAACATTTGAACATTTTTTAGACCACGCCGTCGGCCAATGTTTTCAGCCAAACTCGGGCGACGATGTCTGACGACAGCTTGTCGGTGCCACTGTGAACACAGTCTTATAATCTATATCTTCTCCCGGCTTCCTGTGGGCTCTGATACTAGCGATACAATGGACTTCTTGTCCGGACTGTGTATTGGCGAACTTAAAATATTCCTCTATAACTCCTAAAGTAAGCCTTGTGGACTCTAAATTTTCATGTGTCGTTCCAGGATGTCACTGTTCCATGATAGAAGGGAACTTTTGCTTTACTAACGTCATAGAAACATGGTTTATCACTTGTTTCCTCAAGTCGTCTCGTCAATGTATTATGCCGTTATGACGTATACTTGTTTTCGAACTTGTTAAGACCAACTTGTGCATATAAAGTTATGTTGTGCAAACTTGGCTATTCTTCAGTCAAAATAATGATCATGATAAAAAAATCTTTGCGAAGAACCAAAATAAAAAACAAAAGTAATGTTGGAGTTGGAAAAAAATAAAGTGCCGTATATCAACACCTACAGGATGAGTCAGGAGGAAAGATGTACATGCTCTGAGGGGTGTTACTGCTGGTGATTTTGAACAAGAAGCTTCTCATAAATATATACCCTCTTCTTAACAGTTTGCGGGTAAGCCATTGAGAACAACTAGAAACGGAAAAAAGTGTACTATACAGTAAAGTAAGGTTCTGTTATATTATGGCATGTGTATTGTCATATTCCTGGCCTAGGGCCACTTCATATTTCTAGCCGCTGACCGTTTCTTTGCTAACATTGTACGTGTCTTAAACGTGGAAGTAAGACAGAAGTGCAGCATATGTTAGAAGGTGGAGTGGGGAGCAGTAGCATATGGCACGGTATGTGCTGTTTCCCCTGGGAAAGCCCACCAAAGTTACCGGTACTCTCCTCGCATTAGCTACTGCATTTCATGTCACGTGATTTCTTTTGATATAGTTTCATTTTTTATTTACTAACTATTAATTATTCAGAGCTGAGAATTTGTTATAAATATGTGTCAAGGACAGGCTAGGTTTTGACAGTTTAAGGTGTCTTCTCTTATTGCAACAACAGAAGAACGATATTGCAGAAGGCGCGCGACGGCCATGTTTTGGCGCTTTATAGAGCGTCAGGTGCCCTCTCGCAGCGCGCCGCAGATTCATTCTCGAACTGACCATTATACGCGCATGTCCGCGCCGGTCATGAGTAAAGTTTAGCAGTTAACACTCGAGGTCTCACTATGAACTACGGGCAGCATACACCGTGTAGTATTGATAATAGTTGCTTATATAGGAAGAAATCCTCAGGTTAAGGAGTTTATTAATTACTATCATTCTACAACTAGACGAAATAAATGGCATCCCTGACAATTGAATATCCCGCAAGTCTTCTTGTACTTCCATCTTACCGACCTTATTCTGGCCTCACTCGTGTGCTGAAGAAGAACCAACGACCTGTATGCCGTCTTCTGCACTGGGAACCCAACTATAGTATATAACGGTTAGTCAGAACTCTATGCTTTTCATAAAGTTTTGGACAGCAACTACGGCACCTCGTGCGTACTGTAGGGCGGTACAAATGCACACTTCTAAGCATCCACATCCGTAAAGTTGTGGAGGTTTAGGGGATTTGTGGGAAGAAGCAGTGAGGAACTTTGTCTTCCGAAACTAACTTCTCCGTCCGCAAAATAAATCCTAAGGAAGCTTGCAGTATTTGTGTACGTTTCCTGACAGAAGATGTTCCAACAGCCCACAGTCAACTTCAATGCATTTTGCAGCTTTGTAAACTAGTGCTGAGTTGCCGATCGGAGGTCAAGTGAAGGAATGCAGAACTGAGCTCAGATGGGCAACACTCAATTATGTGATCAAGCATGTACCTTTCCTCCCGATCGACCCTGTAGATTTAAATACACGGCACTGATAATAAGCTCCTCAACAGCAACACTATCATCAAGCTACATGCACTCATCCTCAAGTTCAGTGCACCCATCCGCAACAACGTGTTCAAGCATGTCTGGAAGAAAGCTACATTTCCAGTTTCACGCGATGCTTTTGATGTTCCTGACAGTGTTATTTGGATTACGGAAGATTCAAGTTGCTTAACATACAACTGCAGAACTGCATCTTTTATTCAGTAAACCTATTTTTGGTTGTATTTGTGCTGAACAGATTTCTGTATTAAGGCCCATAAATACGTTTTATAATAGGTACACACTGCTAAATGGAATAAGAAAATAACTAATATTAATCATTCTGTTATGTTCGTATCGATGTTTCCCTTCGTATTTACTATTACGCCACTATTTAAAAGTCTGACCAACAAGTATAATTACCACGATAATTAGCTATAATTGGTGCAGTAATTATTAATTATACCTTAAGTTTTAATTGTTATTAATATTTATGAGTGTCGATGAGAAATTTTGAGAATGTACCTTATTAGCGACTTCCATCCAATCTTTAAACACAATTTCAACAGTTCTTTAATTTTCTCTCATTATATGGTTATTTTAGATGTTTAGTGGATTACGTAATTTATTTGTAAGGTAATTAGACGTTTGAAGTGGATCTATATACGAGAATTATATGTTTTATGGAATCGAAACTTTAACTTGCATAATACTCTAACACGATGAACACTTAATAAACGAACCGAGGGATTTACATATTGTGAACTAGCTTAAACCCGCGGCTCCGCTCGAGTTTTGGTTGATTGAACAATAATGATTGTAATAATATCACTGATCGATCACTTGATGTAATGCGCGAAACGTCAAATCGGTTTTTTGAAAGAGATGTATTAAAATAAATTTCTTTTTTACTGCTTTATTTATTTATTCTTATATTTCCTTATTCGTATGCTTATCCTTATGGAGAAAGAGCTGAAGACATTGTAGCACACATAGGCCAAAGATATGGTCTGTGGCATCACGTTTCGCTGTATGTAATCTCCTTGCTATAAGGTCGCAAACGTCTTCGCTGGCCTTCAGTCCGAACTTTTCATGGATCTCTATGGTATACAACGGGATACTTCGGCCAACAATTACAGACCATTCGTTTGCGTTCTGTAGTTTTCGCTGCAGAGCGAAATATTGACACACACACACACACACACACACACACACACACACACACACGTAGAATTTTATATGCACCGATAACTTTCTATCCCAAAATACTCCACCCTTTTATCTTTATCAACCCTCAAGCAACAATGCAACCAATAAAACTATTTTCAAAGAGTAATTATTGTTCCGCATTCGTGTTATATTCTTCAAATTACTAAATATCAATCAGATCGCTATAAAGCCGTGCCTAAAACGTTCCTTAGGTATAAATTAGTAACTGTACAAATATTTAAGTGTCTGCGTCTTTTCGTTCGGACGTGGTAAGCGTACACCAGACAGACATTCATAATAATATATATAGATAAATAGCTACCTGATCACCATAATACCGTGCCTATAAAGCCTTCCCCGGGTAGACAGTAGTAACTGTACAAATTTTTAGCTCTTTATATCTTGTGGTTCAGCCGTGATAAACGTACACCGAACAGACATTCACATTTATAGATATAAATTGCACAGAAATATATTGAACCAGAAAATATTACAAACTTCACCTTGCTTGCAGAAGATGTAACTTTACGGTTTAAAGATTGAGACTGTATTGTGATGTTGAGTGATTCGGAGAATTCATCTTGAAGAGCCACACGAGTCTCACACATTCGGTAGGAGCTGATATCTGCCTCCTCTCAGCTTTCTCATCTGACAGCTTCTCGGCAGTGGCTCGGTGACGGACGCGAGACACATTGGGGGGCCAGGTTTCAGACACGGCCCGCTCGTGTTTCCGATAACGAGATGCGCAGGTCGATTCCCGCAGCGTACTACTGTGCTCGTAACGAGCACCAATCCAGTGGTCGACTCCACTCCCAGCTGCAGTACGGCCTTGCAACAAAACACACCGCGGTTTGTTGTGGATCCAGTAGATATCTATTTATTCAACAGACATTTGTACGACGCGTGTGAATCATCTCTCTAGTTACGAAGAGCGTGTATGACCATTATCGACAGTGTAATGAAGTCCATACATTTTATAATAATAGATGTTCGATAATGCATTCAAGGTATAAAACCTACGATTTTTTTTTCTAAAAAGCTCATGTGACATAAACTGTTAAACTTTTGTCACTTTTCGAACTAATCGACTTGTAGCTATAAACATTTTTCTAAAAGACTATGCCGTCATTTCGTAGCCACTGCGAACTTTTCTTTATGCATATTCACAGAATATATGACATCAAATGCGATTGGGCAAAGCTGAAAATGTGTACCCAGCCGGGATTCGAACCCGGGTCTCCTGGTTTCTAGGCAGTTGCGCTGACCTCTACACCACTGGGGACACAGTGATCACCGCACCTGCAAGGACTACATAAGCACACCTCCCGTCAGATACAAATTCCCAGCTTCGCCCTTCCCACAGTACTCAAACTCGTAGTTACGAAACTAATTCCCGTAAGAGTAAGGGCTTCAAACTTGCCCACCCCTTCCCACTAACGATAGGATCATTATCCGTCTCCGGCATGATCCTGCAGTTGTTATTATTTAATATTCACAGAATATATGACATCAACTGTGATTGGCAAAGCTGATAATGTGTACCCAGCCGGGATTCGAACCCGTGTCTCCTACTTTATGCATTTGCGCCGCGGTGGAGTAGCCGAGCGGTCTAAAGCGTGTCGCTGCGGAGCGCGCGGTTGTTCGCCGTGGAGGTTCGAGTCCTCCCTGGGGCATGGGTGTGTGTGTTTGTCCTTAGGTTACTTTACCTAGGTTTAAGTAGTTTGTAAGCTACGGACTGATGACCACGCAGTTTGGTCAGATAGATTTACAAACATTTGAACATATTTTTTATGCATTTGCTTTCACTACTGATAAATCGCTGATGAATTACAGCATGGCTAGGAGCCAGGTCATGTGAGAAGGGATCATGACAGATCACTTCAAAGCTGTTGTCACGAAAAAACTACTTTCATTAGATGTGTTGGTGCGTTGTCTCGATGAAAGAATACACTTACAGCTTATTCCGGCCCTTTTTCACACAATTCTGGAAGGAAATTTTTCTGCAGAACATCTCGGTAGGATGCACCTGTCTACGACGTGTCCTTTGGATCGCAATGAGCCAAGTTTGCGCCGTCGCTGTTCCAGAACACGGTCTCAATCATTTTTTCAGCACAGGTGCTTAACCGAAAGTTTTAAGGTGGCGATGAGTCTGCGACTTCCGTTCAGATGAATGGTGCTTCGACTCATTATTGAAAAATGGTATCCATGTCTCATCCGTTGTCACACTCGACGAAAAAATAAGTTCCTTTCATGCCATCGCCACGCATCAACACTGCCTGACAAAATACACGCGCGCAGCTTTCTAACCGTCCGTCGGCATTGGGAGCTATCTGGAGGTCACTTTTCGCACTTTCATGTAGGACTGTCTTCACAGATCTCACGGAAATGCAAACTCTGGATGCGAGGTATGTCACAGTTCTTTGGCGACCCTCCCAAACTGTTTCCAACAATTCTTGATTTTTGGACCTGCAGTGAAGTAAATGTCTCTAAAGGACATAGTCTTAAGAGGTCCAGATCACTGCTATAATTAATATTTTTATTTATTGCACAACAGCTGTTTCAGCAGTTAGCCATTTTCAAGTGCCTGCGATTATGTAAGAATAACAAATTACTTTTCGTGTATTGCAGTAAATGACTATTTACATACCTAAAAATTTTGTACACACAGCTATGATGGTCTAGCGTCATATATAATATCGGGCATAACTGTTATTATGTAATCATACTTTATAGCAGTATGTTATTTGCATTTAGCTGCTGTACTTTCTGTAGCCTGAGATATTAATTATGTAAAAAAGGTAAAGCAGTCAACAATCCGAAGATTGGTTTGAACACCACAGTGCTTTACTAGGCATGGTCCTGTTTGGAGGTGGTATGCCATTGCCCTCCTCCGACCTTCGAACTGACTTACCCAGCCAGTTATAGGGGGACCTACAGTTTAACGTGGGTTACGAAACAATATATTATAAAAAACACTTTTTTTAATGTAACAGCCAAAGATGTTTTACAATGTAAATAGCTATGATACCAGAGATGATTAATTGGTCAGAGGGTTATTTTATTAGCTATTTATAATAGCTACCGTTAAATTGTTGTTAAGTACTCAGCTTTTTTCGTCGATGAAATCAATAAAGTTAATATTTGTAAATAAAGAACAGTCTAGAATGCACTAATTTATTTCATTCTACTAGTTTCAGTCTTATGTAGACCATCTTCAGGAATTTGTCTCTGAAATATATCACAGTCACATTTAGAGGAGTTTGGAGCAATATACATTACTGTAAAAGCTAAACTAAGTTAGTAAATAGAAATAGAACAAGATAAAATAAGCGATATTATACCCTTCGATGTTGTGGAGCTGGCAGGTAGCTGGGAGCCTTCCAGTGTGTCACTGCTGGCTGGAGCAAGGTTTGCTGCTCTTAAATAGCTGAGGCTCCGCCCCTAAATAAATTAGTGCATTCTAGACTGTTCTTTATTTACAAATTTAAATAGAGTGCTGTTTACCCAATAATATAGAAACAAAAATGTTTCCAAAAATATGCAATAAAGTTAACTAAATAATTTTTACGTTTAAAATCCGTGTGTTCATTAAGCAGTTTGTCTGCATAATTTTTAGTGTGAATATGTATCTCGACCTCTTCCAAAATATGTATTACTGGTCCCTTTGGAACTTTATGTAAAATCGTCAGTGCACTCTCGATGTTTTGAGTTGAATGGTTTTCATTTTTAAGGTGTGTATGAAATCTTGACATGTTGTTTTCGCTTATTCTGATGTGTTCGCGAAATCGTGTGATTTTGTAGATTCCTGATGCCTGGTATGAATAATTTCAGGAATCTACAAAATCACGTGTAACTGCAATACCTTTTATGTGGGTCAGACGGGACGTAATATCGTCACACGATGTGCCAGCAAGTTAATTTGATTGTATTAGGAATATATTGTATTTCTTATAATTTTGAGAAACTCTGTACCACCCCTGGAATTAATGTAATAGCATTTCGTCTAATTACGAAAAGGTTGTATCATTTAGGGAATGTAATGGTGATTATTAATAATAAATAACAACGTTGACCTTTTTTCCTGTTTCATTTACGTAGTTAGAAGATTAACCCACTTCCTTTATTTGATAATTAGTTATTTGTGGATTTAAAGTGCAGTATTGATTTTGATAATCTTGTTGAATAGATTTCCTTATTGGTACCGTAGTAATTGATTGTTATGCAACAGTGCAGTTAATTGAGTATGATACTGAGTTTTGATAATCAGGTACTGATCTGCATAAAATTCTCGTAGTCGATCATTAAGAAAGTGGTTTGCGTTTTTAATATCTTGCTCGCGGTCAAATTTTTTGAGTATAGTCAGTGTGTGTTTCATGCACGTTACATGTCACAGTTGTTTTGTTAAAAGATCCGTTGCGCTCATAATCAGTTTAAAGCACTGTTTCTTATATAACAGTATATACATCAATATCAGGGCCATAATTAAACCAAATTACTGTCTTAATGAACAATGTACGTGTTCAGTTAAATTTTGATGAAGTTATCTGATGACTTTGTGATCTTGACTGTTAAACATCAATATATTAACAACTATTTGCACTACAACTAATACCAGATCAGGTTTTATATGAGTAACTTTAAAATAAACTATGTTTGTTGTCTGATTAAACGATAGATTCAACATTAAACATCACGTACGCAACTTTTAAATGGAACCTGTTGTAATTAATTTTAGCATAAAATTCAGTATGTTTCCATAAGAAAATTTAAGAAATATGTCTATGATTCAAATGTTCAAATTTTTGTAAATCAGTCGGACTCAACTCTGTAGCTGACAAACTACTTAAACTAAGTTAAACTAACCTAAGGACAACACAAACACCCATAACCGAGGGGGGATTTGAACCCCCGACGGTGAACGGCCGCGCGCACCACAGTACGGCGCCCCGGTAAGCACGGCTAATTCGCTGCGGCTGTCTACGATTAAAAAACTAGATACTAAAAATGATGTGTAATTGCAATTAAAAAAAAAAAAAGAAAATTTTATAAATTGCAAAACACAAATTCTGTTGCCTATGCAACCTTAAAAGTCGACCACTGTGCGAAACAAAAGTTTTGTTTTATCAATAAAATTAGCAAATAAGATCCATGTGAACTATCTGTTACTCCCTGCTACAAAATCTTGTTCCCTGGCCCAAACTGAGAACTGACTCGTTTCAAATTACATCAATAACAGGAAGTTTATACTACAGTGGTCAATATACATAGCAGCTCCCAAGTTATTACATACAGACATTAATAAGCAAGCCACCACAATTACAGTTATCTTAGAAAGGTGGCTAAGAAAACATTTATGGCGCAACGGAATTTAGAAATACGAAAAATGGCATCTGGGCTTGTTCTCAGCACTCGTGAAGTACAATATTAAATAAAAGAGGGAAGGTGCTCTAAAACAACAATTTATAAGCAACTTACGGATTATGCTGAACTTAAACTTGTTTATTCAGATAGAAAACAAGCAAAATGGGGAACCAATTTTGTTAATACAATAAAAATGCATCTCTTACATGGATTAATGCGGACGGTGCCCAGCCTAAATTATACATGATTTAACGCTACTGGGGGGAAGGATTGACAAACAACACTCATTCTCTGACATACACGCAATGCCGCAGGGAAACTCACAAAATCAGCGTGCTGAGACGAGGCGGAAGCAGGCGCCGCTATCGTAGGCGAAATTCAGCAAGTCGGAGGTAGCACAAAACACAATATACACAAAAAGTTTGAATGTGGCTCTGGTCTGTCGTGCCTGTTTTGAGATGGTGCGTGTGTATAACCAAGTTAAATTAAATCTGAACTGGACTGCGAGCAAACACGCTAACGGCGAAGCACGGCTACGATACATGAACGCACTCCACTGAAGGTGAAGTGGTGGAAATCGGATTCATTATAGAAAATCACGGTGGATTCTTAAGTTGCAGTCTGTTAGAAATCGATTTAGGTAATGTTTTTATATGATAAGTGGCGTGAATTCAGGCGACTAGCTGCAACCCCAGAAGTCGGAGCGCGGACCCACGTGGTTCCGAAAACCGATAAAATTGAAAAAATTCAGTTTCCGAAAAATAAAGAAAATTAACTACAGCATGCAACCCATAGAAATACTTAGAATTATATAAGGAAGCGAATGAAATATAGCTACACACGATAGGGGGCGATTACAGAGACGGATGAGGGCCTGTCTCAGAAAAACCACAAAAATGAAATAATTACAAGGTCGGAAAAATAAAAATAAGAATTACGATCTCCAAACATAAGAGCAGAATCAACACTACCTCAACAGAAGACCAGCACAGAATGGACAGCCGAGCGGCCACCGGGGCGCGAAAAGCTACCGGAAGCTGGAAAGCCCAAGAAACAGCTGTGGTGGTGGCGGAGGAGAGTAGACTCACGCTGAGGGAAGGCTCACCGACTAGCTCGCAACCGAAAGGTGTGGAGACCTCTGTGGTAGCAGAAGCAGCGATCGATACTGAGCTAGAGAGAACGATGCAAAGCGAGCTATCACTCCCCGCATTCAAACAGCCATAGATTGTCGTACATCCACATAAAAGTAAGACAAGTACACATTCCCACAGGGCTAGTGGGGAAGCCACATGTATGCCACATTAATGAATATAATAATAAATTATTAACATAACAAAATAAGAAAAACCTAGCAATATTAACTAATATTTTAACACATGAAATAAAAATGTTATTCCTCAAGCCTTGCAAAGAGTGGGTTTCAAGTTTTAACAAAATGATATTCTGGCGACATTAAATTATAACTTTACAGAAATATACAAAAAAAAAAAAAAAAAAAAAAAAAAAAAAAAAAAAAAAAAAAAAAAAAATCCGGCCGCGGTGGCCGAGGGGACTGAGGCGCTCCAGTCACGGACTGCACGGCCACTACGGTCGGGGGTTTGAATCCCCCCTCGGGCATGGATATTTGTACCGTTCTTAGTATTAGCTAGTTCGTAAGTAGTTTGTAAATTTAGGGTCTGATGACCCCGTAGTTAAGTACCATAATCTCTACAAACATTTGAACATTTGAATACAAAAAATATATGGAAGACAACAGACGGTCGTCTGTCCACCTTATAAACAAAAAATTACAAAAATTTGCAATACTTTAAATAAACTGGGGCTGAGGAAGGTACGGTAACTGTGGCTGAATGGTACAGAACGGCTGTGTGGGAGTGGCTTTGCGCTGTAAGGCCCATTGCACACTTACGTGGATGGTCCGCGCTCCGCATTTCTCTGGCGGTCGGTAGCCACGTATTCGAATAGTGCCTCTCTCAGTTGTGCAAAAGGTCCGCAAACAGCAGAGCCGTGGGCGCCGCCCTTCCGCCCCGACGAAGTGAAGTCCACAGCAACAAGTTGGTGCGCTCAGTGTCCTCCGGATACCGCGCGCGGCAGAAGCCGAATACCTCGTTTCAGCCGCAGAAGTCCACTGTCGTGGTAATACGAGTCACCACGATATTTTATGACCTCTTTCACCTGTATTCCACCTTCAATATAACAACAGCATCCTAACCAATCTATGCCGGATCATGAAGATCTCTCCATATAGACCCAAGATCCGACTCCTTATCCCCCTCCAACTCATTCAACGTCGATATCATCTTGGGAGACATTATAGTAATTATAGGGATTCAGTTGTAAAACAATAAAATGTAAAATATCCACTACTAGCGAATGTATTGTAGTAAAACTATCATTGATTAAATACCAGGTGATCAAAAAGTAAGTATAAATTTGAAAACTTATTAAATCACGGAATAATGTAGATTTAGAGGTAAAAATTGAGACACGTGGTTGGAATGACATGGGGTTTTATTAGAACCAACAACAAAAAAGTTCAAAAAATGTCCGACATGTCCTTCATCATATCAGAAAAGCAATAATTAGCATAACAAATTCAGACAAAGCAAATATGATGTTCTTTACAGGAAATGCTCAATATGTTCACCATCATTCCTCAACAGTAGCTGTAGTCGGGGAATAACTTTGTGAATAGCACTGTAAAGCATGTCCGGAGTTATTGTGAGGCATTGACGTCGGATGTTGTCCTTCAGCATCCCTAAACATGTCGGTCGATCACGATACACTTGCGACTTCAGGTAACCCCAAAGCCAATAATCGCACTGACAGGTCTGGGGACCTGGGAGGGCAAGCATGACTAGTGGCGGCTGAGCACACGATCATCACCAAACGACGCGCGAGAGATCTTTCATGAGTGTAGCAATACTTTTTTTTTCGCTCGCATGTCACACGAAGCATGTGTGTCAATTTTTACCTCTCGATCTCCATTATTGCATGATTAAGTTTCCTAATTTATACTGACTTTTTGATCATCCGGTATATATTATTTAAATTAGACATTTTCTTAACACTTATCCATATTCTCACCCTAAGGTTGCTGCTACTCATTATGTTGGAGTAATAGGGTTCGTTTTGAGATTTTTTTAAGTATCAGGCTGTCATTATACTACCGACAAGCTCGTCAAAGGAACGAATACACGTACAGAAATATGTATAAAATTGTATTTGTCGTTGTGCAAATCGGAATACAGCGTGATGAACGCTCCTTTCATACATATTTGCTCCAGCATGGTATGCACGCAAAACCTTCTCTCGCATGTGTACTTTCTGTTCTTGTATATCAGGTAGGTTGAAATGAGTGTCAATTGTAGCGACCTCATTTTTATCCATTCGATCAAACAGATTGATGTGCTGGAGCACGGATTTCAGAGCACAGAAGTCTGTGTTCCCTCGAATGTACAAAACGGCACGCACCCGCCTGATTGTGTAGACCACTAATGCGGCGCTGCCAACCGCGCGGTACGCGGACCATCTGCGTAAAAAGGCTGTGTTTATAGATCGCGGCTGTTCCGCTGCGGAGCCACCGGTGCGGTTTTGCGGAGGCTCCGCTCGTTACTCACACAGCAGGTGTTTCAGCCGCGGTGACCTTGAGCACCCTGTTCCCACCTAGCGGCCAGACAAATGGCGCATCGAAGTCCCATTATCGCCGTGTAAGCGGTTTGGAAGTGCAGCCACTAGTATTTCGACGCCGCAGCGGAAGAGCGAAGGGCCGCCGCCGCAACCGCGCCTATTAACAGGGCCCATGCTGCCTTATGAAAAACAGCGCACTGACAAACGCCCGCCGCAGAGTAATCGCGGGCTATAAACACAGCCTAAGTGTGTAGCGGGCCTAAGGCGTCTTGCTGTGGAGTGCGCATCTGTTCCCCCATCGAAGGTGCCAGTCCTCCCTCGGGTAAGTTTTTTTTGTTTGTTTGTTTGTTAGTGTGTGTGTGTGTGTGTGTGTGTGTGTCTTTTTTGTACTTAGCATACGTTATTTGAAGTAGTTTGTAAGTGTAAGGACTGATGACCACTGCATTTTGGTCTCACAGCTTTAGAAACACTTGAACATTTGATACAGACTGTATTAGACCGGTCTCTATAACGAACTATGACTGAATAAATGTTCCCTACGCGAAAACCATGCATTTCCGGACATAACGTCATTAGAACGATCATCAATCAACCCCTAGAGTTTCTACACTGCGGAAAGAAATCACCCTGTAGATATGGTCAACTTTAAATGGAACGAGTCCGGCGCGGCGGTATTTTTAGATGGTCGGGAATCATTATTTGTCACTCACTGCTCACCAGAGCTCCCTCCCCCCTCGCCCCCCTCAGTCTCCGCGAGGCAATTAGCGCGGCCGCATAATTCACGAGTCCCATTCAGGCCATTGTCGCCGTTTATTCAGGGGCGCGCCTTTCATTCCGCCACAACTTGCTGGAGCACCTTTTGTTCGTCGCGGAAAGTTTCCGTGCGCGGGATGAAACCCGACACGTCTTTGTTTAGCCCTCGGCTGGCTGGCCGGCATCAAAAAAAACGCCCAGAAGCAGCGCGCGCCGCCCAAATTGTATTCCACGCTCCCCACTCCGACAACAATAATCGCCGCTACATAGGCTGCTCAATCCGGCACGAGGAGGTAACGTCTTGGTGACCCCGGAAGTGGTACAGTAACGACCAGGAGTGACTGGACGTTGAATCCTGAACTTCCTTGGGTCGCAAAGGTCGCAATCGCAGGCAGTGGAGCCACAAGTACAGATAGTTAATTGCTAGATGGCAGAGCTCTCCACAGTCCTGTATAGGTAAAAGTTGGTAGATATATGGTTTTGGCCAGAAGTCTTTCCTTTGACGCCGCAACCAACATTACTGACTGTAGGTACTGTGTGAGGCAACAATTGTCGTCTGCTTTGTTATTGTTTGTATACCAGTGTTCTGAGAGTTTCGTATTGTGCAGTATGTAATTGAAATAAGTGATTCCTTCAGCTGGGATCGTTTCAACCGTGCTTCTGAGTAAGATGATTTCTTTTACTTATGGCCCCTTCCTTCCCCATTCCCAGCACCTTCTCCAATCTCACCTTTTCCCATTCTCCACTTGGTGTAACTAGTGGCTCCTCTCCGTCAACCCCATGAAATCCTAGCCAATCATTACAGATCGTACCACCTGACCCTTCTGTCACCGTGACCTATATCTCACACTCCTTGACCGTCCCATCCCCCAAACCTCCACCCTCCACCCTGGATCGGTTCTTTTCCTGTCACTCTCACCTTCAAACTGTCTGTGAAAAAGTCCTTTCCCATCTCAATCTCCTCAAGCTCCTCTCCGGTCGCACATTTGGACTTAAACCCTCCACAATCCTACACACCTATTGTTCGTGATGCGTCCTGCCCTTTGCAATTTCCACCCCAGTTAGATTTCCACCTCCCCCTCCTACTATAAATCCTTACAAATCCTAGAATGCCACGCCCTCCGCCCCGCTTAGCGCATCCGCCTCCCTTCCGCCATGCGCATCTTTTATGATCTCGTTCCTTTTCCTCAACTTCTAAAGTTCCTTGAACATGCACGCATCCACTACACCTCCCTCAAAATCGAATCTCGTCACCCTCTGGTCTCTCCACTCCTTCTAAACTCCTGCCACACGGAGTTCTTACGTTTTCCTTCCCCACTGCCTCACCCCTTACCTTTCCGCCCCACCGCACCTCCGTTGCTCCCCTCCCCTCTCCCCCTGTGGAGTCCCAGTGCTTTACCTTCAACAGTGCATCGTGGTGAAGTGTTGTGTCAGTGTTCAGTTGTGAGTGTGATTTTACGACTTCCGCAACCGCCGCAGAGGCCTATCAATGTGTTGCCATTTTTTTATCGACTCTCTGCTCTCGTCGCCGTTAATTGTGCAAAGTCTACGTTTTTATAGCCACCGTGGCAGTTTTTAATACAGATTATGTTTTAAAGCCTTCATTTCATTGTTTTTAATTCGCCTCTCTTATCTCCTGTTTTATTGTTAAATTCAACATTCATTTTCTTCTGTTTTAAAATACCATTACCGACTGTCAAACTCGTATATACACTAGACTGAGGAATAGTGTACGAGGCTGCTGCCTGCCTGCCCCTCTCCCTCCCCCCTCAGGGCGTTAGAATACAACAAAGAAAACAAAATTGAATTACGATCAGCATTTAAAGCGATGTGCGCGACTTGTGCTTATGCGGGATCATGTCGGATAGTTTGTGGTGGCAGCACTGCAGGAGTGTCTTCTCACTTCTCTCCTAGCGGCTGCCAGGTGTGTGGCGGGGCTTGCTTCCTCCGCTCCCCGCTATCCAAACACAATTTAGCCATCTAACAGTTTACGCACTCCACCTACTGCTGCCACTAGGTATCAGGCGCAACGAGTTCATCTTAAAGTCCTGTATAGAGAAAGTAGCTCCAACTCAGCGGCGGCCGCCATTGTTGGGCCATGCTTCCATGCTGGCATGCTTCCAAAGCGTAGCACAGGGCCGCTACAATAAAACGAGATTATAACAGTTTTCGGCGGAAATGAAGGTACAATTACTACCGTGACGGAAAAAATACCGGGTGATCAAAAAGTAAGTATAAATTTGAAAACTTAATAAATCACGGAATAATGAAAATTGTGAGGTAAAAATTGACACACATGCTGGAAATGACATGGGGTTTATTAGAACCTAAAACAACAAAGTTAAAAAATATTCATCTGATCAAAAAATCAATAATTAGCATAACAAATTAAGACAAAGCAAAGACGATGTTCTTTACAGGAAATGCTCAATATGTTCACCATCATTCCTCGACAATAGCTGTAGTCGAGGAATAGTGTTGTGAACAACACTGTAAAGCATGTATGGATTTATGGTGAGGCATTGGCGTCGGATGTTGTGTTTCAGCATCCTTAGAGATGTCGGTCGATCAAGAAACATTTGCGACTTCAGGTAACCCCAAAGCCAATAATCGTACGGACTGAGGTTTGGGGAACTGGGAGGCCAAGCATGACGAAAGAGGCGGCTGAGCACACGATCATCACCAAACGACACTCGCAAGAGATCTTTCACGCGTCTACCAATATGTGGTGGAGCACCATCCTGCATAAAAATCGTATGATCCAGCATTTGTTTATCAGGCAGGCTGGGGATAATGTCATTCTGTAACATATCGGCGTAACTCTCAACCGTCATAGTAGCAGTTACAAAACCAGAATCACGAAGTTCATCGAAGAAAAAAGGCCCGATAACGGTAGATGCGTCATTCAAAGAATGTGTGTCAATTTTTACGTATCTATCTTCATTATTCCGTGATTTATTAAGCTTTCAAATTTATACTGACTTTTTGATCACCCGGTATATACTGAAGCACAGTATTGCGTCAATGAATGCTAGAGGCACAGATAGAAGCAGTCAACACAACTGAAGCAAATTCGTAGGCACAGGTTTTCATTTGCTTTGGAGCAGTATTGAAATGATAATAAATTCCTGTTCAAATGAATACTCAATAGCTTCCTTAAATATTGTCAAACATTTTTAACAATTATGTATTGTTTCCTCGAAATAACGTGCATTAGGATAACCCTAACAGAAGAATACTGCGTTTATTACATACACGTCAGTGGAAAATCGGAATGAAAGGTGCAGATTACGGATATGTTAACGTTTACATTACATATAGCTAATAAATCAGTAAAGATAATGAATCAAGAAACCAAACATTTTTTAATGTTAAGGCACCTGAATTAACAACATGTTTACAATATTTACGAACTCATTTTGCATTTCCCATCCTCGAACTCTAGCTCCTGTATTGTAATATTTATTTTACTTCTTTTTTTTTTTCTTTTTTCTTTTTCTTTTAACGGCCAACCCGATTCATCCCGCCTAGAATTCTATGGGAAGTGTCCATTTGATATAAATCATTAGCTCAAATGCAGAACGTGAAATCATGCCTTGATGTAATAATAATTCTATTACAGAGATATGGTGTCGTAGCTCACACAGTTTAGCTTATTGGAAGGAAAGAATCTTGGTGTTTAGCGTCCCGTCGACAACGTGGTCGTTAGAGACGGAGCTCACACTCGCATTTTTGGGTAGGATGACGGAAGGAAATCGGCCGTGCCCTTTGAAGGGAACCATCCCAGTATTTGCCTGGAGTGATTTACGGAAATAACGGAAAACCTAAATCTGGATGGCCGGAGGTGGATTTTAATCACCATCCTTCCAAGTCCAGTTATCTACCACGGCGCCACCTCGCTCGGTGCAGCTTATTCATATGCGAAATTATGCAAACGCAGCCTGCGTCATTTCGTATTGCTTTCTCATTGTGGGATTTGCATTATTTGCATACTCAATATGGAGTTGAGCCACAACTAGCGGCATGACAATGAGGCATTATTCCTGGAAGAGTAATGAGAGGGAGTAAAAAGCCGTATTACCGTACCGGCAGGTGTAATAGCTCTCTGAAACTAATTTTACTAAATCGTCTTTCGAAAAATATGTGATTACATGAAAATCCCCATTGCCAGTGATGAGTTATTTGTTTGGACTTTGACGTACCTGACAAGCAGAACAAAAAAAAATGAAAATCAGTTACCTCTGTTTTACAAACAAGAACGATACCAATTACGCTGCAACAAACGTGGAGCTCTGGAAAACTTACATAATACTACTTCGTGATGTAACCAATTCTTCTGAGAGAGTTATTAAATGAGACGATATAATCCCGCAGTTATTTGTTTACTATCCAAAATACGGCATTTAAAGATTATATTAAACATCAGGTAGACATGAGTTATAGTTTTCCTCAGACACAGAAATATTAACGATATCGCTCAGTGCGCCAGAGTAATTTTAAATACGAAGCTGCCGTTTGTGGGCTTTCATTATATACCATAAAACAGTTTCTTTAGATCTTTAGTACAAAAAAACGAACTGTATGATACAAAACTTTCGAATAGAGGACTAAGCCTTAAATCAGTACATTTATGCAATATACGTATTGGCTAGGTTAGCTCAGGAATGGCTGCCGAGTACCACGTGACGTACAACTGACGAATGGTAAGACGCAATTGTCGCAATCCACACATAAAAGGTTGTCGCTACATCTTTTCATGACATGAAACTAACGGCAATGTTTTGAGCTGCTGTCCGATTTGTTACATACTCTGTGCGTGTTTGCAGTCTGTTTAGACAGTACGTTGTATGAATTTTAATTCAATAAATGCATACACAAGCGTTTATCTCCACACGATAACCTTATGAAACTGTCTTTCTTGCGTTCAGTGCAGAGTTGCAGAATACCAATGAATCTGGCCCATGTTAGAACTTGAATCAATTTATTTTACCTACTTCTATTTCAATTTTGTGCTTTCTGTCGACTGAAAATTATAATTGAGAAATGTGAATTTACGCTCTGAAGGGAAGCATATGCTGAAACGAAAGTTCCTAACAGATATAAATGAGATTTACCTGCTAGGAGAGTTCAGCAATAACACTGGAGAATGATGGAAGAATGCAGAAAGCAGTGGTGGTATAAAGTACTGATAAAAATGCGTTTGTATTTTATCAGCACGGCTTTCTGCAGATACTAAACGTAAAAATTCAGAAGGCTGGACAGTATCTGCAGAAATCTCAACAGGTCAACTGCAAATGCATTTTTCTGGATATTTTCGTTTCCTCTGTTTAAATCTAGTACTCTATAATGCCTTCTATCTTCCGTGTCCGCACCCGTAGCTCAGACGGCGGGCTATCAGCCAGAGAGCCCGGGTTCGGTTCCCGGCGGGGGACTGGCGGTTGTGTGTTTTCGTCATCGTCATGCAAATCGCCAAAATGACGCCAACTAAAAAGCGCTAGGCGGCCGAACAATCCCACACCGGTTCTCTGGGCCAAAGAAAAATGCCAAACAATCATTTCATTTCTTTGTCTGTGGAGAAATAAGCAAGTACGAAATGCATCAGTGTTACTGGCAAATGGGTCCTGTTTTGACCTGCGAGTTTATTTCAACAGTCATTCCACTGAAAAGTGTGAATTAATTCTGAAGCAGCTATTATTGATATAGAAAAGGCATTTCACATACGCTATCTGTATCAAATGTTACTTAGTTTAATGCAATCCATATTTCAAAATAAAATGATGTATACGTTCACATTTGTTTATTATAATGTCCAGACGAAAGGTCACAGAATCAAAAAAATGTTCAAATGTTTGTTAAACTCAAGGGACTTAACTGCGGGGTCATCAGTCCCTAAAGTTACAAACTACTTAAGAACTACCTTATACTAAAGACGACACAAACATCCATGCCCGAGGGGGGATACGAGTCCCCAGACGTAGTGGCCGTGCAGACTGTGACTGGTGCGCCGCAGACCACTCGGCCACTGCGGCAGGCCGAAACAGAATCGAAATAAAAGTAAGTGAAAAGAATTGAGAGAATGTAGTTGGATCAAATCAATGATTCATTGGCAATCTGTAACGCTCATTATCCAGCCAACCGCTCAAGTTGCAATGTAACATACAAGGACCGACATGGGTATTGGATTTTAGAATTTTTTTTTTTTTTTTTTTTTATATTTATGATACGTGAAGTTCAGAACTCAAGTAACAATCAGCCAAAACCATTCGACGCAACTCTCAAGAACTCTCGAGAAAATTGACTTTGAAGTTTTGCAAAGTACACATAAGTACCGATAATTAAAACGGTTGCAGAATCTGTCGGGGTAGCTCAGGTGGTAGCGTTGTGGTCTTCCAATCCTAGGGTCAGTGGTTCGAATCTTGTCGTTGCTGTTCTTGAATCGTTTTGAAGCAATTGTTACAGCGTATCCGGCGGGCTCGGCCAGACTGTTACAGGACTGGGAAACGGATGATCATCCATGACATTGCACCCCCTCTCACACTGCGCGATCCGTGTGCACTATTTCCTAGCGTAGGAGAGGGTAACCATTCTTGAACACCCGTTGTACTCTCCTGATCTAACTTCTGCAGACTTCTTCCTGTTCCCAGTTTGAACTCGGCCACGAAAGCTGAATGTTTTGCGGACGTGGATGCCATCAAAGATCGAGTGACAGTCGTCTTGCGATCGATTCTACAAGAGGCCTTTGCTGCTGGTTTACAGAAGCTGTACGGGCGTTGTCAGAATCCTGTTGTTGCGGTTCGCTGCAATTTTGAAGGGAAATCAAGAAAATTAGTTTGTGTCTTACTTTTTCTTTATTGCCTGAAAGAATTCGACGACCTTGTTAGACACACCATGTTATCCACTAGACATCAAAAGTCCTTAAATTAAATGATGTCCCGAAATAATGAAAAAAATATATCATTACGATAGATATTTCAATGGTAATGTTAAAGTTAATTGAATTTGAGGCAAATAAGGATGCGTGGTTCTAATCACCAACACCATCCAAAAGTACATCTGCTTGAAATGTAGTAACTAGGGAAAAACGATACAAAAGTTTTTAATAGGTCGTCTTTTGCAGCTCTTAAATATTCCTGCAAAGACTTTTTACATATCGCATCAAAGCTGCTTTTTTATTTAAATGCTGACTAGTTTCGGGCTTTTTCCGTTTTCTTACGCCAAAGATTACAGAGAATAATGGTCATTTTTAGTGGAGAATACATGGATACAGTAATTTTAAATGTTAACCTTATATCCTAAATACTTACATTCGTTTTTATTTGGACACTGTGTATGACACACTGTTGATTTCAAACACTTTTGTGTAATTTTACAAGCTGTTCATCCAAAGAACTTTGTTAGGTCTTCAGTTTTCTTTGCATCATTTCGTTAAGTTAGCGTTTGTGCTAATATCACTGATTATAACAATAAACTTCTTTGGTTAAAAAAGGTATCAGCCACCAACTTCAGGGTTGCTGATTTATTAACTACCAGTTTCAAGTAACTTTTGCCTTTCTTTAGGTATTGTGCCCTATATGTTATGTTCACTCAGAGCATGTTGTAGTAACAGTGAACTTCAATAGCAGCTATTATGCTAGTATAACCTGCTCTGAGTGAACATACAGGGTAGAATTAATATACCTAGAGAAGGGCAACAGTCGCCTGAAACAGGTAGTTAATAAATCTACAGCAATGCAACTGGTGCCTGTTTCTTTAACCTATAAACAACAGTTTCTACAATGGATAAAATATTCAAACCTCTCTGCACAACAACTTGTGAAATTACACCAAAGTATTTGAAATAATTTAACACAAAAAAAAAAAAAAAAAACAATCCCTGAGACGGATTTTCGTCTCGTATATGTCAAAGACATTAATGATAAATCTGAAGCATTGAATTAAAATTTGTGATGCGCCCGGGAATTGAACCCGGACCTCCATGCTTACTAGGCAGACGTATTACCCTAAGACCACCACACCACTAACGATTAAGGAACACGGAAGCTGAATTAAAGTTTGGGACGTGGAGGAAAATCCTACTTAGATTATTCCGAGCCGCCTTAATCGTTAATGGTATGGTGGACTAATGGTAAGACATCTGCCTAGTAAGCATGGAGGTCCGGGTTCGATTACCGGCCGCATCACAAATTTTAATTCAATGCTTCAGATTTATCATTACTTGAAATAAATTGCGTGACTTATACAGTGTATAAATACAAACGCAGGAAGTAATTACGACATAAACATAGCATGTGAAATTACTGTATCCGCGTATCTATCACTAAAAATTAAGATTGTACTCTGGGATAGGTGGCTCATGAAAATGGCCAAGGCACGAAAGTAGACTACATTTGAATAAAAGTGAAGCTTTGGTGCGATATATAAAAATGTCATTACTTTACAATAGGATTGTATCAGTGGCGTAGTTATCATAGGGCTAGGCGGGGCAGGGCCCCGGGGCCCCCGAGCTCCAGGGGCCCCTCAGCCTCCGTGAACGACGTTCGAAAAAAGTTACAGTAGAGCGTGGAATTTTTTATTTAATTCTAATTTTTTACTCTCCCTCCCTACCGTCCATCATCTTCCTCTCCCAACAAACCATGATTCCCTCAACAGCCGCATTTGAATAGACCTCTATGCACTCTGAAATTAGTGCAAGAAGAAGAGAAAATATGGTTTTTTGTCGCAATAGTGAAGTGTGCATTCTGTACGCTGCCTTCTAGCCCACTGTGACGATAATAAGTGAAGATGTCGACTTAAGTTATTGGACACGGCTCAATCCAAAGTGTTTCATCAACAATCCGGCAACTTCCTTTGGCTGAAATCATCTTACACCAATATTTCACCTGTTTTTCTTCTTTGACTGGGCTATCAACGAAATTTCTCCGATCGGTACGGAGCAACGAGCTAACAGCGCAGTAGTTTAGCGAGAGTGAGTTGTCGAACTGATAACAGTCCGTCTGCTGCCACCACGGACGCCTTAGTCCTGAATTGATTGTTCCCGGTTTGCTTCGCGGGAGGGGGCCATGTTTTCGTGTTTGAGTGCTTTTGCCTGCGACTTCATTCACCTTGTATGGGACAACTTCGGGAACTGTCCGATGGGAGTCGTTCATTTGTTTTTCCTACCCACGTCCAACTCTATCGCTCTGCAAAATTTCATCCAAATTCACCCAGTAATTTTTGCGTTAAAGCATAACAAACAAAGAAACTTTCACAGTTATTATATTATAGAATAAGATTAAATGTTATGTACTGCGTGACACATAACAATTCACTTAGTAGTATTTAGGTTTGCCTTATTATGTAGTTTTGCATCTGTATATTTTCAGTTTAAAGAGGGCCCCAAAGTCATTCTTGCCCCGGGGCCCTTGGTGACATAGCTACGCCACTGGATTGTATATACAAATGTCTTTCCCGAGGGGAAAAAAAATCTCATTCTCCTACCGCCATATACGAACTCCACCATATCTATAAATGTGGAACCTTTATTAAACTGCAGCAGTGTTTTTCCGTCAATCAAGAAACTATTTCAGTACCTATATTGGCTCGGATAGCATTTCCCGCTGGCAGGTAATAAACGCCGAATAATGTCACACTATTTCTAGTGCCGTTGTGAAAGCGGGCGAATGCAGTTGTTATACCCGCGGCGTTTATTCGGGACTCATTAGGAACCGCGGCACATGGTGCCGGCGGAACAAAGCGGGGGCTGCGCTGACGTCATCAGTGGGGGAGGTAATACCGCCGTCCACCGAACAGCCGCCAGCAGCAGAAATCCTGAGGGTGGTCATCATCTCACTATGAAATAAAAACAATATGACATCGGCTGCCGCCTCCGCGAAATCCTTCCTAAGGTGTTCGAGTTTATTTTGACCCACAAAGATTTTTGACGGTCTATAATTGTGAATATATTTTATTTTAATAAGTTGCCTTCATCGACTGGGTTTAATTGTACGACGCTTCTCGCCGGGCTGCAGTGGTTATGTTGGCACGAATGGTAATGATGGCAACTCAGATGACCAATAAATGTTTTTTTCGTGACAACTGCAATTAAAACGAAAATAGATTTTTTCTGCACGGACAAGGGTACATACAAGAACCTGTCGACCATAGAGCAGGTATAGTATTAAATTTGCTGCGAGTGAAACGAGAAACGTCGTAAAATTTTACCATTGACTGTATTTGACACTTAAACCTTTGAGAACCGCGGATAAACATAGGAAGAAAACTACAACGATTTCTTCCAATATATACTTTTTCTGTCTCAAAACACAATAATATACTGTAACAAGCCGGCCGCGGCGGCCGAGGGGACTGAGGCGCTCCAGTCAGGATCTGCATCGCCACTACGGTCGGGGGTTCGAATCCCCCCTCGGGCATGGATATTTGTGCCGTCCTTAGTCTTAGCTAGTTCATAAGTAGTTTGTAAGCTTAGGGACTGATGACCCCGTAGTTATGTCCCATAAGTTCTACAAACATTTGAACATTTGATAGTGTAACAACAATAACATTTCTATTTCACAAAAAAATATTCTAAGTGGTTTCATAGTGAAACCACTGGACTGTTACGACAGATTTCAGTGGGGCTTGACTTGTAAGAAGGGATATTTGAAACATATTCCTTTGAAAACTCAGTTGTTTCATCTGACAGTATCTGTTGCGCTGATATCTGTTGCACCCACTCAGTATGCTCTTTTTAGTACTGTCGTCACACACATCACATAGTCGTCATTGTTGTCAGTACTAACAAGGAGAGTAACCTTCAGTACACACCTTCATTGTAAACCTCTTCAAATTCAACCACGGTCTCATGAGGTGAACGAAGTCGAAGTTGTCAATCAACATCATCTGATTAATTTCCAATACCCGAAGCAGCTGACTGAGTATCAATTAGAATATATTAATGAGGTCACAAGCTTTGAATTGCTGCTTTACACTTGATGGTGGTCTATTATCCATGCTACATGCTGTAAAGAACAAAAGAAAAAGGAAGCTCTATATTTACCGCTATTAAAGGTCGTTACGCCCCAGTGGTTTCATTCTGTAGCCACCAACATTTTCGTAAAAAAAAAAAAAAAAAAAAAAAAAAAAAAAAAAAAAAAAAAAAAAAAAAACTATACATTATAGTTATCAATAAGAACATCTTCCGAATATCTTAAAATAGTATATAAGAATAATGGGCTAAAGTCTCGATCAGCGGCGTGGGTAACATCGCGGTGCGTCCGTGGCAGTGTTAGGTTGGCAACATAGTACATTTCGAGTAGCCTATGGCGTGTACGATAATTCAATTACTGACTGTACAAGAGTACAACGACAAATATTATTACTTTTACGAATATGTCATGATTTTAAGGGTTGTGGTTAGGCGGGAACGTAAGACTATAGCTTAAATTTTTGTGAGCGAATGTTATGATTTTTACGAACATGTCGTGATATTAAAGGAAGTGGTTAGGCAGGAACCGAAGAGTACAGATTAAATTGTCGCCAGCGCTTTACCAAGTTATGAACATTGAAAAACATATTGTAATTCGTAACATTTGAGAGACACACACACGTATTTCGGCTTACTTAACAACAAAGTATTACATCTGAAATGATAGGCAGGGCATGTGGAGAAACGTAGTTTTGTAGTGTGCGATCTTCTACATTCGAACGCTGTGATTTATTTCGAAAATAAAATCATTCAAACGTGATGTAAACACATTCATTTTCACATCTTGAAAACATTGTCAGCCGCCATTCATCCAAGCATCCACAGCGACTGTTGCCAACACTGCCGCTTCACGACACGTAAATACATTAGGCCATGCCGCTGATCGAGACTTTTTCAAATAATGCAATACCTTTAAATTTCAGTCGAAATTGTGAAGTCTGGTTCGACATCACTTGTACTCGGCGCAGCGCTACACAAATAAGACTTTTATCGGACAACAAGAGCTTCGATACTGCAACGATTAACTGGCGCTGATGCTAGATGTTACTACCAATCTATTTGTGGTGGTGGTTTCGAGAAGGAATCACTGGGCCGGAAAAGCAGATAAAGTAAAATCGTGGTTTCAGACTAAAACCACAGGGTCGGAAAGGGTTTGAGGAATACTCTGATAAATATTAATATTATGTTGGAGCGTATGTTTTGCATCCACAGAAATAGTATTTCTCAAGCTGTTAGGGTCACAGCCGCCGACTTTTGAAAATCTTGGAGTACGCTCAGTGGCATATGAAAGGGGTGGGGTGGGGGCGGTTGCAGGGCTGCAGCCCCCACTCCCTCGACAGGTATTCCTAGAAAAAAATTCTTACAAAACATTTGTATTTTAACTTTTACATTCATCCAAATACAATGGGAAGTTCGAAGTAATAACAAGCCGCATTCCATTAACATACTGGCTACTTAGAAAACGGTCACGTTGTAACGATACATGTTTATTTATTTACACGAATTGACCAACTAAGGACCGCGTTACAATTTTTTTTTCTTATACAGTTTCTTCTTTCTCTTCTCTAGGACTGCTCTTCTGCCTGCTGCCATTTTTGCCAGATGTTCAGCTGTCAGTTTCCTCTTACTCTTCTTTCTTGGAGCCTCCTGAAAAACCTCGAATTCAGTTACTGCCTTTCTGTACCTGTCCCTATCCATCGCGTCCATTTCTGTGATTCCAATTTCCACAAGGTCTTTCTTTATTCCTTGCAACCAACAGTTGGGTGTTTTCCTCTTTTGAATGGAATTGAAGATTTTCTTCGTTAATCTGCTGTCATCCATTCTCACCAGATGACCGAATAACATAAGCCTTCTCTTTCTCATTTCCGTTGTAACTGGTTTAATAAATTGATAGACCTTCTGACTGCTCATCCTTACCCATGTTTCGCCAATTTTTTTGTGTCCACCAAGAAGTGGACATAATTAAATTAATATATATTTTCTATCAATCAACACGCTTCCCTCCTCCTCAAAATATTTTATCTGTGGAAAGATTTTTTTCGCTCGTCTTTCTTTTCTTCCGGCGTGTCGAGAGGACGGAACCGCGATCATTCACTCTCTTGTTTGAGCTTATTAAGTGTGGACATGTACGCAGACTGCCTTGTGATGTAAGTGTGAGTGCTGTTAAATTTTACTTTAAAATACACCCTCTTTTGTTAAGAGCCATGTCTCCACCCTGTTTGCATTTAATAATGTCCCATCCTTCCTTAATTATTCATTTTATTTGAGATTTTCAGCTCATCCATATTCCGTCGTAACATGATGTTCAGACGCCATCATTTGCGCTTCGTGTATTGCCTTGATTAAATACCCGTCAGTTACTTTAAATCATTGACTTTCTTCCATCAAGAACCTGCATTCGTATAAACAGTTTAGCAAAGACCTATAGATTTTTTTTCTGTTTGTTATTTGCGTATTCAAACTTTAGTACACGGGAGGTCAACAATGACTTACGAGGCGAACAGTTTGAACATTATCATAATGTTTATCTAAACCATTCAACAGCTTAACAGTTTCAGCTGTTCTGAGCAACATTTCTAGCAAGAAGCTACAGTAGGTACTTTCCGTAAGTTTTCTTTGTAACGTTATTTTTGTGTGTTGCCTCAACTCCAATCAGTATTCCGCCATTTCATCTATTCAGTCATTTCGTGTATTATTTTCAACCACCCTTGTAAAAAGTATTTAATCAGATTTTTATCCGATTTTTCTATGCTAGACATTTTAATAAAAATCCTTAATCTTTTGATCGCGGAGTTTAACGTTAATGCGTACAGGCAACAACACAAAAGTAATGTTACAACGTCACTCACATGTCAACGTGGATTTTGAAGCCCAAGAATTCAATTATCTTTCTAAGATAATCTTTTTACGGCGGTGTATTAGAAAATCCAGCCGCCCATCAGTGGGATGAGAGGTTCGATTTTAATTACAGTCAAGAAATATAACATAGAAAAAAAATACCAAAATTTTCAGTGGGATATACTAACTCAAATTTTGGAATATACTTGAGCGACCGAGCGTACCTGTAGTTGGCGTGTGTGGTTAGGGTCTTTTTAGAAAATGCGTATTTTAACCATCATTGCAGCAAATTCTGACAATATTCAATACTCGAACAATATAACAAGTTTGGAAAGTAGGAGGCGAGGTACTGGCGGAAGTACAGTTGTGAGGCGGCATCGTGAGTCGTGTCGGGGTAGCTCAGTCGGTAGAGCGCTTGCCCGCGAAAGGCAAAGGTCCCAGGTTCGAGTCCCGGTTCCGGCACACAATTTTAATCTGCCAGGAAGTTTCAATATAACATGTGTAGGTGCCCTAAGGCGGGTATAAAGAAGTCATTGTTTTGAACAATGGGAAGTCTATTTTCGTGGAATGGAGGGAAGTGAGAGTTATTGTGTTCTCCTCTAATCAAATGAGTTTGTGAAATAATGAAATTAATGATCGTAGGGTAGTTTTGGCAGGGAGATCAGGAGTGGGATTATTCAGCCGCCTAGTGCAAGTCTTTTTAATTGAGGCCACTTCCGCGAGTTGCATATCGATGATGATGAAAATGATGACGAGGAGAACACGCAAAACCCAGTATCCTGCCGGAAATCGAACCCGGGCCCTCTACTAGGTAGTCAGCGACGCTGCCGTCTTTTTTTAAATTTTATTAATGTTAATGCTAATAAACTTGTACGCTTGTAACAGTAGCTGATTGATTTAATTCAGACCCATCGGCTCGACCCCGTCCTGGAACCAATCAGTTACTGAAGCAGTTTTAGAGGAGTCTACTTCACTACTCATTTTATCATTTGGTTCTTCACTTTGTGACTTGTTCCGAGCTACATTACGATTTGGTTGAATTTTGGTCTTCTCCTACCACTTCTACTGCCTTTTCCTGTAATCTGCCCTGACGGGGTTCCTAAATTGGCCACTTTTTTTGAAGTACCGGCAGTGGATTTCTTCACCGGTGCCTCTTCGGAAGAGATATCCTCCGACGTGCTGTTTCCGTGTTCGTTCGCTTTGTCGGGGTTCTGGTAAACACTGACGCTTCCGGCTTGCTTATCAACACTGGCCGGCTCGTGTTGTGTGTTTACGTCGCCGAGCTCTTGTTTGTTTTCGGAGGCCGGTTGCGTGGTGACGAGCTGTTGACAAACCGGCGCCTCGCTTACGTCTCTGTGTACATTTTGCTCCGATACTGTATAGAGTAATTCTGATACTACGGGGCGCGGGGCGTGGCAGGCAATGTAATCTCTACTTGTGCCTGCGTGCTTCTATTTTCTGATTGCGAAGAAAATTCGACTACCATCGGTTCCTGTGTTTGATTACTGAGGGATATATTAGCATTTACCGATTGTTGGCCATCGTCCGTAGCAACATTCTCTGGAACATAAGCACTTTTGTTCAAAAAAAAAAAAAAAGTTCAAATGTTTGTACAACTTATGGGACTTAACTACGGGGTCATCAGTCCCTAAGCTTACAAACTACTTATGAACTAGCTAATCCTAAGGGCGGCACAAATATCCATACCCGAGAGGGGATTCGAACCCCCCGACCGTAGTAGCCGTACAGACCGTGACTGGAGCGCCTCAGTTCCCTCGGCCACCGCAGCCGGCAAGCACTTTCGTCAGCATCATCCGTCCGGCGTCGCTTAAAAGACAGTTCAGGGCTCTTACGACTGAGCGGGTTCTGATCTTGGTCCTTTGCGCGAGGGAATGGTGCGAATTCCTCCTCGATTATCTACATCTACATGGGATACTCTGAAAATCACATTTAAGTGCCTGGCAGAGGGTTCATGGAACCACCATTATACTATTTATCTCCCATTTTCGAATAGCGCGCGGGAATCTCTCCGTTCAAATGTTCAATGTTCAAATGTTTGTTAAGCTTAAGGGACTTAACTACGGGGTCATCAGTCCCTAAACTTACAAACTACTTATGAACTACTTACGAACTAGGACGGCACAAATATCCATGCCCGAGGGGGGATTCGAACCCCCGACCGTAGTGGCCGTGCAGACCGTGACTGGAGCGCCTTAGTCCCCTTGGCCACCGCGGCCGGCATTGGCGATTGTAGTTTCGTACGTAGCCCACGCCGCAGCGATAAGCGCCGTTGTTGTAATGATTCACATCCCAGATCCTGTATCATTTCCGTAACGCTGTCTCCCCTGTATCGTGACAATACGAAACGAGCTGCCCTTCTCTGGACTCTTTCGATGTCCTCCGTCAAACCCAGCTGATATGGATCCCACAATGGCAGCAATACTCCAAAAAATGGACTGGCAAGCATAGTGTTATCAGTAGTTCCGGGTTGTACACTATCAGCTAATGGGGTTCGTGTCAGTCCGCTAAGGTGAGTCTTTGGCGTTTCTGTAATGTGGGTTTGAGAACTGTCACTCGCGTCGGGCAATTTTGCCGTCCATGGCCACTCTGGTTACATATGAAACAAGTGGACTCTTGATAGCTTTACCGAACCTATGCCTTGTCACCGCACAGTATAATGTGCGACGGAATGTTACTTTTTACGTGCATCTCCACCGATCTGATACCGCTAAAGACTTGCAATCGATGTTGTTTGGACCACATTCCGTTTCTAATGCCCTTTACGTCACCGTACTGAGACAGCACTGCTCTCAAGAAACAGTTTTCCACTTCAGGTGGGAGACTAAAAATCCGGACATTTTTGTATTCTACATCAGCGTTATATACGTTAACGGTACTTACAGAGCCGCCGCGATGTTGGAACAGCACGCCGGCGCTGTGTTGTTGCAGTATTTTCTCCAGTAGGACAGGATTCAGCGGTTACACAAAAGCTGTGTAAATCCAGGTCGTAATACGCCTTATGAACATGATCAATGGTGACGCCGACAGTATCCACAATCCAGTCGAGCATTTCCAGGGAGCTTGGTTGAACTGAGCGTGTTTCCTTCTTAAACTCGAATTGCTGTGTGTTTTGTCTTGAAACAATGCGGGTCATTGTTCAAATTAACCCACCTGGGCTAATTTCATGTACACCGCGAAGAACTAGTTACACGTACACGAAGTAACGCCAACAGATAGCCACAGACACAACGTAAACAACAGCAGTTGACTGAGTGCGCACCACGTGTTCACTCTCCGGCGTCTCCAGCACAACTGCGCCGTCTGAGCTACGGGGCGGGGGATGGGGGGCGGACAGGTAACACCACGTCTAATCAGGTCACTGGGGCCTGGGGCACCTTTACAATTATTTTTTTAAGTTTATTCTGAAGATACTTTCCTCTTCGCAAAGTGATGAAATAACAAACTTTCCGATGAACATATGTGACTGTATTTTCGGATTATGAAATTTCAGAATGCAGCTCTTCATTGTTAGTTGTTTCTTGATCTTTATCTTCGCTAGTAGGTGCAGATGAAACACCACAAAAGCAAATAGTAAGCAGTGCAATTACGATCTCAGAGGATAAATCATTTGAATGGAAGGCAATACTGTATCATTACCTCCGAAATATCTACATCTACATCAATATCTACATCTACATCAACATCAACATCTACATCTACATACATACTCCGCAATCCACCGTAAGGTGCGTGGAGGAGGGTACACTGTACCACTACTAGGCATTCCTATTCCTCTCCCAAATAGAACGAGGAAAAAAGGAATGCCTATATGCCTCCGTACGAGCCCTAATTTCTCTTATCTTGTCTTTGTGATCACTACGCGAAATGTAAGTAGGCGGCAGCAAGATCGTACTACACTCAGCTTGAAATTCCGGCCCTCTAAATTTACTCAACAGAAATTCACGAAGAGAACGTCGTCTTTCCTCCAGCGATCCCCAATTGAGTTGTCGGAGCATTTCCGTGACACTCACGCATTGGTCGAACTTTCCAGTAACAAACCTAGCTGTTCGCCTCTGAACTGCTTCTATGTCTTCCTTTAAACAGATCTTCTGCGGGTGCCAAACACTTTAGCAATACTCAAGACGTGGTCGTACAAGCGTTTTATACGCGGTCTCCTTTACATAAGAAGTACGTCTTCCCAAAATTCTCCCAATAAACTGAAGTCGGCTGTCCGTCTTACTGACAACTGTCCTTACATGTTCGTTCCATTTCATATCGCTCTGCAGTGTTACGCTTAGATATTTGAACGATGCGACAGCATCAAGAAGCTCACTACTAATTCTGTATTCGAACATTATGGGATTGTTTTTCCTACTCATGCGCATCACCTTACATTTTTCTATATTGAGAGCTAGCTGCCATTCTTCGCACCAATAGAAATTTTGTCTAAGTCATCGTGTATTCTATTGCAGTCAGTTAAATACGACGACCTCCCATCATATCATCGTCTTATCTGCATACAACTCTTACGTGCTATAAAAGGCAACTTATCTCTATTGGAATATAAGCATCCTACAACGACGATTTTTATTCCTGGAAACTCTTGGCGGGCAATTAACTAATGGGTAGATGAAGAGAGAAGGACATCTGAAAGAAAATCTTTAGTGAGAACATAATTTGTATCTGCACCCTCGACATCTGAAGAAAATGACCCCAGAAAGAAGAGGGGCACATCCATGCCTGTGGAAAAAGTGAACGAAAGTGCAGTGAGCCGGCCGCGGTGTCCAAGGGGACTGAGGCGCTCCAGTCACGGTCTGCACGGCCACTACGGTCGGGGGTTCGAATCCCCCCTCAGGCATGGATATTTGTGCCGTCCTTAGTATAAGGTAGTAGATAAGTAGTTTGTTAGTTTAGGGACTGATGACCCCGTAGTTAAGTCCCATAAGCTTAACAAACTTTTGAACAATTTGAACAAAGTGCAGTGAAAAGCGTTACGTGTGAAAGATTCACCTGCAAGAAACATTTGACATACACACGTAAAAACTGAGCATTAAGCATAGTGTCATAAAATGAACAAACAGTTATAATATTCCATTTTTTGTATTGTTTTGGGCAGTCTGATGATTAATGCATTAAACTACCTAAATTATAGATTGATTTATGATTTCAATACACAAACTGAAAGTAGCTTGTTACGTTTTCTAAGTAAGATTTTCAAATGCATGTTCAAACGCTCACTGCTGTTCTACTTTTTGCAAGTGGCCACAGTCTTTGCGCAACGGAAATTTATCTCACTCCTTAAGGTCAGGGCCGGCCGGAGCAAATTCGGGGTCCTAGGCAAATTATTTTAATGCCGCCCCATTGAATAAAATCGGAATGAAATATGAACATAAAATACACATTGCATCTTTTTTTTTTTTTTTTTTTTTTTTTTTTTTTTTTTTTTTTTTTTTTTTTTTTTAAAATTCAAATACATAATCGCAAGACATACATTACATAAACACATTTCCCCATTAAAATGGGACACATCATACACTTTTATACAAAAATGTTACTTTTTGTTGGTTTTTACATTTTATCTTTGAAAAAGGTATTGGTTGATAGCTTACGATAATTGATGCAATTATAAACTTCGTTATACAAAGAGTTACACAAATTTCATTTTTCTTGTCTTGGCTTTTTTCAAAACCTGAGACGACCTCCTTTAAACCGATTGTGTCTACTGTTTCTCGCTCAGTTGACAAAGATGCCAACCCCACAAGTCTTTCTTGAGTCATCGTGCATCACAGATATGTTTTTATGAGTTTTAATTTCGAGAAACTGCACTCACACCTGGCTACAGACACAGGAAGAGTAAGCGACACTCTTACTGCAGTAACAAAATTAGGATGGCCTACAATGTCTATAAGCCCATTTTTACAAATACTCCACTTACAGAAGAAAACTGGACAGAGAATGTTGGTAAGGATATAGTCAATCAGTCTGTTCGTAAACTAAAGAGCGAGCAGTTCTTGTAGGAGGTGGGGAGGGAGGGGGAAGTGTTTTCTGCGAAAAAAGGTCAACAACAATAGTGTAAAGCAGTGAAAGTCAACTTACTGTTGCAAGTGCCCGCGAACAAGGTGCGCTCAAATGACGGCGGTGGGGGCAGCTGACACCTCACACGTTACTGCAACCAAACTGTGCACCTAGAGGTTCGACAACAACAAAGATACATAATTGGAAAGCCCTCTCCTGGTTCACTTGATGAGACATAGCCTATCTCTTCAACGAGAGAGGCACAAACTCACAATGTCTTTGTGCATCAGAAAACCATCAGAATAATTATTTATTGTGTCATTATGAACAAATAGAATGGGATCTTTCTTACGAAGAAACTGATAACCTGATGGCAGCAGTAATATGCAGGAGGGCTTAAGTAAAAATAATTATTAATCGTGTTTTCCCCTTTGTGTACAAACGTAAGGGACGCCCTGTGGTATTTGGCGTCCTAAACCTTCCACTCTCTTTTAGCACTGATGATGTGTTGGGCCTTATGGCGAGATCAGTATCGCCCATTGTATACTACAGAGACTGGAGAGCGGCGGACTGCACTGTGCCGAGAGGGCGCCCCAGCTGACATGATGGGTGGCACGGCAGCTTCAGTCACGGGGTGATTAGTTGCAAACTGCTATTCGCCTATTCACAAGTGTCAAATAGGATGCATGTAACATTGACTTGCGTCTCGCCTCTTGCCTGTTGCTCTGTCTATGCATAGTAACCGGGAATTAGTTGGTGTTGGAGCCGCAGTTCAACAACAAAGTAAACCGCACTGCGACCGTACGAGGGTTGGTCGCCCACCACAAATTTGCTGCCCCCCAAATTCTAGCGCCCTAGGCAATTTCCTAGTTTGCCTATATGGACAGGCCGGCCCTGCTTAAGGGAGCAGCCAACGTTTTAACAAATGCAAAATTCATGTTAAAAAAAGGAATAGATAAACATGGGAAGGGTAGCATGAAATTATAAAGCAGAGGTTTGATACTTTAAAGCATTATCTATTCACTAAAAGGAATAAGCAAATAAATGTGGAGAGACCATATTAAGCACAATAAAGAGCACACCTTGTACAAAACTGAATTAAAATTATGAATTTACTGCCCTTAATAAAATTGTTTCTCCCGTTTATCAATATGGAGGTAACGTACACAGTGGGTAAAGGAAAGGACATTCATTCACTCACAGAGACATGCATAATGCTTGTGACACATTACTCATGCTGCAACACTTGATAGTAGCGGCGAAACAAAACATCCGTGGTGTTTTAATGAGATGGTGGGTGTTTTGAAGCACTAATTAAAAACACATTACGCACCAAACGAACTCATGTGCAGGGAGGCAGTGGCATACTATCCCTAAGTACCACATGTTGTGCTACCATGATGAATTACATAGTATTTTCAAAAAGAAATTGACTTGGATAAGCAAGTACAGCACATGCGAGAATTCACATAGAAAAGAGCTAGTATTAGTGGAAGCATGACTGAAGGTTGAAGTAAAGCGTGTTACAAAGCGCATGGTGCAATCGGTCATACCATGACAGGAAAGACGGAATCAAACCAGATAATCTGAGAAATATTTGGCATACTTGCGGATACTGACACAACGCGAAAACGTTAGTTAAAAACAGCAAGGAAATTCAAACATAAGAAGTTTACACAAAAGCTGAAGGCCACATGCGTGAATTCTAACTTGAGGAAAACAGGACACAAAATCATCACCAGAATGAGAAAGCAAATACCAAATTTAAACCGAATTACTCGAATTCTGTAAATGAAGAAACACTTCGCCACGAATGGCAAAAATCTTACTCAAGAAAACTATCACTGATAAACCAAGATTGCCTGATCACAAAAATGCAAAGTTCTAACAGCATGCCATCCCCTCAGCACGATTCGAAAGATGGACTTACTTCGACGGTTGCAGCAAGAGTGCAAGCTAAGGCCACGCCAGAAGCCTTTCCCTCCAAAGACCGGAGTAGAGCGCGCTCAAAGCCATGCAGAGTGCGTTCAGAGCATAGCGTCTACCAACCCCTTGCTACCTAAAGAAGATAATATCCTCTTCTACAGCTCCAGAGAGGTCTCTTTTGTCAACTCTTTCGACCATGATTAGGTTGGTACTACATTAAGAACAGGCCACCTCGCCATCTTACCAAGTACATTTGTCTTTGGCCACCCAGCAGAAGCCAATGCAGACGACTTGCGAAGCCACGCGTTCTTAACTAAAGTAAACGAGGCCTAAAGCGCTAGGCGGCGACTGTAAGCCATTGCGCGGCAATCAGTCAACATTAAAAGCAACCTTCCACATTCACACGAACACACAAGTTCCATCACACGGGTGGAAATATATATATATATAAACATGGGGCACTGATCATTAATAAAAGAGTAAAATAATTACATACAAATAGACAGTATTAATGACGGAGAAATACTTAAGAGTAATGAATAACTCAAAATGGAACACGACCACACATTCAGTGGACGTGTTTCAAAATGTGTAAATGTATTCCTATAGGAAACAAGAAGAAAAGTGCGCCTATTTGACCCAACATCTGAAGTGTATCTGCAAAATAAACACCGCAGTAGGTTTAAATTGGATAGCAGTCACGCTTTCTGTACTGAACGTCTCATGAAATTAGCTGATACTCTGCAGTCTCTGTTACCTGACCTGTCGCAGATTGAAATCGAGGAGATCCGTAGTATAAGGAATGCGTCTTTCTGCCGCTCTCTCAAATGGTGAAATGTCTGTAAATCTGTGGGACTTAGCTACTGTCGTCATCAGTCCCTACGCTTACAAACTGCTTAAACCGACTTATGTTAAGGACACAAATACACCCATGCTCGACGGAGTACTCGAACCTCCGACGGCGGGCAGTGGTGCGCTCTGCAGCAAGGCGCCTTAGGACGCTCGTCCACTCCACCGCGGCTGCCGGTCTCTGTTGACATAACCGCGAAGGACGTCACAGACTGACTATGTGACATACCAGTTACCGTACGAATTTTCGTTTCTCTGTTATGGAAATCATTAAATGTATGGGCACGGTGGAATGGCCGAACGGTCTAAGGCACCTCGCTGCGTATCGCGCTGTTGGTCGCCGTCGGAGGTTAGAGTCCTCCCTGTGGAATGGGAGGTTATCTTTAGATTAGTTTAAGTAGTTTGCAAGTCTAGGGACTGATTACTATAGCCGTATGTTCTAATAGGTTTACGAACACTTTAACATCAAATGTTTGGTTACCGAAAATCGAATGACTCTCTTTCGCGCAGGTGAAATTTCGTCATTAGCAGTTCAAAATCATAAATATTTATCCCTGTTGAATCCTTCTATCAATAACAAATCACAATGAGCATATGCCCTATGTATCTGCGAACTGGGGAGTACTTTGTTGTAGACATATAAGATACACTTCGCATGCTGTAAATCACGATGACACACCGGTTCATGTATTGTAATGTGCTGTTCCTTTTCTACCAAATAACTTATAAAGATAATGGTGGAAACTCCAATGCCACGCCAGGTTATAAATTGTGATGGCCTGTTCTTTTTTATCAAATAACTTATAAAGATAATGGTGGAAACTCCGTGGAATTTACGTAAATTTGTTAGGCGACACCGCTAGCAGTGCCCTCTGTTGGTTCTAATTGTAGGCTATAATTGTTCAAATGTTTGTTAAGGTTAAGGGACTTAACTGCGGTGTCATCAGTCCCTAAACTTACAAACTATAGACCGCTGGGCCACTGCGGCCGGCTCGCAATTTTATTCAGATTTAGGGATTTCACTGTTGAAGTTTATGTTTAAGGCTTTAATGGGCGTTGCCTGACTGACTGCGAGATAATGTTGCAGGCCTGAAAATTAATACGCATCAATATCTGATTTCGACAGTTAACTTTTCGTGTAATTTAGAATAGTACAGTGTTAGTTCTTTTTTATCCCAATTTTTTAAATGTTAAACAAGATACTACACGTCGCAGAAAAGTCTTTCATCTATTTGAATCTTTCTTTCATAGAGATGCACATGGTGCCAAATAGTACACTGAAAAACTCTGCTTCAATTTTGTATGTGGTTGTTATGTGGTCATCAACAGCCTCTTAATACGTCCTAATCGCATTTGAGGTTCAAATAATGGCTGCGTATCAATTTATGACGCCAACTCAGTTGCTGTTACAATGGCTTGTTCGCAAGTATTTGTATGTTTCCAAATACGGACAACATTTGTCAAGGACTTCTATGAACTGGATTATATGGTGCACAAGACACGGTGCGGCCGCATTGGCGTTTACTTATTGCAGTGCTTGAGACGAATAAGAGAGGCGCTGTGGTAGTTTCGACTCTAGTCTGGCCGCTTATGACGTCAGACAGAGCTCGCGAGGACCATTCGTGAAAGCAGGCAGCAGCAATATATTCGCGTTGGCGGCCCAGAACTCCGGCACCCTGGGCGACCGCCCGGGTCGCCCCACCCTAAAGCCGGCGCTGGTTTTACTTTGCAGCTCACGCCGATAGGAGGTGCTCGTGAGCGCTGTCGCACGTTTCAGTGAAGAGTTCCCGCTATTACTGTAGTAATACATTAACGATTAAAAAAAAAAAAAAAAAAAAAAAAAAAAAAAAAAAAAAAAAAAAAAAAAAAAAACTTGTTCGATGCTTGTCGCTGACTTCTGCCCTCTCTCTGTCAGAGTATCGATAAACATATGAAATTCGTCACGTTCAATTTTTTTTGCAACAAGCTGAAGGGAGAGAGCGGAACTGTTCGTAACTCACTTTCTTCTCCTTCATGTGCTAGGACGTGTCTCAGGATTTGGTGTAATTAATGTAAGTGTGAGCTTCGTGTTTTTTTATTAATTTCAATAAACCCCCACAGTTAATTTGAAATATCTTACTTACTTACAATCCTTTCCCCATTCTCACTAATTTTAAAGTTATTTATTTTCAGCAGATCCAGTGCTTCATAAAGTGATGCTCGGGTATTGTTGTGATTTGTTTCGCGATTGTACTAGAACATTCTCTGTGCAACTTTTATTTATTTCGTGTCTATGAATGGTTTATTGCATTTTAATGCCTGCAGAAAAATCTTCGTAATGTTTATGAAGTCCGATAATTTTGCAATTCTTGGCGACTATCATGATTAATTTTCAACACGGTCATAGAACAATAGTAACCGAAACGCACAATCCCAGCATCAATTTATCGAAGTAATATTCCAGTCATCTCAGCTAGAATCACTACAGAACATGACCGAAATGTTGGTACCAGCTCTCAATAAGGTAAAATTTAGATTCCGCCGACTTCTTCTGTAATGTTGCTTTCTGGTGTTGTATTTATGGCGGAATCCAATAATTTTGTTTAAATTGTCCCTTCCTTGTCAAAATTGCTTAGTAATCTCATTTAAAAATATTTCACTACCTGGTAAAATTTCATTTGCGGTCCCCAACCTTAACTTTAATACGTATCACCCATTTTCATACGAAAGCAGCATTATATTACCTTTATAAGCTATTTGCTTATACCACAGTGTAACACATACAGTCGCGACACTCATTGCTGTAAAAGTTGTTAACAATTAGAGTTGCTTCAGATATTAGTAAAAATGAAGTTCTAACAAAATGTAAGTTTGGTTTCCAAATAGCTTTTCAAGTAAAATTGCTATATATACCTTCACTGATGGAATATTAAATGCTTTGAATAACCGGGCATCACCATTTGGGACTTTTTTTTGTGATCTCTCAAAGGCTTCCGATTGTGTAAATCATGGGATTCTTCTAGATAAGCTTAAGTATTGTGGTATGAGTGGGACAGTGCACAAATGGTTGAAAACATACGTAACTGGAAGAGGAGAGAAAGTTGAAATAAGCAGTTCACATGATATAGCTGAAACAATTAGTTCCTCTAACTGGGAAGTTATCAAAAATGGCCTTCCACAAGGTTAGGTCTGGGGTCCTTTGCCGTTCTTAATATATATTAATGACTTGCAATTCTACATTCACGAAGATGCTAAGCTGATGATACAAGTATAGCTATCATGCCTAAGAAACTGGAATTAACTGATGAAATTGTAAATGATATATTTCAGAAAGTTATTAAGTGGTTCTCTACAAATGGACTCTCATTAAATTTGATAAAACCTAGTATATACAGTTTCATACAGTAAATGGCATGGCGCCATTAATAAATTTAGACTTTGAACATAAATCTATAGCTAAGGTAGAATTTTCAAAATTTTTAGGTGTTTGCATTGACGAGGGACTGAATTAGAAGAAACATATTGAAGTTCTACTGAAACGTTTGAGTTGAACTACTTATGCTATCAGAGTCATTGCAAAATTTGGTGATATACATCTCAGTAAATTAGCTTACTACGCCTATTTTCATTCATTGCTTTCATATGAGATCATATTCTGGGGCAATTCAATATTGAGTAAAAAAGTATTCATTGCACAAAAGCGTGTAACCAGAATAATTGCTGGAGCCCACCCAAGAGCATCCTGCAGACGTTTACTTAGGGATCTTCACTATAGCTCCACAATATATATATATATATATATATATATATATATATATATATATATATAGGATGTTTCAATAAGTGTGTTTGCCTCTGTAACTTACAAAATAATAGGTGACGGGAACTTTTAATGTGGTAGGTCAACACAAGAAATGTTACACTTTCTGCGGAGCTATGAACATAGTTTATTGTATCATTTTCCACAGAGTTACAGCACAAAGATATAACTTTTTGAATAGAATAATAGTTTTTTCTATCGTGCATTGGAATCGTTGGAACCAGCTGCGTCCAAATCAATTTCAACTAAATTCCTATCACTATTAGTTTGGGAGCTACAACCCTTCAAAGTTTCAGGGGCAGATAGCATACGCTGTACATAATACATGGCTGTGTGGTAGGTGAGGGATGTTATGGCGGTGGGAAGTTGATTTAGATGAGATGTTCAAATGTATGTCCATGTTCCTCAATGCATAATGCAATGCGCCGTCGAAAGGATCTGCGGACGAGATGTAACATCGCCGGTGTGACGGAGCGACATGCGTCCTCTATGCGCCGTTTTAGATCATCTGGGGATGTGGGCTCAGTGACGATCCTTTAGATATCCCCACAAAAAGAAATCTACTAGTGTTAAATCGGGCGTCCTTACGGGCCATGGCGCCCGAACCATCTTCCTGCAAACGTGTTGTTTATTTCTTCCACAACAGCACGCGCAGAATGGGCTGGGTGACCATCGTGCTGCATCCACATATGGACTCTCGTGTGTTGACACACATCTTCAGGGAGACCACCCAAACTGTCTGCTATAAAAGTGCGATATAACTCACCTGGCAGTGTACCTGGGAAGTAGTGTGGACCAATGATTTCATCCCCAAAGATTCCACACCACACGTTAATAGACCACCTACGTTGACGGTCGACAGGTCGTACCCACCGAGGATTGTCTGCGGCCCAGTAGGGCATGTTACGGCGATTCACTGCACCATAATTTGTGAACGTAGACACAATCTAGAACATAACACTTTGTAAAGACTTCAGTGTGAAATTACGCATGGCCCACTCACAGAATGTCACTCTTGCACGCAAAATCGTTCCCATGCAGCTCCTGGGTCAGTGACAGTACGGGTGAAACCTGTGGACATGTACTATACGCCACACAGATGTGAGACTGCAGCAACAGCACGGAAGCTGACATGAGGATCGTGGTGTAGTGCAGCTAAAATAAACACCCCCGTCTCCTCACTTCTTGCAGTCTTTGTCTGTTACTGCGGCGCATTACCAAGCTGCCTGTTTCCTGAAGTCGTTGTTCGGCACGTAGGAACGTAATGGCTGCCGGGGCTCTTCGCCTAGGATATCTCACGGCATACGCCGTGGCTGCTTCACTGGCATCATGTCAGTACTCGCCGAGCGTCAGCAACATGTCAAAGTACTCGTTCGTGTATGCCATCGTCATCCGATGTCAGTAACTGTGATATATTGAGCCCCGGTTGTTTGTGTGGCTCCAACTGTCGGGTATACTGCCGTGTGCGGCGACAGTCGGCAGTCTAACAGCGCATCGAGGAAGCTTCTCGCTCCGTGACACCGGCGACGTTACAACTCGGCCGCACCACATTTAGAGAGCGCATTGCGTTATGCGCAGCGTTTGTGGTATCTGCCACTGAAACTTTGAAGGGTTGTAGCTCCTAAACTAACAGTGATAAGAATGTAGTTTGAATTGATTTGGACGCAGCTGGTTTCAACGAATCCAATGCACGATAGAAAAAACTATTGTTTAATTTAAAAAATTATATCTCTGTGCTGTAACTCATTGGAAAATGATACAATAAACTATGTTCATAGCTCCGCAGAAAGTTTAACATTTCTTGTGTTGACCTACCGGTTTAAATTTCCCGTCACCTGTTATTTTATAAGTTACAGAGGCAAACACACTTAGTGAAACACCCTGTATATTCACTCATCAAATTTGTTATTAACAATTCAACCCAATTCAAAAGTAACAGCAGTGTGCATAGCTACAACACTCGGAGAAAGTATGATATTCACTATTCTAGGTTAAATCTAACTTTGGCTCAGAAAGGGGTGAATTATGCTGCCTTAAAAGTCTGACAGAAACCAACTAGTATTTAAAAAGAAATTAAAGGAATTTCTGTATGGCAACTCCTACAATGTATATGAATTTTTAGATAAAACTTTAAAAAATAACAATAAAAAAACAACAAAAAATGCAATAAAAAATCCTTAAAATATTGATTGTCAAGTGTAGACAACATTTACTAAACTGACACCTTCCACATCATTACGAAATGTCGTATATATGATCTATGGAGCAGGTATTAATCTAATGTAATCTAATCTGACAGCTGCAACGTCACTAGCGATAGGCAATCTGCTGAAGGAGTAATGTTTGTCTATAATTATTTTTGTACGTAATTAACGATATCGTTACTATAATTTTTGCGTTACAAGTATAACCCTACCCGTCCTACACCACCGGTTAGTACATGATAATTAGAAAAATGACCCATGTGCCTAATTATCTTAATTTGGTGGAAAAGCTATCGGTAATGAAGCCGATGCTGTAGAGGAGGCTATAACCGGAACGTTGTTGCACCTCTTTGGTAGACAACAACGATCGATAGGAATAAAGAAATTTGAAGGTAAAATTTGGAATAATGTTAAGGTTTAAATGAAAAAAAAAATGCGGAACAAACGGAACACATGGATTAATTTGGAAAAAGTGAATAACATTGATTTACGGTCGCCAGCTCGATGTTCGAGCAAATAATTTGGTGGGATGTCAATAATGGCAAAGTTAATTAAAAACGTGAAAAATTACGTAAAATTTGGGTGGGCAGAAAATCAGTGTGCGCGTCAAATTCGGTATAAAAGACACTGACAATATACTAATTACTGAGAAACAGTTCACTAACACAGGGTTCAATGTAAGACAGGGAAATGCAAGCCATAGCCGCGCAAATGCAAAATGCAGCAAATTATGCAAAACTCTCACCTTAATACTTACTATTTACAGTTTCAAATAATTAATTGTTTATATAAGTACCAGAAATTATAATATAGCGAGTATAACATGCGCTTTAGCAATAATCAAGTTGTAACTGAACTATTAACTGTATTAATGGCAAGCTCAAAAATTAATTAATGACTTGTCGTGATAACACTGAATATTTAGAAAAGAACCATTTAACCTTCTGATTAACTTTTGATCTATCTTTAACCAGGAATTATTAGCATTCAAACACTTGTAAACAATTAATATTCTCACTAGTCAGTACTTGCAAGTTAAAACAAACTTTACCTCAAAATAATATACAGTGGAAAACAATTAATCTTTTACACTGTTATTGAAATATCTTTTGAAATTGAAAGTTAATCTAGCAGTTTCGTTCAACTTAGCAAACCTATTGATCAGCAACACTGGCATAACCTACGTTTAGTAATACTTTTCGGAACACATTTTTTATTAACGACTGTCACATTGTCTTTAATGACTCTGATTTTTAGTTTTCTATAACTTTGTGAATATCCTCGGAAAAACAATGGATGAGGAAGGAACCTGTCTGGACAATGGCTATGGGTAATGATTTTTAAACACAGGTTCACAAATAACAGTGTTCGCTATTGAACAATCATCACTAGTACGCTGGTTAGCTGTACATGCTAAGACAAACTGGACAGATCTTACTGAATTTGGTGTGCGACGTGGTGCTGCAGATTGGATACTTTTGGCGCTTAACAATTGGCAAACACAGGCTCTTCTTGGCGACGAATGTTAATTACAATTTAGGGCCCACAGCATTCCTCTTGATGCATTTATTAATTATCTGAGCTGTGGCCGTATGAATAAATAATATTGCCTCTTCGCCGTCTCCTCCACTAGTGTCAATCCACGTACTTGTGCCGTACACCACTGAGCACATCGTCGCACTAATGCGTCTGTCCGCTGCTACTTCTCAACAACGACTCCTTCTCGCTGTGCGGCTCTGCGCTACCAGCGATAAAAAACTCCCTACTCAAAGATGATTATATACAATAGCAAAGCCCTTGCTAACCCAGCGTGTCTACTACAGTTACAATATTTTTGACATATATGGAAATTAGCAGGACAATGCAAATATAGCACAGAAACAAAATATACAAATACATAATAAATTACAAAAAATACGAATAACGAGGAAAAATACATAAAGCATCGTTTTATATATCACCCTGTACGCACACATGACTGGAAAGCACCGTTGGTCACTGTGTTGTTGTGTCACACAAGCAGTAGAAAAACATCAAGAGATTTACATAATCGGGAAATTAATGTAAAAACAGTCGGGTTTCACTGATTCAGCGAAATAAAGAACAACTTTTCCATAAAATAATGTGTGTAGGGGAAGTTGGGGAAGATGACGAGGAGTCTGAAATGACGAATCATTAATTTACTGGGACTGTCGAGACAGCTCAGCAAATGAATGTGTTGCCTTGCTAGTGAGTAAAACTCAAAGTGTGCTACAATATGTACTAAGGTCCCCTGTCATCATATAGCACTGTCACGCTATTATTTGTGTTTACACACAAGTTAGTTGTAGTATTTCAGTGCACCGAAATAGTATTTCGAACAATTGTGGCAAATTTTTCCAAGCTAGTTTCAGTTTCTTACTGACCTGCAAATGTTTATATTAAACTTCAACTGACGACTCGTCATCTTTCCTGAAGAATTCGTAACCCATTTCAATGAGATTTTGCCTACTATTCCATTAAGCTCACGAAAAATGAGTGCATTTTTCTTACTGTCTTCGTGCAGACGTCGTTTTGTTGATGACAACTGAATTCGAATATCTTTATTACCTGCTCGCAATTTCATGCACATGATTTTTAAGATGGAATCCCTCCTCCATAACGATGCTGACGAATTGTGTAAAGCGACTTTATCTCAATCATTACAAACAAATTCACCTTTAAAGATAAATTTATCAAATTCCAGGTATGATGTCCTTTACTGTGTTCTTAAGTTCGTCGTTCGAGTTGAAGCGCTTCCATTTGAGATATTTTATAGTGGACCAAAGAGATGGAAGTCACAGTGCGATATATGAGGGCTGTAAGGCGGATGCTCAGGCGGCTCCCACGTGAACTTGGCCAGTACACTTTGTGTGACCCTGGAGAAGTGTGGACGCGCGTTATCGTGGAGAAGAATCACTCGGCCGGCCCAGTGACCGAGCGGTCTGCGGCGCACCAGTCACAGTCTATATGGCCGCTATGGTCGGCGGTTCGAATCCCCACTCGGCTATGGGTATTTTTGTCGTCTTTAGTATAAGGTAGTTCATAAGTAGTTTGTAAGTTTAGGGACTGATGACCCCGCAGTTAAGTCCCATAAGCTTAACGAATATTTGAACATTTTTTTTAACAGAAACACTCCCTCAGAGAGCAGCCTAGGCTGTTTGCTCTTGACGGACTTGCGTAACTACGGAGCGTATCACAGTACACGAAATGGTGTTTTCGTACTCGAGGAATTCGATGAGTATCGGACCCCGGTCGCTGAAAAAGTCGGTGGACATCACCTTTCCTGCTAAGGACAAAGCATTGGATTTTTAGTGGGAGGTGACGAGGCATGTTTCGCGTCTCTAGATGTCGCACTATGTTATCCTAAAACGGCATATTCAAATTCCAACCGGGTTCGTTGTTAACACGTTTTCCGAAATGCCTTCCCCAAAGAAGACGAAGTCTCCAGAATTCGTATCAAGATCAGCTGTCAGCATGCGTAATTTAGAAGTAGATATCCATGGAGTATTAAAACAACTTAAAACCCGTAACGAAACTACGTCTCCTGGTCCCGATTGTATACCAATTAGGTTCCTTTCAGATTATGCTCTTGTTACAACCCAATACCTAACATTCACAACCGCTCGCTCAGCGAAAGATCCGTACCCAAAAACTGGAAAGTTTCACAGGTTACTCCAATATTCAAGAAAGACAACAGGAGTGATCCGTGAAATAACAGGCCTATATCATTCACGTCGGTTTGCAGCAGAATTTTACAACATATACTTTACTCAAATATTTCCGTATTTCTAGATTTCCGAAAGGCTTATGCCACTGTAGCTCACAAGCGTCTTCTAAGAAAATTGCGTGTTTATGGTATATCGCCACAAGTGTGCAATTGAATTCTTGATTTCCGGTTACAAAGGACACATTACGTTGTAATTTACGTAAGTCATCGAGCAGAACAGAAGTGATAATGGTATCTAGGGTTCCCCAGGGAAGAGTTGTAGGACCCCTAATGATCCATATTTTTATAAACGATTTAGGAGACAATCTGAGAAGCTCTATTAGACTGTTCGCGAATGATGCTGTCATTTATTGGTTAGGAACGTCACCACAAGATCAAAAGCAGCTGCAAAATGATTAAAATATCTCCATGATGAGAATATCAGCGATTTACCCTTAATAATGAGAAGTAGGAAGTCATCCAAATGAGCACTAAAAGAATTCCTTTAAACTTCAGTTACCTCGATGAATCAGTCAAATCTACAGGACATGAATTAAACTAAATACCTACGCATAACTATTACGAACAACCCAAATTGGAAAGGACACACAGATAATATTGCAGGGAAGGCGAATCAAAGGCTACGTTCTGTTGCTAGAACACTTAAATGATGCAACAAAAGAAGCTGCCTACACTACTGCGTCCTATTATGGACTTTTTTCCTGCCTATTGTGTGATCCACACCAAGTTGGACTGACGGTCGATGTCGAGAAAGTTCAGAAAAGGGCAGCTTGAGAGATGGCAGCCCATCTCTCATCTTTATTATCGATGTTTATTGTGACATATAGTCGTAATGAGTCCTGTACATACAATACCATGTCGGGAATACCACGCAGGGAAGATTTTTGCTAAGGTGAGATGCAGAGCTGATTTGGGCCTGAGGGGGCGAATTCCTTCCTACTTGCGCCCTGCGGTGCCATAGGAGGCTGGACGCGCTGGCCTAGGGTGGCACACTGGCAGGGCAGTAAATCGTAAAAATGTAGCCTTGTGTCCCCAACTGTGAAGGAGTGGCATCGTCTGCGCTTTTTAGAAGAAGATAGCAGGGCCCATAGCTGTGGCCGAGGGTCCGAAAGGGAAAGCGACGGAATGTTGCTGGAGGCTAGGCAGCCGCTCCCAAGGGCGACGGTTAGAGCCGTTTAGTGAGAATCGCGCTAAAAGTGTGTGTGGAAGGGATGCCGTCTTTGATTGGCTGATGTTCAAAGCGCCAGTTTTTCGAAATCAGCGGTTGACTTGTGAGATTTTACTGTCTGGAGTTCGAGAACTCGATGCTAATTGGCTTTACGTAAAAACGGCGTTTCTCGGGGGAGGGGGGGGGTCTCGCGCAGACACGCGGTGATAGAAAGGGACTACGTGTTTCGTAGCGCTGGAGTACGGACGCGTCTGGTGGCGTCCTGTCCTCCCAGTGTGCGGATTTGGAGATTTTACTTATTGAGCCGATACTTGGACGAGTGAACTTGTATACGTTTCAGGGTACACTCTAAGATTTATACTTGAGCGGATTGTTTTTGTTTTTGATTTTAATAAGGTCAGTCAGCCAATACTAGTGCACCGAAGCACTAGTTGCGATATACTCAACTTCTGAACTCATTTAGACCTTCAGTACTCGTGCGTACTTGTCTACGCTCACTGAAGTGGTCCTGACTTGGCAGAATTGTTTGAGATCGTAGGCACTGTGTACTGCCAAGCGCACAGAGGCTGATAGTAGGGAGTATAGCTTCCGAGCGACGGAGCGAGTTTTTTATTTCGTGGTCGCGCAAATTTTCAGCTCACAGTCAGCCTGCCCCCACGCCACTGCAGCACCGTCACATGCAAGTCGCCAGTTTGGTAATGTATGGCAAAGCGCTCGCCAGCAACATATAGTCGATACATCAGGTTCTGCCTTATAGTGGGGATTGTGTCGTTAGGAAAGCCAACCCTGCACTGATATTCCGACTCGATTATCTCGCTACGAACATTATATTATTTCATGATAGGGGTTTCTGACTTGCCAGTCGTTACTAATTTCCAGTTTCGGAATAATTTGAGTAACTTTATATGCATTATATTGTTCTTTCTTATTTGGTTATAAATGTATTCTTGTTCTTTATGATTTTAGTATTGGATGTATCATTGTGTGTTTTATCCTGCTTAAAAAGGTGTAATAAATATTGCTGGATTTGAAAGATGTTTTTTCAACATTATTAGTCGTCAAATCCCAGTTAGTAGATTTTTGGTGGGGACAAATTATTAATTATATTCTATGCCACTTGCAGGAAGTGGAATAGTCTCATTGCAATTAGAACTGAAACAGGGCAAATCATGCAAATTATTTGATGTGATGTTAAATATTAATAATTAATTCAGGGTCAGCCGCTCCTGTCTTTCTATTGTATTAACTTTGCCCAATCGGAATAATTCCTATCCATTTCATTTTTTTTTTTTTTTTTTCACCACCACACCTTACAAGCTCGTTTTATATTATCGCGATATAGGGGAGAGAGTGTCACGGAAATGATGCAGAAGTTGAGGTTTAAATCGTTAAAAGAAAGGCGTTACTCGTTGCGGCCACATTTATTTGCGAAATTTCTGTCACCAACTTTCTCTTCCGAATGCGAACATAATTTCTTAGCACACACCTACGTAGGGAGAATAAGCACCGTTATAAGAGAAATCAGATCGAAAACAAAAAGATTTATGTGTTCCTTTTTCCCGTGAGTTATTAGAGAATGGAACTGTAAAGAAATATCATAAAAGTGGTTCAAAAATGTTCAAATGTTTGTTAAGCTTATGGGACTTAACTACGGGGTCATCAGTCCCTAAACTTACAAACTACTTATCAACTACCTCATACTAAGGACGGCACAAATATCCATGCCCGAGAGGGGATTCGAACCCCCGACCGTAGTGGCCGTGCAGACCGTGACTGGAGCGTCTCAGTCCCCTCGGAAACAAAAGCGGTTCGATGAACCCTCTGCCATGCACTTCTATCTCACTTGCAGATTATCTATGTAGATGGCAGAACGAATGGCAGAACGTAATTTTTTTCGGAATAATCCAGATTCTGTTTACATCCTCATAATGGTCCCATTCGTGTTTCGCGACAACACGGTGAACGCACAATGGAAGCATGTATTCGTCATCGCCATACTGGCATATCACCCGACATGATGGTATGGGGTGCCATTGGTTACACGTCTCGGTCACCTCTTGTTCGCATCGACGACACTTTGAACAATGGCCGTTGTATTTCAAATTTGTTACGACCCGTGGCTCTATCAATCATTCGATCCCTGCGAAACCCTACATTTCAGCAGGATATTGCACGACCGCATGTTACAGGTCCTGTATAGGCATATCTGGATACGGAAAATGTTCGATTGCTGCCATGGCCAGAACATTCTGTAGATCTCTCACCAAATGAAAACGTCTAGTCAATGGTGGCCGAGCAACTGGCTCGTCACAATACGCCAGTCACTACTCTTGGCCGGCCGCGGTGGCCGAGGTGACTGAGGCGCTCCAGTCACGGTCAGCACGACCACTGCGGTCGGGGGTTCGAATCCCCCCTCGGGCATGGATATTTGTGCCGTCCTAGTTTGTAAGTAGTTCATAAGTAGTTTGTAAGTTTAGGGACTGATGACCCCGTAGTTAAGTCCCTTAAGATTAACAAACATTTGAACATTTGAACACTACTCTTGATGAACTGTGGTATCGTGTTGAAGCTGCATGGGCATCTGTACCTGTACAAACGATCCTAGCTGAGTTTGACTCAATGCCCAGGCGTATCAAGGCCGTTATTACGGCCAGAGGTGGTTGTTCTTGGTACTTATTTCTCAGGATCTATGCACCCAAATTGCGTGGAAATGTAATGACACGTTAGTTCTAGAATAATATATTTGTCCAATGAATAACCGTTTATTATCTGCATTTCTTCTTGGTGTACCAATTTTAATGGGCAGAAGTGTGCTAATTTTTATTTCCGGCAGCGTTCCTATAGAAACAATTCGCGCCTGACGACTGTTAGGAGACTGTAGAAGTGAAGCTAGTGACGTCATCGCATTTCTGTCATACTCCTCATACTTGTGCTCCGGCAGTATTATTGGACGGCTCGGGAGCGGGTATTAGTTTTCGCGCCACGTCTAGTCCGCGTAGTTTCCCGGATTTGGCGGCGGCGCGTCTACGAATGCGAACCCGGCGAGGCATGAGGCGGCGCCGATCGCCGCGGTACTAGCGCTGTCGGCGCTGGGTATTTCCCAGGGGGCCCACCAGAGGACGCCGCTTTTCCCCCCGCTGAGGGCCTCAAGGGCCTCCGGGGCAGACGGCTGCAAACTGGCGCTGCCGCCCGCCCGTCGCCATGGAAACCCAGCGCGTAACGGCGGCAGGCAAATAGGGGACGCGCCAACTGCGAAGTGCCACACTCTAGCGGACAACCTTACGGCAGAGCTGCAGGAGGTAATAATCTCACGAGTTTACACGATGGTCGAAGGTTCACCAGAAATATTGCTCTGCTGTAGGGATCAAAGCTACTAACTCTGTACTCTGTAATTACGTGTGATCGTACAGGCTTGGACATATTATTATAAATAAACCATATCGCTGCTATTGAGTAGTTTTTATTTTCTCGACAGATCCGTTTCGGCTTATAATGCCACTGTTAAGTAACCTGCATTGGTAACATTAAGATTAAAAACATTGGTATTTCGTATTATAATATTACAGTAATGATCTTAACGACTACTTACGTATGTGTCTACATGTTCAAACATACATAAGACTTCTAAAGGATATTTATATTAACTGTCTAAAAGATTTTGATAATATTGCGTATTTTGACAGTTACAGCTACGATGCCATATGTTTACAACAGATAAAATGTTCAAATGTTTGTAAAGTCTATGAGACTTAATTACGGGTCATCAGTCCCTAAACGCCGGCCGCCGTGGCCGCGGTGAGTGAGGCGCTCCAGTCACGGTCAGCACGGCCACTACGGTCGGGGGTTCGAATCCCCCCTCGGGCATGGATATTTGTGTCGTCCTAGTTCGTAAGTAGTTCATAAGTAGTTTGTAAGTTTAGGGACTGATGACCCCGTAGTTAAGTCCCATAAGCTTAACAAACATTTTTTGTCGTCCCTAAACTTACAAACTACTTATGAACTACTTACGAACTAGGACGGCACAAATATCCATGCCCGAGTGGGGATTCGAACCCCCGACCGTAGTGGCCGTGCAGACCGTGACTGGAGCGCCTCAGTCCCCTCGGCCACCTCGGCCGGCTACAACAGATATTTATGTTGTTATGCCTAGACATATCTTTGGCGTTTTGACATCTATGTTAACAAATTGATAACTGTTTCCCCAAGAAATTAGTCAAATTTAATTGTAAGGAACCAAGCAAAAAACCATGGCTCACCAAAGGTATAAAAATATCTTGTAACTGGAGAAGGGAACTGTATCTGACAGCAAGAGAGAGTAGTGACCCAGGAATACTCAACTATTATAAAAACTACTGTTCTGTATTAAGGAAAGTTATTAAAAAATCCAAAAGCATGTGCATCATGTCTGAGATTAGTACATCAAATAATAAAATTAAAACAATATGGAATATTATAACAAGGGAGACAGGGCAACCAAGAACACAGGAAGACAGCATTACCATCAAAGTGAATGAAAAAATTACAAACAAAAAGTCAGAAGTTGAAAAAACTTTTAATAATTATTTTTTAAATGTTGTGGAGAATATAGGATCCAAATGTTCATTAGAAGAAGCTAGGCAGTTAATGGAACAGGGCATACCTAGACAGTATGATACAATGGAAATCCCACCCACCTCTCAAACTGAAATTAAGAAATTAATAAACTCTCTCAAGAGTAAAAGCTCTCATGGCATTGATGGCATATCCAGCAGGGTATTAAAAGCTTGTTCCCAAGAAATATGTAGGATTCTTAGCCACATTTGTAATAGTTCACTGGAGCAGGGTATTTTCCCTGATAGACTGAAATATGTTATTGTCAAACCACTTCATAAAAAAGGTGATACATTGGATGTCAACAACTACCGCCCAATCTAACTTCTAACTGCTCTATCAAAAATTCTTGAAAAAGTAATGTATTCCAGAGTAACTTCATATATTAATAAAAATAAAGTTCTAACAAAATGTCAGTTTGGTTTCCAGAAAGGTTTTTCAACAGAAAATGCTATACACATTTTCACTAATGAAATATTAAATGCTCTGGATAACCGTAAATCACCCGTTGGGAATTTTTGTGATTTATCAAAGGCCTTTGATTGTGTTAACCATGGAATTCTTCTAGATAAGCTTAAGTACTGTGGTATGAGTGGGAAAGTGCACAAATGGTTTAAATCATACCTAACTGGAAGAGTGCAGAAAGTTGATATCAGTAATTCACATAATATACAAAAAACAACCGAGTCCTCAAACTGGGGAACTATCAAGCATGGGATGCCACAGGGTTCGGTACTGGGACCTTTGCTGTTCTAAATATATATTAATGATTTGCCTTTCTATATTCATAAAGATGCCAAGCTAGTTCTCTTTGCTGATGATACAAGTATCGCTATCACACCCAAATCACAGGAATTAACTGATGAAACCGTCAATGAAGTATTTCAGAGAATTATTAGGTGGTTCTCTATAAATGGACTCTCTTTAAATTTTGAAAAAACACAGTATATTCAGTTTCACACAATAAATGGCATCACATCATTAATTAATATTGACTTCAACCCGAAATCTATAGCTAAGGTAGAATATTCAAAATTTTTAGGTTTATGCATTGATTGCAAACTTTGGTGATGTACAACTCAGTAAACTAGCATACTACGCCTATTTTCATTCTCTGCTTTCTTATGGCATCATATTCTGGGGCAATTCATCATTTAGTAAGAAAGTATTCATTGCCCAAAAGCGGGTCATCAGAATAATTGCTGGAGCCCACCCTAGATCATCCTGCAGACATTTGTTTAAGGATCTAGGAATCTTTACAGTAGCTTCACAATATATATATATATATATATATATATATATATATATATATATATTCACTTATGAAATTTGTTAGTAACAATCCAACTGAATTTAAATGTAACAGCAGTGTGCATAGTTACAACACTAGGAGAAAGGGTGACATACACTATTCAAGGTTAAATTTAGCTCTGTCACAGAAAGGGGTTAATTATTCTGCCACAAAAGTCTTTGGTCACTTACCTAGTAGTATCACAATTCTGACAGATAGCCAACTAGCATTTAAAAGTAAATTAAGAGAATTTCTGAATGGCAATTCCTTCTACACATTAGATGAATTTCTAGGTAAAAGTTAGAACTTTAGGAAAAACTTAAAAAAATAAAAAAAATAATTAAAAAAAAATTAAAAATTAAAAATTAAAAAAAAAAAAATTCAAATATTCAGTGTCATGTAATATTATGTATAGACACACTTCATTTAACTGACACGTTCCACATAATTACGAAGTGTTGTATTCATGATCTATGGAACAAGTATTAATCTAATCTAATCTAATCTAATTATTGATGCTATAACTTCGACCATAGATACTAACAGATCGGACGAACAGCAGAGCAGCTATACACATACCACGTGACTGTTGGCAAACATTAACCGGATATAATAAACAACTCCTCAGTTTTCAAAAAATGCCATCATTTTGAACTAATAATACTTTTACTTGAAATTTGTTGTTGCTTGTCTTTACAAAAAGCTCTGTATAATCCTAGGCAAACCTGTGCACTACCAAGCGACTGTTGGCAAAGCAAAGGTTTAGCCGCAGAGATGTTGGTGCCATGGAAATGTTGCCATGCCTATTCTACCAGTATCTCTGGTCGGAGTGCTATAATATGGTCACGTTTTAAATTACATGTTGTATACTTAAAATGTTACGTTTTACCGTTAATTTCTATAATCGATTTTCGAAAGCTGCTTATATGTTTAATGTTTTATCGTTTATTTCCATAATCGATTTTCGTAAGCTGCGTATATGTTTCACAGAGAGTGTTTGGTACAGATGTTCAACCCACAGACATACATTACTAGACTGGCAAACATGCCTCTGATTGAAGTATGATGCCGCCATCTTGCCTCACATAACGTCAAAAAGCTTCCGTACGGTACTACTATGATCTTCTGACACGATATGTTGATGTAAGCTTTAGTAGTTGGTTTGAACATGATTTGTATTTGAGATAACATTTCCGCATTTTCGAATCTTGTTATGAGAAGAACATGTTATGTAGGGTTAAACATTAACATTTAGGCAAAGACTTTCTACCATTTTGTTTTGTTGCCAACATAATCATGAGAGGTCGGCGGGATGATAGGCAAAATTTTACCGTTACGTACAGTAAAAGCAGAAGTAGTTATCTAAAAAACACTAACAAGAATAAAGCTATGTGTTATGCACGACAAATAACACATTTATAACGGTCATACTATTGAAGGAAAACCGAAGTTGATCGAAACTGGAAACAGATTAATAAAAACAGGAAACACAACTCATTAGTGTGTACGTCAAAGCAGACTATAGATTTCGTAAGAACTCTCAAAAGAATAAGGGTACACTTTTATAATGACCACACTACTGAAAGATAATCCGAAGTTGAATGAAAGTGGTAACAGATTAATAATAACGGAAAATCAATGCAACTCATTACTGTATATGTTGAAGCTTACTCAAGCTTAAAAAATTTCAGCCATACACAAAACACGAATTTCCTACATGTCAAAACTCTAAGGAGAGCATAGTTACGTCAGTTCATCCGTATTTTTACGACTGTTTTTGTAATAACTCACACGACTGCTCGCACGTTATAGTATAGAAATATGGCGGCGAGACTTCACTGACATCAATGATACAATATAAGGCGTTGCCAGTCTAGCAATATATGTCTTTGCTTCTGTGTAATAAAATCCATAGATAACGTAAACCAACAGTTGAACATCTGTACCAAACACTCTTTGGAAACAAATACGACGCTTACGAAAATCTATTATAGAAATAAACGATAAAACATATAAACATATACGCAGCTTTCGAAAATCGATTAAAGAAATTAACGGCAAAACATAAAATTTTAAGTATACAACATGTACTTCGAAACAAGACCATATTATAGCATTAATAATTTATTAACACAGATGGCAAATACGCCAAAGATATATCAAAGCAAAGCACAACATCACAAATATCTGTTGTACATCTTTTGTAAACATATGACATCTTAGCTGTAACTGTCAAAATACGCAATATTATCAAAATCTTTTTGACAGTTGATATAAATATGCTTTAGATGTCTTATGTATATCTGAACTTCTAGACACATACGTAAGTTGTGTAATATTGTAATAAGATAATAATAGTGTTTTTAATCATAATGTTACCAATTTATAACGCAGGTCACTTGACAATGGCATTATAGCCCGAATTAATTTGTCGTGAAAATAAAAAATACTAAATAGCAGCGATTTGGTTATTTATAATACTATGTTACTTTCTGACTTTTTTTAACGCTGTAGTCCCTATGGAACATAAAACACAGGTTTGGCTTCGCTTATACGATAAAATTGCACATTTAAATGCCACTGACAGCAACGCCTCTGTGAAAATTCCACCGTACTACAATTTGTTTATGTTTGTGTATATGTCAAAACCGATAATACAGATCCATGCAGAAAATCAGGAATATACCAACTGAAGTTCAACACATGTGATGGAAGATACATTAGTCAGACTAAAAGAACATTTGACATCAGATATAAAGAACATGTACGAGCCTGGAAGTATAAAAGAAGTCACTCAACGTTTGGACAACACTTACTGTGGTGTCGCACAAGTATGAAGTGCGCGCCACGTACTTTCGCCGCGCGCCGCCATGCACGCACGGCGCGGCGTTCTTACGACGTCAGCCACGAGCGCCCTCTGCTGCTAACTCGCTCGTGGCCACCACTGAACGACATCGTTCACTTGGGACTGAGATAGGGACCAGTTAAGACTTGGCTATCGAATAGGCACTAGGAATCAGCAGTAGGCAGGCGTACGAAAGGAAAAAAAATTGGAAGGATTTTAAAGAAGTTTAATATAAAAAGTGTGTTTCGACCACCTGCTAAGACCAGGGCTCTTCATGGCTCAGTTAAAGACGATTTGGGGCTGAGAAAACCCGGTGTTTATAAGATTCCTTGCCACTGTGGGAAAGCATATATCGGACAAACGATTCGCACCGTTAATGATCGATGCACCGAGCACCACAGACATACACGGTTGTTACAACCTGACAAGTCTGCAGTAGCGGAGCATTGTCTAACTGAAGGACACAGAATTAAGTATGACGAAACACGTGTACTTGCTTCTGCGTCTCGCTACTGGGAATGCGTTTTAAAGGAATCTATTGAGATTAGGTTGGCGGACGATTAAATAAATAGAGATAGGGGGTTCCGTCTAAGCAACATGTGGAATCCAGTTTTGTCTAATTTCAAAAAACAGCGCACTCTTTTCTCCACCTGTGACAACTATCTCATGTAAGCGATACATCTTTCCTGCCAGTTTTCTCCACTGAGGCGCTGCACCGGCTACTTGCGGCTGAGGATGCAGCCACGACTCTCTGGCGCACGCGACAGTACTTCGCGGCGTATATAAGGCCGTCGGTCACGGCAAGACTTTTCCTCTTCGTCCAACTCAATTCCCGTCGCTCCGCAATTTTTGTATCCCTCGACATCCAAAAAGCCTACGACCGTGTATAGCATTCCGGTCTCCTCTTCAAGATCCAGTTCTACGCCCTTCCCATTAATTACGTCCGCCTCATCGCGTCCTTCCTCACCCGCCGCCCCTCCTATGTCACTGTCTGCAACTCCGACTCCCGTATGTTCTACCCCTCCGCCGGGGTGCCACAGGGCTCAGTCCTTTCTCCCCTCCTCTACCTCCTCTACTCTGCCGACATGCCTCAACCCAAACCTCCCGTCGATCTCCTCCAATATGCTGACGACACCGCCTTCCTGGCCCTCGCCCCCTCCCTCGCCCGTTCCCAGGTTTTGCTCCAGTCCCACCTCACCAAGTTCGCCTAGTGGTGTAACCGGTGGCTCCGATCCGTAAATCCAGAAAAATCCCATGTAATCGTCATAGATCGTACTACCCGCTCCTTCCGTCTCCACGATTTCTATCTTACCCTCCACGACCGCCCAATCCGTCACACCCCCACCCTAAAATACCTTGGCCTTACCCTTGACCGCCAACTGTCCTGGACCCCATACCTCAAATCCCTCCGTGATAAAGCTCTGTCCCGCCTCAACCTCCTTAAACTCCTTACCGGCCGGACGTGGGGCCTCAACCCTTCCACTGTCCTTCACAGCTATACATCCATCATGCGCCCCGTCCTTTGTTCCTTCCACCCCACCTGGATATCAGCCCCTCCTACTTTCTACAAATCCCTCCAGATCCTGGAAAGCCACGCCCTCCACCTCACATACCGTATCAGACTTCCTTCCCCCACGCGGATCCTCTATGACCTGATCCCCTTCCCTCCTCTCCTACAACACCTCGAACATCTCCGACTCCTTTACACTACCCGCAAAATAGAGTCCGAAAACCCTCTGGTATATCCTATTCTCACCAATCCCGGGCCTCTGCCACGCCTCTGCAAAACCATCCCTCCCGGCCTTCACCTACATACACTCCGTATCCTCTCCCAGGGCAATTTCCGCACCCTTCCCTTACCGGATACCGAACTTCGTCCCGATATCTGCCCCTCCTACCAACTGTGATCCCTTCCCCGTAGCATCAGCACCCCTCCCCTCTCTCCCGTCCCTTTTCCTTCCCACCCGCTTGGCTGCCCCTCTCCCATGCCCAGAGTCACGTCACTCCTTCTTTCCCCTCCTTTCTCTCTCTTCCCTCCCCTTTCCCCCCTCCCCCGCGCTTCCCCCATCCCTGCCCCACTTCCTCCCTCTCCATCCCCCTCCCCACCCCCCACGGGGGCGTCTCGACTTTTTAACAGCGTGTACAGTGCCAGTGTGTCCAGTGTCTTGTGTGGTTTTTAATCAGTGCCTCCGCGATCTACGCCACCAAGTTTTTATCCTGTGCGCCGTCAACTTTCTTCGTGTTTGTCCTTAGTGTTTCCTGCAATGTACTTTTAAATCGTCGCCGTGGCCAACTGTTTTTACTGACTATGTGTGTTTTATTACTGCTCGTCTGTTCTCGTTCTCCTATATATGTTTGTCTCATTGTCCATTATGTTTTAGTCCTTCAAAAACTCAGTGTGACAATTGTTTTTAAATTCCGCAATATTATTCCCCTTTTTTATATATTGATTTTACTCTCTGTCTTAACATGTATGTCGCATGGCTGAAGAGCAGCCACTGCAGCTGCTGCCAGCCTGCCAACTGCTTCACACAGTTGGTTTCAAAATTACAATAAAGGAAAAAAAAGGCAAGACTTCAGTTTCCTACGAGACTCCGCAGAAATATTGTGTCAAGATGACTCGACGATCCGGCTGGAAACCCGACATGAATGTCAACAATTTATACGCCCGGAAACTCTACGTAATCACACCAACAAAAACGTTCAAATGTTCAAATGTTTGTTAAGCTTATGGGACTTAACTACGGGGTCATCAGTCCCTAAACTTACAAACTACTTATGAACTACTTACGAACTAGGACGGCACAAATATCCATGCCCGAGGGGGGATTCGAACCCCCGGCCGTAGTGGCCGTGCTGACCGTGACTGTAGCGCCTCAGTCACCTCGGCCACCGCGGCCGGCCAACAAAAATGGATATCCCATCTACTACGAAAGGGCGAATCAATATTTCCACTACAATTTTGTCGATATACTTCGCAAGGAAGAAGACGTGTTGGAAGCCCAGCAAAACAGTGGAAAAATCGGATGTAGCTGCAACAGGCTAAGGGAAAGCATAATGCATGACGGAAGAAGAACAAAATTACCTATAAAATTACCAAACGTCTCCCTTTGTTATGAGATTAATAATTACGTTACAGATAATTACCTTACAGATCGAAAAAAAGTATATCAACATTAGCGATGTCGGAAACACTTATATTTTGAATGTATGACGTTTTCAGTTATTTCATTTTGCATTTGCTAAGAAGAATAGGGATGTTTTGTAATATTCCTACACTATAAATTGACTAATACAGTAGAACCTGACTTGATAGGCGAATTTTTGTCAGTCAAATATGACCCTAGTTCGCGCCGAAATAATCTTGTATTAATGTATATACAGCGCATATTTTCGAATTACGCTTGCTCTGAGATCATTTTCTGTCTTAAAGTAAGGTTAGCGCTAAATATGCACTGTATCGTACAAGTTGTTAGCTTCGCATCTCCACACATTATAGAGAGAGATGGGTTTAAATTTAACAATCCGAATGGCAGACAGACTAATAAAAAGTGTTCCGGTTTTACTAATTGAGACATGGAACGCAAAAAAAATAGCGGAACACTATATGGAATGAGTTCAGGAACCACACAAAGAACTCCCTGCTTTATAACATCTGTCGTACTGCAACGATAAATGTGTCACAATTACTCACGCCATGGCAGCAGAAGGAGAATCCACCGTGCGACAGGGCAAGGGATGGCATCATGTCCCTGGTGGTCTGGCACGGGCAGCCTCCTACCTACCTTAAGCGGAAATCGATTGACATTTACATGCCACTGTTAGCCCTAACACGTTTCCAATACGCTCCCCGCCAGTTTTTATGCACTCTTCCGTGACTCGAATATGTGTGGGTAGCGCCTAATGCACTTCGGACGATCCGGGTGTACCAGAACTATGCAACATGTCTGTCGTATCACAGCGCCCATACGTCATTTAGTGTTCTTACGCGTCGTAGGTGGTGGTCTTTTCATAGCAAACAGTTTATCCCCAGATATCTCTGATACTACAAGAGGTATTGAAAAACGACATTTATGCTCATGAACTACGGCAGGGGCTTGTGAAAGTAGGTACTATAAGACACTCTAAAACGTGAAGAAATATTATTTTCAACACAAACTTATGCTTTTTTTAAATTAATACACCATATTATTTCTTAAGCAATTGATAGGATGAAAAATCACAAAACGAATGGCGTCGGTTGCTTCGCGATGCGCCAATTACTTCCGGAGAAACTGCGAAACGAAGCTGACGTTAGAAATACATGAGACGCGCTGCTAGCGCATGTCCGAGCCTAGTGTTGTGTAACGAAAGAAAATGTTTGTAATTCTATCGGACCAAACTGCGTAGTCATCAGTACATAGCTTACAAACTACTTAAACTAAAGTAAACTAACCTACGAATAACTCACACACACACACACACACACACACACACACACACACATGCCCCAGGGAGGACTCGAACCTCCGACGGCGAGCGACCGCGTGCTCCGCAGCGAGGCGCCTTAGACCGTTCGGCTACTCCACCGCGGCTGTAGCGAAAGAAAAGTATTTTACATTCATGGCTCAGTTTTACGCAGATACGGTGAAAATCGCTAAATTCATTGAAAAAGACTCTGTTATCAGAAATTATCCCCACGGCTCCCTCCACAACACAAACTTCAATTCTGCTTCATGTTCCCCTATGTAATAGACGTGCCTTAAGACAGTTTGTGCAGTCACGGTGTTCATTAACTCACGGTGCCATACTGGATTGCCGTCGCCGTGGCTCAGTGGTACGCGACTGCCTAGTGAGCGTGAGGTCCCATGTTTGAATCCCAGTTATAGCCCAAATTTTAATTTAATACCTCTACTTTAGTTGTTACCTCTTATATATATTGAGACCAAATATGTCTCTGGACTACAATTAATTATTTGATATTTACGGATAACATTCAGCTGGAAACTAGAAAGTCACGAATATGTTCCTCCAAGGGTTACAACTGTTCTCAAAGCCAGTGGTGAGCCAACTCATTAGTAATCAATAAATTTTGTGTTAGTTGCTCACATAATTTTGTCCACTCCCTGCACATATTTCGTGAATATTTCTGCTCAAACTGAAGGCTGAGAATTTGGAGGGAGACAGACAGCGAAAATTTGTCTACAGCCTACAACCGTCTCGCACCTGTAGTGAGGAAACACTGAGTCTGAGTTCTGCGGAAAACCGGAATAGAGGAGAAACCGAGCCGTTGGAGGTTTTACGGCTTAGAGTCCAGATATCTTCTGGTTTTAGTATCAGAGTAATCTTGTATTCATATCTTCTACCACGCAGACATAGCTCGACTGTCGGAGAAGTAATTATTCGATAGGGATTTCCATCGGAAGAGAGCTCTGGCCTGCGTTAATCGCGGCGACCGAAACGGACACAGTCGACAGGATTATCGAGAGCTTCATCGAACCGCACGGCACCCGGAATGCTCCGTTTGTCGGTAACCTTACGACAAGCGAGGGACTGTGACTTACTGCGTGCGGAGTGTCCATTAAAACGTATTTAATCCTTCAAACGGCAACGTTGCCCGCATTACTTTTAAGTTTCTCGTGGATTTCTGTTTCTTAAAGGATATGTTCAAACTACTGTTCTGGTTATGCGTGTTTAAATTTTAATTCTTATAACTACCGGTATTTTACGTTTCACTAGCTCTACCCGGACGCGATTTGCTTTTCCTCGTTTCAGTTTAATGGATAGGAAAGACACATTTCTAATACGTATAACTGGACAACACTCTGTCAATGGGAATTGGGCATTCAACCTACATTCGCCGTTCCTCTTATATCTATACCCCTCTTCTGCCCATCTCTTCCTGTCCCTCCTCCTGGTCCATCTGCTATTCCCCCTCTACATATTCTTTTCTCCCTTCCCTATTTTCTCCTCCATCTATTTATAAATCCGCTCCTCTTAACCCCCCCCCCCCCATCACCATCTTTTGCCGCGGTGGAGTGGCCGAGCTTTCGAAGGCGCTTCGCTACGTAGCACGCGGTTGTTCGCCGTCAGGGGTTCGAGTCGTGCCTCGGTCATGGGTGGTTGTGTGTTTCTCCTTAGGTTAGTTTAACGAGTTTGTACCGCTAGAGACTAATAACCTCGTAGTTAAGTCCCATAGATTTACGAACATTTGAAAATTTTAACCCGTCTTCCTCCACCTTCCTATCTCCGACTTCCCCCTATGTTAATTTACTCCGCCTCTTCTATCTCCTCTTACAACTCACTAATACGAAGTCCCGCTGAGAGTCACGTTCAAAGTCTTGAATCTACGAAAATTTCCGATCGAATACTTTGAAATTTTAATGAAAATTTGCACTGGAATACGCGTGTTATTCTATACGCCTAGGTTTGTTATATATGTTACTAGCTGAAAACCCCGCGCTGCCGGGTATTTATTTATTTCTGCCTTGAGTTAGTACTTCTCTTACCCCTTCTCTCTCTCTCTGTCCATCTCTCTCTCTCTCTCTCTCTCTCTCTCTCTCTCTCTCTTGCATAATGTACAAAATTCTACGTGCAGGATCCAAACAAGGAATGATACAAATCAAAATACAAGTGACGTATAAAATTTGTACGATATCGTATTTATTGAGTTGTATGTTGTACAATTGTATAATTTTTCAGGTATATATTCGTTTTTATACGTTCTGTATGTCTGTAAAGTATGTTGCGAATACAATTAGTAGTAAAGAAGTAATAGATTAAAACTTAATTCGTGATAGGGCGGTTTTCCATGTTCGTTACTGTTTATGTGCTTATATCTCATGAATTACGTGTCGTACAGTGATACTATTTTGACGGTACATTGAGCTGTATGTGTGTGTACTGTCTGTAAAATTTACTACGGCCACAATATTTAGTGTGGAAATTATAAATTTTAACGTCGTACCGAGTGCCGTAGTTTTAGTCCATGAAAGCCAGAAAAGTAGTAAGCGAGAACCTTTTCCCGTTTTATAAATTTGCTATAATTGTCAGCGAGAAATAGTTCAAAGAAGTTTTTAAATTATGTTTAAAGTTTGTTACAAGTCGGTAACCTCGTTCTCATTTAAGGCCAATTCACACTGTCCGTCACGTCACGTCACGTCACCGTCCGTCAGAACATTCCGCAATGTATTTATAATGGCGCCATTCACACTGTCCGTCACCGGACCGTCACGTCACGTCAACGTCCGTCAAGCTTTCTCGAGAAGAATGTTTTGACGGAACGGCCGTCTGCTAACATCGGAAGTTAACCTATTTTGGTCACGCGAATTACGTGTTGCAGTCCACGATTGCACTGTTTATATGCAAATGTGTCTTATTCATCTTTGTGTTGTTGTTGTACCTCGTTTTAGGGGTAAATCTCAAATGTTTCATGACGACTTAAATATTTTTGTCAATTGAGTGTCCCCCTAAAATCGAGGTCAGATATCTGAAACCAAAAAAATTGTTTATGTTACGTAACATTGTAACAGAAACGACTGAAGCAAACTGTTAATTTGAATAAGATTGTAATTTGATTACGCATTTTTCATTAAATAACACTTTAAATGAAAATGTCAGTTCTAATGAAAGACAAAAACTCAGTTGTTTACGACGGTATTATCAATGTCAGCGAGCAAATCGTAATGGTTTAAGTATACAGCCACTATTTATGCTCTTATAAGTGTTGTTTGATGTCTTCATATGTTTATTTTTTCGCTTGAAAATAGATGTCGATGTTTTGAAATGTTGTTTCAGTTCCCAGTAAGTTGGCCAAAAACATACAATGTAAAGTTTTATTTGGCTGTCAATAACATTTAGCGTTGTTGATCCTTCAACTCTAGTATTAAACTATGACTTTCTACTTAACAGATCGCTACTCATAACCTAACTTTCAACATCGCGTATTGAGATCGGCGAATTGACGTGACGGACACTGACGGACAGTGTGAATACAACTTGACGTGACGGTGCCGTGACGTGACGTTGACGTGACGGACAGTGTGAATTGGCCTTTACTGTATTCATAAAGTCACGTTGCATGTGGCCGTTTCTTGCAACTCCTATTGTTTATGACATTACGTCTCCTGCACTATGTGTGGTATTTGGTTCTTAACATTACAGAAATTGGTACCTTACGGTAAGGAACATGTGAACCGAATTTGGTTGAAATCGGTCCAGTGGTTTAGAAGGAAATGTGCAACATTGACACGTAATGCAGCAGTTTTTCACGCATCTCACTGTTTATGACGCCTTAGCTCGTGAACTGTCTATTGTACTTGATCCTTACGCTCACGGCGACCGTCCTCTTGGATTTAAGCTTACGTGTTCAAAATTTCATAAAGATTGGAACAGAATCAAATTGCGTGGTTATGGTATATCGCCCCAAATTTGCGATTGGATAGGGGATTTCCAGTCAGAGAGGACACAGTTCATAGTAATCGATGGTAAGGCATCGACTAAAGCAGACGTGATATCGGACGTTCCACAGGATAGTGTTATTGGTCCTCTGCTGTTCCTTATTTACATAAACGATTTAGGGGAGAATCTAAGTAGATCTCTTAGGTTGTTTGCAGCCTTCATATAGCGGCTAGTAAAATCATTTGAAGATCAAAACCAACTGCAGAACTATCTGAATAAGATATCACTATGGTGTAAAAATTGGCAATTGACTCTAAATAATGAGAAGTGTGAAGTCGTCTACATGAGTACGAAAAGAAATACGCTGAACTTTGTTTACAAGATAAATCAATCAAAAGTGAAGGCTGTAAACTCCACAAAAGACCTAGAAATTACTATTACTTCAGACTTAAACTGGAAAAAACACGTAGATAATGTTGTGGGACAGGCGAACCAGAGACTACGTTTTATTGGCAGAACCCTTAAAAGATGCAACAGAACTACATAAGAAACTGCATACACTCCGTCCATTTTATTTTTGGAGCATTGCTGCGCAGTGTGGGATCCTTATCAGGTGGCTTTGACGGAGGGATCGAAAGAATACAGAGAAGGGCAGCTCGTTTCGTATTGTAACGATACAGGGGAGACAGCGGAAATGATACAGGATCTGGGATGGGAATCATTACAACAACGGCGCTTGTCGCTGCGGCTTGGGCTACTCACGAAACTACAATCGCCAACATTCTCCTCCGAATGCGAAATATATTTTTGAGTCCCACTTACATAGGTAGAAATGACCATCAGAACAAAATACGAGAAATCAGAGCTCGAACGGAGAGATTCAGATGTTCCTTCCTCCCGCGCGCTATTCGAGAATGGAATGGGAGTAAATAGTATAATGGTGGTTAGATGAACCCTCTGCCAGGCACTTAAATGTGATTTGCAGAGTATCCCATGTAGATGTGGATGTAGATATAGAGAACTGTAGATTTGTATCCAATACGGACACACAAACAAACACAAAAACACTCGGACAATCTGGTTCATATATAAAGAAGATATATGAATATATGTATACGATGACTGTTCAAATGAAAATGTACGAAATGACACTTTGGGTATAGCTAAACTCTTTATTAAAAAAGTAACCACCAGACGCCTGAACATAGCTATTTTACTGGATTTCCTTTCCCAGAATTCCTGTAGCTGTGACAAGAGCCAGTCCTCTACTGCACTCTTCGGTTCGTCGTCCGAGTTGAAGCGCTTCTCTTTGAAATGTCTTTTTAGATGGAAGTCACAGGGCGACATATCCGGACTGCGAGGCCGGTGTTCAAGTTGCTCCCACTTGAAATTGGTCAGTACACTAACTGTGACCATGGAGACGTATAGACGCGCGCTATCGTGGAGTAGAATCACTCCCTCCGTTAGCAGCCCAGGCCGTTTGCTCTTGATGGACTTGAGTGGGCCACGAAGTGTCTCACAACTGCACGTCACTGTTAATGGTTTTTCCGTGCTCGAGGAATTCGAAGAGTATCGGACATCGAACGGCGAAAAAGACGGCGAGCATCTTGCCTGCTGAGCGCACAGTCTTGAATATTTTAGGAGGAGGTGACGACGCTTGCTTCGCCCGCTAGATGTCGCACTACTTCATCCCAAATCAGCTGCCTCGGTTGCACAGCGCGCCCGGTCAGAGGGCTGAACGCTTCCTGTAATAAAAAAGCTGAGCCAAAGAACACGTAGAACCAAAACGAACATACACGATCAGCGTCCGCAAGGACGAGAACTACCCATAGAGAAAAAAAAAAAAAAAAAAAAAAAATAATAATAATAATAAAAAATAAAAAAATAATATATATATACACTCTTAACTTTAATCCCTTCTGCAAATTTCCCTTGCTCTCCTTCACAGCTTTTTCGATGTACAAATTGAATAACACTGGAGAAAGGCTACAGTCCTGTCTTAGTCCTTCACAACCAATGCTTCCCTTTCATGCCCTTCGACTGCAATAAAGGCGGTCTGGCTTTTGTACGACTTGTATATAATCTCTCTTTCCTTTTATTTTACCCCTGCTGACTTCAGATTTTGAAATAGTGTATGCCCATCAACATTGTCAAAAGCTTTTTCCAAATCTACAAAAGCTAGAAACGTAGGTTTGCCTTTCCTTAATATATCTTCTAAGATAAATCGTGAAGTGAGTATTGCCTCCCGTGTTCCTACTTTTCTTCTGAATCCAAACTCATCTTCCCCGACGTCGGCTTTACCAGTTTTTTCATCCTTCTGTAAACAATTCTTGTTAAAATTTTTCAACCATGACTTATAAAACTGATGGTTCTGTAATTTTCACACCTGTCGGCGCCTGATTTCTTTTGAATGGGGATTATTACATTTTTAGGAGCATATAAGTTGATCGACCACTACGACATAACGGTGAAAACCATGAGACAAAGTGGTTTAGGATATGCACTTTCGTGTGTCATAATTATTTTCAAAGAAAATTGTTTACTACATATTTTCCGAAAACAATACTTTCCAGATACACTTCGTATGACTATTCAGTATTTTTGAATAATAGAATATGATAATGATAGTCCAAAATACTGTAATTAATTATATTTTACATACCACACAAGATATATTTCGGCATTAAATGCCATCGTCAGGTGTTTCTGCAAAAACGGTTTTTTTTATCAGTAGGTATCCAAGTGCTACATAAATAAATTTACGTAAATACAATTTTACAAATTTCACTTACACAGTGTGCAGTACGTACGGTATTTAGAGATTGTAAGTGCTTCAGCTGACTATTTATTGGGCGATGTTTTACATTTGACTTACGAAATGTAGCCAGTTACAGCATCTGTCAATACCTCAGAATACTATACGTTTACAAATTTTTCTTTCAGACAGAAAATATAGAAGTTAACAGATATGGCATAACTTTCTTTATTATTTCTGTCTATGTTGTCATTGAGTATGCTTAAAAAAGTTTATTAGAAATTTTGGGGGACATTATGGATTATACATTTATATTTGACATGGTTGTCCTTTGGTTGATTTTAACATTATAGTATGATCTCTGATTTATGTAAGCTCCATTATCCGTTGTCCAGCGTTAAATTATTAATAAAATTATCGATGTAATTTTTGTGTTTAAAATCGGTTTGATCGTTAAATAAATTACTTGCGTCGCTAGTTGCGTGGGTACATACTTCAATTTCTTCTAGAATATTCATTTCATATCCCTTATGTATTACATGTAAAATTTTGAGTGCGTTTTCTATAGTTCATACTGAGTGAATTTCCGATTGAAAGTGCTGGTAAACTCGTGTGTTCTTTATAACTAACGGTGAAATTACATCCAGTTTGGCCTATATAATATTTATTACAGGAGTTGCAAGAGATTTTTTATATACCAGTATTTATAGATTTAGAAGGTTTTGTTGTGTGTGTGACGATTTTGCTTCTTACGGTGTGTGTGTTTTTGTATGAAAAAGTGATGTTAGTATTTCTAAAAAAGATTTTCATTTCATTTGTGATTTTTCCAAGATATGTTGTACTGATATACGTAATTTTTTTCTTTTAGTTGTTTCTCTTTGTAATGTGATTACTGTACATGTTGTTAGTGGATCATAACTCGTTTTTTATTTTATAGCTTTATTGCGATGTTGGGGTCGTGTTCATTTTGTTGGGCAATGTATAGAAGTATACTTAATTTATTTATTTATTTATTTTTATTTATTTATTTTTTTAATTTTTTTTTTTTTTTTTTTTTTTGCCATCTCATCTAGTGGTAGGCTGACAAGTCTGTTAATCATTGAATGGAAAAATGCTAGTGTGTGTGATCGGGGATGACATGAATGGGCATGGATAATGTTACTTGATGTTGTTGGTTTCCTGTACATTTCAAACCAGTGTCTACTTTGTACTTCTTGTGTGGATAGGTCCAGAAAATTAATTTTGTTATTCGATTCTAGTTCTATAGTAAAATTGATTTTATGATGTAGGTTGTTGAGGAGGTTATGAGTATTATTTATGTCTCCATTTTCATCTATAAGCATGAGAGTGTCATCAGCATATCGATAATAATAAATAATTTTATTAGTTTCCTTGTGTAGGAAGAATCTTTCTTCGAGGCTATTTATCTTTGTCAAAACTCGTCAGCGTATTCAGTGAGACCTTCACATGCTGGGGTAAAAGCGATGTCGGAAGAATGTGGTAGGCAGTGCAGTTGATAAGGAGAGGTCCCGTGGCCGGCGACGGCTTATCCTGCAGCTAAAGGCCAATCTAGAGGCTCAGAGTCCTCTGGAGGAGTAGGATTGGACCATTAGGGCGGGCCGGCCAGCGCCGTAAGAGCCGGCAGGCGGTCAGGCGGTCAGGGGTGTGCTCATTGTCCCGCGGTGACCTCCTGCTGGCGGCGGCATCACACAGCCGGCGGGAGGCGCCGTGTTTACCCGCAGGGCCCATTATGGCCGCGACAATGGCCCGACCGGGCGTACACTGTCCCAGAGAGCGTGTCCCGCGCTGAGTGCGTGCGTAGGCGAGCGTGCGTGTGTGCGGCTGTGTGGGTGGATGGGCCTTACCAGGGGCTAGCGGGGCACGAGCAGCCGACGCTGTACCTGCTGAACCCGTGTAAATGGTAATTTCGAAAGCAGGTAACAAAGTAAACTGAGGTATATATACATGTGTTCCGAAAGAACAGACGTCACTTCTGATCCTGCAGTTGTTATTATTCAACATTCGTAAAATATATGACATCAACTGCGATTGGGCAAAGCTGAAAATGTGTACCCAGCCGGGATTCGAACCCGGGTCTCCTGTTTTCTAGGCAGTTGCGCTGACCCCTACACCACTGGGGACACAGTGATCGCCGCACCTGCAAGGGCTACCTAGGCACGCCTCCCATCAGATACAAATTCCCAGCTTCGCCCTGCCCACAATACTCAAACTCGTAGTTATGAACTAATTCCCGTAAGAGTAAGGGCTTCAAACGTGGGCAAGTTTGAAGCCCTTAATTTACGGGAATTAGTTTCATAACTACGAGTTTGAGTACTGTGGGCAGGGCGAAGCTGGGAATTTGTATCTGACGGGAGGTGTGCCTAGGTAGCCCTTGCAGGGGCGGTGATCACTGTGTCCCCAGTGTGCCGGGCGCCGTGGCTCAGCGCGTCCGGGCGTCCGGTCAGAGGGCTAAACGCTCTCTGTAATAAAAAAAAGCTGAGCCAAAGAACACGTAGAACCAAAACGAACAAACAGGCAAACAGGATCAGCGTCCGCAAGGACAAGAGCTACCCATAGTTGCCCAATCGCAGTTGATGTCATATATTCTATTAATAGTAAACTGAGGTGTTTAAATGGAACAGAGGTAAGAACCAAATATAAAATTTTACAGGAGAGGCAAAGCATAACATCAGACGAGGCATCAAAGTTAGCATTGAATAGGGGATTATGGAGGAATTTTATTAGAGGTACTATGCTCAAGACTGAACGCTGAAAGGCATAATCAGTCTCTAATGATGATGATGGATGATGAAGGTGAGGCAAAAGAATTTCTTAAAATCCAATATGAAAATTAAAACAGTCTAAAATAATTTATTCAAGCAAATGAAAATAGGGCGTAAAGATGGCCGTCTTGAGCCGGGAGAGGCAGGAGAGGCCATTTTAATTTATACTGTTTATAAAATGTTCAAATGTTTGTAATTCTATCGGACCAAACTGCGTGGTCATCAGTCAGTAGTTTACAAACTACTTAAACCTAGGTAAACTAACCTAAGGACAAGGACGACTCGAACCTCCACGGCGAGCAACCGCGCGCTCCACAGCGAGACGCTTTAGACCGCTCGGCTACTCCACTGCGGCTACTGTTTATACTTTTAGAAACAAATTCACAAAACTTTGTCATCATGATCGGAAATGATTCAGGATTCATAGTCATAGGAGTGGGAGTGCTAAAACATAATGAAATAATATTTATTTACATGTTAAATTTCAACATTTTTTCACTTCCTATTGGCTGCATTTGTTGCTATAGGTACAGTTTTCTTCATAAGTAAGAGAGATTCTTCGATAATTTTTGCACAACATACTAATCGTACATCAGTGGCGGCTCCTGCATACGTTTGCAGGTTTGCGCTACAACCAGGAATAATAATATTGTTAAACTCTACTGTTAGAGATACTATGCAGGGGGAGAAGTAGCGGTCCATTTACCTCTTTTGAAACGCCCGGGCTACTACGCACCGACCGCTCCCGAGTGGACCGAACTTCGCCGACTGCGGCTGGGTTTTTTTTTGTTTTTTTTTTTTATAATTCTTTATTATGGCTTTTGGTGACAGTGACCATACAGCCAGCGGTTATTACATTGACAACATTACAATAGAATTGAGATTTTTACAATGTACAGCACAATATTAATAAGTATGTTACATCATATAGCCTTAGAATAAAAGTAGAGAAATAACATGTAAAGACATTAAACAATACATATTTAACAGTACGACAGATATTTGTAATACAATAAAAGTGCAGAAAGCATAGGACCAAATGAGAGGTGCAAAGACAAATAAAAGTCAAAATATAATATAAAATCACTTATGCAGTTTCCCGCTGTGCATGTTCAAGGTAAACACACTAGCTCGAAAATTAGAGCTGTATGCCAGTGACTTTGAGGTAGTCCTTCAGTAAAGTGTACTTAAGCTTGTCGAATCCATGAAGGAGGACAGTGACACTTGTGGGGAGGGGGTAACCCCTCGCAACCAGCGTTCGGTAGAATACACTTTGTGCGGCCGTGTACTTGGTGCATGCCAGTATGATGTGGTTGAGATCCGCCACTGCCGTTACATCTTTGTCGCAATGCCGAGAAGCGATGATTTTCAAACGGTGTAGGTGGGCAGGGTAACATCCATGCCCCAGCCTCATCCGAATGATAGACGTTGCATGACGTCTACTAAGCGTCATCGATGAAAACCACGGTCATGAGGAGACATTTGGTTGTATAGCTGCCAGGTGTCCTCCCTTAAACACATGAGAGAGGTGCCATTCGTGGTCCCAAGTGTGATAGGCAGCTTTCCGAATCGTCGTTCGTAAGTCTGTATATGGAATCGGCGTGGGGCGTTGTTGTCCTTCCATAATACTTCTCTTGGCAAGGCGGTCTACTGTTTCGTTATGGGGTATACCTCGATGTCCTTTAATCCAAAGTAAGTGGATGTCTATGCCCACTGACTGTGCATTTGTTATGGCCTCCAAGACGTCCAATATATATCTATTCGTTCGTTTGTCAAACGTCGGATTTTGTAATTTTTTCAGCACGCTTTGAGAGTCCGTGAGGATCAATATAGTGTTAAATGTTCGTGCGCCGTAATAAATGGCCTCCCTGATGGCTAGTAACTCTGCCGTGTAAATAGATGACGCAGGCGGAAGCGCAAACATTTGGTAGGTGCCGTTAGAGGGGCAAAAGAAGGCGTATCCCACCCCTGCTTCAGTTTTAGAGCCGTCAGTATAGATGTGAGCATGCTGTGGCCAGTTGCGGAGAAGAAACTGTTTCACGTCGAGAGTGATGTTGGTCCCCGTTGTGTAGTCTGATGGCAAATGTGTCACCGGGACCGGGTTGAAAAACAGATGATAAGAATAACGGAAACAAGGAAGTTTGGTGTCCTGTATGATGAGTGGGAAGAGATGTCTCCATTTCTCGTAGCTGCGAACCAGTAAAGGAACTCGGGTCATGCCTCTTCTGTGATGCATTTCTGTTATGTTCCAAAATTGGTGTACCGTTTTGAGAGAGGCACTATCATATATTGACGCTCGGCTGAGGAGGAAAATATCGGACAGCATCTGTCGACGTATAGTTAACGGCATTTCAGACGCTTCCGCGAGCAAGGCGTTGGTGGGTGTTGACTTCATAGCTCCGAGCTGCGGCTGGGTTTGCAGTCGGCCTGCAAACGCCGACTAGGGTGTCTCAGGGTGTGTGCGGGGTGCGGGGGCAACGCTTGGCAACAGTGTTCCCCTATAGGCGCCTTGAGTGTATACACATCGCGTCCGAGCCACCCTGTCAGCCGCAGAAACAGAGTCTCAACTCTCCCGAAGACAACCAGAGTCATCAGCCTTTTTTTAAAAAAAGCGGGCTTCTCGCGCCTTCTTACCAGTTCATGTGTAGCTGCGAGCGAAGTAACTGTGCGTTGTGTCCATTGTTTAGCGTGTTTTATAGTTAATTTTGAGTCTCAAGGAACAGGTGAAGTAATGAATCAGGTACTTTCCTTGCTTGCTGAACCCTTCAATTTACGCAGGTTTGAAGAGAAGTTATAATCAAGAGGCTAGGTAGACCGATTCCCAGTTTGACAATTTCACAGACAGTTAAAACGAAAAGTCGTCAATTCAATTTTTTTTAATGCCACGGGTAGATATTGTGTCTGCGGTCGTGTGAGTGTTTCTGATCCATATACATCTATGATAGCTTGACTTAATAGCATTTTTTTCCGAATGCGTTGAGTTGCCACAATGGAGAGGCCGAACTTTTTATTGGAGAAAAAGTGCACTACCATCTTTTCTGGTCACCAGCCGCCACTGTCGTACATACAGGTGTATAAAACTCTAGATTTTTCAAATATTTAAAAAAATGTGATAACAATTGAGTTTGTTAACTATAACGTCTCAGTTCTTTCTAAACATAAAATTTTAAATGTAACAGCTCTTTTAGTTTCTCATAAATTAAGTAAATTCGAATGTTTCATACACCTGTAAGTACCTTTTGTATGCTGTGTAAAACTCATAGAAGAACTCTTACTTATGAAGAAAAGTGTACCTATAGCAACAAATGCAACCAATAGTAAGTGCAAAAGTAATGAAACTTCACATGTAAATAAAATTATTTCTTACGTTTTAAATCTGCCATTGCTTATGTGTGTGAATCCTGAATCCTTCCCAGTCATGCTGAACTTATTTGTAAAAGTACAGACAGTGGAAATTAAAATGGCCCCTCTCCTGCCTCACGTCGGCCCACTTTACGTCCAAACCCCTGTGAATGTTTTAATCCGTTATTTTTACGATATATTCGGTTCTAATTAAGCTGCATAGTTCTTTTTCGTCTAAGACTGCTCAAAACATGAAAATCTTCGAGTTTCCTTATCCCAGGGCAAAACATTCAAACATTTAGAAGTAGAGTTTGAACTTAAGTGTCGTCGAACAGCTAAAATATATAGCAAGGATGTATTCTAAAAATAATTTTGTATTTACTGTTGAAATGTATAATAAAATACTGCGATTCGATAAATATTCACATTTATGTGTTTCAACTTCACGGTACTGACCACTAACGGTGCGAAGTATACTTACGGGTCTACTAGATTAAATGAAGTAAATTCGTTAGGATTCACTTACGGTACCAAAGGCTTACGACTCTCCAGGAAGATTCTCGCAGCTGATACTGACCTGCAAACAAAAGGAAAATAAATATATATTATATAACGACACGAAGTTAAAGTTCGTTGTACAGAATGTCTAAAATTGAATAATGTATACAGGAAATATGTATCCAGTTATCTTTTGTTAGAAAATTCATGATTTTGCTCGTCTTTATCGTATCAACAAAACTAAAAAATCTTTTCACTACAGGAAGGCGTTCGTAGAGATCTGGTTTGATATTCGTAAATAGGTACTCTCCCCTGTGTTTGAACGGATCTCTTGCAGAATTATTTTTGTTACGTAGTTATTTGCCGTAATGTATGAAACTAGAAATCGACAAGAAGTTCCACCAAATGGTGTATTTAGATCTGTATTTAGCACATTTAAATGCCAATACTTCCACATCTTCCCTAATATTTGAACATGAAGGTATTCGCATAGATATAATTATTCAGGGTTTCTTCGTCTGATGTCATGTACATGAATAGAAACATATTCTGCACATTATTTAATACTGATTGCTCTTATAATCAGCCCGGTGTTAATATCCGCACCTGTTGTGAAGTACTTAATTCACTGGACCCGCATTCGATGGGACGGTGGTTAAAATCCATCTCCAGCCATCGAGATTTGAGTTTTTCCGATTTCCCTAAATCGCTCGACGCAAATACCATGATGCTTCCTTTCAAAGAGCAGGGTAGATTTCCTTCCCTATCACTGACCAAAAACAACTCTAACTTGTGTCCCGTCTGTGATGACCACATCGTCGACGGGACGGTATACCTTAACCTACCTTCCTGTGAAATATTTAAAAACGCTTATCTGATTCTGAGAGACTTACAAATTTTAAAACTTTATAAACTTTGATAAACATAAGAATAAAAAAATATTACTCAGGATTCTCGATAGACAACTAATCTACGGCTAAACTGTATCAACGAAAAATTTTAAATATCGAAATATAGGTGAAATAAGGCCATTAGCTACCAATGGTCATTGCAAAAAATTAATTATTGAAGTTCAAAAGTCGCGTGGGAGTAGCCGAGCGGTCTGGAGCGCCATGTTACGCATCGCGCGGCCTCCCGCGACGGAGGTTCGAATCCTCCCTCAGGCATGGATATGTGTGTGTTGTCCTAAGGTTAGTTTCCTTGTTTAAGTACATTGTAAGTCTAGGGACAGATGACCAACGTAGTTTGGTCCCATAGAATTACAAACATTTGAACATTTTGAAGTTTAAAATTTTAGCCTGATCAGGATGCAAACCAGCTTATCCTGTTCATTTCACAGTTTAGCTGCACACCAAGCCATCCGGATACAGTGGACAACAAACGTTCAAGCAGTACTGTAGCTCTCCACACACTGGCTGCATCCCAGGTCTTGTGGTCTGGGCTGCGTGAAGCTGCAACTGTCGTTCACTTTTGATGCTTTGGGGGAAAATACCAACCAGCACTCGGCACATGCAGAATGTTGAAACACATGTTCTTTCGTCATTCTTAAAACAGGAAAGTGATACTTTTTCCAACAGGATAATAGTTTCAGGATAACAGGGAATTGTATCTTTGTTTTATAGATCTAGAAAGGCCTTATGACAATGTTCCTAGGAGAAAGCTGCTGACGGTTTTACGAGATTATGGAATAGAAGTCAAGCTTCTGCAGCCAATTAAAAGTCTTTACATAGACTGTCAGGCAGCAGTTAGAGTAGACAGCAAACTAGATTCATGGTAGTTTCAGCGGTAATACCAGGCTGTAACCTGTCACCACTGCTGTTCAGACTATCCAAGGATTAAATGTTGAAAACTGTAGATTGGTGAGACGGGTTAAAACAGGTGAAAACAAAATAAGCAGACTCATGTATGCAGATGACTTAGTTGTGATGGCCCAGATTCGATTGGAAAGTTGCAATATAATATTTCAGAGCTCGATCAGAGGTGTAAGGGTTATGATATGAAGATTAGCATCTGCAAAACAAAAGTACTGTCTGTGGGAAAGAGATTAAAACAGATTGAATGCCAAATAGGAGGAACAAAGTTAGAACTGGTAGCCAGTTTCAAGTACCTAGGGTGTATTTTCTCACAGCATGGCAACATAGTAAAAGAAATTTAATTAAGGTGAGGCAAAGCTAATGCACTGAGTGCTCAGGTAAGATCTCAAAAAAGTTTTTCGATTCAGTCGAAAGTTCAAAATGTTCAAATGTTTGTTAAGCTTATGGGACTTAACTACGGGGTCATCAGTCCCTAAACTTACAAACTACTTACGAACTACCTTATACTAAGGACGGCACAAATATCCATGCCCGAGGGGGGATTCGAACCCCCGACCGTAGTGGACGTGCAGACCGTGACTGGAGCGCCTCAGTCCGCGCGGCCACCGCGGCCGGCAGGTAAGATCTACTCTCTTCTACAAGAAGGAAGTCAGTACCAATACTAAGATAGCAGTACACCACTCTATCTTTCGATCAACTTTGAAATCTTGAAATCTGGTTGGATACAGGTTACCATATTCATAAGGTTGACACAATTTTCTGCCTTCGGGGCATTCACAGCCATCCACCTTCATCTCAAATGAGTGGATTCGCAACAGTTATTAATTGTAAACATTTTTATTTTATGCACTACCCGAGTTTCGAGACCTGTCTCATCATCAAGTGCATTTTTAAAATTACAATAAAATAAAATAATGACGTCTGTCTTGTAATAGAATATCTACATCTTTACTAAAATTATTCAGTACAAGGGTAGTATACGTTCTTACTGAGTCCGTAAAACTGTTACATGTAGGGGCAGATTAAAATAGTGTCTCTGCTACATGCAACAAGCATGTTACTATGAGTAGAGGAAGTTATGTAGAAAGAGAGAGCGAGAGAGATCAGGAGATGATGGGTACTGAGGCAGAGAACACATGGATAGGGTGAAGAAGGGAATAGGCAGAAATAGTACGATGAACAGACGGGCAGAGAGGGGCAGTAGAGAGACACAGAGGATGGACAGAAAGGAAGAGGTTCGGCAGAGAGAAGAAGCTGTACTGGGAGAAGGAGAAGAAGAAGAAGCATTCGGGCAGAGATGGGTATATGAAGACGGGAGAGGAACAATGTATGAGGAGGGACGACGTCCTGCCCATCCTTTCAAAAATTTAATGTCAATGTGGTTTACATTAGATTCAGTTTTAAGGTCTTATGTAGTATAAGAGGGTAGTTTGATAAATCTTGTAAATTTATATGAAAGGGCAAGAAGTTTTCGGAACCTGCACTGTGATTTGATTTGATTTTTCCAGGGAAGCCAAAACAATCTTGGTCCAGCCCGCCACTGCCCGCACCGAAACTAAGTTTATTGTGCGGTATCGCTCCCTGTATATCTAGTAAAGCCAAACAATGCCCTTGAACAGTGCAATGAGTCCCTTTACCAGTTCTTTATTAGACACAATTTCTTCGGGTCTGGCGTCATCACAGATCCTACATTTAGGGCCCTCTTCTGTTATTCCCATTGTATGTAGGTGTATTTGAAATTCCCATGGCCTGTCAGCAATCCAACCATGAGCGTAATCTCTCTCCTGTTCAGGCCCAAGGATTGCAGAGCTTCCTTTAAAACATGGCTTTGGCATCATTACCTTGCCATGTTTTTGTTGATGGACTTTGGTCCAATATTCTACGTGCTGTCTTCTGAGCCAGTTACGTAGCTCCAATTTGATCATTGCCTTGGTGATTGTCAGGACAGGTTCCGGTCCAATAAATGGAGCCTCTAGCCCCATCCTGGCTAATATGTCGGCATGTTCGTTTCCACTGATCCCCGAGTGGCCAGGGACCCACAATAGGTTTACTCTATTGCTTTCCCCTATCTCCACCAGAACCCTGTGACATTCTGCAACAATTTTAGACCTTGTTGCAGGAGCTGCCAGTGATCTCAGGGCTGCCTGGCTGTCTGAATAGATATAGATGCTACGATCTTTGTAGCACCTACGCAAATTCTCCTCCACACACACCCTGATGGCAGCGATTTTGGCCTGGAATACTGAGGCCAGTTTCCCTAGAGAGATGGCGCCCTCCAGTCTTGGCTGCACTCCGTATACTCCGGCCCCAACGCCTTGGTCTGATTTCGACCCGTCACCTGCACTGTTGTTGGTAAGCCTGACATTTCCACGGATATTACAGCACATTTCGAACGGCAGGTGTTATTAGTTGATTGCTGGCTGCCAGCTGAAAGTGGTAAATGCGTACTTACTTCCTTAGAATGGAGAGAAATAAATTCCGTACGATCATTAGACATTGTCATTTGAAACCGTCGATAAGGTGTATGATATGGTAATGTAAGATCGAAGATTGAAAGTTCGCGAGATAGCTGACATTGTAGGCATCTCGACTGAATAAATGCACTACATCCTCCATGAAAAACTGGTCATGAAGAAGCTGTATGCGCGATGGGTGCCGCGCCTGTTCACTTTGAACCAAAAACCAAAAACGGAAACGAAAGAACAGTTCTGCCCAGAATCTCACACTGTTCAGTCATAACCCACAAGACTTTTTGCGCAGATTCATAACTGTGGATGATACTAGGACCCACCATTACACTCCAGAGACTAAACAACAAGCCAAACAATGGACGAAGAGCATGGATAATACACCAAAGAAGTTGAAGACTGTTTTGTCAGCTAGGAAGGTGATGGCCACTGTCTTTTGGATCCCAAGGGTATAATTATGACAGATTTGGAAAAGGATGGATCCATAGCTGGACCCTATTATGCTGCTCTGCTGGATCGTTTGGAACAGAAACTAATTGAAAAACGCCCAAGACAGGAAGGGGAAAAAGTGCTGTTTCATCAGGACAATGGTCCACCACACACAGCAGCTATTGCAATGGCAAATGACTTGGTATTCGAATTGATTCCTCACCCACCCTTTTCACCAGACTTGGCTCCGAGTGACTTCTTCTTATTCCCAAACTTGAATGAGGAAGTGTACGCCGCTGTGCAGACTACTTTGCAATGTTTGATAAAGCCTGCTTCGCTGATGGGTTCAAATATATATATATATATATATATATATATAAAAACCCGCTGGACCTAGTGTATAGCCTTGCAAGAATACTATTTCGAGAAATAAAGTGAGTTTTCACTTTTAAAACCATTTTACTCTATTTTTACCAGACTTGCCAAATCGCACTTGTAAAGCAATTTTTGAATGGAGGGTTGATACAATCAATTAACCTACAGGTTTATCTCTATAGTAACAAAATTATTCCACTGCCTCTAACAGTAATATATACACGCTGGTCTCTCTCTCTCTCTCTCTCTCTCTCTCTCTCTCTCTCTGTGTGTGTGTGTGTGTGTGTGTGTGTGTGTGTGTGTGTGTGTGTGTGTGAGTGAGTGAGTGAGAGAGAGAGTGTTTGTGTCTTAATAAATAGATTTATATATGAAAAATGAAGCGGCTAACATGCAGCTGCGTTACCACCGAAAAATAGTACTAGTTTTAAAAAGCACTTTATATAGAGCTAGTATCGTAATTTTGAACCGTGTACCGTTAAAATAACTAACAGGCAGTCGCTGCGAGGTGGACTGTCAGTACTTTCGTAGCAACAGAGGAAAATTAAAAGCGCAGTTTGTGTGTAATTTATCGCACAGCAGGCTTCAGACTCGCGGAAGTTGTAACTCATGTGAAATATAAGGCTCTGAAAAAACACCGCTGTTAATGGCACGAAACGCTTCATTAAACTACCGAAGCCCGCGCATCAGTTGACAATGGTCGTTTGCGAATAATGGACAACAGACCTATAGAAGCGTCACAGTCACAGTATCAGACAGTTCTGAATGTCCCGTATTGATATTGCGACGATAACGCAAGTATGGCGTATATCTGTTATACAGATTCGCTTCATAAATATCAGTAATTAATAATTTCATTCCCAGAAATAATATTGACCTACGAGGATTTTCTTTCCAGTTGATACAGCATATTTGGTAACGCTCTAATGGCAAACAAAAAAAATCGAATTCATTTGGCTTTCCTGCAAAAATTGTGTTTGCGATTATCGATTCTATTTTGTAAAGACTATGCTACGAATCAGTCTTCACTACTCTGATAAGATTATACATTTGATTCTTTACTGACAGGGGTTATTCACATTCAAACTGATCAAAACTTGGTAGTACGGTTGCTTTTGTTTATCACTGCTGCGCAAAAATACTAGCTTAGTTTAAGCCAGGGCCCTCTGAAAATTGTATATAGGTTGTACGCACCGCTTTTGTTGTTTCTAGACCTGCTTCGAACGTTGGATATTACTGCGTCACCTGCACAATATGGAATGACAACAACAGTGAGTACCAACTGTTTCCAACTTTCAGAGTTGTACTTAAGATTGGAGAAACAGCGTGACCCACTTGGCGTTCGTCGGGACATGCGATATCGGATATTCCAGTCACTGAGGAAGAACAAAAGTAGTAGAAACATCATCTAGTATACTTGTTTGTTTTTATGATAACTTTCACCGTATTGTCTATGAGAACGCTGGCGAACAGACTGACAGTAATTGGAATTACCTAATAATATATATTAAAAGTTTTTTCATTTTAATTATTTCTAATTTTTATGGTTTTGCACTGTGTATCACAAATGACACAATTGTACACTCTATTAAATGTTAATCACACTTCCCGATGCTCTATTTCAAAATAAGGCAATAAAAGGTATTACAAATATGGAAATATCACGATTATCAAATACATCGAAAAATTTCAAACAAAAAATGCCATGTTGGTAATTCGAACCTGGACCAAACGACCGGCAGAGGCGCGTGGAAAATTGCTCAGGTTTCTAAGTACCCAAGCTACAGCATGAGAACACAAACATGTTAAATACTCGAACATCATTAAACTTTGACCCATATATATATATATATATATAGGTAAAAAATGCTCATATTTAGACAAACTTTTGATGTACACTACTGGCCATTAAAATAGCTACAACAACAAGAAATGCATATGAGAAACGGTTATTCCTTGGACAAATATATTATACTAGAACTGACATGTGATTACATTTTCACACAATTTGGGTGCATAGATCCTGAGAAATCAGTACCCAGAACAACCACCTCTGGCGTAATAACGGCCTTGACCCCTTGATACGCCTGGGCATTGAATCAAACAGAGATTGGATGGCGTGTGCAGGTGTGCATCACGATACCACAGTTCAGCAACAGTAATGACTGGCGTATTGTGACGATCCAGTAGCTCGGTCACCAGACGTTTTCAAATGCTGATACATCTGGAGAATGTGCTGGCCAGGGCAGCTATCGAACATTTTCCGTACCCAGAAAGGCCCGTACAGGACCTGCAGCATGCGGTCGTGCATTATCCTGTTGAAATGTAAGGTTTCGCAGGGATCGAATGAAGGGTAGAGCCACGAGTTGTAACACATCTTAAATGTAACGGCCACTGTTCAAAGAACCGTCGATGAAAATAAGAGGTGACCGAGAAGTGTGACCAATGGCACTCGATACCATCACGCCCGGTGATACGACAGTATGGCGATGACGAATACACGCTTCCAATGTGCGTTCACCGCGATGTCACCAAACACGGATGCGACCATCATGATGCTGTAACAGACCCTCGATTCATCCGAAAACATGACTTTTTACCATTCGTGCACCCAGGTTCGTCGTTGAGTACACCATCGCAGGCGCTCCTGTCTGTGATGCAGCGTCATGGGTAACCGGAGCCATGATTTTCGGGCTGATAGTCCATGCTGCTGCAATCGTAGTGAAACTGTTCGTGCAGATGGTTGTTGTCTTGCAAACGTCTCCATCTGTTGAGTCAGGGATCGAGACGCGGCTGCACGATCCGTTACAGCCATGCGGATGTCTGTCATCTCGACTGCTAGTGATACGAGGCGGTTGGGATCCAGCACGGCGTTTCGTATTGCCCTCCTGAACCCACCGATTCCATATTCTGCTAACAGTCATTGGATCGCGACTAACACGAGCAGCAATGTCGCGATACGATAAACTGCAATCACGATAGGCTACAATCCGACCTTTATCAAAGTCGGAAACGTTATGGTACGCATTTCTCCTCCTTACACGAGGTATCACAACAACGTTTCACCAGGCAAAGCCGGTCAACTGCTGCTTCTGTATGAGAAATCGGTTGGAAACTTTCCTCACGTCAGCTCATTGTAAGTTTCGCCAATGGCGCCAACCTTGTGTGACTCCTCGGAAAACGTAATCATTTGCATATTACAGCATCTTCCTCCTGTCGGTTAAATTTCGCGTCTGTAGCACGTCATCTTCGTGGTGTAGCAATTTTAATAGCCAGGAGTGTATATCACGGAAAACGCGATTTTCCATCATCATCTTTGACCTTGATGTTTCAAAAATACTGTAGAGAAAAAAAAGAAAGAAAGAAAGGAAATAAACACGGGCCTCGTTATAAACAACAGAGAATGTCTATCGGCCGTGGTCTTGCAAAGGAACCATCCCGGCATTTGCCTGGCCCTTACTATTACGGGAATTACGTTTCATAACTACGAGTTTGAATATTGTGGGCAAGGTGAAGCTGGGAATTTGTATCTGACGGAAGGCGTACTTAGGTTGTCCTTGCAGGTGCGCTGATCACCCAGTGGTGTAGGGGTCAGCGCAATTGACTATAATGCAGGAGACCCGGGTTCGAATCCCGGCTGGGTACACATTTTCAGCTTTCTCCAATCGCAGTTGATGTCATATATTCTATGAATATGAAACAATAACAACTGCAGGATCAGAAGTGACGTCTGTTGTATCGTAATAGACGCCACATGTATATATCTTCTCTTTCTTTCTAGCCATGTTCCCGCACATGCACTATCGACCTTGTTAATTTGGATTTCGCGTGTTAACATTTACAGGGTGGCCGGATGCCCTTCCTGTCAATACCCTATACCTCCCCCCCCCTCCGGTAGGAAATTTAACCCCAAATGTCTACATATAGTGTTATATGTGTGAAAGTGCAAAGTGGTACGAAATGTTTGCGAATCGTTTAACTGTGGCGGGAATTGGGTACAAGACCTATTCACCTAGGGGGATGTGGAAAACGGCCTAAAACCACTTCCAGGCTGTACGTCACTTCGACCCCCTTCGTTGATCTGCCGGGCGGATTCGAACCGGGACCGGTACGCCTTCCTGTCTCGTAAAGCGGTGAGTTAGATCACACGGCTAAGGAAGAGGGTCCTCAATCAGTCTTGTAACTAGACTTGCGCATACTAGTTCACGATCGGGAGCGCTCACTTTAGAACGCGGCTCTGCCGCGATCTAGTTCGTTCTTTTAGTTCGTCCGCTCCCAGTGAAGGCTGAGCGGCGTGGTCTGCGCATGCGGGTGGAGAGAGAAGTTCCCCCACCTAGCTGTTTCATGCCCTTGCTGCATGAGCCGCTAACGATGTCACGCAAAACAAAAGAAACAGTTTGTGGATAATTTCTCGCGTTTAAGTTTAGAGTTCTCTATATCTTGGCATTATGAAATTAGTTAGATATTGCAGAGTGCAGAATACTTCAAAACAGAAATTTTGTAGCATTGAACTGTGTAATCTAGCAGCCTCGAAATGGCTCTCATCAGAAGAAGGCAAACACGTGATTTTTAATTCTGCTGCGCGCCCTCTCGCTATTTCCCGTCGGTCTTCGGAAAAGAATCCAACTTTTGTGTCCCGACTTCGTCGCCGCTTTTGTGTCCCAGCCTCGTCGTAGGTGTCGGTGGCCGGGTGGATTGAAACCGACACGCTGGTGCAGGTACGGAGGGGAGCAGCCAGAAACTATAAACACTCGAGTAAATTAGAAAGAGATATATTGCACAGAATGTAACAATACTTAACTTTTACATAGTACTGCAGAATGTTGATACATAGTTGTTAGAGGCCTGCCTAGTGCCTGTACAATAGCAAAGCCTTCACTCGTGCCTATCGGATTACGAAGGTCCTAACTCGTTGCTATCTCAGTCCGAAGTGCCAAGTGCGAAGTCGCCGATGTCCTTCAGTGGTGGCCACGAGCGGGGTCCCAGCAGAGGGCGCTCGTGGCTGTCGTCGGAAGAACGCCGCGCCGTGCATGCATGGCGGCGCGCGGCGAAAGTAGGTGGCGCGCACTTTGTACTTGTGCGACACCACACCCCTCCCCCCCAAACCGCCGCGCCGTCGTGGCGTAGGGCTGAGGGCCACGGCGACGGCACTGGGAGGAGGGCCTGGGCGGGGGCGTTACTGGTGGGACGGGCGTCGTAGCGGAGGCCGGGATCGAGACGCCGTCCGCGCCCCGGCATCCGCCTTGCGATCCTCCAGGGAACCCGCCGAAACCTGGGGAAGGGCGCCCGCCCCCGCCCAGAGGGAGCAGGTCATCTTCTTCTGAGGTGCGTGGCCCAAGCTGGGGGGGCCCGCACGGTCCCGGAGTCCCTCTCGGTGACGCTGTCATCTGCGGCGGCGACAGCGGCGGCGTCGCGTCGATCTCCATCGGGACGATCTCGTAGTCCGGCGACGAACGATGTGGTTGTGCTCCCTGGCGGTGAACTGGGTCTGGAATCAAGAAACCGGAGACAGGATCGCGCGGTCTGTGCAGGCGCAATTGGTTTGCGTGGCGCCGCAGCTCCGACCCTGTGGAAGAACGTACAACAAACATATTGCGCCCAAGCACGCGTTGAATGGTGCCCGGCAACCATGTCTTCTTGTTTCCAGCAAACACCCTGTACAGCACCGGCGTGGAAACCTGAAAACGCGTAGCGCCATACGAACCGACTCGGTGCGTGGGAGGCTGCAGCAGGTGAAGGAGAGTGCGGTGACGGCGGCCGTGTAGCAGCTCGGCAGGAGACGGGCCGTCACGTGGCATGCACCGATACGTAGACAGGAAAATTTGAAGTGCTTGCTGCCTGGAGTGCTGACCTTTCATCTTCTCCATGTGAGACTTGAATGTTCGAACGAAACGTTCTGCTTCACCATTGGACTGAGGGTGACAAGGTGCAGTGGTAATATGCTGAATGCCATTCACACGACAAAACTGTTGAAATTCCGCACTAACAAACTGAGGTCCATTGTCACTGACGATAGTTTCAGGCAAACCTTCGATGCAAAACACTGATGTTAAGGCACTGATTGTACTAGAAGCTGTCGTTGAGTTCATGGCAATCACAAAAGGAAACTTGCTGAAAGCGTCTACAACAATTAACCAGCGCGTATTCCAGAAAGGTCCGGCAAAGTCAATATGTAAACGTTGCCATGGTCCCTTGGGGCGTGGCCAGTCTGAGAAACGCTGTGGAGGAGCCGCCTGATGCTCCGCACAAACTGTACACTGTGATGTCATGCTCTCTATCTGAGCGTCCATACCAACCCAGGTACAATGACGTCTGGCCAATTGCTTTGTCCTAACAATGCCCCAATGTCCTTGATGCAGGAGGCGTAACACTTCTCGTTGCAGGGAACGAGGAACAATCACTCTTGCTTGGTCGTTGTCGGTATGCAACAACAGTACACCCTGACTTAAAGATAATGCATGACGTTGTGCAAAATAACGTCGAACCAGAGGCCGATCAATGTCTTTGGCTCTGGCAGGCCACCCTGAGCGAACAAAACGTGCTACCACACTTAAGTCTGCATCCGCAGCTGTTTCCTGTGCAACCCGACGAGAGTTCAAAGGAAAGTCTGCGACAGCGGAAGCATCTCTGGAGTCTATCTGACAACATGCCATTTCGGAAGAATCAAATGATACATCCTGGCCAACCGGAAGTCGGGAAAGTGTGTCCGCGTTGGCATGTTTAGTGGTAGGTCGGTACAAAATCTCATACTGATAATTTGACAATATCAAGGACCATCTCTGAAGCTTTTGTGCCGTACGTGGCGGAATCGGCTTTGTGGGTGAGAACAACGACGTGAGAGGCTTGTGGTCTGTCAACAAATAGAATTTTCTGCCATAGAGATAATGATGAAACTTTGCGACGCCGTAAATGATTGCTAAGGCCTCCTTTTCTATCTGACTGTAATTCTGTTGCGTCGGCGTCAGTAGCTTGGATGCAAAGGCAATAGGACGATCGTGACACCCAATACGATGTGAGATTACAGCGCCTAGGCCGTACGATGAGGCGTCAACTGCTAACACTACAGGCTTCTGGGGGTCAAAGGGAATCAAACATGCATCACTGAGTAGTGCAGACTTTAATTCGTCAAAGGCAACCTGACAATCTCTGGACCATACAAAAGGAACATTCTTCCTACGTAAGTGATGCAGTGGAGCTGCAATCTGAGAGGCATTGGGAATAAACCTGAAATAGTAGTTAAGCTTTCCCATTACTGCTTGCAATTCGTGCACATTCTTAGGAGGAGGCAAGTCTTTGATTGCTCTAAGATGTGACTGTAACGGATGGATTCCTTGGGCATTAATCACATGGCCTAGGTACTCTATTTCAGTTTGAAAAAACGAACACTTTGATTTATTGCAACGTAGACCTGCTGCAGTCAAAACTTTGAAAAGGCACTCCAGGTTTGCTAAATGTTCTTCAACTGTACGTCCGGATACCACAATGTCATCTAAATAGTTCGAACAACATGGTACAGAAACTGTCAGCTGTTCCAAAAAACGCTGAAAAATAGCGGGAGCGGAAGAACTGCCAAAGGGTAGGCGTTGAAATTGAAAAAGGCCCATGTGAGTATTAATGACGAAAAACTTTTTTGACTCGTCATCAAGTGGAATCTGTAAGTATGCCTCTGCTAAATCAATCTTGGAAAAGAAGCGAGACTGTCCTAATTTGTCCATCAGTTCCTCAGGTCTGGGCAGGGGATAAGTGTCGACAATTGTTTGACTGTTCACTGTTGATTTGAAGTCCGCACAGAGACGAAGTTTTCCTGACGGCTTGGGTATAATTACTATAGGCGAGGCCCACTGACTCGCAGAAACAGGAGAAATCACCCCACTATCTTGCCAACGTTTAAGTTCTTCGGCAACTGTATCACGCAAGGCGATAGGCACTGGTCTAGCTTTACGAAATTTTGGAACTGCAGATTCTTTTAAAGTTACATGTGCCACGAAGTCTTTTGCACAACCTAGTTCCGGCGAAAACAAGTCACTGTATTTGTCACACAATGCATTGATTTTATCCTGAGGCACTATTGACGAAATTTGAAGCACATCTCTTTGAATTGATAAACCAAACAAGTCAAAAGCATCTAGTCCAAAAATGTTCTGCGTAGATTTGGCCTGAAGAACAACAAAAGCAACTGTTTTCGTAACACCTTGAAAAGAGGCGGGCAGGCTACACGTTCCTAGCACGGGAATATTTTCACCTGTATAAGCTGTTAACACTTGCTGTGACGGCGACAATTTTGGCGAACCCAGAAGTTCATAAGTATCTTTATTTATTAATGTGACAGCGGAACCAGTATCAAGCTGAAATTGCACAGTCTTATTTTCTATAGAGAGAGTAACAAACAGCTTGTGCTTCTGGCGCACGACCGGTGCGCGAATGTGGGCAACGTCTAATACATATTGTTTTCTGCGCTTGCGCGGGTTGCGTGCGGTAGGAAGCGGCGCATACTCGGCACACAGCGGATTAACCACACTGTCACTAGATGACACTACCGCCGGATCGGCGTCCGCGCAATGCGAGGCTACTACAGAGTCACTAACTACTGCACTACACTTTTGAGTAGCTACTTGATGTCTACTGTCACTAGCTACACAGTACTGGGCACTATTACAAGGAGCAGTTGCAGAAGGCACTAATTTCACTACAGGAATGCACTGTTCATAGTCATTTTGCTTGTCCCGAACCCTTGTCCGTTGCACTGTTTTACGCGTTCGTCGGCGCTTGCTACGTGGTGCACTATATAGTTTTGCAATAGGTGCAGAAGAACTTTCTTGTAATTGAGAACCAACTAAAGCACTGTTAAATTCCACAGCCCGTATAACATTTACAGAATGAACTGTTCTCGCACTTTGCGAAGCACTGTTTCTAACGTTACTGTTCTGTGAGTTTTTAATTTGCATACACACAGACTGCACATGTCCCAATTTGCCACATTGATAACAGGTTGCGTTGCGACTTGGGCACTGTGCACGTTTGTGGCGAGATACACACTGGGGGCAAGATTTACGTACATTTTTCTGAAATGAGCGTTGGCGCCCGTTATTCAAATCACTGTTTCTAACACGACGGGGCGACCTTTGCGTCGCACTTTTACACTGGCTACTGTTCACTGTCTGTTCAGCACGGCCGGTAGAAAAATAAGAATCACTAGTGCTACACTGAGAACTACGGCTAGGAAAGCGTCCGTTGCTGCGCACTGAATTTACACTATGGCTTTGCATTTCTACATCAGCTAAGTCAAAAGTATCATGCGCTTCTATAAGCTGCAGTACACTGTCTAATGAGGGGTCAGACTGTTTCAGAATTGCTGCTCTAATTCTGGGATCCTGAATATTCTGCGTAATCGCATCCCTCAACATCACGTCACTATACGAAAGTCCACAAGAGCAAGTAAATTTACACTGGCGGGTTAAGCCCTTCAATTCCGTGATCCATTCTTGGTGTGACTGCTGCGGTAATTTTTTAAGTCTGAAAAATCGGTATCGTGCAGCGGCTACAAGAACTTTTCTCTCATAATGAGCATTTAGTGCCTCTACTATTTGTTCAAAGTCTACATCACGAGGAGATGCTTGCGGGAATAGTTTCTGCAGTAATACGAAGGTTTTGGGGCCCACCACAGATAATAGCAGATGCTTCACTTTCTGACCTGTAAGTTGATGAGCCGCGACGAGTTCTTGAAACTGCGCCAGATAATCACTCCATTCTTCCTCACGTTCGTTGTACTGGCGAAACGTAGGAAGTGTTGCGGCGGCAGGTGTGGGCTGCTGATGCGACGGCTGTTGTTGAGTTGCCGTCAACTGCGCCACTGCGTTGAGAAGTTGCGAGATTTGCGCCGTCTGTAACTGAATAATTTCCATTAAGTTTGGGTTCGGGGTAGTGGCCATGCTGACCGATTAGGCGCCGCGCATACAAGTAAATTATAACAAAACACAAATGCAATATGAAAGAGGACTCGCTCTGCAACAAAAAAGTCCACAAAACACGTAACAGAATATGTTCCCCCAAAATTCTTATAATAAGGGTGGGTGGGCGGGAGCAATTTCTGCGTGCTCCGGCTGCTGCTGTCTGGCTGCTGTAAGCGGACTGGTCCAAGGTTCTATCCCATCCTCGTCGCCACTTTTGTGTCCCGACTTCGTCGCCGCTTTTGTGTCCCAGCCTCGTCGTAGGTGTCGGTGGCCGGGTGGATTGAAACCGACACGCTGGTGCAGGTACGGAGGGGAGCAGCCAGAAACTATAAACACTCGAGTAAATTAGAAAGAGATATATTGCACAGAATGTAACAATACTTAACTTTTACATAGTACTGCAGAATGTTGATACATAGTTGTTAGAGGCCTGCCTAGTGCCTGTACAATAGCAAAGTCTTCACTCGTGCCTATCGGATTACGAAGGTCCTAACTCGTTGCTATCTCAGTCCGAAGTGCCAAGTGCGAAGTCGCCGATGTCCTTCAGTGGTGGCCACGAGCGGGGTCCCAGCAGAGGGCGCTCGTGGCTGTCGTCGGAAGAACGCCGCGCCGTGCATGCATGGCGGCGCGCGGCGAAAGTAGGTGGCGCGCACTTTGTACTTGTGCGACACCACACCAACTAACTAAAACCGAGATACGTTTGGTATAACAGTTCGCGACCGATAACGCATGTTTTAGTTCGCGACCGATTGCTCATATTTTAGTTCGCGACCGATTGCACATATTTTAGTTCGCGACCGATTGCACATATTTTGGTTCGCGACCGATCGCGCATATTTTAGTTCGCGACCGATCGCGCATAATTTAGTTCGCGACCGATCGCGCATAATTTAGTACGCGACCGATCGCGCATAATTTAGTTCGCTACCGAGCGCGCATATTTTAGTTCGCGACCGATCGCGCATATTTTAGTTCGCGACCGGTAGCTCTCCTCCTAGTTCGCAGCTCTGCCGCGCAGTAGGTCGCTCTTTTTAGTTCGCCTGCTCTTTTTGGCTTTTGCTACCGCTACTAAAAAGAGCACATTCTTTTGTTATGACAGCTTTTTTATATGATGACTAGTGTTGCCCACTCGTGGGCTTTTACCCGTATTTTGGGGCAATGCTTATAAAACTACAGCTGCGCTGCATCTCAGCTCGAAATGACGGTGACTGGCATAAGGCTCTCGCGTCCCCTCGCTGTTCCCCGTCAGTCTTCGGAAAAGGAGCGGACGAACTAAGAGGCGAGGGATCTGCGAACTAGTTTGCGTAGTTCGCCTGTGGGAGCGCTCTGCCGAACTTAACTCCGTTCGCTCTGAAGTGGCGGCTCAAGGTCACGCAGCTGTATCCCCACACTACACCCTCCCTCCCCTGCTCACTTGCCAGCACACTGCGCAGCCAGCCTGCTTAGACAACGCGCCAACAATAATAAGCATTGCCGGTTTTTTAAATTAATTTATAACATTTTAGTGACCTTCATTTCGTTCGTTCCGATACTTATATAGTGTACGTCACTCCAGAGGTTATTACCTGAAAATAATTACATTAATAAAGTGAAATAGTGAAAAAGTTATATGTAACTCACCAAACAGAAACTACGGTGGGCGGACATCAGCTTCACTATCTTCGTCATCACTGCAAGTCTCGTCACTATCGTCACGTAGATTTATTAAAATCCTCTGAATTTGTTCACCTCTAAGTCCTTCCTTCGCAAAGTCTTCTTCCTGCAATCGCACCGCATGTGCAACGCATTTCTGCCAATCTTCTATTGTCACGTTTTTAATGGCGTCCTCCAGTAATTTTATCACATCTCTAATTTTAAGTATAGAATTCCTTTCTGCTACCTCTCGCTTTATTTGAGCCCATATCAGTTCAATGCGATTGTATTGACGGTGATGAGGAGGAAGCCGTACTACTTCATGTCCCATTTCTGTAGCAAGATCATCAAGCTCATATCGCCTAAAACTGTTGCTGTGTTGCCTGACAGTGCAAAGCAATTCGGCTATCGTGTGTGTGGGATCATGAGGTATGATTTTGCTTTGCAGTCATTCCAAAATATCGGCTTTCTTGAAACTTGAGTTGAGAATTGTTTCTTTAAACATGGAATGATAGCTTGCATTGTCCATTACAATCACACATCCTTCTTCCAGGCTTCGAAGGAGATCAGTAAACTCAGTAAACCGTTCCCTAAAGACTGTATTATTCATTTCTTGGTGGTAATCAACACCGCTTTTAGACTGGAACACCAATTGTTCCCCCTCTATGAAACCATATTTGGCCGATCCGGCATGGCAGATTATCAGACGTGATCCTTTACCTAACGGGACCTTCAGACCACCGTTTCTTTTAGAATCCTGCCAGGTAAATCTTTTAGAATGGTTTTGATTTACCCATGTTTCGTCAATCTAAAATGATAGGTCGAGGATGATCTTCATTCCTTATTTCAAGCATTCTTTTTAGAAATGAGGCTCTTGCGGCTGCAACATCTTTTCTCTCCATCAAAAAACTTCGACCGTCATTAGCTCTTCTATATCTGAAGCCAAGTTTTCTCACAATTTTATGCAAAGATGTAATACCTCCTGTATAGTCTATCTTATCTTTTTAAAACATCTTTAAGTTTTTGAAGTGTTGGGTATCCACCATTATCGTAAAATTCTTGGATTGAGCGGCAGATTACGTCTTTTTGGAAATCGTGTAATTTTGTGACAGGTTTTTGGTGAGTAATGTTTTTTCTTGGAGATGAAAAGCTTTGTCCGAGGATATCTTCATTTGCAATTACACTTTTATGCGCTTCCTCAGAGATGCGTTGCACTGTTCTTACCGACCTGACACGCTTCTGCGGTTGTTTTTTGAGTATCTCTGGCGGTGGTCGAGGAGACTGAGGCGCTTCAGTCACGGTCTATTTGAATTTTTTTTTTTTTTTTTTTTTTTAAAGTCGCAAACCTTTTCTTGGCAGTTTTCCAACGCTTTGAAAAAATTCTACACTTTATACACAATATCCTTCGACTCATGCCTAATATCACTCAGACTCGACATTGTAACAAATTTAAATGTAAACGCAGAGAAACGCTACCACACTGCTGTAGAACTGCAGAAGGGATGGACGGCGCGCTGGGGAGAGGGGAAAAGGCACTGTGGAGGGGGTGATCACGTGACGTGCGGAGTGCCGGCCGAATGACCTTGAGCCGCCTCTTCAGAGTGAATGGAGTTTCGTTCGTTCGCGAACTACACAAGACGACTTGTAACACCCTTCTGAAGTTACTTGTTCGTGGTCCTGAGCTACTACTCTGGCCTGTTAGTAGTCGTATTAAATGAGAAACAGGCCGGACAGTGGGGTATCACTTTTACAGAGTGCGCGTGGTGTCTGTGGCACGCAATATCAGCGCGTCAACACGGCGCGGTGGCTGGAGGGGAGTGGCGGCGGCCGCGACCACAGGGTAGGGGGAGCAGGCGGCAGGCGGCCGGCGCCCCGCCGCACTGCAAACATTGACCGCCGCGCCAACATTGACTTTCTGCGGCCCCATTAAGCCACTGGCCAGCTGGCGGCCACGCCGACGCTCTGCACGTAGGGGGCTCTCACGAGCGACGACACGTCGCCGCTGAAAAGATACAGCCCTGCGTATCCGGAGCATGTGCTATAATGGGAAAAACAAATCTCACAGCCGTGTTTTACGGCCCACTTTACACATTGGGCTTTCCTGTAGCTTTTAAGATTTTTGCAAATATTTAGAACAAAAAATAATGACAATATAAGAATATGATTCTATATTAATATAAATGAGTTAGAGCAGAGGTCCGGATACTTTTGAAAATTTTGTCGAGGTCCAGATGTAAAACCGCGTGTTCCTTATTGATTTTTTATTTCAATTTTCACTCATAAAATAATATGAAATACAATAGATGTAAAATAATAATGTATAAACAATCCAGAAGAACTTATATTGTTTGCTATTTATTATCACTCAAAAAAAAGTATGAAATAAAATGGATAACCTTTTAATGAAAAGTCCAGAAATAGGTCTTATAATATACAATTTTTTTATTTTAATTTTCACTAACAAGGAAAGTACTTGGGCTCGAAGAAACACATATGCACCAAAATCGTATGAGAGATAATGTAAAGATCCCTTATTACACTAGTTTTGCTCCCGCATCTGCAAAACTCTGCAGTCATCCGCTAGAGGCCTCTGCGTGTGCCATGCCACATTGCACTTTGACCTGTCGGTTCGCCAGTAGGAACGGTGAAGTGTGCCTCCGAATTTGCGTTTTGTGATGTTATATGTGTTGTGAAACGGCAGATGGGGCGGCGATTGCTAATCAATCCTTCTAATGTATTGCGATTAGTTGAAATGAGTTACGAAGAACCCTTCTTCATGAAGATTGTATTAGTGTAGAAGATGAATCATTTGCATGCTCTCTCGTATCTGTTATGGTACAGATACTGTATAGATACTGTTGTTACAAACTCATACTAATGATAATAGGGATGATAATGACGAACAACTCATTGCAAGCGGTAGTATTACGGTAAATACGGGTAGAGGCGATGAAAGCAGTGGCAGTAAACAGTCTTTCAGGAAGAAGGTTAAAGTTGCAACTATCATCACGGCTTTTCATGACAATTCGCTGGAGAGCATGTACGATGATTATTACACAAGTTATGACAATTCGCTGGAGAGCATGTACGATGATTATTACACAAGTTATAGTTTAGATATCTGCATTACGTATGGCGCCTACAAATATATCTACAGTGCCATCTAGAGCATGGTTGCAGAGCTTTGCAGGAAAACGACACCCACCAGCACATTGAGGTGTACGTAGAGAACCTGTAAAAAAACGTTCATACATATATGTTTGTTCGTGCCCATGTACTTTCCTTGTAAGTAAGTATGAAATACAATGAAATGTGTGCACACGTGTTAAATAGAAAAACCATAGGAAAAATTACGTTTGCGCTCTTGACCAGGTTCATGTGTGGTGTCTTTAAAGTGGGAGGTCGTTAGACTTGGACGAAAGTTATTCTCCAAGAAATTGTTTTTTGAAAATGAAATTTCACACACACACACACACACACACACACACACACACACACACATATATATATATATATTATACTGGGTGTTTCACTAAGTGTGTTTGCCTCTGTAACTTATAAAATAATAGGTGACAGGATATTTTAATGCGGTAAGTCAACACAAAAATGTTACACTTTCTGCGGAGCAATGAACATAGTTTATTGTGTGTGTGTGTGTGTGTGTAGCTAAATATAGCAGCCACGTAAATCGCCAATTTTTTGCAATTTTCATATTTTTCCGGGACATGTTCGCTCCAAACTTCTTCAGTGGATATACTTCTATACGTTTGCAAGGAAATTGGTTCCTGTAAGTATATTATCTCCATTTGGGGTAAAGGCTTTTGGAAGGAGGAACAAATTCGCAGCCACATCCGTTCATTCTGCTACAGGAGAAATCTCAAAAGGTAATTTTAAGAATCGTGACAACTCGTATATTTATTTGAATCTTACTTCAAATTTCTTCTTAAGATCCATCAAGAAATTTGATAATATGCAAGTGTAGGTTCAAAAATTGTTGCAAAATGAAGTTCTTGACTTAAAACGTATATTTCAAACAATGAGCTTACGACTGAATGCTGATACAATCTTGTTATCTACAGAAAAAAAATTTTTTTTTAATAATTAGAGTATGTAATTTACACTTTCAAAATATTTTTGGCGGTCCAGTTTTTGACCTTCCGCGGTCCGGACCTGGACCGAGGTCTGCCAGTTGCCGACCGCTGCACTAGAGGACCCTTGCGAATACATGCACCGTTCGTGGAATAACAAAAAAGTAGCGACAAAATGGAAGTAAAATTGAATGTTCACGGCTAGCTGTCTTCAGAATCAAGCAGTGCAAGCGTTTAACAGCGCAAATGAAAGAGCTTGATCCGCTCAGTCTTGTTAGGTCAAAAAGAACTGCATACATTAATCAGAACTGAAGATATAGTAAAACAAACATATTAAAATATTCAATGGAAGGAGAGAATGATATGGTGTTTGAATAAAAATTCTGATACTTGATGACAAATCTGCGAATGAATACCTTTCGTTTAGAGCAAAAATGAAGGAAATCGGACGGATAGAACGGCCTGACCGACTGACTTTATTTTATAGCAAAGAAATCTCGTAAGAAATATACAGAAGGAAATCGCACATTCGTATAGAAAAAGGAAGGTGAGGGTTATGTAAATTCTGATCTGTGGATGAATAGCTTTCTTTTAAAACAAAGTGCAAGTGCAAGTAGATAATGACAACGACCCTCAGCGTGAGTGAGGACTCGTCTAATCAAGACTACCCGATACAGTGCACCATGCACTGTACTCAAGGATATTCATAAACTCACAGACAATCTCATAGAATAGCTTAAAACAATAAGTCTTACTGTATAAAAATTTGTATTATGGGATGCTATTTGTCTCTCATTTTATGTTGTAATAAATATTTAATATTTCGCCTTGTAAGTGCCGAACGAATAATAATAATAACAACAGAACGTGGCGCTTGCCGCTTTCGATTCCGTTCTGCTTTTGAAATAAACATCTGCCAGATTTTTGTTTTCGCTTTTCAACTTTCACAACCTACATGGAAGAAGAACGCGAGCAGTCGTGGTCTTTCGTTGTTCAGCTTTTGATGAGTTAGGATGGCGCTGATTATTAGAGAACTGACACTCTAGAAAATAAGTGTGAGCTGCTAATACCTGTGTTTTCTTCTATAATCCCCCATAGTTAATCTTCAAACTTCTGTATAGAGTTTCATTCATGGTTCCAAACTGTTGTTGTTCAGGTCTTCAGTCGTGCGGACTGGTTTGATGCAGCTCTAAACGCTACCCTGTCCTGTGCAAGCCTCTTCATCTGAGAATACGCATGGCAGCCTACATCCTTTTGAATCTGCTTACTGTATTTGTCCTTCGGTCTCCCACAACGATTTTTACTCCACACACTTTCTTGACGTCTCAGAATGTGTCCTACCAGCGTATACCTTCTCTTAGTCAGGATATGCCAGAAACACCATTTCTCCTCAATTCTGTTAAGCACTTCCTCATTAGTTACGTGATCTACCCATCTAATCTTCATTCTTCTGTAGCACCACATTTCGAAAGCTTCTATCATCTTTGTATATTAACTCTTTTCTTACTGTCCAAGTTTCACTCCCATACAATGCTACACTCCAGATAAATGCTTTCAGAGAGGACTTCATAACATTTAATCTAATATTGGGTGTCAACAAATTACGCTACTTAAGAAACGCTTTGCTTCCCGTAGCTATTCTGCATTTTATAACTTCTTTACTTCGGCCATTAGAAGTTACCTTGCTACATAAATAACAAAACTCATCTACTACTTTTACTGTCTTAATGCGTACTCTAGTTCCTTCAGCATCGCCTGGTTTTCTGACACAACATTCCATTACCTTTGTTTTATTCTTGTTAATGTCCATATTATACCCTCTTTCCAAAGCATTGTTCATTCTATTTATATGTTCTTCCAGGTCTTTTGCTGTCGGTATTACTATGTCACCTGCAAACCGCAAAGTTTTTATCTCCTCTTCCAGGACTTTAATTCCCTCTCCACGCCGGCCGCGGTGGCCGAGGTGACTGAGGCGCTCCAGTCACGGTCAGCACGGCTACTACGGTCGGGGGTTCGAATCCCCCCTCGGGCATGGATATTTGTGCCGTCCTAGTTCGTAAGTAGTTTGTAAGTTTAGGGACTGATGACCCCGTAGTTAAGTCCCGTAAGCTTTACAAACATTTGAACATTTTTTCCCTCTCCACATTTTTCCTTGCATTCCTTCACAGCTTGCTCAATATACAGATTCAACAACATTGGGGGAATGCTACAACCCTGTCTTACTCCCTTTCCAAGGGAATAGGTTGAATATAACTCTTCGCGCCATATATTTCACTCGTGCTACCTTCATAATCTGAAAATGCGTATTCCAGTCAACATTGTCAAAAGCTTTCCGCAGAATCACAATTGGTAAAAACGTAGGTTTCCCTTTCCTTAAACAGTCTTCTAAGATATATCGTACTGTGAATATTGCCTCGCGTGTTCTTAAATTTCTCCTAAATCCAAACTGATCTTCAAAAAAGGAGTTTCTGGTTCAAATGTTTGTAGAGCTTATGGGACTTAACTACGGGGTCATCAGTCCCTAAACTTACAAACTACTTATGAGCTACCTTATACTAAGGACGGCACAAATATCCATGCCCGAGGGGGGATTCGAACCCCCGACCGTGCAGACCGTGACTGACGCGCCGCAGAGCGCTCGGCCACCGCGGCCGGCGATCTTCCCTAAGGTCGGATTTCACCAGTTTTTCCATACGTCTGTAAGTAATTCGTGTTATAATTTTGCAACCACGACATATTAAACTGATAATTCCGTAATTTCCACATTCGTCTGTCCTTGCTTCTAAGGAATTGGAATAACTATATTCCTCTTGAAGTCTAATTATTAAAAAACTAAAGTTTTTCAGTATTGCCGTTATCATCATAGCATTAAGCTTCATTTCTCACTTCACGTAATCAGTAATCCACATTGCCTAATGTTGCAGCCGCGATGGAGTGGTCTAGCGTTCTCAGGCGCCTCGGTGCGGAGTGCGCGGGTGCTCGCCGTCGTAGGTTCGAGTCCTCCCTCGGGCATATGTAAGTGTGTTGTCCTTATCCTAAGTTACTTTTAGTTAGTTGCAGTACTTTGTTAGCCTTGGGACTGATGACCAACGTAATTAAGTCCCTTAAATTTACAAACATTAGAAAATTTGAAATGTATTATTACAGCATATTTCATATCATTTCTCTAGTAAAAGATCGTACAGTCTGTTTTCATATGTTTTTTATACCATGACCAAATTTCGGTGCGGTCTGCCACATATTTTTACGCGAAGCTTAATATGTCCAAACCTCTATCTACGAAAGGAAGTTACTATAAATTCAGTAATCTATTAATGTTACAGTTACCTTTCAACATATACAGCTGCTACTTTTTAAAGAGATATTTCGAGCCTGTTTTCTCAATCTGGATTGTTACATCTGCCATTTCATGCCTTTATTCATTTATGTTGCCGATTCAGCCTCTATCTTCACCAGAACTGACTTTATTTGTTATTTATCTTAATTTTTTTTCACTAGTAATTCAGCCATATTTATATATAAAGCACAGTAAATTTAGGGGATCTATGTAGGCAATTGAATATAATTCAATTTCTTCAAGGATATTCAGAAATGAATAATAATAATAATAATAATAATAATAATAATAATAAATAAATAAAAAATAATCAGAGGGCCATAAATGAAACATTAAAAATTCTTCACATCACGGAAAAAGGACCAATCATGAATATCCTTGAAGAAATTCAATTATCGAAATATCCACGGGTGTACTGTCGGTCTATAGTGTCCAACGGGCCCGTTGGACACTATAGACCGGCAGTACACCCGTGGATATTTCGATTATCAAATACGCCGGGAGAAACTGAAGAATCAAATTCAATTATATTCACATGCCTACATAGAGCCCCTAAATTTACTCTATGAACAAACAAAGTCAAAACACAAAAAGTACATGGACCATTTTAAAATATTTTAAGGCGTGAAAATGGATAGCCACTAACATGTCATAGATATTCACTCAATAGTAACAACATAAACATCACCCACCAAAGTTCTAATATCAAGGAAAATAAATTGGCTGATAACTGCAATGATCTACATCTACATCTACATGGGATACTCTGCAAATCACATTTAAGTGCCCGGCAAACTATCTGAACATATAATGTCGTTGACACACTTCGACAACAATTCATTTTTCATGCATTTCGTTAAAGACGTAAGCTATAAACTGCTATGTTAATCGCTCGTTCACGACTCCTTGTGTTTAAAATATGTGTTTATATGATTTGATTCGACAAACATTTTATATTTGCGTGACAATGACCATACAGTGACTTAAATCTCAACGATTCTTGACTGTGAAATGCGGTTACGTGACTGATGTATGATTATAGTTAACAATTTTCGTGGTACAGTTCCATAATTAACCTTAGTCGCTTTCAGCCCTTGTGGTTCACGATACCACCTGTGCGAAATCAAATTGTCTGGGTTCTTGTTAACTGATTTTCTTAATTACACATATCTTCGTGAGACGTAGGATAACGTCGTAACAAATGAAGAATTTGCCTAGTCACTGGTAGTCACTTGCCAATCGGAGAAGTAATTCGGCTAGCTTTCATCTTCTTCACATTGCTAGAACAAGCGCGTAACTTGCAGAAAAGTAATTAAAGGCTCAGAAACATCTGTCTGACAACTTGTCAGAAACTTCGGAGTCGAAATGAATGTACTTAAAGCGAGAAATGGGCCTTTAACGTCTTGCACAGAAGGTTCTTGGCAGTAAAGTACGCTTTACTTGGCAGTATCAATTCTAATTAGAGAGTGCCGTTGGCTGCTGCTCGCTACGTTATTATTGACTGTGAAACAGCGCGAATAACGAGGCGAACAATCACGAATATGACTTTTGCCGCTTTGTGGTACATCATATCAGGAGCTCTTGCGACGAAGTTACATTCTTCATTTTTTATGTAGGCATTCTGATGTGTGATGATATCTCATTAAGACATTTTCTACAGAGCGAAGTTCTTCATTTGAACGTAACACTTTAATAGAAATCTTGGTCAGATAGTAGATTAACCGATTATAATCTGCTCTTATTGTGACAGAATATTTTGATTTCTGAAACCCTCTTCTTTCTTTGTACGAACTGCGTTCTTGTTATAACAACTTCGATTTTTTTCACAGGAGTACCTAGTGACAAAATACGCCCGTGCTTATTGTGAATGAGTGACAGAGATGCCACCACTTTACTGTTACTTAAAATGGCAACGTTCGCAGTATAAGAACATCGTGTAATTATTCGTTTTCTTCCTTTGCGTGAGGTGTCACTCCATTGAAATTCGTCACTACTTGATTCATAACACCGTTAAGACAATATACTAAGAGAATCTCGCCCTTGCGTCAATACTCGAGCAAGTGGAGAAAATTGTTTCGGGGAGTCGCAGAAGGACTATGGAAAACCTAGGGCCGCGGTGGATTAGCCGAGCGTATGGAGCGCCGTGCTGCGGTGCGCGCGGCCGTTCGCCGTCGGGGGTTCGTGTCGCCCCCCCCCCCCCTAGGGTATGGGTGTTTGTGTTGTCCTTAAGTTGGTTTACCTTATTTTAAGTAGTTTGTAAGCTACGGACTAATAACCTAGAAGTTAAGTCCGATAGATTTACAAACATTTGAACACGTAGGCTCCAAAGTTAGCATTTCCTTTGATATCTGTGCACACACTCCTGCATGAGGACCTGAAAATGCGTAAAGTGTCCTGCAGGTGGGTACTGCGACTGCTGGAGGATTACCATACGGCTGCGCGCGGCATGTTTTCAGGCAATGTTGACGCATGATGTTGCCGTGACTGGCATTTTCAATGAAACGATTGCGACAATGACTGAGACACGAATGCCGCTTCTCAATCCTGAAACTAAGCGACGTACAGTGAAAACACTAGTAGACTAACCGCCACAAAAAATTTCATCCAAGCACCAGTGCTAAAACAATTATGATGGCCATGTTCTTCTGCAGCGATGGAGCAATCTTTACTCATTATCCAGAATGAAACATTCACCCTGCAGAGGAGTGTGCGCTGATATGAAACTTCCCGGCAGATTAAAATTGTATGCCGGAACCGGGACTCGAACCTGGCACCTTTGCCTTTCGCGGGCAAGTGCACTACCGACTGTGCTATCCCGACACGACTCACGATGCCGCCTCACAACTTTACTTCCGCCAGTACCTCGCCTCCTACTTTCCAAACTTCACAGAAGCTCTCCTGCGAATCTTGCAAGACTAGCACTCCTAGAAGAAAGGATATGGTGGAGTCATTATGTTCCAAAAGGCACGACGGTGATAGGTGCGAGATGTTTTACAGATCACGTTCCTTCTAGCATTGTGTGAGAAATCGCCGGGAAAGGCTGTCAGTGTACGCTTTCATCAATACAATGCAGTAGCACATCTGCAGATGGCTACGTTACGCGGCAGTTTTACGTGGTAATACTGATTTTGTGTCTCATGCCCCATTCTCACCTGACTGGCTTCTTAGACCATGTGGAGGAACTCCAATGTTAAGTCCTGCGATCTGCAGGAAAGATAACAACTCCTCAAATTGCCAACGGTTTATTAAACAAAAGACCCTTCTGGGCGTACAACAACATAACGCCAAGAGAACAGATAGTCACTTAGGAAAAACAAACAACACGTACAATAGTGAAAACCATATAAACAGACAAACTATTACAAGAGGCGCTAGGCCAAGGCAAAACAACTACGCTACTTCGATGACTAAGCTGAGTGCGGCGGCAGCTGGATCCGGCGTAGGAGCGGCCGGTGGGTGAGATTTTTTTTGTTTGTAAATCTACCGGACCAAACTGCGTGGTCATCAGTCCGTAGCTTACAAACTACTTAAACCTAGGTAAACTAACCTAAGGACAAACACACACACCCATGCACCAGGGAAGACTCGAACCTCCAGTGCGAGCAACCGCGCGCTCCGCAGCGAGACGCTTTAGACCGCACGGCTACTCCACTGTGGCGGGTGGCTGAGTATGCACTGCCCTCCACACTCCGTTGGAGCGCTTATGAAGCCGGCATCGGTGGAGGGCTACAACCGGTACTCTGCTGTCATTGGCTGGGCACTTACATGGCGGAGCGTAATGTAGTGCCGCCGTACAGCGCCGTTTCTTCTGCCGTTGACCGTTGTTTAGGTTTATGTGATTACTAGCTGAAAACCCGGCGTTGCCCAGGTATTTATTTATTTATTCCTCCCAGTTTTCGGGTATATATTCATTTGTATAAGTGCTGTATGTCTCTAAAATCTGTTGCGAATACAATCAGTAGTAAAGAAGTAATAGATTAAAACTTGGTTCGTGATGGGGCTCTTTTCCATGAATATTACTGTTTAGGTGCCCATATCTCATGAACTATGTGTTGCACTGTGATAAAATTTAGAAAGTACACTCACCTATATGAATGTATATTGTCTGTAAAATTTTATGCGGCTACAATGTTTGGTGTAGAAATTAGAAATTGTAACGTTATAGCGAATGCCGTAGTTTTAGTCCATGAACAGCGGAACGTTATGTGCTCATATCTCATGAACTACGTGTCGTACTGTGATATAAGTTAGAAGCCTCATTCAACTATATATATGTGTATACTGTACGTAAAATTTCCTGTCGCTACCATTTGTAGTGTTCAAATTATAAATTGTAACGTCATACCGAGAGCCGTAGTTTTACTCCATAAACAGCGGAAAATTAGTAAGCGAGAAACTTTTCCCTTTCATCATTTTACTATGGTTGCCAGCGAGAAAAAGTTTAATAAAAGTTTGAAATTAAGTTTAAAGTTTGTTGCAAGTCGCTAAGTACTGTCATTCTCATGCATTGTATTTCGAAAGTCTCGCCGCATTATATAGCATTTTTTTGCGATTTCTATTGGTTATGACGTAATATCTTTTGAACCATGTGACGTATGTGATTATTAACCATGCAGCAATTGTTACCTCACGGTAAGGAATGTGTGTACCAAATTTGGTTGAAATCGGTCCAGTAGTTTAGGAGAAAATGAATAGCATTGTCGCTAAATGCAGCAGTTTTTCGCGCAGCTTATTGTTTATGACGCCATATCTCGTGAATTATATATCGTATGTGATTCTTACACTTACGGCGACCGTACTCATGGATTGAAGCTTACGTGTACAAAATTTCATAAAGATTGGAACAAAACTGTAGATTTGTATGCAACACGTACAAATATACGGACACACTGCTTTATATATAAGACGTGTGAGCGCCTACGAAAGGGAGATCAGCAGCCCGCCTTGTCTGCCTGTTATGCGGGCAGTCTATGTGATTTACAGTGTCAGGGTTGTGTCATTCAAAACTTTGCGGTGTAACATCGGCCGCAGAGCAGTTACCTGGATGCCAATCTTTAGAACCGGTTTACTGGAATCCTACATGTCCAGGGCGTCAATGAGTTTGTTTCCAGGCATTTAGTCGTGTCCTGGGGTCCAAACGAAGACCACTGAACGTTCGGATCGTTCGAGGACACAGACGGAGTTCTAGTCAGTCACCACCTCAGTGTTTATGGCGTTGCTCTTGCCTGGGGCTGAATCTGACTGTGCAAAATTAATGTTGCTGTTCCAACAGCTGTGACATATTTAGTAGCTGGAAAGCGTTGCCGTCATCGCGTACAGAACGTTTCTTAGAGTTGCTGAACGAGCAGCAAGAAACAAAGTATTTCACTGTGACAGAAGATGTCAGAATAGATAGCAAAACTGTGAAGATATCACAGAATAAATCTATAAACTCATTGGTTCAGATTCGGTCACATGTGGGAGGATTGGATTTCTTTAACAGAAGTTTTACTAGGAGGACTCCTGTAGGAAGCGTAGAGGTGCGTCCACACTACTCGTGGTCGCCATACTCGTCATACTCGTCTGTCAGGAGACTTGTCAAACTTGTCTGACTTGCGCTCGTGCTGCTTCTATTTTCGTCTGACCTACTCCAGTTGCTTGCCAGACTTTGGCTCGTGAGGATCCGCACTGTACTCGCAGTCGTGACTAGTGCCAGTTCCCTAGTTCAAAAATTGACGAAGTAGTGGTTATAGCAAATGCCAGCTTCCCTATGATGCGCCTTTTAGCTGAGGAAGAAGGAAGAAGAAGACGCTACAAAGACCCAAGAAAACGCAAGTGGTGGATGACCACAGTTTTCAGAAGCAGAAAAAGATATAGTGGGAGAGATTTGATGGTTGACTTGGATGTTTAAAACATACATTTCAAGACATTTTGCCGTATGTTCGGATCAGATTTTGAATATCTGATAAATTTGGTTGGGCCGAAAATTTCAAAGGCCGACAGCAAATTTCGGAAAGCTATACCAGTTACTGAGCGGTTGGCATTTACGCTCCGATTCCAAGCAACTGGCGATTCCTACAGCAGCCTGAGTTTTTTTATTTAAAGTCTCCAAGGAAGTGATATCAAACATTGTTCCTGATGTATGTGCAGTTCTTACTGCCAGCTTGAAGGAGTTCCTAAAGGTAAGTTTATAAATTATACAAATATTGTTATAATGCACTTTTATTCATCACTTAATAAGCAAAAGAAATAAAAACATTTCGTCTTGGGGTTTGAAAGCTCTTCAATTACCGTGTTTGCTTACAAATAAATTTGCTTTACAGGTTTTGTCCGCCTTGAGCAAACACAAATGTTTTTTTTAATTTTTCCCAGACATGTTTCGCTGGCGTTGCAGCATCATCAGTGGGATGTTTATTATCTTAATACCACATGTTGTTATGTTTGTGGTTTTTCCACTCACAAAATGTCTCTGATAGGTTTTGACAGTTTGTCATTTTGGTGGATATCCGCTGTTTTACGTGTTGTGGACAGGCACTGTGTCACTTTCACTTTCACTCAATGTTTATCAATGTTTATCACATTGAGTGAAAGTGAAAGTGACACAGTGCCTGTCCACAACACGTAAACGGAGGACATCGAAAGAGTCCAAAGAAGGGCAGCTCGTTTCGTATTGTCACGATACAGGAAGACTGCATCACGGAAATGATACAGAATCAGGGCTGGGAATCATTACAACAACTGCGTTTATCGCTACGGCGTGGTCTACTCCAATCACCAACATGCTCCTCCGAATGCAAAGATGTATTGATTACTTTCATCTACAGAGGCAGAAATGATCATCAGAATAAAATACGAGAAATCAGAGCTCGAACGGAGAGATTCAGGTGTTAATTCTTCCCGCGCGCTATTCGAGAATGGAATGGGAGGTAAAATAATAACGGCACTTAAATATGATTTGCAGAGTATCCCATGAAGTTGTGGATGTATATGTAAAAATCGTGCCGGAAAATACTTTTTTAACAAAAGCACGTGTCATTTTGTCAATGGACCGTAGAACTTTCGCTATGTATTCTCCCTAGGCGTCAAACGTGTCTCTAGGTTTAGATAAATCAGTGTGTATTGCATAATATGCCTCTCCTATACGAGGATCTTCGACCCTTTATCTCTGATTTTTTTTCTAGGTGAAGCGAGATAACCTTTGAGAGACGCCGCGTTCATTATAAAAGCCATGACGTCACATCCGAGTTAAAAGGGTACTACGCCAAAGAAATGTCCAATCTACGAAAACAAAAAAAAAAACGGTGTTTCAAAGATGATGGCGGGCGTTGGAAAACTACTGTGACCTTTTACACAATCGCAACGCCTTCTGACGCTTGTCGCCTTATGACGTCTAGACTAATGCAACGCTTTTTGATTGAGGAAATTTTTGGCGGCTCTTTGGAGAAGGAAGTGCGCGCTTTTTTAATGAGAAAAAACGATGTTGAGGTGTGACAGCAGCCACGCGAGGAATCGTTCAAGGCGGCGTGCCTCGCATGTGTCCCGCGCCGGCGCGGTCGCCGTGTATACAAGAAATTAACTGTGGCGGGAAGCGGACGGTCAGGCGAGAAGCTCGTTAGGGAACGCGGGGGCGAAATTCTCCCCTCACCTTTCGACCTTTCCTATCTCGATCACCTCTGCATCGATCTCTCGCCGCTGTTCAGGTATCTCGCGTTCCGAGTGCTCCTTACGTACTTCAGTATTCATAAACCACACAGCACAACGTTTACTGCGTCACACCCAGCACATAGGAACTTCATGCTTTATTGAACGTATAAGAAAACGAAAGAATCGAAATTATGAGCGTAATTTAAAAATTTCAACTAAACAACTGCTCGGTAGGGTATTCGCGCATTGAGATATATACAGGGTGTTTCACTAAGTGTGTTTGCCTCTGTAACTTATAATAGGTAACGGGAAATTTTAATGTGTTAGGTCAACACAAGAAACGTTACACTTTCTGCAGAGCTATGAACATAGTTTATTGTATCATTTTCCAAAGAGTTACAGCACAAAGATAGAATTTTTTTAAATGGAACAATAGTGTTTTCTATCGGCATTGGATTCGTTGAAACCAGCTGCGTCAAATTCAATTTAAACTACATTCCTATCACTGTTAGTTTGGGAGCTACAACCCTTCAAATTTCCGGGGGCGGAGGCTGTGATAGCGTAGCTGACTGGCCGAGTGGCTATCCCCTGGGGCACGGCCCACTGTCTCATGACCACCAGCCAGTGAGCTACGCTGTCGTAGCCTCCGCCCCCTAAACTTTGAAGGCTTGTAACTCCCAAACTAACAGTGATAGGAGTATAGTTTAAATTGAATTTGACGCAGCTGGTTTCAACGAATCCAATGCACGATAGAAAAAACTATTGTTCCATTTAAAAAATTTCTATCTTTGTGCTGTAACTCTTTGGAAAATGATACAATAAACTATGTTCATAGCTCTGTATTGATCAAAATAGCCATACATAAATACCATATTAGCCTTTCATGCAATTGGTAAACGGTCCATTTTAACATGAGTAATGTATCACGATGCAAATACCGTCCGCAATGGCGAAATGTTACGCGGTACTACGTATTCATACGTTTGTGACTATAACAGCGCCATCTATCACAAAGTGGAAAAAGTGTCCCAAATAAAACATCCATGTTTATTTACGTACTAGACGAATATGTAATAACAAAGGGGGTACCTATTTAAAAAAATGCAGTTGATGTACGTTTGATCTATGGCAGCGCCACCTAGAGGGCCAACCATAGCGCCATCTGTTTTCCCCCTTCAAGCTAGAAAAGTTTTGTTCTTTGCAATTTTTTTTTGGTTTCATGCTTATTTCGTGAGATATTTGGCCTTGTCACTATCAATGGACCACCCTGTATATTTCCACTATAACTCAAACTGTTGGTCACCGAAGGTTGTTCAGGTTCACATCATCAAACGTCCAGATACTAAGCACAACGTAGATCTGTCCCGATATATTAAATGCAGTTCGTAACGTATAATAGTCAAATAAGCATTAGGATCCTTCACCATTTCACTTAAATTTTGCATTTTGACAATTTTTTATGTTACACATCTCATACATTATGAAAACTACTTATACATTTAATTCCATTACATCCTTTTTTCCACACGTGAAGTTACCATGCATATTCATTCCAGAGTAACCTTATTTACAAAGAGTCTATGCCAGATGCTCACCCCGCCGCCGCTATTACCGCTGATTTTTTGAGGCGGCACTACAAAATGTGCTATTAAGCCCTTTCTACACGGGAAGTGAGAGCTTACAAGATTACCCATGATGCACCGGTTACGCCGTCCGCGTACAGTGTAGACGCGTCCACTTGCACAAGATCGCTAGTAGACGGAGTAGGATGGATCCTATTCTCACGCGTATGGAAGTGCTTCGCGCATGTGCAGACGACCGAATGGGTAACCCAGCTGACAAACGAAGCCAAGTCGGGAATTTGTTTGAGAATGTGTACTTGTATCCTGCTCAGAGGAACGTAGTTTTTCGATTCAGTCGAAAGTTCAAAATGTTCAAATGTTTGTAAAGCTTATGGGACTTAACTACGGGGTCATCAGTCCCTAAACTTACTAACTACTTATGAACTAGCTAATCCTAAGGACGGCATAAATATCCATGCCCGAGGGGGCATGCGAAACCCCGACCGTAGTGGCCGTGCAGACCGTGACTGGAGCGCCTCAGTCCCCTCGGCCACCGCGTCTGGCAATTTGATACTCACGACGAACATTTCCGTTCGGGGGAGTGCGGTGCAGTTTCGTTTTAACAGGCTACAGTAGTAAAAAATCGACACGAGTGCCATTACCAACAGAAAAGAAGACATACAATGCGTCTCCTGGACTCATGACCATAACGTTTGGGCCCCAGACGATTGGAAATCCGTGGTTTTATCACACCAGTCCAGATTTCAGATGGTAAGAGTTGATGGGAGGTTTAGAGTGTGACTTAGAACCCAGGAAATCATGCATACAAGTTGTCAACAAGCTGGAGTGGCTACATCAAGGTATAGAATGCATTTATATGGAACGAGCAAAGTCATATGGTCCTAATGAACCGATCATTGGGGTACTTGGACACCATTTTTAGCTATTCTTGTAGTTCCTCTCGCCTTACCAAGGAGAGAATTTTTATGGACGACAGTCCGTAATGTCGACGGTTTGTTCGAGATTGGTTCGAAAACATTCTGGACACTGCCAAGGAACGATCTGGCTACATAGATGCGCCGACATCAATCGCATCGTACAGTTATAGTGCACCTACATCTACCGAGTGATCAAAAAGTCGGTGTAAATTTGAAAATAGACCTCTATCTCTCTTTTTACGTTAAATCAGGCCACGGATCACAAAATTCACACCACAACCAGTGGATTATCCCCTAGTACGACTCCAGGACGTTCTCCAAATTATGGTTTTGACTGATATTTCCAAGCGAAGTACTAAATAACCTCCATATAGGCGAGATTCTAGATGCGTTCTTCTGGACTTGTGGTATAGAGACAGGTGCGTAGAATCGAATCCTGCATACAGAAAAACATTCAGCTGAAACGCGATGGTGGCGAGCCTCGAAGCGCAACAGCTGGGGAGGACCTCCCGGCTACAGCGAAGACACACATCTGCCGCAACGCCAACCAGGTGTTGTGTTGGAATATATATATATATTATATAAGTGATGGTCGGAAAAGCCTACAGGTCACATCGTCGAAACGCAAAGCATGCTCCCGGGCAGTTAAACTGCCCTCTGAGATTTCGTATTTAAATGTCTTCTTGGGCGCTGGAATACAGGTGTTTGTCCTGCGTCAGATAAATGTTGTTTGTATCGTAATAGGACATAGATATTCCTTAGATAGGATGTGTACTGCTGTAGCAAGGAAATAAGAGGTAAAATTAAACTACCGGAATTCTCGGAAGGCGCATCTATACCTCGATCTAAGAAGGAAACGTAACAGGGCAAGATCGCTAAAGTGTTAAATTTCGGAACTTTCGGCGTAGCTCCGCTCCATTAAATAAATGCAATGCGCACTATCCTTGTCAGAGTGGTGCGTCTGCAGAGGTCTTGCGTAGAAAGTTTTGATCATTTGGAGATGTAACTTAGGTGTTTTTGTTTAAACATTTAGCATATGTTTCTTTTATGTAGTCTGCCGAGAGAGCGCTATGCGTTCTGGACGATTCTTAACGGTGCTTGCTGATGTATATTTAGAGATGTTGTGCTAGATGTCATTGCCGATTTTCGTTATTTGGAATTTTTGTATAAACAATATATCGGCTTCTGCTGCTGTTGTTGTGTTATCGAAAGAGTGGTTGGCATACTAGTTTTAGCGTTACATTCCGTTCGATGGCTGTTGCTTGCATCGTTTAAACGAAGAGATACATTTATAGATCTAAGGTTGCGGTCGAGTTTCGAAACGGACCATTTCTTTTCTTTTGGTTAGTCTCGAATGTTTGATTCTGGTTAGAATTGTTTTTGTATATCGAAAGAGTATGTGTTAAGACGGATACGTAAGTTTGTGGCGTTCGTTACCGTTTATTATCTAACCTGCGCTATTATTAAACACGTCTGTCTGCTGTTGTATTTGTAGTCTATGCGAAGAGCAAGGAGAGAGATGGGAGTGTTTGCGCATCGATAAATACTTACATTCAAATTTTGCATACGAGTATTAATATTTTACTACTAGCTGTAGTAGACGGTTTTTTTCCAGTGACCAACTAAACATTTCTGTTCTAAATTGTTTTTTAGCATTACACCGAAATTCTTGTTAAAAATACATACGAAGAACAATATGGTAGCTTTATTTTTTCCGAGAATAATAAACGGCGGAAATGGTTACATAAATCGAGATCTGGCGTACGGATCGCCGTGGCGCGCTTAATAATAAATATGCAATTTAATTGGCTGCTGACCTGGCGGGGCGCGGTCGCCGAAAAAAGAGTGCAGTACGCTCCTGTCCTGGGCGCAGGGGTCGGCCGGCGGGGGCGGATGTCGATGCGGTCAAGACATTCGTCGCGGCTTTTGTTTGTTCCGTCCTCGCGGGTAGGGCGGGTGGCGGCCTCCTTTGAGAAGTGGTCGCGAGCGTGGAGGAGGGGTAGCATCTCTCGGTGGCGGCAGCGGCGGCGGCGGGGGCGGCGCCTGGGGGTGGAGAGGGGTGTTGTCTGCCAGGTGTGTGGCCAAGGGTGCGAGTACAGACATGTCGACATGTCGATCACCCTTATCTGCGTTATGGCGGCGTCCTTTGATTAGCGGTCGGACAAGTAGCGTTGATGACAATCAAAAGGGTCTAAATGCAATTACATGTAACCTGTCAATCATCCTTAAGTGCGCTATTGACCTGTCAATAATCCTGTCCATCATCCTGTGGTGGCATCCTTTGATCTGCGATCCGGGAATTGACCGAGCGTATGGCGTCGATTACACTATCGTTGACGGGCGATTCTCACTGCGCGTCTATCCCATTTACCCCACTACTGTTATAATTTACTTAATGTCGCTAGATCATCATTTCGTTAAAACTTGAACCCCATTCCTTTCAAGGCTTGAGGAATAGCATTTTTATTTCATGTGTTAAAATATTAGTTAATATTGCTAGGTTTTTCTTATTTTGTTATATTAATTAATGTGACATAAGCATGGCTTCTCCGCTACGCCACTGTCCCTGTGTGCAGTTGTTATACTTTTAAGTGGGTGCGAGAATCTATGGCTGTCTGAATGTGGGGAGTAATAGCTCGCTTTGCATCGTTCTCTCTGGCTCAGTGTCGATAGCTGCTGCTAATACCAAAGAGCTTTCCACACCCTTTGGCTGCGAGCTGGTTGGCGAGCATTACCTCTCCAGAGCGAGTCTACTCGCTCTCCGTCCCCACCACCGCTGATCTTGGATTTTCCTGCTTCCGGTGGCTTCCCGCGTCTGGTGACAGCTCGGTCTGGCCGTTCTATACTGGGCGTCCGGCGAGGTAAGGTTGGTTCTCCTCTTCGAAAGTCGCCAGATGGTAAAGTTTCATTGTCTAGCTCGTTTAACTTAGACTGGTGAACTTAGAATCATTTTTTGGAAAAAAATTTCCAATCGTATCTCGTTTTTCAATTCAGCGATTTCCAATACATAAATGCGGTGTATGATTCTAGTTGCAGTTTGATAACGGCCTGGTATGTTAAAACCTTTTGTGATCATGTGGCGGTGTATAAACTCTTTTGTAAATACTTTCTAGCTTTGTGGGGCCCGATTTCTAATGGGTGATATGTTCATTTTTGTACAGTGCATATAAGAATTTTCTCATCGTTTCCTTCCGTGAGTGATACGTGTTCCACGTGGTTGGTTCATAGAACAAAGCCTTCTGCTTCCACTCTTGTTTGTTCCATACCCATCAGGGAAGTAACTATGTGGGTATCCTTCTGATTTCCACCTATTTGAATTTTGCTGTTTCTTCGCAGACTGGTAGTAGGCACTCTCTCTTCGTCAGTAATTCTCTCTGAGCCTTGTGCAACCTCCTTGAATAGCTTCCTTATGTAATTCGAAACATTTCTATGGGTTGCATGCTGTAGTTAATTTTCTTTATTTTCCGGAAACTGAATTTATTCAATTTTATCGGTTTTCGGAACCACGTGGGTCCGAGTTCCGACTTCCGGGGTTTGCAGCTAGTCGCCTGAATTTATGCCACTTCTCATATAAAACCAGTACCTAGATCGATTTCTAACAGACTGCAACTTAAGAATCCCCCGTGATTTTATATAATGAATCCGACTTTCAACCACTTCACCTTCAGGAGAGTGCGTTCATATAACGCAGCCGTGTGTCGATGTTAGCGCGTTTGCTCGCGGTCCATTTAAGATGTAATTTAACTTGGCTATACACACGCATCATTTCAAAACAGGCACGACAGACCAGAGCCAGCTTCAAAGTGTTTTTGTATATTGTGTTTTGTGCTACCTCCGACTTGCTGAATTTCGCCCACGATAGCGGCGCCTGCTTCAGCCTCGTCTCAGCACGCTGAGTTTCGCTGTGGCATTGCGTGTGTGTGAGTGAATGAGTGTTGTTTGTGAATCCTTCTCCCCAAGTAGCTTTAAATCATGTATAATTTAGGCTGGGCACCGTCCGCATTAATCCATGTAAGAGATGGATTTTATTGTATTAACAAAATTGGTTCCCCATTTTGCTTGTTTTCTATCTGAATAATCAAGGTTAAGTTCAGCATAATCCGTAAGTTCCCTCTTTTATTTAGTATTGTTCCTTACAAGTGCTCAAAATAAGATCAGATGCAATTTTTCTTACATCTAAATTCCGTTGCGCCATATATGTTTTCTTAGCCACCTTTCTAAGATAACTTTAATTGTGCTGGCGTGCTTATTAATGTATGTGTGTAATAACGTGTGAGCTGCTATATATATTGACCACTGTAGTATTAATTTCCTATTATTGAAGTAATTTAAAACGAGTCAGTTCTGAGTTTGGGCCAGGGAACAAGGCTTTGTAGCAGGGAGTAACCAGTAGTTCAAACGGACCTCATTTATTAATTTTAGTGATAAAACAAGGCTCTTGCTTCGTACAGTGATCGACTTTTAATATCTGCAGCAATATTTATTTCTTGTAACCACTGCACCATAACTCATTTCTCAGAGCATGTGCTTCAAAGTTTTTATTCATACGAAATTGAGAACGTACTCATAGAACGTCACCAGAGAAACACCTTTTCGGAGACATTATACAATTACTACAACTCGGAAAGACAAGATAAACCATTCAAAGTAAAACAAATCGCAGCGAAAAAAGAACACACAACGTAAACACGCGGTAGACACAATACACACTGTTGTTTACAGGTGATAAGTGATTTTTCAACACGAAAAGTAGTCTATTACGCTTACTTTCACTCACTTATGACGTACGGCATTGTTTTTTGGGGTAACTAGCCTGATGCAAAAAGGATATTTCTGGCTCAAAAACGGGCGGTTCGAGCAATATCTGGTGTAAGTTTGTGGACATCATGTCGACCCCTTTTCAGTAGTCTGGGAATTTTGACTTTGGCGTCACAATACTTTTTTACTTATTGTTGTTTGTTGTTAATAATATCAGATTATTCCCACGAGTTAGTAGCTTTCACTCGGTGAATATTAGACAGAAGTCGAATCTACATTGGCATCACACCACCTTAACACTTTTGCAGAAAGGGGTACAGTATTCTGCGGCATCCATTTTCAATAAGCTGCCACAAGAACTAAAGAATCTTAGCACTAATCCACACGCTTTCAAATCTAAATTGAAGAGTTACCTCATGGCTCACTCCTTTTATTATGTCGAGGAACTCCTACAAAAATTAAACAATTAAGCTAATTCATTTTTTTCTTTATTGATACTTTTCACTTTGTCTTAAGATTGTCGTATACAAAGGACTACTTAAAAATTTTCTATTACCATTCTTATGTAACAATTGATGTATTGACTTGTTCCATGACCATGGAGTCCTATTCCTCAATTGGGTCCTATGGAACAGAAAAAAAAAACAATAATAAATAAAAAAAGAACTTTCACGTCACGGCACGTGACCACCGGAAGTTGTAGTATTACATTAAAAAATTTCATTGGATAAATAATTTATTCACGATGTTTATCGCTGACCACAGCTTTCTCTGGCAGCTAATTACGTTCGTCTCATACTTTTTATGTTCATCTGTCTTTTACGAGCGGCCCGGAACGCGGTTTTGAACTTGGTCTTTCATCTTTCTTACCTCATTGAGAACAGTCGCACGTCAGGGACTTCTCCATTATTAATTGTAAGTGTGTGTGAGATGGTTTTTCTTACGAAGTATGATGAAAATATATTTAGTTACATATAAATCTTTTACTTATTTCAAATGACCCACCTTTAATAAATCATGAAGTGTTTCTATTTTTCCAGCAGTAATCTTGAATATGTCATATGATGCTTGGACCCATTGTTGGACTTGTATCTATAATTTACTAGATGTACTTCGAGATCGCCGACCGCGGTGGCCGAGGGGACTAAGGTGCTCCAGTCACGGTCTGCACGGCCACTACGGTCGGGGGTTCGAATCCCCCCCCTCGGGCATGGATATTTGTGCCGTCCTAGTTCGTAAGTAGTTCATAAGTAGTTTGTAAGTTTAGGGACTGATAACCCCGTAGTTAAGTCCCATAAGCTATACAAAGATTTGAACTTCGAGATCTCATTACTTGTAATTTTCATGAATGAGACATTCTAGAATTGCCTGCAAAGAAATCTTCGGAATTAAACGAAATCCGATCGATTTAAGGAGCCTTTTGTCACGAAAGTTAACTTAACATTTATTAAACAGTCATTCAGTTAGTACAACCTTCTCCAAGCCAACCAAGCATCATTTTCCACAATGCATCAAGAGTTTCTACAGCTTCATCTACTACATCCAGTCAACACATCATAATGGTAAGAAAGGTCATCGCGGTATCTGCTAGTTTCTTTGTGTAATATTGTGCTCAGGTGTTGCTTTCATTCCAAATTACGACTGCCGCTAAACTTTAAAGTCAGTTTCCGCTTCCTTTTATTGATTCTTCTAATTATAAAGTTACATAAAATGTGTCAGATCTAGCAAATTAGTTTCTTGTATTATTGTCCCGTTAGTGAACTTTAATAGTGGCTACGAACAGTAACTACTACTCCAACACTTGATCGGAAGAAAAAAAACGCAATATTACAAAGTGTTTACCGCGATGTGATTCGATCGGCCAGCCGCGGTGGCGGAGGGGACTGAGGCGCTTCAGTCACGGTCTGCACGGCCACTACGGTCGGGGGTTCGAATCCCCCCTCGGGCATTGATATTTGTGCCGTCCGTAGTCTTAGCTAGTTCATAAGCAGTTTGTAAGCTTAGGGACTGATGACCCCGTAGTTAAGTCCCATAAGTTCTACAGACATTTGAACATTTTGAATTTGAAACTTCCTGGCAGATTAAAATTGTGTGCCGGAACCGGGACTCGAACCTGGGACCTTTGCCTTTCGCGGGCAAGCGTACTACCGACTGTACTATCCCGACACGACTCACAATGCCGCCTCACAACTTTACTTCCGCCAGTACCTCGCCTCCTACTTTCCAAACTTCGCAGAAGCTCTCCTGTGAACCACGCAAGACTAGCACTCCTGGAAGAAAGGATATGGTGGAGACATGGCTTAGCCACAGCCTAAGGGATTTTTCCAGAATGAAATTTTTCACTCTGCAGCGGAGTGTGCGCTGATATGAAACTTCCTGGCAGATTTAATCTGCCATGAAGTTTCATATCAGCGCACACTCCGCTGCAGAGTGAAAAATTTCATTTTGAATTTGATTCGATCATTCTTAGCGACTAGCGTCTCGCGCTTCTTGCTCTTCACTTGTTATCTGTAAGCGTCAAGTGCAAAGTTTCAGCGGCCTAGGTATAATTTGAAGAAACTAGTTGATAGTGGTACTATTGCCGATCCATCGCTACAAAATCACGTCGGTGCAATGACTGGCAGTGCCCGCCGACCTCTGAACAGATTTGGCAGACAGCAGTGTCGGCCTCGCTCACTTCCGACTGCGGGCGGTGGTAACCGGCGTCCAATTAGCCGCCTCTATTACCGACATTAGCCTCTGGCGCTGGCGGGCCTTGGTGGCCGCTAAATATTCCCCGCTGCCCTCTGCAGCCGGCGAGCCTTTAATCATCGCTATCCGCCACACCAGGTTGAGCTGTGTTGCGCATAATCTCGGCAAAACTTTGTTCTCGCCGCAGTTACAGCACCGCCGACGTGCCTACGCCCTCTAAGCGCGTACAGTCATCGGACAAAACTGCAAACATAGCGAGGAATGCAGTCTTTATGGGGAGGCAAGCGGGCTAAAAAAAAGTCGATTTTTAGATTTTACCGTATTCCAAATGCCTGGTATTTCCTGCGGAAAACAGTTTTTGTTTCATGTAAATACGATTTTTTTTCGTGACTTATGATGGTTTTCATGACTCTCTGTATTTAAATGACGGTGACAACAAGGCACTACGCTTGTCCGTCCATTTTTGGAGTATTTCTGCCCAGTGTGGGATCCTTATCAGGTGGGTTTGACGGAGGACATCGAAACAGTCCAAAGAACAGCAGCTCGTTTCGTATTGTCGCGATACACGGGAGACAGCGTTACAGAACTGATACAGGATCTGGGATGGGAATCATTACAACAACGGCACTTATCGCTGCGGCGTGGGCTGAATACGAAACTACAATTGCCAATATTCTCCTCCGAATGCGAAAATATATTGTTGACTCCCACTTACATAGGTAGAAATTATCATCAGAATAAAATGCGAAAAATCAGAGCCCGAACGGAAAGATTCAGGTGTTCATTTTTCCCGCGCGCTTTTCGGGAATGTAATGGGAGATAAAATAGTATAACGGTGGTTCGATGAACCCTCTGCCAGGCACTTAAATATGATTTGCAGAGTATCCCATGTAGATGTAGATGCAGAAGGCTTATGATCGGGTATGCGCAGAACAACCCTGTGGTCCTAAAGTCACAATTTCTAAATATGAGTGCATTTGGCATGTCCAGACGAGAATGGGGTCCAGGTTAAGAACATTATTAAAAGTCAAAAATAGTATTGGAAGATGGTAAGAAGATAGATGGCTAAGGTCGCCTGACGAATGTTTAGATAGAAAGATTACAGAATTATTATGGCTTGGCCACAAGAAGAAATGTAGATAATTTAGAAAACATAAAAAAAGCTGTATGGGCTATCTATTTCCATAAGCTATCCACAAATGAAAATCCTGTGCACTCTCTTTTGCCCAAATGGTCCTGACACTTGGTGCAAGTACAGGAGAAATGACACATATGACCACAAACATTCTTTGCCTGAATGAAATTGAACCTATATTAAGAGACCTTTGTAAGGATACCTTGTTGAAGAAATGTATTCATTGAAAAACCCAAAATTAAATAAATGTGTAAATTCTGTCATTTGGACCCGGTTACCAAAAACTATTTGTTCAGATCACAACCCTCAAATTTGGTGTTTATGATGCTATTTTATGCTTCAATGATGGTGTAACTAGAAAACTGCCATACAATCTAGTGGAAATACTGCAAAATCCTTGGTGCAAATACATAAAGAGAGAATCCGCAAAGACAATATTGCTAATTTGAAACGCACAGAAGAATCTAGACAGAAAAGAAGAGGGACCAAGAAAAGGAAAGAAGATCAGTATGATTCAGATCATGCTCAATATGATGCAGGAAAATATTAGTGGTAAATAATACTCATCAATAACTGTACTAAAATTACAATATTTAACTTTAAATTGTTTTTTCTCAAAACTACATATTATTACTTTCATGTACCATTATTTGACAAACTAATGCGGTTAGAAAGATGAAATTTGGTCGTTTTGTACTGAAGATGGTAATAAATCATTAAAAGTAAATTGAGAACCACAAAACAATCATCAACTGTTTTATAATAATTAATGTACTAAAAAAAGTTAAATTTTGCTGGTGAAATAATAAAACAAATTTTCTTCAAAACCATTAGAGTTATAACGTTAATTTTACTTGTGAATTGAGACATATATATTACATATATGGAGTAAAAATTTCCTTGTTTCATCACTTATACTTCCTTTCAAAAGTGTACCTATTCAAAGGGTAAAATAGCATTGGCAGAATAGGGATAAAAATTGCCTTCCGTCTCCCCTTAAACTACTCTGCTGACCAAAGGAAGTACACCACCTTGATGGACGCATCCAAATCAGGTGAACTTGTAGCGTATTCGGCGGCGAGAAATGCATGGGTATAACTTTTCAGCGCATGCGCACATCACTGGCGGCGGTAGTGACACCTACAAGCGCTATACAGCCTGTACAATGTGTAAGTGCGAATATTTTAGTAGGTGCTACCTTAATACGTACGGACATTGAAACGTAGTTGGAGGTAGTCACATCTGAGGTCAGTGATGTTAAATGTCTTTGGCGTGTGCTGAACCGCGTTTGAGTTGGCGGGATTCGAAGTGACGCCAACGCGAGTGAGTAGTGGCAGAATGTTATGAACTATCCATTCAGGAAAAATATGAGTTCGACGAGGAGATCCCTATAGAAATGTTCAAATGTTTGTTAAGCTTATGGGACTTAACTACGGGGTCATCAGTCCCTAAACTTACAAACTACTTATCAACTACCTTATACTAAGGACGGCACAAATATCCATGCCCGAGGGGGGATTCGAATCCCCGACCGTAGTGGCCGTGCAGACCGTGACTGGAGCGCCTCAGTCTCCTCGGCCACCGCGGCCGACTCCCTATAGAGATTACGGATTCTCCTGCGGATAAATTCGGGAACCATGTCGGAGGTAACCCAGTAGTTCTCATTCGGAACTATAAAGGCCGTTTCACACCGCACTCACACTCTGTCACATTAGGTAACGTGACTGATTTTTCAAAATATCTGTTTCTATAGTTTTAAATGGTATAATTCACACCGACCTCGCAGAGCCTCACACACGCCACAGATGTCGACAGATGAATCTGCGGGATCGCTCCGAGAGCAATGTTTTCAAAACATCTGTGACGTCTGTGGCCTCGCGCAAGCGCACTGGGCCGGCCGCGATGGCCGAGGGGACTGAGGCGCTCCAGTCACGGCCTGCACGGCCACTACGGTCGGGGGTTCGAATCCCCCCTCTGGCATGGATGTTTGTGCCGTCCTTAGTCTTAGTTAGTTCATAAGTTGTTTGTAAGTTTAGGAACTGATGACCCCGTAGTTAAGTCCCATAAAAAAAAAGAAAGAAAAAAAAAAAAGAGAAAAAAAAAGCGCATGACCACACCTGTCTCGCAGTTTAGTGCTGTAACTCGTTACAAGAAGCTACATTGCTGTGTTTTATTTGTTATGGGGCAGTTAATTGAAGCTGCCAGAACGCGCCCACTATGGTGGAATACAGATTTGGAGTGCCGGCCGCGGTGGCCGAGGTGACTGAGGCGCTACAGTCACGGTCAGCACGGCCACTACGGTCGGGGGTTCGAATCCCCCCTCGGGCATGGATATTTGTGCCGTCCTAGTTCGTAAGTAGTTCATAAGTAGTTTGTAAGTTTAGGGACTGATGACCCCGTAGTTAAGTCCCATAAGCTTAACAAACATTTGAACATTTGAACAGATTTGGAGTAATTTATATGTTTGAAGTAAATTTTGACAAAATTATAAACGACCTGCATTGCGCCAATCTTTCTCTGCTGGAAATAGATCTTCTGTAGTTGGTGTATTTTTTACTAATATCGTTACTAATCAATGTTAAGATCTCTTCATACTCGGGCTTAGATAGCCGAAAGTATGTTGTGAATCTGCCATCATGTAGCCCCAAGTCCTTCATCAGATGATGATATTGCGTTTTATTAGCAGAACCCAAGGTCAGGTGCGTACAGGAACATAAATACAAATTCTGTTTGGGGTATTTCCGAAATAGCTCTGATAATGAATAAGAAAATAGGGCGATGGGTAAACTACTATGAGCAGCGCAGTGATCGCATTATCGTAGTCAAGATAGACACGAAGCCAATACTGAGCATAGTAATACAAGTTTACATGCCAACTAACTCTGCCGATGTTGAGGAAATCGAAGAAATGTATGAGGAGGTAAAGGAAATTATTCAGACAATTAAGGGAGAGGAATACAGTTATGGGAAGGGAAGGGCAGATAGTAGGTGAATGTGGACTGCGCAGAAGGAATGAAAGAGGAAGTCGCCTGGTAGAATTTTGCACGGAACATGATTTAATCATAACAAACACCTGATTTAAAAATCACAAAAGAAGGTTCTATACATGGAAGAGACCAGGAGACACCGGGATATACCAGATAGATTTTATAATGGTAAGTCATAGATTTCGGAAACAGGTTTTAAACTGTTAGACATACTCAGGGAAAGATAGAGACTCTGACCATAACTTATTGGTCATGAACTGTAGGCTGAAACTGAAAAAACTGCAGAAAGGCAGTAAAATAAGGAGATGGGACTTGGATAAATTGAGGGAACCTGAAGTTCTTAATAATTTCAGAGGGAGATTTAGTCTACAATTGACAGAAATGGGGGGGAGGGGGGCAATAAAACAGTTTAAGAGGAATGGGTACCATTGAGAGATGAAATAGTGAAGGCAGCAGAGGACAAAATAGGTAGAAAGGCAAGACCTACAAATAATCCTTGGATATCACAGGAAATAGTAATGTTAATCGATGAAAGGGGAAGATATAAATATGCAGTAAATGAAACAGGCAAAATGGAGTACAGACGACTAAGATATGAAATTGTCAGGAAGTGTAAAATGGCTACGCAGGAGTGGGTAGAAGCCAAATGTAAATCTGTAGAAGAATGTATAACAAGGAGAAAAGTAGATACTGCCTACAGGAAAATAAAAGAGACATTTGGGGACAAGAAAAGCAGATGTATGAATATCAAGAACTCAGATGGAATACCAGTTCTCAGCAAAGAAAGGAGAGCTGAAAGGTAGAAAGAGTACATAGAGCAGCTCTACATGAACTTAGAGACAATGTTGCAGGAAGGGAAGAAGTATTAGTAGTTCAAGATGAAATAGGAGATACTATACTGAGAGAAGAATTGGACAGAGCCCTGAAAGACCTAAGTCGAAACAAAGTCCCTGGAATAGATGACATTCCCTCAGAACTACTAAAGTATCTGAGAAAACCAGCCATGACAAAACTATTTCACCTGGTGTGTAACATGTACAAGACAGGCGACATACCCTCGGATGTAAGAAAAATGAAATAATGCCCATTCCAAAGAAAGCAGGCGCAGACAGGTGTGAAAATTACAGAACCATCAGTTTAATATGTCATGGTTGCAATATTTTAACACGAATTATTTACAGAATGAGAGAAAAGCTGGTAGAAGTTGACCTCGGGGAAGATCAGTTTGGATTCAGGAGAAATGTAGGAACACGAGAGGCAATACTCATATTACGGCTTATCTTAGAAGATAGATTAAGGAAGGCAAACCTATATTTCTAGCTGTCATACATTTGGAGAAAGCTTTTAACAATCTTAAGTGGAATACACTCTTTCAGATTCTGAAAACAACAGGAGTAAAATAAAGGGAACGAAAGGTTATTTACAACTTGTACAAAAACCAGACAGCGGTTATCAGAGTAGAAGGGTATGAAAGGGATGCAGAGGTTGGGAAGGGAGTAAGACAGGGTTGTAGCCTTTCTCAAATCCTATTCAATTTTTACATTGATCAAGCTATGAAGGAAATCCAGAAGAAATTTGAAGAAGGAATTAAGGTTCATTGTGAAAAAATAAAAACACTGCGTTTTGCCGATGACATTGTAATTCTGTCAGAGACAGCAAAAGACCTGGAACAGCAGTTGAACGGAATGGACAGTGTGTTGAAAGGAGCGTATAAGATGAACATTAACAAGAGCAAAACAAAGATAATGGGATGCAATATTAGAAAATTAGGCGATGGTGAAGGAATTAGATTAGGTAACGAAACAATAAAATAGGTAGATGAGTTTTGTTACTTGGGCAGTACAATAACAAATTATGTTCATAGTACACAGGATATAAAATGCAGAATGGCAATGAGTAGAAAAGCGTTCTTGAAAAAGAGAAATTTCTTAACACCTAATATTGATTTAAGCCCGAGGAAGTCCTTTCTGAAAGCATTTGTATGGAGTGTTGCCTTCTATGGGAGTGAAACATGGACGATAAACAATGCGGACAGGAAGAGGATAGAGACTTTTGCAATGTGGTGCTAAAGAAGAATGCTGAAAATTAAGTGGGTGGATCGCATAACTAATGAAGAAGTAATGAACTGAATTGGGGAGAGAAGGAATTTCTGGCAAAGCTTGACTAAAAGAAGGGATCGCTTGGTAGGACACATTCTTAGACATCAAGGAATCGTAAATTTAGCAATGGAGGAAAGTGTATGTGGTAAAAATCGCAGTGGGAGACCAAGAGATAAATACAGTAAGTAGATTCAAATGGATGTAGGTTGCATGTCTTGTGCGGAGATGAAGAGGCTTGTTTAGGATAGAGTAGGGTGGAGAGCTGCATCAAACCAGTCTCCGAACTGAAGACCACAACAACACAACCGTTAAATGATGCCGAGGGGACTGAGGCGCTCCAGTCACGATCTGCACGGCCACTACGGTCGGGTATTCGAATGCCCCCACGGGCATGGATACTTGTGCCGTCCTTAGTCTTAGCTAGTTCCTAAGTAGTTTGTAAGCTTAGGGACTGATGACCCCGTAGTTAAGTCCCATAAGTTCTACAAACATTTGAACATTTGAAAAGATGCAACAGAACTACTAAAAAATTCCTACACTACGCCTGTACGTCCTTCGTTGAAGTATTGCTACCCAGTGTGGGGTCCTTATCAGGTGGGTTTGACATTGAACATCGAATGAGTCCAAAGAAGGGCTCCAAAGGGCTCCAAAGAAGCTCCTTTGTACCGTCACAATACAGGGAAGACATTATTATGGACATAAAGCAAGATCTGGGATGGGAATAATTACAACAGCGTTTATCGCTGCGACGTCAGCTACTTACGAAACTCCAATCGCCAACATTTTCCTCCGAATGCGTAAATATATTGTTGACTGCCACGTACATAGGTAGAAATGATCAAAAGAATAAAATACGAGAAAAAAGTCATACAATACAAGAAAGACGGAATCAAACAAGAAAATCTAAGAAATATTTAGCATACTCGCGGATACAGAAGCGACGTGGAAACGTTAGTCAAAAACAGGAAGGAAATTTAAGCACACTAAATTTATAGCAAACCGCAGTGGAGTGGCCAGTCGCATTGAGGGGCTCTGCTACGATGCGCGAGGCCGTTCCCCGTCTGGGGATCGAATCCTCCCTTGGGCATGGATGTTTGTGTCGTCTTTAGTATAAGGTAGTTCATAAGTAGATTGTAAGTTTACGGACTGATGACCCCGCAGTTAAGTCCCTTAAGTGTAACAGACATTTGAACATTTACACCAAGGTTGAAGGCCACACGTGTATTCTAACTTGAGCAAAACCGGACACCGAAAACCATGACTGCCTGATCACAAAGACAGCAAGGTTCTAACAGCATGCCTTCTCCTCAGCATGATTCGACGAAATACTTACTTCCACGGTCGTCGGAGGCAGAATCAAGAGTGACGCTCTAAGACCACTGAAAAACATTCAACCCCTATAAACCGGATATAGAGCGCGCTGAAGGCGACGCAGAGTGCGTTCAGAGTCTCCTGTCTACCAACACTTGCTACCTGAGGAAGACAATTCCCTCTTCAACTGCTCCCAGAGAGGTCTCCTGTCACCACTTTCGTCCAAGATTGGTTTGGTACGACACTAAGAACACAGACACTTTGCCATCTTGCCAAGTAAGCTTGTCTCTGGCCATCCATCAGACGCCAGCGCAGACGACAAACGAAGCCATGCGTTCTTAACTACAGCAAAACGAGGCCCAAAGGGGAGGCGGCGACTGTAAGCCATTGCGCGGCAGTCAATATCAAAAGCAACCTTTCACATTCATACGAACACACAAGTTCAATCACACGGGTGAAAAGACATATAAACATGGGGCAAACATGTATAAACATGTGACATTGATCATTAATAAAAAGAATAAAATAATTATCATATAGATAGATAACTTTAATGGTGCAAAAAGATTTTATGATAACTATTAAATCAAAATGGAACACGACCACACATTAAATGGACGTGTTTCAACGTGACGTGAGAAAGGGAAGGGGGCGGGACTATTGACTCAGTTACCTATTTGGTGTCTGTTTCTGCTGTTTCACTAGAGATACTATTATTATTTTTCCGATTTTCTGTGATACAGTGCCCCTAAAATATCTACAGAATGAGGTTTTTGGTATTTCCCAGTGTAGGAAAATGTAAGATCGACAGCACACTTAAAATTCATTACATGGAGGTGGAAAGCGATAAATTGTACTAATTTGAGGTACTGATACGCAGACAGGAATTTCTGAAATGGCACTTTGCCAGGGGCGCTATGTAAACGCACGTCTCGCGCGCTTTCTGGTAAAAACATGGTGGACACCGGGCGGTTGGCCACTTCCCCCTATATAGGCTCTCTAACGCTGTACTACGGCTCTTCCATCTTCCGGATCGCTTCGAAACTTTACAGGTACACGCAACAAACATGAAATGTGTAGGACTGACAACGATGTTGGTGTAGATAGAGGACGGTCCTAAAATATACGTCAAAAATGAACTGCGGGTGGAGGGTGCCGAAATAATCAAGATTGTGTGTTCGGTAATGACATATTATAGCGCTATCGTGTTCAGGTATATAAGAAAGGAATCTGGAAAGCTTATAGAAATTGACGATAAGTCACTGAGTAAAACGGAAGTAAAATCTGGCGTTCCCCAGGGAAGCGTTATAGGTCCCCTACTCTTCTTTGTGTTTATAAACAATTTAGGAGGCAATCTGATTGGCTCAGTAGACTGTTCGCGGATGATGCTGTCGTTTATCGGTTAGTGAAGTTAACAGAGGATGAAAAGCGACTGCAAAGCGATTTAGACAAAATTTCTACATGGTGCGAAAATTGGCAATTAATACTAATTAATGAAATGTATGAAGTAATACACATAACCACTAAAAGAAATCTGCTAAATTTCAGTTACACCATAAATCGGTCAAACCTTAAGGTCGTCAATTCTACCAGATATCTAGGTGTTACAATTACGAACAACTTAGACTGCAGAGAACACACAGAAAATATTGTGGGGAAGGCGAACCAAAGGTTACGTTTCATCGGCAGAACGCTTCGAAGATGCACCAGCTCCACCAAAGACACTGCCTATATCACACTTGTGCGTCCTCTCCTGGAGTACTGTTGCCCCTTGTGGGACCCTAACTAGGTGGGACTGACGGAAGACATTGAGAAGGTTCAGAGAAGGGCAGCTGGGTTTGTTTTACCACGTTACAGGGGGGAAAGCGTCACGGAAATGTTGCTAGATTTGAGGTGGAAGTCATTAAAAGAACGAAGTTATTCGTTGTGGCGAGATCTATTTGCGAAATTTCAATCATCGACTTTTACTTCTGAAAGTGAAAATAATTTTCTAGCACACACATACATAGGGAGACATGACCATCCCAATCAAATAAGAGGAATCAGATCGAAAACGGAACGATTTAGGTGTTCCTTCTTCCCGCGCGCTTGTAAAGAATGGAACGGTAGAGAATGGTTATGAAAGTGGTTAATGGACCCTCTGCCAGGCTCGAAAGAGCGCCCACCAAAAGTGATACAAGATTCACAGCGATGGTGCAGGGATCGGCGGAACATTAGAAAAGACGTCAGACACGTAGACAACATGTCCAGTAGTAAAAGACAAGCGGGCAACTATTTCTGAGATGTGACGCGACTCTCAAACATCAGGAGATTAAAGTTGCATCGTTGTTTTAGGCCACTCCTTCGAAAACCTCTTGTACACTATCAATAAATAGTATTTTTTTTTTTTTTTTTTTACTTTGCCTTAACTTCCCTTTTCAATTTTCGATCTTTCATATTTTATAACATGCTAGCGCTGTAATACGTCTTTACCAACCACACATTCCAATTATATATCTGCTTACTTTGGTCCTCTCTACCTGCCTTTCCATTTTTTACACATATTTTACCACTAGCCTGTAGATTAGTGACTTTTAAAAACAATGTGGGACATTTCTTATTGAACGACACTCGTATACTCTTCGTATAGTGCTGCAAAATTCTTTGTCGTGTAGTATACACACAGGGTGTTTCACTAAGTCTGTTTGCCTCTGTAACTTATAAAATAATAGGTGACGGGAAATTTTAATGCGGTAAGTCAACACAAGAAATGTTACACTTTCTGCGGAGCTATGAACATAGTTTATTGTATCATTTTCCAAAGAGTTACAGCACAAAGATATTTTTTAAAATTAGAACAATAGTTTTTTCTATTGTGTATTGGATTCGTTGAAACCAGCTGCGTCCAAATCAGTTTAAACTACATTCCTATCACTGTTAGTTTGGGAGCTACAACCCTACAAACACACTTAGTGAAACACCCTGTATGTAGAGCAACTTATAACAAAACTGTTAAATATATTCCAGACGAGAATACCTATATACATGATTCTGCTGAATAATACTTCACTAGCTGAAAACTTTCCATTACGAGGTAAAAACGTAATGTGTTTCTAAATTGATTTAAACAGAATAGAGAATGCACTCACCTACAGAAGCCATGAAATATAAATATGGACTCGGAAATCTTTGAAGAAAAACGCGTATCAAACTGCAGTCGCTTAGAACCGCGGCAAAACTGAGATGTTTCCATGGAAATGTAGAGACACATCGGGTTACATTGTTACATTATTGGTTGGCTCAAAACTATTGCTAGAAGTCTTCACTAATTATTATTTGTATGATTGCATATACTCTGTGCTTAATGTAGAGAGGACGACACAATTTTTCTCTGAATTTTAATCTAGCCACATATGTGAAATAATCGTTGTTGGAGTTTTTATTATTATTATTATTTAATTTTTTACTTCAGTTGCATGTGGGTGCTGAATTAATGTCAACGGCGACATTATGAAAGTGTAGCTCGAACCTGGACGTCCCTTTTCACGTGAGCGATGCCTTGCCACTTATATTTACTTATTTCTAATTTCTGATTGCTAGAACGTTTACGAATAGACGATCAGTAACGTTTGCATAATTATAAACTCTTAATTCTTTCTTTGTATTTCACGATAAAAAAACAAACATATATTTTATATATTTGTCTATTTACCATACCTCTTGATTTCTTAATTTGAAAAGATTGCATTGGTAGTATTCAGATTATTACACTACTGTGAAATCCAACGAAAAACATAGAAAATGAAACAGAAGGCAAGGGGTAGACTCGAACATGATCTGGTAATCAACGTTTGGATTGCTTACTTGTTTTATGTCCTCTTCATTCAGATGTGAATGCTGAATAAAGACATGATCCAGTCGGGATTTGATCCTACATCCTTATCACTCTTATAACAACACCAAAAATCTAAAATGAACTTAACCGCACAAATTTTTCTCATTTGAATTAACAGATCCATCACAGAAACTGGAATGTCGCCACTCGTGATGTTAGAAACGTCACCTGTCATAATCTCCACTCCGAATCACGACAACATTTTTCCAGCACCTCAGTCGTTAAGAGACACACAGACACACGAAAGAATCAATAGCCCGACTGCGAACCGACTCCGTTTGCCGGTCTTGTTCGACTACTTGTCTGGAACATGTAAGCGTAGTTATTGTGACAAAGGAACCCTAAAGGCGAGACAATGTCGATCGGCAACAGCGACAACAAAATGCACTTACATTGTATGTTGTCATAGTCGTGTTGCTTTTGTATAGATGGTATAATAAATTGTCATAAGGTGAAAGTGCAACTTACTTTTGCATCTGACGCCGTATAAAAAAAAAAAAAAAAAATGAAAAAAGCGGATCAGCTACCCTGTTGGCGGAGCTTGGCAGGGAAACAGGAGAGTGCTGTGTTTCCAAGTATGTGACAACAGAGTTGTCGGCGTGGAAGACGATACTGACAGATCCGATTCCCGAAGCGGATCAAGTAAAGAGGCATCGGAGGTCGAAGGAACGCCAGCAAACGTGACAACAACCACCTCAGAAGAACAGTGTGAGGGGAATCATGTGATATCCTTTACGTAGAATAATCGTTAAAAATGGAGAGGTAAGACTAAGCTTATACTTGTTGCTTATTACTAGGATCAAACACGACAAAAGTTACATGAAACTTATACTCGTAATGCCATGAACCGTATCACATTAATTATCTTTTTATTTCGCAGGCGAGAAGAAAAAGTATTATGTTACTTACATGTGTAGGGCCATGTGAACAGATTTATACGATTATTTTCAAAATACAGTTTGTGGTTTGTAAGTAACATTGCCAAAAATTCAAATGTTCGTGAAGCTTATGGGACTTAACTACGGGGTCATCAGTCCCTAAACTTACAAACTACTTATGAACTACTTACCAACTAGGACGGCACAAATATCCATGCCCGAGGGGGATTCGAACCCCCGACCGTAGTGGCCGTGCTGACCGTGACTGGAGCGCCTCAGTCACCTCGGCCACTGCGGCCGGCAAGTAGCATTGCCCAAAAACTTCGCATGGTGGTACAGTATCAATACTACAGTTTTTTTTTCTTATGACCGTAGAAATTACTGTATTTTGCACTTCTTCACGTGAAACGTGTGAAAAGAAGTCGTTTTCGGTGCAAAGTTCAGAACAGTCTCAGGATTTACACATCTTACCGTCAAATATCCCTGAAGACAAAACTTGCAAATTCCTTTCAGCCAGTAATCTGGCAAGTGACAACATATTGTCATATCTGTCATACCGTAGGCCTACATCATTGACTGGTACCGGAGATGCTGTTTCATTCTAGTTTTCGACTTGGTGGGTTAATGTATGGTGCGGCATTATGGGAAAAAGGATAATTGGCCCCTATTTTATCTATGGCAGTCTAAATGGTGCAATGTATGCTGATTTCGTACGTAATGTTCTATCGATTTTACTACAAGATGTTTCACTGCATGACAGAATGGCGATGTACTTTCAACATGATGGATGTCCGAACATGGCTCACGTGCAGTTGAAGCACATGCCATGGCCCGCACGTTCACTGGATCTTACACCTCCGGATTTTATTTCTGTGCGGAAAATTTAAGGATATTTGCAATCGTGATTGACTGACAACGCCTGAAAACATACGTCGGTGCACTGTCAATGCATGTGAGAAGATTACTGAAGGCAAACTACTCTCTGTTGAGAAGTAGTCAACTAATAGTGAAATCAATACTGTAAAAAATGTAACCTACGTTTTTCGATTGACTATCATTATTAACAACCTTCCATAAAATATAGAAAATTAAGAATAAACGAAAAAACGAGCACTTTTAGTAAAAATTACCATTAGATATTAAAATTGTGTTAAGTATTCGAACACAACGGGAAATTAAAAAAAAAGGGCCATGACGGGATTCGAACCACTAACACTGAGGTTGAAAGGCCAGAACATGCACTTTTCGTAAAAATTACCGTTAGTTTTTAAAATTGTGTAAGTATTCGAACAGAACGGAAAAAATACAAAAAATGTGCCATGAGAGTATTTGAAGCACTAACCCTGAGGTTGAAAGGCAAGAAAGCTACCATCCTTTTTTTGTTTTTCAATAATTTAACTACTTCGTTAAAGATAATGTAGATTTGGGAAACTTTCTGAATAATTGGTGGAATAACAAAAGAAAATGAAACAGATAAAAAGGTGCCAGAGGAGGAATCGAAACCGAAACCTCAGGCGTAATAGTCCGAGCCCTAACCATTTTTTTCCTATCTCTGCCACTTCAGACGATGACGTCATCGGAGCTACGCGTACATATGCAGCAATCGTTTTTATTATTGGTACTTAGTACTTACGTGTGCTTTGCGAAACTTTAAAGTCGATTTTCTCTGAAATTTTTGAGAGTTGCGGCTAATCGCTTTGGCTGATTGTTATTTAAGTTCTGAACTTCACGTACCATAAATATAAAGAAATTCTAAGATCCGATACCCAAGCGGTCATCTTGTTAGTTGACTACTCAAGATGAGTGCATCTACTGTAGCGCCCCTGTCTTCCGAACTGTGCTCGCCTGTCTCAAGCAGCCGCTTTCGTTTAGACGTCAGCACCAAAATTGCAGAGAATCTGCTGTGTACTTTCGCATCTGAATGATGAAGTCAGGTTATGAGGGCACTTTATACATGATAATTGACTTTATTAATGACAAAAAGGTAATACATAACGTTTACGTCAAATGTCATGTGGTAAATTCTGTACACTATTGAAAACCTAAAGACATAGGAATAGTGTCGTCCAAACATTTCACAACGTATTACCTTATTTGCAGAACAAATTTATACTTGCAAGCATGCAAACAGTATAGAAAATTCAGTTAAATCGCATTGTTACCTTTGTTTTCATGCCTTGTTTTCTTGTTGACGGACAAATATCATCGAAAATAATTTTCTCATGTAGTAGTTCTGATTCTTTCAGTGTTGAAATAACTTTCATTAAAACACATATTTATATTTACTTTTGTATTTATGCATAGTTTACGCTTTTTCCTTGTAAAACGTAAATATCTTTCTGCATGTGGATATTTCGTCTCTCTTGTAAGATAACGCTAGTAGAAGATAGAATATTGGGCTGTGGTGAAATATTTTCAGCATTTATTTATTTAATGAGAACACAAATCAAGCAACAGAATAAAGTTTGAGAACTGCGAAATCATTTCAGCTATATGAATGATCTCGGCCAGAAAAGGTTATTTTCCGATGTTAGCAGACGCCATTGCAGTTTCTTGCTTCTGGGTATGCGCATTCTGCAGCACACTTGAGAACTTAGAACTCCACACTCGGTACTAGCTACAGATCAACGACGTCAAAGATGCAATACCGCTGGGGATGGCTGCTGATTTACACATAGGAACAAAAGGCGCACGCTCTTTGAGTAGTGAATTTGCACCACGAAATCGATCGTGTTAAACGGGCGTAAGTTAGTTTAAGCAGTTTGTAAGTATAGCGACTGATGACCTTAGCAGTTTGGTACAAAAGGTTTACAAACATCTGAACATTTTCAGAATCACAGGAACATCAATAATGTGAGTATTCTGCAATGCTGATTAATACAAGTGGAATACAAAGGCGGGAAACGTCTAGTACAGCATGATGTGGAACCAGCCGAACGTGAAAGGTTACTCCTGCAAAATGGAAGTGAAATATTACAACGATGTTCAAAGCCAAGGGCTGTAGCACAAAATTGCCGTAAAGGGAAGTTGCGTTTCGGCGAGCTTGCAGGGGCCCAGTACGTTATTAAAGGGCTCGTGCTAGGCTGCGCTCATTCTGCTCGCTTATTAGCCATGCACATAGACGCACGAGCGGCAGTTTATTAACTCTCGCGAAACGCTGCGCGCCGACAAAATCTCGTTTGCGTAACCATTAGTTCAGCGTTCTCGCCCGCAACAAAATAGAACAATGTGCCGCGCGTCACGAACGAAGATAACCACTTGGCGGTGGATGATTTTAGCTTAAATGGGTGAAGAGCTGCTGCCGTGGCTGCATATGTGGAGCATATTCTTCAACTGAAGCTCCACGTAAAAATAACCTTACGAAAATTTCAAGATACGCAAAACTCCCATTCAATTAATCCATTTACAAAGGCCATCTCAATCCATGCGTTTGCATATATGGTAGTGTACTTTCGCAGGATATATGACTACAATGGAGTTTGGGTTAAACAGACCTCAGTTATCCGGATTGCAATTTTTTGAAATTTGTGTCAAAGGCATCAATTACAAGTTAATTTCAATAAAGCTTACCACCAATAGAATAAACAAGTGGCTGGACAATAGGCGGTAACATTAAAGATAAATTAGTAATTAAAGTTGTTTACAAGCGAGAACTGGGCAAAGTTCAAAGAATTAATGTTCGCATACAAAACATGTATAAACAATTACAAATACATTTATATTTAAACTCAGTAACAGTCATTAACTTAAATTGTGTTAGCCCAGAAAGGGGCTCAGTGTGTTTACTGGACAGTGAATGGACACTGGATTCTTTACGTTTGTTTCTTTGGAAGATTTACGACGTTCTTTTCGCCGGATCGTAATTTTTGTTCCATGGAGCCACCTTTGAACTGCCATAGTGACCATCGGGAACGACCCTTCACATGAGAGGACCATATACTTTTGGTTATGGTACAATGGCAGGAATCTGCAATGATTTCGTTATTACTACTACCGTCGGGGAACAGGCTTTTTGTATACTCGACAATGAAGGCGCTTTTAGTGAGTGAAAGGACGGGGTGTAGGGAGGTAGGGAGCACCGACTAAAAAAAAAAAAAAAAAAAAAAAAAAAAAGGGGGCTACCTCCAGGGCATTAGGGTAGGCCAGCCTTAAATCCTCTTTGGTGCAGGGTGACGGTCACAGATGACAGTTGCGCAGGTGAGATACCGTCTGCTTCTTGCCGCACTCACAGGTTAATGGTCCACTAACGTATCCCCATTTTTCGAGGTGTACCTTACACCGCTCAACACCAGTTCGTAACCTGTTGAGGGACTTCCAAGTACACCAGCTCTCATTATGATCTGGAGGTAGCTCTTCACAAGGTTTTCTCCAGTCTAGAGGAGCAATTTCTGCTCTCTTTCTCCACATGTCTATCGCTGGGTTTGTGTTGTTGTTGTTGACATAGACTCTTTTCTAGACTTCAAGCGTGTTGGTGCTGGGGATAGGCCAAAAATCGCGATTAAGCGATTTGTCAAACGTTCAAATTTTTGTAAACCTATTGGACCAAACTACTATCGTCATCAGTTCCTGCACTTAGGATCTACTTAAACTAACTTACGCTAAGGACATCACTCGCACACCCATGCCCGCGGGAGGACTGGAACATCCGACGGCGAGCAACAGCACGCTCCGCAGCAAGACGCCTTAGAACCCTCGGCTACTTTATCACGACTAACCGATTTGTCAACCGCAGGATGTATCTTCGTAGTTTAGTCCGTAGAAAACACGTATACCATTGATTGTTATCTGTTGATGAGGTCATTCAATACTTTTCACACAAATAAATTAGATGAGTGTTATTACATGGTTGAGGACGCTTGAGACGTGACTGATGAGAAGATATTGATTGAAATGTAGACTAGAAAACTAAAACAGCAGCACAAAATCTAAATAACCCATTTGCCTGATTATGTAGAGGGTTATATATATACCGAGGCACAAGTATTCCAAGAATTTGATGCCTACTTCTTATTGGGTTATGTGTAGTTCTTGAACGAACTAGTTCAAAAGAACTAGGGTTCATTTTAGTTCACTCTGTTGAAATACAGTTATTGTACTCCTTGCTTTTCCGATGTACTAGAAATTAGAACGCGCTTGGTCAAATATCCCCTGCTTTTAATACGGAGTAGACTTCACCTCAGGACGTAAAAGTATGTATTTCAGAACTTTGAAGTCAGTGCGGAATTTATTACAAATCTTCAGGAGTGTCAAGATAATTTGTGCCGTCGTCGTATCTCAGAAGTGTCATAAATCAAAGACCTGCTTTTTTTAAAAAAAAAAAAAAAAAAAAAAAAAAAAAAATATCGCACTTATTTCCTTTCTTTATATTCATTATTTCGATTGGGGGGCGGGGGGCATGGGGCGGGCACCTGGCACCTTCCCCACCCCTCCCATATATGCCATTGTCGTAAGTTATAACTGCATAAACTGCAGCGAAATAGTACCGTTTGGGCACTTAGTTTAGTTTGGCTGATGAACTGGTTCCGTACTGTGCGAAGTATGTCGGACTGGAAGACAGAAACATGGTTCAGGACGCCTGAGACGTGACTGATAAGAAGATTTTGCTTGAAATGTGGAATAGAAAACTAAAACAGCAGCACAAACCCTAAATAACCCATTCGCCTGATTATGTAGAGTATTACATAAATACCGAGGCACAGATATACCAGGAATTTGATGCCTAAATCTTATTAGGTCATGTGTAGTTCTTGAACGAATTAGTTCAAAAGAACTAGAGTTCTCTAAGACAGTCAGTGAAGTCGCTCTGTCTGCAATGCTGTGTTAGCTGAGTGGATAGCCGGGCGCCGTGGCTAAGAGCGCGCCCGGTGAGGGGGCTAAACGCCCTCTGTAATAAAAAAGCTGAGCCAAATATTCAACGAACAATGAAGAACGAGCCAAACGAACGACCGCAGAGCACAGATCTACCGAAAGAACAAAAAAAAAGTGTTCTAAAGTGCCTACCTAGTAAGTAGGAGGTCCCAGGCTCGAGTCCCGGGAACAGTGAAAATTTTAATTCAATGCATCTCCTTATGTTTAATACCTTTGGTATAAAGAGACAATATTGTCTCAACGAAACGTATTATTGTTGATAGAAAGTTCTGTTAGTTCACTTACAAGGAGAGTGTACATCAGTCGGATTCTTGTAATTTCCATTTATAAATGGGGCGGAATATGGAAATAATTGAAAGTATTGCTATTAAAGCAAGCTTACATATAGAGCTTATGAAATTTTTTTACGGTTTTTACATACGACATTAAAAAGTTCGTATTTCACAGATTTTTGAAACAACCCGTAAGTTATAAAAAATAGATGAACGTTTTTTCTAAAAATAAATGTTTAAGGAACTTCTCAAACAATTTTAAAAAATCGTTGCGGAGCTATGTTTAAATGGAAAGAACATGTAAGGACAGAGTTGTGGGGAAAGCGGAGAGTCGACTTAGTTTAACCGGCAAAATTTTGGAAGGATATTGTCTACATCTACATGGGATCTACATTTACGTGGGATACTTTGCAAATCACATTTAAGTGCCTATCAGACAGTTCATCTAACCACCTTTATACAATTTATCTCCCATTCCACTCACGTTCAGCACGCGGGAAAAAAAAAACACCTGAATCTCTCCTTTCAAGCTCTGATTTCTCGTATTTTATTCTGATGAACTTTTATACTTATGTAGGTGGGAGTCAACAATATATTTTCACATTCTGAGGAGTATGCTCGCGATTGGAGTTTCGTTATTAGCCCACGCGGCAGCGATAAGCTCCGTTGTTGTAATGATTCCGATCCCAGATCCTGTATCATTTCCATAACGCTATCTCCCCTGTATCGTGACGATACGAAACGAGCTGCCCTTCTCTGGAGTCTTCAGATGTCCTCCGTCAAACACACCCGATAAGGATCCTATACTGGGCAGCAATAGTCCAAAAATGGACGGACAAGCGTAGTGTATGCAGTCTCTTTAGTAGTTATGTTGCATGTTTTAAGTGTTCTGCCAATAAAACACAGTCTCTGATTCACCTTTCCCACGACATTATCTACGTGTTCTTTCCAGTTTAAGTCTGAAGTCATAGTAATTCCTACGTATTTTGTGGAGTTTACGGCCTTCACGTTTGATTGATTTATCTTGTAAGCAAAGTTTAGTACTCACATGGACGACTTAACACTTGTCATTATTTAGATTCAATTGCCAATTTTTACACCAAACTGATATCTTATTTAGATCGTTCTGCAGTTGGTTTTGATCTTCATATGATTGCACTAGACGGTAAATGACGGCGTCACCTGCAAACAATATATGAGAGCTGCTTAGATTTTCTCCCAAATCGTTTATATAAGTAAAGAACAGTAAAGGACCAATAACAGTACCCTGTGGAACGCCCGATATCACCTCTGTTTTAGTCGATGCCTTACCATCGATTACTACAAACTGTGTCATCTCTGACAGGAAATCTCCTATCCAGGTTGCAAATTTGAGGCGATATACCGTAACTAAGCAATTGGTTCATTGGTAAAAGAGACCACGTATAAAACGCTCGCATGACGTTGTCTTGAGTAATGCTGAAGTGTTTGGGATCTACACCAGATCTGTTGTTACTGGTAGGCGGGTAGGCGCGGGTGTTGAGGGAAGCGTCGGCAACTCAAATGGGTATCACTGGATGGAACACAATGTTCTATCACACCTGTCTGGTGCACTTATGGCGATACCCATGTCTGTGATGAATGAAAGGATTACTACAGAGTTCAAATATTGTGTAACTAAGGGACGAAACTGCTTTGGTCATCACTCTCTAGACTAAACATATTGCTTTAACTTATTATGCTAAGCCAACACACGCACACGATACGCGAGGGTAGACTGGAACCTCCGTCGGGTCATTTCCGCACGGCGAAAGGGGTAGAGTCCCTAAAACTCGTCACTCAGTAACCCGGCACACAATGGGGCGGAATCTCCAAAACCCACGAAGAGTTCTAAGCGATTAGGAAAAAGCGGACGTGATATCCATTTGTCGCGGTGGAGTGGTCGAGTGTTGCAAGGGCAAGCACTCTACCACTGAGCTTTCGCGACACAACTCACGGTCCGTTCTCACCTTTGGAAAGTAAGAGTGCTTTCCCGTGAAAGGCAAAGGTCCCAGGTTCGAGTTCCGGTTCTGGCCCACAATTTTAATCTGCCAGGAAGTTTCATACTCTTCTCTATATTTTCAAACTTAAAATTTGTCACAAATCAAAATACATATTCACATCACTTATCGGTTATATAACTGAAGTTACCATTACCAAAGCCTAAATAAAAGTTCCTCACTATTTTTGCCGTTCACGGCTAACTTTTTAAATCACAGAGTAACTACTCCTTGTTAACAAGTGTGGCTATTCTTAAATGTACGTACTTAGGTATTAGATAATTCCATTGATACAATTTTCGAACATTATTCTGATCAAATAAAATTTTACTAGAATATTTCCGGAAGGTTATTCACAAAAAAAAAAAAGGTTGTATAGTCTATGGGGCTTAACTACGGGGTCATCAGTCCCTAAGCTTACAAACTAGGACGGCACAAATAACCATGCCCGAGGGGGGATTCGAACCCCCGACCGTAGTGGCCGTGCAGACCGTGACTGGAGTGCCTTAGTCCCCCCTTTTTTTAAAAAAAAATAATCTGGTATATCTATGGTTCGAGGTCGTTCGTTCAATTTGTTCGTGGTTGTTCGTTGAAGGGTTGGCTCAGCTTTTTTATTACAGAGGGCGTTTAGCCCCCTGACCGGGCGCGCTGAGCCACGGCGCCCGGCGATCCCCTCGGCCACCGCGGCCGGCGGTTATTTACAACTTGAAAAAAAAAAAAAAAAAAAAAAAAAAAAAAAAAACAGACAGCGGTTGTCAGAGTTGAAGGGTATGAAAGGGATGCAGTGGTTAGGAAGGGAGTAAGACAGGGTTGTAGCCTTTTTCCAATGTCATTCAATTTGTACATTAAACAAGCTGTAAAGAAAAGCAAAGGAGAAGATTGGAGAAGGAATTAAAGTTCAGGGTGAAGAGATAAAAACATTGCGTCTTGCCGATGTCATTGTAATTCTGTCACAGGCAGCAAAAGACCTGGAAGAGCAGTTGATCGGAATAGACAGTGTGTTGAAAGGTGCGTATAAAATGAACATTAACAATAGCAAAAAAGGGGTAATGGATTGCAGTCTAAGAAAATCGGGCTGAAAGAATTAGATTAGGTAACGAAGCAATAAAGGTGCTAAATGAATTTTGTTACTTGGCCGGTAATATAACTTATGATGGTCGCAGTACAGAGGATATAAAATGAAGAATGTCAATGGAAAGGAAAGCGTTTTTGAAAAAGAGAAATTTGTTAACATCGAAAATTAATTAAAGCGTAAATAAGTCCTTTCTGAAGACATTTGTGTTCAAAAATGTTCAAATGTTTGTAATTCTATCGGACCAAACTGCGTGGTCATCAGTCCGTAGCTTACAAAATACTTAAACCTAGGTAAACTAACCTAAGGACAAACACACACACCAATGCCCCAGGAAGGACTCGAACCTCCACGGCGAGCAACCGCGCGCTTCGCAGCGAGACGCTTTAGACCACTTTTTTTTTTTTTTTTTTTTTTTTTTGCTCTATGGGAAGTTCTGTTTGTTGCGGACGTTGATCACGTTCTTTCGTTCTTGTTCGATTTGTTCTTGGCTCAGCTTTTTTATTACAGAGGGCGTTGAGCCCTCTGACCTGGCGCGCTGAGCCACGGCGCCCGGCGACCACTCGGCTACTCCACCGCGGCGAAGACATTTGTGTGGAGTGTTGCCTTGTATGGGAGTGAAACATGGACGATAAACAGTGCGTACAGGAAAAAGATAGAGCCTTTTGAAATGTGAAGCTACAGAAGAATGCTGAAGATTAGGTGGGTGGATCGCGTAACTAATGAGGAGGTACTGAACAGAATTGGGGAATACAGGAATATCTGGCATACCTTGACTAAAGGAAGGAATCGATTGGTAGGACACATTCTTAAACATGCAGGAATCATGAATTTAGCATTGTAGGAATGTGTTTGGGGTAAAAACCGCAGAGGAAGACGATGAGACGGATTCAATAAGCAGATTCAAACAGATTTAGGTTTACGGTCTTATGCGGAAATGAAGAGGCTTGCTCAGGATAGTGTAGGATGGAGAGCTGCATAAAACCAATCTCTAGACTGAAGACAACAACAATGACAAAAACATTTCTGCTAATGTTACGTATAGTATTTACTAGCCAATGTGATCGTCATTATTATTATTATTATTATTATTATTAGACATGCCCCATTACATAGTAATATTACATGTTTGATGGTTAGATTCAGGCGGTTACATCAGGAATTTTTACACAAGTACCGTACATAAGTTGACAGGGTTTACAAAGAAACAAAAGATTTCATACATCAGAAAAACTGATTGAATTACAAAATTCTACAAGTCTGTAGTGGATTTATATACCAAAACATATTTACTGACGGGCCATCCTCCTCCTTTGGCAGCTATTTTTTTCCTGAGATAAATTGCAGCAGTCAAAAAGCACGTGGTCAATAGTTTGGACAGCTCTGTTACATATGCACTTTCCGTCTTCAATTATTTTGAACCACTGATAATAGGATTTCAGTTTCCCATGACCTGTTTACATAGATGTAAAATTCGAAAATATTGGGAGTTTAATCATTAAACGTTGTCGGATCGTAGGAAAATACGATTAGTGCTTCCCCCGTTTTTTTTTTGTTTTTGTTTTTTTGTTTTTTGTTTTTTTTTTTTTTTTTTTTTGTTCTTTGCCACTCAATGTTCCATTTGTTCGTAAACTCTTCTCGAAGTTTCTTCTTTACGGCACTTGTAGGTATTTTGTTGTAGCTTGTTGATTGTCGTGATCGAGCTGCTCTTTTAGCAAGGTTATCAACTAGTTGATTTCCGCATATCATGTGAGCCGGAAATACGAGGCGCGTCCGGAAAGTAAGTTCCATTTCAATTTATCTCCACTGCAGCACTGGGATTGCAGTTCCGAACATGCGCTGTAGACGATGTGTATCAAGGAGAAAAACGTGCGCCCTTTGGAGATCGCTGTCAGTTACGTACGCTTTGTTGTGCCTGTTTAAAATGTCGGCGTTGATTGAAAATCCCGCCTCCTGTGAAATAAGGTCGGTGATTCCGTTTCTGAATGCGAGGAAAGTGAAACCGAGTGAAATTTATCGGCAAATTTGCGATGCTTACGGACCAAATGCGATGAGTGATTAGATGGTGAGAAGATGGGTCCGACAGTTCAATGACGGGCGTAGTGATGTGCAAGGTGAAGAACGAAGTGGGCGTCCACCTTTGGTTACAGAAGAACTGGTTCACGCGATTGATGACAAGATCCAGGAAAACCGTAGGTTTACAATTAGTGCTCTCGCTATGGACTTCCCCCAAATTTCACGATCACTGATGCATGAAATTGTTACCAAACAACTGAAATTACTTAAACTTTGCTCACGTTGGGTACCAAAGATTCTCACTGAGCAACACAAAACACAACGAATGGGTAGTGCACTTGAGTTTTTAACCCGTTATCCTGAAAGCGGCGAAGAATTTCTGAGACGGATAGTCATAGGAGATGAAACGTGGGTTTCTTACGACACCCCTGAGAGTAAGCGGCAATCAATGGAATGGAGGCACACTTCATCCCTACCAAAGGTAAAGCCGAAGCAAATCATGACAACTCGAAAATGATGTGCATAGTGTTATGAGACTGGAAAGGCATCCGCATCCTACTCATTGACTTCTTACCGCGTGGTCAAACTATCAAAGCAGATGCTTATTGCGAGACACGTCGGAAATTGCGCCGTGCAATTCAGAATAAGCACCGGGACTGCTGTAAAAAGGTATTATTTTACATCACGACAACGCACTACCACACACGGCAAATATGACGAAAAACCTCCTACAGTTATTTAGCTGGGACGTGTTTGACCATCCTCCGTACATCTCTGACCTCGCTCCTAGCGATTTTCATCTGTTCTTACATCTCAAGTCTTTCCTCGGCGGTCATCACTTCACCAATGACGACGAGCTGAAGGAAACTGTTTCCAACTAGTTGAAGACACAGGCGGCAGATTTCTATGAAGAAGGTATACAAAACCTGGTGCCACGCCATGAGAAACGCCTGCAAAATTTCGGAAGTTACGTGGAAAAGTAGTTTAAGAGCAGTAGAATTTTGTGCAATAAAATTTTCTTCTGTATCTGTGTACAATTTCATTTTATCACCAAACGGAACTTACTTTTCTGGACGCGCCTCGTATGTTACACAGTGAAAAGTACCGCTCGACCTACTTCGCTGTCAGTGTGACTGTTTTCCCCTGACTGCTGCTTTTCCTAGACTCGGCAGCTCCTGAGCTCACTGAGGTGCGGCTTGGGAGCGGGCCTGGTTGATCCCGCACCGGTGCCCGCGGCCTGTGCGGCAGCTCATTATGGAAATGGAGCCTACGCGAGGGTTCCTCGCCCCCCCCCCCTTCCCTCTGCGACCGCAAGCGACGCCGCGCCTACTGTACGCCTCGGGGACAGGCAGCGTCGCCCCAACCTCCGGCACACCCCACCCACGCCCGCCCGCCTCCCGCGCAGCCCCGTCGCAGAGAAACTTGGCGAAGTCGTCGCCGCGCGTCTTCAAACAATGCGGCCTCAGGTGGAGGCAGCAGCAGCAGCAGCAGCAGAAGCAGAAGTAGAAGCAGGCGCCGAGAACATGAGACGCCGCCGCGCCGGGAGCGACGCGGATCAATCGCCCGTGCCGCGGGAACTGATGGCGGTGCCGTCTGCCTCCACAGCCTCTGGTTCCGGGGACCGTAGACTAGGGGTGGGAAGAACCGACCGGTTAAAACCGATACCGGTATTTTAGTTTTGAATAACCGGTTTTTCCGGTATTTATTTGGTGTCGGCTATAACCGGTTTTTTTATTTATTGCCAAGAACCGGGTAAAAAAACTGGTACGACTACTTCCTGCAATAGTGGTTATTTTTTTTAACTAATTAAAAAAAATTAAAACTAGAAGACCCTAATATTTAGGGCTATTCCTAAAATTTCCAATGCTGTGAAATACGAGGCGCGTCCAGAAAGTAAGAACAACTGAAAACCGGGGCGCTCTAATTTGGGTGATCCAACATGGATTGACACCTGCTGTCTCAGTACTACTTGAGCTACCGATCTGTAGATGTAATCAAAAAATGTTTCAAATGTTTGTTAAGCTTAAGGGACTTAACTACGGGGTCATCAGTTCCTAAACTTACAAACTACTTATCAACTACCTTATACTAAGGACGGCACAAATATCCATGCCCGAGGAGGGATTCGAACTCCCGACCGTAGTGGCCGTGCAGACCGTGACTGGAGCGCCTCAGTCCCCTCGGCCACCGCGGCCGGCCAACGCAGACATTCCAAAGAAGCACAACAAAGCGTATGTAACTGACAGCGATCCCCAAATGGCGCACGTTCTTCTCCTTGATACACATCGTCTACAGCGCATGTTCGGAACTGCAATCGCAGCGCAGCAGCGGAAATAAATTGAAACGGAACTTATTTTCTGGACGCGCCTCGTATTAGGTCATCGTAGTATCTAAGAAAAGCGATCAGTGGTAATTTACGATCAATACCGGCAGTCAGAAAAGCGCAACAAACGCATGGCGTAAGAACTTAAGAACTGGTGCAGCTATTGAGGCATCGATGCACCTGTTGCCGTGTGTCGTGGCCTATTAGACGACACGCGTGCAGCGGCAGTGTACAAGACTTGCCTCCGTCTGGTCATGCGGCAGTTCCTTGCTGTCGTCGCCAGACATCGGTCGTGTCTTAAACGGCACCATCCCGAGTGTGGAATTACTTCACGATGTACGGGAGCAGAGACTTACAATGCGCCATTTGCTTTAAAAAACTGAAAACGGGTGGAGGTACTACAAACATGCTGTGTCATTTAAGGAGAAAGCATCCAAAAAGTTTCTTGGAAGAGAAGGTAAATTCGATTCATATACCTATTATGTAAGCTTGGAATAATAACTTTTAATATATCATCATATTGTTATGCTAAAACGTTAAAAGTGAGGGGCTTTTTTAATAACCAATATGGGCTTAGGTAACATTGATCATGTGGTGCCTCGCGAGGTAGCCGTGCGGTCTGAGGCTCCATGTTACGGACTGCGGGGCTGCTCCAGTCGGATCTTCGAGTCCTCCATCCTCCCTCGGTCATGGGTGTGTATGTTGTCCTTAGCGTAAGTTAGTTTAAGTTAGATTAAGTAGTTTGTAAGTCTGGGGACCGATGACCTAATCAGTTAGGTCTTATCATGTGGTGCACAGTTTTCCTAGTTCAATTTGCGTAAATTTACTCTGACAACAATCATAATGTTAGTCGGAACTGTGACTTTATTTTTCGAAATACTTATGCAGGACTGATTGAAGTTCATTTACTGACTGTAACTATAACGAGATATTCGTATGCGCTGGCTCACAAGTCCAACTTACGGAGTGGTTGGCTAGATATTCGCAACTGCCGGATGGAAATACTAGGCCAGTAAATCTGTATGCGTCGTATATCGTCTTCTACGGACTCCTGAATAGGCTTACACACACTCAAGAAGGCGTAGTATTGGGAGGGGATCTTGCAAAATATTAAAAAGCTAGTGATTTGACGTATAACGCAAATTTACCTAAATTTTAACTAACGTTCGTAAGTTTCGGTTTCGGCCGAAACTAGAAGACCCGAAAATTCGATTACGGTTTCTGTTTCGGCCGCAAAATATGTTTCTACTGGAAATAATAGCAATAAAAATCGAAAACCGGTTATTTAATAAACAGGGTATCTTGAGCAATTTTTACAGTGCGGTTAAACTGGAGATGAAAAGAACTGGTATAACCGAAAAACAGGGTTGTTTCAGCAACAACCGCCATCCCTACCGCAAACCCCAGCAAGTCATTAAACCTCAGTTACCAGCGTGGGGTCATTTTTTACCCCAGAATAAACATTATCTTATTTATCTCTGGAATGGCGCCACTCAATATTCCATTGTATTTACAGAGTTACATGTGTAATCCAACAATCTGTAGTGGATCAATTCACATCGACAGACATAGTGTGACAGCGGAAGAGGTTATGGACTGTTAAAAAAATGTAGACAATAAATCTACAAGAGGAGAACGAAGCCAGGAACATAATTCTCGTACAAGTGATTGTGAAAGTTAACACAGTATTCACAATGCAGACATATTAATTTCTGCTTTGGATGTCTCTGAAGAGGAGATGTAGGAAAATGATTCTAAAACTTACTACTATAAGATAATAGGTTCAAATGGTCCCCGAACCCGCCCTGTAGTTTTACAACGAGAAAATCTAACATTATTGTTCGTGAAACTTCCTGGCAGATTAAAATTGTGTGCCGGAACCGGGACCCGAACCGGGGACCTTTGCCTTTCGCGGGAAAGCGCTCTAACGACTGAGCTATCCCGACACGTCTCACGATGCCGCCTCACAACTTTACTTCCGCCAGTACCTCGTCTCCTACTTTCCAAACTTCACAGAAGTTCTCCTGCGCCACCATGCAAGACTTGCACTCCTGAAAGAAAGGCTGTGGTGGAGACATGGCTTAGCCACAGCCTAAGGGATATTTCCAGAATGAAACTTTTCACTCCGCAGCGGAGTGTGCGCTGATATGAAACTTCCTTGCAGATTAAAGTTTCATTCTGGAAACATCCCTAGGCTGTGGCTAAGCCATATCTCCACCATATCCTTTCTTCCAGGAGTGCTAGTGTTACATGTTTCGCAGGAGAGCTTCTGTGAAATTTGGAAAGTAGGAGGCGAGGTATTCGTGAAGTAAAGTTGTGAGGTGGCATCGTGAGTCGTGTCGGGATAGCACAGTCGGTAGATCGCTTGCCCGCGAAAGGCAAAGGTCCCGGTTCCGGCACACAATTTTAATCTGCCAGGAAGTTTCATATCAGCGCACACTCCGCTGCAGAGTGGAAAGTTTCATTCTGGATTATTGTTCGTGGCTGTTAATTTCTTTACTGTGTACTGAAAACTTATATTTCCTTTTTCAGACATGAATTTGGAACTTAATCAACAAGGGACCTGAAGCAAAAAAGAAGAGTTCCTACTGAAATGAAAAATTTGTTACATTAAAATTACCTATTCACCGAGAATTGAAAAAATGCAGACCTTAAAATAAATATATTTTTTATGAGTCTCTGGCTTTCGTATACCTCACATTTAAAATACAGTGGTTGCAAACAAGTTGAAATGAATGTGTATAAAACTATTACCATAAAAAATTGAATCCAAGTAAGTGGAAATACCTACTGTTTTTGGGGTCACTAATGACCCCAAAATAGTAGTTGTGATGGTGTAAAATTTCGATAGCAACTCAGGGTTAATATTAACGCCGTCCGACACACCAGGAATGGCGGTTATAGCTAAAACTATGGGTTTCACTTACGCCTTTTCTTTAATCTCCGTTGTAACCTTTCCGTAAAAAATTTAGTTAATAATTCGTCCAGTTTGCTGCTATAAATATTTATTTATGATGTACTACAGTTGTTTCGGCTTTTATAGCTATTGTCAAGTACCTGGAAATAACATTAAAGAAATTATTGGAATACATTTCCTAAAAGTCATATACAATTTGATTATAGATAATTAAGAAATATTTTACTTACGTATAGATGGGCATGACGTCCATATTGCATCAGTAGTATTCTGTCATCTAACTGCTAAACTTATAAGGTGGTAATTTTATTTTTACTTTGACAAATTACGTGCTTTTTAACAGTTACGAATTTTGACAGTTAGCTACTAAGATGCTCTATGTTTACATAGAAGCTATACGCAAATAAAGAACGATGATGTTATTATCATAGATCGTATTTTTATTGTGGATTATCTTTCATTATTATGGAGGCCAAATAATGTTTATGTTTCTAATCATCCATTATCGTTTATTTTGGCAATAAAATTTTTTAGGTAGTATCTATGTTTGAAGTCTGTTTATTCGTTTAATGCTGAAGGTTAGGTGGGTGGATCGCATAACTCAAATGTTCAAAAGTTTGTTAAGCTTATGGGACCTAACTACGGGGTCATCAGTCCCTAAACTTACAAACTACTTATGAACTACCTTATTCTAAAGACGGCACAAATATCCATGCCCGAGGGGGGATTCGAACCCCCGACCGTAGTGGCCGTGCAGACCGTGACTAAAGCGCCTCACTCCCCTCGGCCACCGTGGCCGGCTGGATCGCATAACTAATGAGGAGGTACTGAACAGAATTGGGGAGAAAAGAAATTTCTGGCGTACCTTGACTAAAAGAAGGGATCGATTGGTAGCACACATTCTTAGACATCAAGGAATTGTGAATTTAGCGTTGGAGGGAAGTGTGTGGGGTAAAAACTGCAGAGGAAGACCAAGAGATGGATACAGTAAGCAGATTCAGACAGATGTAGGTTGCCGTTCTTATGTGAAGAGGCTTGCTCAGGATAGGGTGTCGTGGAGAACTGCATCAAACCAGTCTCCGGACTGAAGACCACAAAAACAAGAAGTTCTGGGTAATTCTTCGTGTGTACATAGACTTCAAATTCTTCAAGAATGTTCATAGTGAGACCTATTGATATTTTGTGTAGAATCTGTAACTTGTTTTCAATTTTCTCGGTTGTATGGCGATGTGTTTTCAGATGAAGAAAAGAGGTAGATTGATTTTTGTCCCTATTTCTGATATCTTCTTTAAATCTGACGTTAAAATTTGGTACTGTCTGACTAATGTAAAAGTTATTGCAGTTGTTACAGTTTTTAAAATATATTTCTGGGTTATCTTATTTAGACGTTATAGATGTAGCTGAGTGAAGTTCAATTCATTAATTTTGTTGGATATTAGACCCAGATAGATTGTCGGAATGTATTTTATTTTTTATCTTGGTGGTATTTCTTTTGTTAGGCGTATTTCAGTATGCATAAAATTCTCTTGTTTAGGCTTGATCTGTGCAGTGAATAATTTTATGACTATTTCAGGATCTAAATCATTTTTGTGAGCTATGCATTATTCAAAAATATAAACACCTAATTTGCATTTCGAACTAACAACAATCTTTGAATAAAACGTCAATTCAGGCACATCTATAACGTCTAAATATGATAATCCAGGAATATAATAAAAAAACCTGTAAAATCTCCAATAACTCTCTCGAAATCTATGAAAAACAGTTTAAACACATGCATAGGTGATTTGTGTCAATCCAAGACTGTAATCTTATTTATTCATTATTTAGATTTCGTAGAAACGTTTTGATTGCCATCCGACCGAAATTGGTTGTATGAATAAAGAATTATATTGAGCAGCTCAAAGCGGTAACATAACATTTTTTTTTTTAAATCAGTGCAATGGATTAACTATGCCACAAAATTACGACCCCCCTGCGCATTATGACTCATCGAAAACTTCGTTTCGATGCGGTTAACCGTCCACGAAAGAAGTACAGTGTCTACATATACTTCTACATGGGATACTCTGCAAATCACATTTAAGTGCTTGGCAAAGAATTCATCGACCCACCTTTATACTATTCATCTCCCATTCCACTCTCGAATAGCGCCCGTGAAGAAACAACATTTGAATTGAGCTCTGATGAACATTTCTACCTATGTAGGTGGGAGTCAACAATAAATTTTCGCATTTGGAGGAGAATGTTGGTGATTGGAGGTTCGTAAGTAAACCACGCCGCGGCGATAAGCGCCGTTGTTGTAATGATTCCCATCCCACTTCCTGTATCATTTCCGTGACGCTGTCTCCTTTGTATCGTGACAATAAAAAACGAGCTGCCCTTCTTTGAACTCTTGTGATATCCTCCGTCAAACCCACCTGATACGGATCCCACACTGGGCAGCAATACTAAAAAAAAGGGGGGGGGGGACGGACACGCGTAGTGTATGCAGTCTCTTTAGTAGTTCTGTTGCATCTCTTAAGAGTTCTGCCAATAAAACACAGTCTCTGGTTCGCCTTTCCCACGACATTATCTACGTGTTCTTTCCAGTTTAAGTCTGAAGTAGTCGTAATTCCTAGATATTTTGTAGAGTTTACGGCCTTCACGTTTGATTGATTTATGTTGTAACCAAGTTTAACGTATTTCTTTTCGTACTCATGTGGACGACTTCACAATTCGCATTATTTAGAGTCAATTGCCAATTTGTACACCAAAGTGATATCTTATTAAGATCGTTCTGCAGTTGGTTTGTTCTTCAGATGATTTTATTAGACGGTAAATGACGGCTTCACCTGCAAACAACCTAAGAGAGCTACTTAGATTTTCTCCCAAATCGTTTATGTGAATAAGGAACAGCAGAGGACCAATGACACTGCCCTGTAGAACGCCCGATATCACCTCTGTTTTAGTCGATGCCTTACCATCGATTACGACAAACTGTGTCCTCACTGTGTCGTAGCCTATGCCCTTTGGCCTTCTGTTGAAGGAGCGAAGTCACCTGTAGGATGGGTTTGGCTGGCACGCACAATTTCTAGAGCAAAATGTGCAATTCTCCCTCGCCGCGCTTTTCGTCCCTGGAATCGAATTATCGGGCGGTAACAGGAGCGATGATCGCCTCCAGAACTCTCCCGTTTAATCTCAAGTTGATAACTTTATTTTTGCTCGTCGTTAACGTACCGTCTCTGGTGTTCATGGTCTGTCTGCTCTAAGACCACAGCCACCACGTCTACTAAATGTGCTGGTGGAGACATAGATTCCTGCTGTTTCTTTTACATTGTATTCCCAGTACGACGAATCGTGAGAAGTGCGCAACTGACCTTACGACCTTCGCAACAGTGTACTTCACAATGAATTGTTTCCAATGCTTCTAAAACGTAATTAATCATTGGACTGTTCCTCCACTCTCTTGATTGACTGCTAGAGGGATTCACAAGGCGTAACACTCGGGGTACTCGAAGAACAAGATCGTTCTTTCGGTGAGAACAGCTTTATTTAAATGATAGTGCGGGTCGAATGGTAACATATTGTCCTGGAGAACGTGCAGTCTTGGTCAAAGTAACTCCGAAGATTGGAAGAATATTGTGATTCTCTCTCTCTCTCTCTCTCTATCTCTCTCTCTCTCTCTCTCTCTCTCTCTCTCTCTCTCTCTCTCTCTCTCTCTCTTTACTTTCGGACCGTTTTCTTCTGTGAACACAGATCGAATTTTGTGCTGCATTTTTGATCACACACTTTAAATGGTTTCTAATTCATATTCCAAGTTGTTGAGATCTAATACTTTTTTCTGAGAACCATTTATGAAACTATTCTTGATAAACGTTTTCGTAAAATGGCAAGTAGGAACAACATTCACTGATATGTATGTATCGGTTTGTAGAATTAATATACGTAATTTCTTCTAAATGTTTCAACAGAAATTAGCAACGCGTTTGTTGGAGGTCATTTCGTTATATTTTCAGAGAATGCAGAAAGTAGCTTTTGTGAAAGTTCGATACTGTCTAACGTGCATGGATAATTATGCAGATAGTTCTTTATATGAACCATATATACCACGAAAAAATCAAGGTTCATTTAGCATCATTTTCAAGGTACTCCAGTGGCCTGCAATATATAGATGATTATGTTTTACATTGTTTCGACTTTTTCGTTTCTGCCAATTCGGGTTATATACAATTGTGTCACTTTTCCTATCTATGACTGACGGTATTTTATTATATTATGACTTACAGTTCAATATTGTGTGTGTGTACAGTGAATTTTCTTATGTTTTTCTCCTCGTTTATTACTTGCTTGTTCTCGACTACAACTTTCAGGATGTGGTAGTTTTCTAGTGTACGTGTAAAGTGTTCGATGTTTGCTTGGTGATTCCCATGTCTTGGTCTATATCAATTTATCCATATTATATATTGCTTTATCCATTTTATATTCTGCTCCAAGGTTACTCAGTCTTAGCAGCAGAGGGAATATTGCACATGGAGGTTTCCATGAAAATCGTCACGGTCATGCGTAGAATTTGTCCACAAAAGATTAGCATTTCTCTCATTCACGGCAATATCTACAGCCCTCTCTGTAGCATCAATCCCAATCTTTTTACATAGTCTGTGTCTTACGATGTGCAGTGACCCTGTTTAACGGTGCAAATAATGCAAAGTCAAAGAGGCATTCATACTTTAGCGTGTAACCAATAAATATACAGCTGATGCTGATTCCGAATACATTTTTGTATTCCTGTCACATGTTATCGCCGCAGGGCAAATTGTTGCAGACATACTTTATGCGTCTCTGAAGGAAGAGTACACTGATTACATCGTTAAACACGGCCATTGCACATACTATTTATAGATAAAGCAATGCACATCACATTCGTAATGAAAGTCACTACTTGTGGAGGAACTACATATGGGATTGTACCACCAATCGTTATAGCGCAAAACAGTAACGGACAAGCTTGTTAAAATCTTCGATTGTGCTAGCAATCGCCAGCCTAGCTAGGGGGAAGCAGGTCAGCGGTTGTGTCGTAACTGCATAGCACTCTCTGGTGACATCAGTCGCTGCGTCGGCGAGTTGATAGCCTACAGTCAGCAGACTGTTGAATGCGACGGAAGACAAGAGAAGTAAAAGGGTATATTCGTTAGCTTGCAAACATTTCGTAACTGCACCTAACTCTTTCACAGGAGTGATTAGCCAAGTCATAAGTCAGCGGTTAACAGGCGTATAGACTAAACACTGCAAAAACAAGTGGGACAATTGTTTTTAATTTTTTAAATTTTATTTTTGGTATATCTTATGGGGTCAGTCCATGATCTTACAAACTACTTATGAACTAACTTATACTAAAGACAGAACGAACATCCAAACCCCTGGGGGATTTTAAAAGCAGATGGGGAACGTCCTCGTGCATCGGAGTATAGAGCCTCAATGCGCTCGGCCACTCCGCCGCGGCATGTGGGACACATTCGGTCTTCATGAACCGACCCACAAGTCATACCTTCAGTTGATTTCTGTATAAATAAATTCCCAATCATGGAAGTTGTGGTCACTTGGTATTTGGGATTAATGATGTTCAGGAGAGTGGTCGTCGATTTAATGATCTAATCATTCTATTCAGTTTATATCTCAAAGCAATACTGGGTAGTAGCCCAAATCGCAGCTAGGAGTTGGAGCCCGTGAACTGCTACACTTCGAACTGATCATCATCCGAAGAAGATGGTGAACTGAGGTACAACCGTCTCCACACCGCTCATTATGGTCGAGGCCTGACGCTCTTCAGACTTCATTGGTTGGATCCCTATAGGCCAATGACCCTGTCGACGCGCTAGCACTCTCGTGCTAACCCTATCAGCCAGTATCAAGTGCTCATTTGTTCACCTCGACATCCAGTGGTTCCAAGAACGGGCCCAGAAGTAGCTGCACAGACCGAAGGTGGGATCGAGGACACCTTCTCTGGCGGTCTCTTTTTCGACTTCCAGACGCAACGGCAAGGGATCCACCCGCCCGAACGGGTCTTGGCACCCGACACACAGAAGACTCAGTGAAACGGCGAGCTGACAAGACGGAAGGCGACGTCACCTGATGATCTAGCTGCTGCCAAGCTCGCACCTAACCCATAAAATCTTGTAACAACTGAATACTTTTATACTGCTTTACTATCGTCCTCTGGCGCTCCACCAGATATCTTTGCTTCTTCGAGACATAACGCTGGGAAACTACCGTTAACATCCTGCTGGGTGTAGAAGTTTGGGTTTTCCGGAAGCGTTCACGGATAGCGTGCCGCGCAGGAGTAGTCGAGTGATCTGGAGCGCCACGTTACAGATCACGATGTCTCCCGCATCGAGGGTTCGAATACCTACTCGGGCATGGATGTGCGTGTTGTCCTTAGGTTAGTTTACCTTAGTTTAAGTATCCAGAATGAAACTTTCACTCTGCAGTGGAGTGTGCGCTGATATGAAACTTCCTGGCAGATTAAAATTATGTGCCGGTACCGGGACTCGAACCTGGGACCTCTGCCTTTCGCGGGCAAGCGCTCTACCGTCTGAGCTATCCCGACACGACTCACGATGCCGCCCCACAACTTTATTTCCGCCAGTATCTCGCCTCCTATTTTCTCAACTTTGCAGAAGCTCTCTTGCGAAACTTTAAGTAGTTTGTAAGTCTAGGGACTTATGACCAAAGTAGATTGGTCCCATAAGAACTACAAACATTTGCACAACAATCGGATAGCTTAATGCTGAGGCGACCACTCGCCAATAGTAAGAAATCTGGGTTCGAATTCCAGTCCGACATTTTTTTCCTCCAAATTTCAACTGCTGCTAATTGCGAACAAATTTTGTTTTTAGTCTGTGTTTTAGTTGTCGGAGTACAAATACTGGTTACCAAATATAGCTTAGACAGACTATTTGAAAAGCCCAACAACAAAACTTCGTTACTCACAGGCTGTAACCGAACATTACACTTGTTTGACACGGAGCCTGCGGTGCCGGGGAATGATGTCTCAGCGCACCACACTTCTCTATCGATACAGAGGAAGGTCTTAGACTCCTTTGAAAAAAAAAAAAAAAAAAAAAAAAAAAAAAAAAAAAAAAAAAAAAAAAAAAATTATTTGCACCGCAGTGGAGGATAATTTTGTGTTTTCAGAGGCGATGTCGTTACTTCAGTGTGTATATTAATGCATTATGGTTCAGAATTGGTGTTATAACATTAACAGTAGTCAGGAATGGAGACAGAGTATCAGTAGGTACTTGAGAGTTAGGAAAGAAAAAAGGAAAGTTCAAATGTTTGTAAAGCTAATTTACCAAATTACTGAGGTTATCGGTTCCTGGACTTACAAACTATTGATACTAATTTATGTTAAAGACAAACACACACACACACATGCCCGAGACGGGAGTCGAACCTCGGACGGGAACAGCCGCGCAATCCATGGCATGATGCCATCATTGCACGGCAATTCCCAAGCGTCCTTCTTAGTTCTTAACTACGTTTTATTGTCATCAAATTTTAAGTAATTAAGCTGTAAAACCGAATGCAGCCCTGTCTTGGATCGAAATGGTGCCGAATCTACTTATTCAGAATGGTAACCGGTCGGGACCAAGTATCAGTCATTGCTTATTGCTGCATCCGACGAAGAAAATTTAAGGACAAATACATAAAGGTCAAGATCAATGTTGTTTGATTACATCACGTACTTGCATCTGAGATTAAAATAACCCGTTAAAAATCTATATTAAGGAGAGTTGGAGCATCACATGTCCGAAAAACTGACACCGCAGTTCGAAATTGGAAAACCCATGCATTTTACTCTGCCCCTTTTCAAGGACATATCAATGCATTTAGCGGAGGTCCCATTGGACCCTAAAGTCCATTAAAAAGAAAAGAACCTAAAAGATACCTACTTTTTCAATTTGGTCCCTAAATTACCTTTTTCCAAATTCAAACACACATCTTGACGTATTTTAGTAGCTCCGTTATATCTTAACTAAGGCACCTTTCATGTTGCAGCTGGATTTAATCATTGTCTCAGCATTTTTGACCCTTCTCAGCTCCTGCACATACAAAAGTGTCCTGCAAGAGGAATGATGGTAGAACATCGTCGACCGCGGGGCGAGGAAACCTTCGTGGAGACAGTGCTACGCAGTGCCAGAAACTTCTGCACGACTTCCTCTTTATCTTTGATGGTAGAAACGACGCATGGAAGTAGTTCGCTTATGTCCATTGAGGACGACTTTTGACTCCTTCCGACCGAATATTATCGATCGGTGGCAGTATGTGCTGAGAAATGTGCTAGCGTCTTCAGCTGCAATCGGAAACGTTCGACTAATGAGATTGGTGGCGGTACTACGTTATTCTCGGCCACTGTATGGATGTGTCCATAGCGCCACACAGAATTTCTTATCTGAGCAAAATCAGTTCCTAAACTTACGAACTAACTATTACTAAGGACGGCACAAACATCCATGCCCGAGGGGGGATTCGAACCCCCGGCCGTAGTGACCGTGCAGACCGTGACTGGAGCGCCTCAGTCCCCTCGGCCACCGCGGCCGGCACTGTGAAAGTCGCGATAATACACTGGAGAGAATTAATTGGCATTGTCTTAAGATAGTTTATTAATGATTAGGTGTAAATATGAGATTTGCATATGCGAGTACTTTCAAGTTTAGTGGAGCAGGCGATTAATTGAAATTAAAGTTAACAAAAAAATTTTAACTTATAGATCACAGACATTGTGAAATACAATACTGTAGATTTCAACTGTAGATTTCTAACTTTTTTTTTTTTTACCAAGATTTCTTATATTACATGCAAACCCTTATCCCTCGAGTGGTCGCTATAACAACAAACCGCAGTTGGTGTCAAGTTGGTGTTTGCGGGGCTTAGTAAGTACAAACAAATTGCAATGTTCACCATTTTGCTGTGATAACGATTTGCAAATTAAAAACAGTCTTGATTACACTTTATTTATATACTGATAACTCGTCTCATTCTTTTTGATCGTCTTCAGAACAATAAGTCTGTGTCTGCTGATCTGCATAAATCAAACTACGAAGGCAAAATATTCAAGCCCTAAGATTAAGCTTTGTGTATATATCATTATGAAGATGCCTCAGAATGTCAAAACACATTAGCAGTAAAGAAATAAAGTACAATCAAGAGTTCTTTATTAAATAAAGAAAAATGTGTGATTTGGTAGGCTTGTTTATTAAAACGAAATTTATCGATGTCTCATATTTCGTATGCCTGTTGGTCCCTTAAAAGTTCATTAGGTCCCTATTTTATTAACAGGTTGGTCCCTGAAGTCCCTATTTATTTTTAGATTTGTGCTAAAAACACTGAAATATATACGAATCTTTGATAGTGGGAATATTGTTCAGTTGGGAAGAGAAAATTTCATCTTCAGAACAGAGTGAAAGTTACACGATATTATTATGGAGGATAAATACTGTGTTACTATATTTCTTATATGTCTCCGCCCTGCCAAGTGCCGGCGATTAGACATTTATTCTACAACTTTTCTGTATTCATTTACCGACTGGCAGTCTCCGACTATTGGAAGCTTCTGAACTCAATTGTTTGGATGTATATCTCAAATTCTGTTAGCAATTCCCACGCTAAACGGAAACCGACTGCAAATACGTCATGGCACAGCAACAGGTGGGCTACATTCGCAAAAATTCAGAGAGAATTCACCGGGACGGCGTACCAATAACTCCAGTTGTACGTGATACAAATTTGGTCTACAGCTAACGGCTACATTAGCTGTCCCCAGCGATTTTTTCTCCGACTGGTGGCGTCTTGCAAGATAATTCTCCTGAAGAGCGAATGAAACTGGTATAGGATGCGTATGCAAACACAGAGATGTACAGGGTGTCTCCATGTAATCTATACCCTGCGGAAATGTCAGGAGTTGCAAAATTCGGCAGAAAAAAGTCTCTAGTAAAAGTTGTAAGGTTTAAAGAGGGCCATTGAATGGTTATCTCTAATTGACCTTAAACCTGTTTTTAAGCTCAAACCATGGTCAAGTTCATTTTTTCAAATGTTAACCTGTACTTTTCATTCCACGTTCCTGTTCTACGTGAAATAATGCGCATTTTTGTAGGGATTTTTTTGTTTTTCGAAAAACCGATAGTTTGTCGACACGGGGCACTTTATTGTACGCTTCCCAGGTTCCCAGTATGTCAAGAAAGAAACGAGACAGGGAAAATTTCTCAATTAAAACTTTGTATGGTTTCTGAACTCTGTGTCGGTACATAGGTAGTCTCTGATTTGGTGCCCTCCAAGTGGTGCCCTTTGTGTTCTGACAATGGCGATGGTATTTGCCTTCAGGTTAATCCTTAGTGAAGAATTTCAAGGTCATTTCAAGATCACGAAATTTTCAGCAGTAGACATAGTTCAGAAACCATACCAGATTTTCATTCAAAACTTTTCCCGATCTCGATTTGTTCTCGAGGTACTGATAACCTGGGAAACATACAATGAATGTCCCTTGGCGATGATACCTTTTTCTTGTTTATTTTATTTTTTCTTGAGAAAAAAGGATCCCAATAAAAAAATGCGTATTTTTTCACGTCGAGTACGATATGGAAATAAAATTGGGGTTACCATGTGAAAAAATAAACTTGACCTTGGTTTGACTTTGAAAACACGTTAGAACATCATTTCGAGACAACCATTCCATGACCTCGTAAATTATGGTCGTAGAACAGTTTTAGAAAACGAAACGGACAGTTACTAATGAAAGTATGAAATTTCGGACGAATTACTGATTTTTCTGAATGCACTCTCTATCTTTATCGATGATAGGAAATACATGTTTGACACCTCTACATGGTATTTGGCCAAGTCGATTGCGCACAGCCGCACCATCCATTTCTCATATCCTCCGTCCCCCCTCTCCCACCGCCGTACCTTCATTGTGGATACAGCTAGAAGCCTGAATTTTTAGTGATCAATCTACTATAACTACCAATATTTCCAAATTATACTTTTCTATGCTTCTTAGTTTAAGAAATATTGATAGTCGAAAATCATTTATTCCGTCTTTCACTCACCGATCATCAAAATTCATGGTACTTCTAACATACACAGAAACTTAAATATTTGTATTTAGCGTTTAGTCTGTAGAGGAAGGAAAAATTAAAATATCCTTAAATATGTATCCTGTTTTCGAACGTTTAGAAATAAGTATAAATTGCATTCTTCATCGATCACATGCGGGAAAGCGGACCTGTCATTTTCCAAATGACAAATCTGGGCGGATTTTATCTTATTAAGACCTACTTCGGTAATATCCAGTACAATCAACTCGGAAGCACTTACCGTCCAGAATTGTCAAAAATTGTGACATCAAATCCTTCTAGGAAAATATAAAGAAAGGTAGGGAGTATGTTGTAATATGGTTGATAGCTGAAGTACGACAAGCATTACCACAGAAGGAGAAGGACTACCTGCGAAAAGAATGTAACAAGTTACTACGCATTTCTAACATCAAAATAATACAAAACCATTTGTGAATTTATTTCATTTGTATCTGTTACAATGAATGACTAAATATTGTTTCAAATCTTTCAGATATTTTTCCTTAATCTGCCAAAATATTTTCTCCATTTGATGATGTCTCTTTTCCTTCAAATTATGCTATGATATGTTACTACATTTTTACTATATCCTTTGCAAACTGATCCTCGAAAAGTATATCAGGAATCATGACGTAATAGAATGCTCTCTTTTAAGCAGCTAATTTTGGCTAAAAACAACCGTTTGGCGGTTTTGTAATGTATAGAAGAAATACAGTTGATACAATCAAATTTCGACAGATTTTCCAGTGATTGAGAGCTGTGGGAGAATGTTACCTGTCGAACCCGGAAAATGTGCCGTATTTAGTCTAGCGTTAATGGAGCTAATAGCAGAACTCCTGCCGTATTCCTCAAAGTAGTGTAGTTTAAAGAAAAGTAGAAGCATCAACATGATGTTCTCAAGAGCAGGACCCTTGTGAAGGCTGCGTATTAACATTCCACACTTGAAGATTTCATTTCTTTTAGCAAGAAACCATTCTGTTCTTTACGTAAATTGAGGTCCCATTATTCTCAAAGTCCTGTTAACTCTGGGACCCCCCTGACTTTTGACCCCCCCCCCCTCCCACAATGAAGGGCCCTTCGATCTCTGGGACCACTCAATATCAGGAATATCAGGGAAACCATGATATCAGAACGTGCAGCTGCTGCAGTTGTTGCGATACCCCTAAACTAACTGACCGCGATATATATCATACGATGTACTTTTTTCTGGGTGAAAAGTATATTTAATTTCACAAGATTTTGAATGAAGATACTGATTTTGAGACTTATTTTCTGCTGCGAAAGGCATATAAATGTTATCAAAAAGGAACAACTTCCTGACGTTCTGCAAAACTTATTTATTCGTCACAAACCGGCTTTCGGCTTCTTAGGTAACAACTTACTGTAGTATATATGTTTTCAAAGATGTTAAAATCATCTTGCGATTTACTGTTATAAATATTGCACCTCAATGTTTGCTTTTGTGGGTAAATATGATACTGAGACTGGAAACAAAGTATGCTAATTCAAATGTTTGTAAAAATGTGGGGCTTAACTTTATTAGTCGCTTGGCTTAAACTACCTAATCTAAATCCAACTAACCTACGGACAAACACACACACACAAACACACACACACACACACACACATATATATATATATATATATATATATATGGCCGGCCGCGGTGGCCGAGCTGACTGAGGCGCGCCAGTCACGGTCTGCACGCCCACTACGGTCGGGGGTTCGAATCCCCCCTCGGGCATGGATATTTGTGCCGTCCTTAGGATTAGCTAGTTCATAAGTAGTTTGTAAGTTTAGGGACTGATAACCACGTAGTTAAGTCCCATACACTTTACAAACATTTATATATATGACCGAGGGAGTGACTGATGACCATTGTAGTTTAGTCTCTTTAAAAATCTAACCATGCCCGAGGGGGGACTAGAACATCCGACAGCGAGCAAACGCGCGCTCCGCAGCAAATCGCTTTAGAACACGCGGCCACTCCACCGCGGTTGAAGGTGATTAGCTCAAATCTGTCATTGGGTAATCTATTTTGACCTACACGGATATCTTTATAAGAAATACAGTTTCGGTTATGTTATGAAATGGTAATATTGACAAATAATTACGTTACGTACTAGAGGTATCTTCATCACAATAACATCAGATTACGTATAAAATTATATTACCTAGAAAATATCGCTCTTCTGTAACACAACAATGTCTTCATTCCCATGAAGTAATGTATGCGATCGACCGGCGAATTCAACTTTAAATTTCGTATGAAACTACCTATTCTATTCTTATGAAGATACCTCTGGTAGACGTCGAAATCAGTGTCACTATTATGGTTTAATTAGCACAACCAATAGGCGATATGACTTGAATTTTGCACAGATAAGAACAGAAATATGACTGGTAAGATTGACATCACTCATTGAAAAGATCCGCCACGAAAGACTAGGAAGATTCACAGGTCACTTCATTATTGAAGAGAGGCAATAAGACTGAGCCACAAAATTACAGGCTTTTATCATTGACGTCGGATTTCAGCAGTATTTTAGAACATACACCTTCCTCAAACATTGTGAACTACCTCGAAGAGAACTACCTATTTATCCACAATTAACGCGGATTCAGAAAGTATCGTTCACAGCTAGCTCCTTACTCACATGAAATGATGAGTGATATCGACATTGTGAACTACCTCGAAGAGAACTACCTATTTATGCACAATTAACGCGGATTCAGACAGTATCGTTCACAGCTAGCTCCTTACTCACATGAAATGATGAGTGATATCGACAAGGGGTCTCAAAACGAATATAAATTTGTAGTCTTCCGGAAGGGTTTCGACACTATACCTCAAAAGCGTCTTCTAATGAAACTGCGTGGTTATGGTATATCGTTACAGTTGTGCGATTTTATTCGTTATTTCCTGTCATAAAGAACATTGTACGTTGTAATCGACGGAAAGTCATCGAGTAAACAGAAGTGATATCAGGCGTTTCCCAGGGAAGTATCATAGGGCCCCTACTGTTTTGTATCTTTATAAACAAACTAAGGGGACAGCAGAAGATTTCTTCGCGGATGGTGCTGTCATTTGTCGGTTAGTAAAGTCACCAGAATATCAAAAACAGCTGCATGGTACAAAGACAGCAAATTGATCCCAAAGAATTAAAAGTGTGAAGTCATCCATATGGGCACTAGAAGAAATCTGTTAATCATTGTCTACACGATAAAGCAGTCAAGTCTACATGCCGTACATTCAACTAAATACCCAGGAGTAACAATTACGAACAACTTAAATTGGAAACAACACACAGAAAGTATTGTAGGGAAGGCGAACCGAAGGCTACGTTTCATTGTCAGAACACTCAGAAAATGCAGCAGTTCTACTAAAGAAACTGCCTGCATTACACTTGTGCTTCCTGTTTAGGAGAATTGCTGCACATTGTGGGATCCTCATCTAGTGGGACTGACGGATCGTATAGAGAAAATTCACAAAGAGTCAGATCTTTTTGTATTATCACTATATGGTGCAGAGAGTATCAGGAATATTATGCAAAAATTGGGGTGGAAATTATTAAAAGAAAGACGTTATTCGTCGCAGGGAGATTGATTTGCGAAATTTCTTTGACCAAGTTTCTCTTCCGAAAGCGATTTGTTAGTACCCATCTACATAGGGAGATATGATCATCGTAATAAAAAAAAGTGAAATCAGAGCCAATTTCAGTAGTCTCCATTATTAAAGTAACAGCTATTATCTATAATTCTGCCACCATGCTAGTTGAAATTGTGTAAAATCTCTCATCCACGTTCCAATGTTTTCAATGTTTTCCCTTCCTTCTGTTACACCATTCTCGTGAAAACCAGCGAATTTTAATACAGACTGTATACTTTAAAATGCTCCTTTATTCAATATTCACATACTCCAAACTTATGTAATTGTTGCCCACCAACTTTACGTTTTTTATGTCTTACTCACTAACCTGTTCCCCTCCTACTTTTGTTCATATATATATAAGTTAATTTAATATACAATTGTACTTACTACGACACTCACTGGGTCATTGTTTCAGCTTATTTGTTGAAAATTAATGTATAGTTATTTCTTACTTACAGTTTCGTTTTAATTGGTTGGACGTGTCTATTTATAAAATACTTAAAAGCTACATAGTCTATGACTGACAATTATCTTTCAAAAATATTTCTACTCGAAAAACAACACCTAGTGTGATGTGAATAATCTGCCGTATTAAGTTGTCTGAAGATGGTCTAAGAAGCCGAAAACTAGCACAAAATAAATATTATTGTGGAACAAATATACAGTGTGTACAGGTATTTAATGTGTCTATATTCCATCAAGATCGCACTGAAGGGTCCATAAATATTTAAAAAAAAAAATTGGTGTTCGTTTTTTCCGCGCATATTAGAGAATGGGTCTGTAGAGAATTATCGTAAGAGCGGTTGCATTAACCCTCTGCCATGCACTTCAATGTGATTTACAGATGTAGATCTTGACGTCGCTTTGAACAAGGATTTTGGAAGATACACTGTATTCCAACATTACGAATCACGTACAAGAGAACTAAATATAGCTAAATAACAAACACGAGTTAAAAAAAAAAAAAATTAAAAAAAACGTTCTTGTACAACACAAGTACCTTTTCGTTATAATGAAGTAATGAGTACTATCGATAGGAGGTATGAAATTGATTCCATACTTTTACCTTTCCAGATTTCGTTACAAGTTTCATTGGCCTCCTCATGGATTTAATATTAAAACATATTTGAATTTTCATGACCACTTACTGGTTATTTTTTACAATTTTATATATCAGCCAACCGGTTGCGTAGTTTTAAGGTACTTGACCTAAGTTTCGTTGTCGCTAGGGACAACATCAGAAGAATAAAAAACAGTTACCTAAAAATAATAATAACAGAATAGATATCTTATATAAGAAAAGGTTTTTACACAGGCTGAACAGTGAAAACGTCAGTTCTTACATGAAACACATGACGTCAAAAATATGCCGAGCAGAATTGCTCAAGTCGATTACAATAAAAAATTAGCATTCTTGCCATGCAAATAAAATCAGTGTGGTGTGTGAAGGGCATGAAGAATCTGCCTACGAGGCATCAAACAGGGAGGGCGCGCCACATGCGGGCCACAAGTCACGTGGGCAGTGCTAATGTTACATAAGTACGGACATAATAGTTTACATTTGTGAAAGGTTAGTCAAAAAGTGTTTACAATATTATATTCCAGGATTAAATGAAAATTCCAAGTAGGCGAAAATGTGAGAGAAAATCGTCAGAAGTATGCAAAGCATACGTACTTACAAAAGACATACATTAATAGAGAAGTAGTATAAGCAAATGTGCATACAAAACCATTTTACAAAAAACAGACAAGATCACGGTATAGCAGAAATAACGAATTAAAGTGAATGAAGTACAACCAATTAAAGGACAAAGCAATGTTACTGAAGTGGAAGAGGGTGTTATGTTTTTGCAAAACTCACCACAAATACGTCCAAATAACTCGTCTCCAGTTAAACTGTTTCCAGCAATGGGTATACGTGTGGTTCGCTCGTTCGCCGACGACGGGCTGGTGGCGCTAGCGGAGGCGTCTTCTGGGCAGAGGGCCGTAGCTTGTGAGGGATCGCGTGCCGGGACCGGCCCTTTGCGGTCCAGCGTTGAAGGACGCCCTCTGCGGCCTGAGTGGCAGCCATACGCCGCTCGTCACGACCAAACGTAACCCAACGTAACGTAACGTAACGGCCGGATGGCGGACGGCGCGACCGTAAGGGGACGGTTCCTCCCCACACAGCTCAGCGCATCGCCCCAAGGACGCCGCTCCTGAGCAAGACGTGTGCGAGGTCGCGGAGGGTCGTAACTCCACACTCACACACACACACACACACACACACACACACACACACACACACACACCACGTCACACACGTCATGACGACAGGGCACGCTTTTCTTTCTTCTGGGTAGCAGGGGGAGCCGGCGAAACGGGCGACAACAGTACCGGCTGGTATTCACAAAATTGCAGATTCAGATAAACTTGGAGAATCTTCTTTTTACAAAGATCAAAATTAGTGTGACGAAAACCCATTTTAGACGATCGACTTTCTTGTCTCACAAGGAGACCGCATGGGTAGCGCATTTTAGAACTCCCTTATTTTTATGGTACGTGAAGTTCAGAAGTTAAATAAACAACAATCAGCCAAAGCCATTCGAAGAAACTTTCTAAAATTTTCGAGAGAATTGACTTTAAAGTTTTGCTAGTACACGTATCAACTAAGTACCAAGAAGTGAAATGGTAGCCGCATCCGTTCGTGTAGCTCAAATGTTCAAATGTTTTATAGCTTATGCGACTTAACTAGGGAGTCATCAGTCCCTAAACTTACAAACTATTTACGAACTAGCTAACACTAAGGACGGCACAAATATCCATGCCCGAGGGGGGGATTCGGATCCCCGACCGTAGTGGCCGTGCAGACCGCGACTGACGCGCCGAAGTCCCCTCGGCCACAGCGGCCTACTTCGTGTAGGTTAGGTGGTAGAGTTCTGGCCTTTCAACCCTGGGGTCGGTGATTCGAATCCTGTCGTGGCAATTTTTCCCCCAATGTGGTCAAACACTTACACAGTTTTAATATCTATGGGTAATTTTTACGAAAAGTGCACGTGTTTTTTATTCGTAATTTTCTATGTTTTATAGAAGGTTGTTAATAATGATAGTCAATCAAAAAATGTAAGTAACATTTTTTTTACAGTATTGGCTTCACTTTTGGTTCACGATGGTAGTCTCTGTTCAGTTTGTGAAGAGCTTCGGCACTGTATTTGGAAAGTCATCTCCCTAGCTACTAATGGCGTTCCAAGAAGAAACCCTATTCAACCATCGTTTTACGTGACAACAAGGATTTCAACTCAACTACATACACAAAAACAAAACCTAACACAAAAAGTGGAATTAGAGATCCTAAAATGTTATAGAAAAATGAATGGGAAAACGAAAACATACATACGTGACCAAGTGGGATTCGAACCTCCGACGCTATGGTTATGATGCTAGTACGCTACCACTTGACTAAACCCGACAGAAGATGCAACCGTTATAATTACTGGTACTTAAGTGCACTTTGCAAAATTTCAAAGTCGATTTTCTCAAGCAGTTTTTAGAGTTGCGACCAATGACTTTGGATGATTGTTATTGCCGTTCTGAACTTCACCTACCATATATATAAAGAAATTCTGAAGTCCGATACCCATGTGGTCTCCTTATCAGTTGACTCCTCGAGACAAGTGGGTCTACTGCAGCGCACTTGGCGTGTAATTCCCGTACTGAGTCTGGTCTGTTTCGAGTGGTCGTCTTCGTTTAGACATTAGCATCAAAACTGTAGTGGCGTGGTGGAGTGGCCGAGCACTCTAAGGCATCTAGCTCCGCAACGCGCTGCTGTTCGCCATCGGGGGTTCGGTCCTCCCTCGGGCATGGGTGTGTGTGTTGTCCTGACATAAGTTAGTTTAAGTACTTTGTAAGCCTAGAGACATAAAATGTCGAGCTTTATGCTGTGTAGTTTCGCATCTAAATGATGAGGTGAGATAATGAGGGTACTTTTAACGTAGCAGCAGGAAATGAGCTGGGAGTTTGAATACTGCTACACTGTCCCTCACTAGGTCTCCTTTCCTAAAGAAAAAAAATCTTGTTACAAATTGTCTTGTACTTCCGTAGAGTCCAAAACATGTGCGACTTCAGACGATATGTCTTTATTCACTTATGTATTAATTCCCCGTTAAGAAATTTCGGACTGAAGACAGCAGTGGGACACTGGTGGACAGGACACACTTTATCCAGCATCAACATCTCATCTTGCGCATATGCAAAGCTTTCTCTCGCTATTCTTTCTATAAAAATGTAAATATTTGTGTTTCCGCTACTGCAACTTTCAACAGTCCTGAATTGTTGCGAAGAAATAAAATACTTTGATTGTGGGATCGCTGACGTAGCTTTATTACGGGCCGGACATTTTTACTTGCAAAGTGGGTCGCGGGTTCAAAAAGGTTCAACAACACTGGTCTAAGGGATGTTTCCAGAATGAAACTTTCACTTTGCAGCCAGGAGTGACAGTCCAGCAAGTTTCACAGGAGAACTTCTGTGAGGTTTGGAAAGTAGGAGGCGAGGTTCTAGCAGAAGTAAAGTTGTGAGGACCGACCGTGAAGCGTGCTGGGATAGCTCAGACAGTACAGCGCTTGCCCGCGAAGGGTGAAAGTCCAACGTTATTTGTTAAATTAAGTATAGCTGAAAAGAGCTAGTTAAAAGCTTACTTTAAACACATAATTCTGGCCGTAAACAGCAGTTAAAGGATTCGCGTGAACTACAGACTACTTCCTGCAACAGAATCTTGTTCTCCGGCTCAAAATTTAGAAATGATTAAAAATTTACTTTAGCTGCAGGAAGACAAAGAGTCGGTGGCCGACAATCATTACTATACAAGCCACCGCGAAGTAAACCATTCCATGGAGGTGGCTGAGAGAACATTTATGGCGCAACGGAATTAAAATATGATAATTTGCATCTTAATTTGTTCTCAGCACAAGCGAAAACCAACATTAAATAAAAAAGGGAGGGTATTCATAAACTAATATTCATAAATATAATAAAATTTCATTTCCAATAAATTATTTATTCATTTCAAACACGCGCAAATGGGGGAACCAATTTTGTTAAACAATAAAAATGCATCCCACATTGGAAATTAAGCTAAAGTAATCTGAACTGAACATCGTAGGGGGGGTGGGGGGATTTACAATCAACAAGTATTCAGCCACTCACACTCGCGAAGCAAAGCGAAACTCACCCAACTCAGAGTGCTGATACGAAGCAGAAGCAGGCACCGCTATCGTAGGCGAAATTAGCGAACCAGTATGTACCACACAACACAAGAAAAAATAAACTTCGTAGGTGGATCTGGTCTGTCTTTCTTTACTTGACATGGTACGCGATAATAGTAAGATTAATTTACATTTAAATCAAACTGTGAACATACAGAATTACTGAGACTCACGGCACGTGTCTGCCGCATTACATATTCGCACCCCACTGAAAGCTAAGTGGTTAAAGATCGCATTCATTTCAACAAAAACCAACGGAATCATAGATTACGAAGCAAGAATACACATCAGTAAGGCACTGGTATGTGAGCAGCAGCGAGAACTCAAGTGACTAGCTATAAACCCTTGAAGTCGGAGTTCGGAGCCACGTGGTTCCGAAAAATACAAAATTCAATTTCCGAAAAATAAAGAAAAATAGCATCAGCATGCAAACCTTAGAAATGCGTAGGATATCATAAGGAAGCTAAAGAAATACAGTTAGACGCGATTGGAAGGGTTTACACCGATGGATGAAGTCCAGTCTTCAAAATTCAGAAAAATTGAATAAATTCAAAGTCGGAGAAAATCAACTAAGAAATACGACATACAGCCCCTAGAAATACGTAGTATTTCATAAGCAAGCTAATAAATGGGGTAGTACAAGGCTAGAAGAGAATTTACTGACGGAGTCTGAATGCGAAGTACAAGTTGGAAACGAAACAGCAATTTAAAATAGACGGAGAGGAGATCGTGATGTAATAAGGGAAATCAGAAAGACACATACATGATTTCTTGCCTGAAGGGCCTAGAAACAGACACAGGGGTAGCTGAAGGCTTTATTCTATGAACGCACCACGTAGAGTACATATCACTCTCTCAAGGAGGAAACGTAAAGGAATATTTCACATGCACTACACAGAATAAAAACATTCCCACACATTAGTCGAATCCCACAAAGCTAGAAAGAAATTAAACAGATTTCGTACACCACCAGCTAGTCTCACTAAGGTTACCGATTCCCAGCCGTTATCAAACCGAATTAATTACATATTCACTGCGTTTATCTAGGCAAAATCACAGAAATGAAATGGAATACACTTCTATACATGATCTGAGAAACTTATTCCGAAAAATGAACGTAAGTTCTGAAGTCTTACTTGAACAACAGACAAAAAATCGCTAGCGTCTCAAGGGAGGAAAGAAAATTTGAAAGTCTTACCAGGTCGAAGCGCAGCCACCGAGTGAAGAAGTCGGCTAGTCAGTCCCCCCCCCCCCCCCCCCACTACCGGAAATCGGTAACAACCCAAGAAAAACGAGGTGGTGGGGAGAGCTTAAACTCGCGCGTCCTACCGAGGCTCGCTACTGAGCATTGAAAACCCAACTTGTAACCAAAGGAAGGAGGAACCTCTTTGGTAGCAACAAAAGCAGCGGTTGGTAACGACTACCTATCGACACGAAGCCAGAGAAACACTAGTAGGAGCAGCCAGCAGCCGACGACGAAAATTCTCATACATACACTCGGACTCCCATGCTAGAAGATGCTCATACATGCACATACTGAATAACGCAAGTACACATTTTCTCAAGGACAGTGGCGTTACGGAGAAACCGTTCATATTGCTACATTCATAGACACAATGATAAATTGTTAGCATAATAAAATCCCAGCAATATTAACACAGTATAACAGAAACTAACATTTAAAACATGAAATGAAATGCTATTCCTCATGCCCCCGAATTAAATGGGTTCTCGCTTAGCAAAAATGCCCATCTAGTGACCTTAGATAAATTACAAAGTTAAAAACCTAGGGAAGACGTCAGACAGCCGTCTTTCAAGGGCAAATGTCCCAGGTTAGGGTCACGGTTTCGGGACACAATTTTAATCTACAGAATGAAAATTTAATTCTATTATTAGTGTGTCAGCATCTCTAGAGACATAAATACGTTTTCTGTCGTTAGGAAATTCAAAACTGCGAGATACACAGTATCAATACTGTCTGGAGGATATCAATTTTGCGTCCCGGCCTCGTCGCCACTTTTGGGTCTCGTTTCCGTCGTAGGTGTCGGTGGCCGAGTGGAAAAAGACCGACACAGGAATAAAGGATACACGCTTGTGCGGTATGGAGGTGACCAGCCAGTGGGACAGCAGAAACTAGAAACACTAGAGTAAATTAGAACGATATATATATATATATATATATATATATATATATATATATATATTTCATAGAGACTTAGTAATACTTAACTTTTACATAGTTCTTGGCTGCAGAATTCTGATACATAGATTAGATAAAGGCCTGCCTACTGTTGATTCTAGTGCCTATCCGACAGCCAAGTCTTAACTGGTGCCTATCTGATTCCCAAGTGTTAACTGGTTCCTATCTCAGTCCCAAGTGAACGATGTCGTTCAGTGGTGGCCACGAGCGGAGATGTAGCAGAGAGCGCTCGTAGCTGACGTCGTAAGAACGCCGCGCCGTGCGTGCATGGCGGCGCGCGGCGAAAGTAGGTGGCACGCAATTTAGACTTGTGCGACACCACAATCAAATTCCAGACATTAGCGCTCACAAGGGAAAACGCAGTGGTCGACTTCGCGCACGTAACAAATGAGCGAGAATAGTGGCGTCCGCATATCGTTGTGAGGGCTATCCTCGAACGAAAACACAGCCACAGTTTGCCATCTTTACTGAATGTTGACAATGGCGAAAGAAATTCTTACTACATACTCGCATCAGAGACAGAGTGTGAGGGAAAGAGAGAGAGAGAGAGAGAGAGAGAGAGAGAGAGAGAGAGAGAGGAAAACAATTATGCGCTGTGAGTAAATCTTGTGTAAATACTGTGAAGATCTGAGTGAGTGAACAAAGTAGATGATGGAACCGCAGGAGCTGGCGGGGAGAAAATAAGACGACTGCAAACACTTGTTACTTGGGCAGCGCGCCTGTGTAGAATCATCTCCCAGGGTATTTGTGCCCGCGTGGGATGGCGCGGCCGCTCGCTGCCTGGGCCATCTCCTAGGGGCCATTTCCTCGGCGAGAGCCTTTGCATAGAGAGTGGGAGAGACAAACAGACCAGGTGAGCGAGTGCCGGTGATTGCCCGTAACGGCCGCTTCCTTTCTCCTGAGGCGCCTGAAAACTCCGTCCTCTCCAGACATCAAAGATTTTCAAAACTTCCTCTCCGAGTTCCCTTCCATAGTGGTCGAGGGACTAGCGCGCGCCGGCCGCTGTGGCCGAGGGGACTGAGGTGCTCCAGTCACGGTCTGCACGGCCACTACGGCCATCCCCCCTCGGGCATGGATATTTGTGCCGTCCGTAGTATTAGCTAGTTCATAAGTAGTTTGTTAAAAAATGTTGAAATGTTTGTATAGTCTACGCGACTTAACTACGGGGTCATCAGTCCCTAAACTTACAAACTACTTACGAACTAGGACGGCACAAATATCCATGCCCGAGGGGGGATTCGAACCTCCGACCGTAGTGGCCGTGCAGACCGTGACTGGAGCGCCTTAGTCCCCTTGGCCACCGCGGCCGGCAAGTAGTTTGTAAGTTTAGGGACTGATTACCCCGTAGTTAAGTCGCATAGACTCTACAAACATTTGAATTTGACTAGCGCGCTCACTAACAATGTGGTCTCACAGTCAGTCGAGTAGCTTCACTCTATGATTGCACACTGACGGTGACGAAAGTAACGGACACATACAGATTGCTGTGGTCTCGCGTACACCATTTACGTTTACTAGAATTGCCTGTGGTCGGAAATCGACCAATTGTGTTTACAACGGTCACTGGGGGTAAAATTTTACGTATCATGTCGGCGGCCTTGCGTGATTACGTTGGCAACATCAACAACACGACAGAAAATCTTTACCCATTTGTTCGAACCACATAGAATGACTCGATTATTGTATCGTGCAGACCACGAAGTAAACAAATAATGCTGTTCCTGCTTTATGGTTGACAGGTTCTTGTATGTACCCTCGTCCGCTCAGTAAAAATAATTGCCCTCGTAAAGCGAAGATTCCATGAGAAAACATTAGCGTTGTCAAGCGATTGGCTAAAATGAAGACTCACACGATTCTCACTTTTCACCATCTGTTGACAAAATTATCATAGGAGGTCGCTGGGATATTTGGTAAAATTTAACCGGCACTGGGAGGTATGAAACGGTATATTTTACGTGTTAAGGAAAATGCCTGACACAATAACAACAAATAAAAACGGAAGTATATACTTCTCAAGCCATTTTCGAATTATATAACTATCATTAGCCTAATATTTGAAATGTAACTACAATTTCGGGTTCGTATATTTATACAACGCCAAGAAATAATGTTAGTTCGATACTGCCATATTTGGAATTGCAGAGCTGACAACATGTCGACTTCGTAGTTCCACTCGTGTACCGCTACATGCCTCTCCCGGCGCATCATCCTTTATATCGACCTTCATATGAAAACATCCATGCCGACCGCGATGGCCGAGGGGAGTGAGGCGCTTCAGTCACGGTCTGCACGGGCACTACGGTCGGGGATTCGAATCTCCCCTCGGGCATGGAAATTTGTGCCGTCCTTAGTTGTAGCTAGTTCATATGCAATTTGTAAGTTTAGGGACTGATGACCACGTAGTTAAGTCCCATAAGCTCTACAAGTATTTGAACATTTTTGAAAACATCCATTTCCTTTAACCACTCTTAATCACTGCGAAAATGAAGCATTTGAACGGCGCAAGAAAGTGAATTGGAAGCACTCCATGTTTCGATATTCACTTATTTTAATACTGCAGATGCGCTGCATTACAGCGTGTTTGGTCGAGGCGAATAGCCAGTCAGTGAGCTGATTGTTGGAATAATGTAGAACTTGATCCAAGCTGTGGATAGGAAAATTTCTACTTCCTTTTACCACTTTGAATGGCTAAATGCACACATAATATTTATATTCGTGAAATCTACGACAAACAATCTTTCGAATTATGTAACTTTCATTGGCCTTCTTGTACGAATAAATTAGTAATCTATACCACAATTTTCGTGTTAGCGTATTTATATAATGATGATGTGGAAGGTTCCAGACGTGATTATGGTCGCACGACTGGAATTAACAGACTGTATGTTATTGTTGTTGGTCTTCAGTCCGGAGACTGGTTTCATGGAGCTCTCCCCTACTACATCCTGAGCAAGCCTCTTCATATCCTCATACGAACGACGCATCACATCCTTTTACATCTGCTTACATTACAGTTTCTCAGTCTCCCTCTGCGATTTTTACCTCACACATTTCCATCCAGTGCCAAATTCACGATTCCTTGATGTATAAGAATGTGCCCTACCAAGCGGTCTACCCACCTCAATTTCAGCATCCATCTGTATGTTTCAAAAGACTCTATTCTTTTCGTGTCTGAAGTATTTATAGAACATATTGACTTCCGTACAAGCCAACACTCTACACAAATGCCTTCAGTAAAGGCTTCCTTACACTTAACATTAATATTCGACGTTAACAAATTTGTCCATTTCAAAATGTTCAAATGTTTGTTAAGCTTAAGAGACTTAACTGTGGGGTCATAAGCCCCTAAACTTACAAACTACTTATGAACTTCCTTATCCTAAAAACGGCATAAACATCATGCCCGAGGGGGGATTCAAACCCCCGACAGGGAACGGCCTCGCGCATCGCAGCACAGCGCCTAAATGCGGTTGGCCGCTCCGTCGCGGCTGTCTATTTCAAAAACGCTTTCCATTCTGCATTTTATATCCTCTGTACTGCGACCATCATGCGTTATTTTAGCTATCTTACTGCCTACGTAACTAACCGCATCTACCACCATTATTGTTTCGTTACCTTATCTAATTTCTTCAGCATCAAGTGATTTTCTTAGAGTGGATCCCATTACCACTGTTTTGCTCTCGTTATTGTTCATCGTATTCACTCCTTTTAACACACCGACATTCTTTTCAATTACTCTTCCAGGTCCTTTGTAATTCCTGACAGAATTGCAATGTCATCAGCAAAACACTGTGTTGTTATTTCTTCACCCCAACTTTACTTCATTCTCCAAATTTCTCCGTGCTTTTCTTCACAGTTTCCTCAATGTACAATTTGAATAACATTAGAGAAGGAGAACAACCCGTCTTACTCCCTTTTCAACCAATCCTTCCCTTCCCTTCCTTGCCTTTCGACTGCAATAACTGTTGTCTGCTTCCTTTTCCTTCTCCAAATCTATAAAAGCTAGAAATGTAGATTTCCCTTTTGTTGATCTGTCTCTTAAGGTACATTGTAGGTTATTGGCTGACTTGTTCTTATACTTCTCCTCAATCCAAACTGATCTTCCTCGAGATCAGGTTCTACAAGAATTTCCAGTCTTCTGTAAGTAATTCGTGTGAAACTTTTTGATCTATAACTCTTGAAACTGATGGTTCTTTAATTTTCACACCAGTCTGCGCCTTCTTTTTTGGGAATGGGGATTATTACATTTTTCTTAAAGTCGTAGGGTATGTCGCCAGCCTCACATATCATTAACAGACTATGAATGCAAAATTGTAGTTGTAGCTAGATGCATGGGGAATTCCATTTCGGAAATCGTTGGGAAAGAGTGAGGCGAGGATGCCAAATTTCATACATTATCTCTTCTCACGGAGAACACTGCGGGCAACGACCTCAGTTAAGAAAACACCGACAGCAGTGGCTTTTTGTAGAGTTGTAAGCACCCAAGCAACACTGTGTGGAATAGCCGCAGGAATAAAGAGTGGGGCGTTCAGTGAACGTATAGGATAGGACAGTTCAGCAAAAAAAAAAAAAAAAAAAAAAAAAAAAAAAAAAAAAAAAAAAAAAAAAAAAAAAAAAACAAACAAACAAAAAAAAACTGTTCTAAAGCGCCTGCCTAATAAGCAAGAGGTCACGAGTTCTAATCGCGGCACAACAGAAATTTCGAAACTTTCTGGCAGATATCATTTCAGCGCACACTCCACTGCAGAGTGAAAGTTTCATTCTGGAAACAGAAATTTTAATTAAATGCCTCTCCTTATATTTAACAACTTTCGTATAACGATTTAATGTTAGGGCTTTCACAAAATTTCAGATTCAAACAAACGTGGAGCATCTGCATTAAATATAAGGAGAGGCTTTGAACTGAAATTTGTGCTGAGGCCGTGTAGTTGCTTTGCCAGTAACGCTGTACCTTTCCTGGGAAACCATGGCTTTGTCAGGTTAATCCCGATTTCTTGGAGGTAGGTTTCAAGAGTCGTCGAAGCGATGGAGCCAAGTGGTCAACACGGCACTGTGCACGCTGGCGGCCAATACTCAATAGTGTGGATTATTCTTACCTGAAAAGGAAACAACATCTTATCCAACTGAACCGATAATTCACAACTTGGAGACTAGTGATGGTCATACTACGAGGTATGTCCGCAAAGTAAGTTCCATTTTGTTATACGAGGTACGTCCAGAAAGTAAGTTCCGTTTGGTTATATGAAACAAACGTGTACAGATACAGAAGAAATATTTATTGTACAAAAATCTACAACTGTTAAACTACTTTTCTACATAGCTTCCGAAATTTTGTAGGCACTTGTCATAGCGTGGCGCAAGTTTCTGTATGCCTTCTTCATAGAAGGTTGCAGCTTGTGTATTCAGCCATGTGGTAGCATGTTCTTTCAGCCCGTTGAAATGTTGACCACCAAGGACAGATTTTTAGGTGTAAGAAGAGGTGAAAGTGGCTAGGAGCGAGGCCCAGGCTGTACGGATGATGATCAAACACGTCCCAGTGAAATTCCCGTAAGAGTTGTTTGGTCACATTCGCCACATAAGGTCGGGAACTATCGTGGAAACAAACACCATATTTTGATGGAAATCCTTACAGCTAAAATTTATCCTGTCAACTCTTCAACGATGACGAGCTGGAAAAACATGCTACCACATGGCTGAATACACAGGCGGCAACCTTCCATGAAGAAGGCATACAGATACTTGTGCCACGCTATGACGAGTGCCTACAAAATTTCGGCAGCTATGTAGAAAAGTAGTTTAATAGTTGTAGATTTTTGTACAATAAATATTTTTTTCTGTATCTGTACACGTTTGTTTTATATAACCAAAGGGAACTTACTTCTGGACGTACCTCGTGTAAAACAAACGTATACAGATACAGAAATAGTATTTATTGTTCAAAAATCTGTAACTGTTAAACTTCTTTTCCACACAGCTTCCAAAATTTTGTGGGCATTTTTCATAGCGTGGCACAAATTTTTGTATGCCTTCTTCATAGAAGTTTGCCGCCTGTGTATGTGGTAACGTGTTCTTTCAGCTCTTCATCGTCGTTGAAGTGTTGACCACAAAGGACAGAATTAAGTGTAAGAAGACATGGAAGTCGCTAGGAGCGTGGTCCGGCCTGTACAGAGGATGATCAATCATCGGTAACCACAGACGGGCGAACACTTCTTTGTTCATCGTGCACTTGATCAAATCCTTCATTGAACAGTCTGACCAGTCTTCTAACCACTGAATCACTCATTAGCATTGTGTCCGTAAACCTCGCATATTTTCCGATGAATTTTCTTTGGTTTAACTTTCTTTGCATTTAGAAAACGAATCACAGATCTGATTTCATACGCGGCAGCATTTTAAATTACGGCTGACATTATAAAGAAGCACTAAAAAGAACACGTCACCAACAGCGATCTGAAAATAGCGTACATGTCTTCCCTTTTAGTCAGAGTAACTGCCGTGCATGCTCGGAACTGCGATCGTAGTTCTGCCGCGGATAGAAATACAAAGAGAACTTTCTTTATGGACGACCCTAGTAGTTCATTTTTCGGAACTACTTCACTGATGATACTTCCTTTTTTGCAACCGCTCTTTCCTACTCTCTCGCCATTATTTTTTATCCAGTTATTATCCAGAAAGAGACAATCAAAATAATTTCTGAGATAAAAAGTAAAGACATTATTATTGCATTCCACATCTTCCGAATCCTATTAGATAAAACTGCTATGGTCGTCACTACCTAGACTTACAAACTACTTAAACTAACTTACGCTAAGGTCAACAACAAGTACACACACACATACACACACACACACAGACAAATGCCGGAGGGTGGACTCGAACCTCAGGCGGGAAGGGGTGCCCAGTCCTCACATGACGCCTTACACTTCTCGGGCATACCACGCAGCATACAGTATTACACATACAGAAGACTTCAAGTGTGATGTATCGACTAGGAAGGAAAGGGAAAATCTATTTAATTAACAATACATTTTAGGGAAATGATTTAAAGGAACGTTAGAAACTAAATATGAAATAAACCAGATGAAAACTAAAAATGTACGAACAATAACAAAGAACCCGCAAGATTTATGTATTCTGCTATTGATAAAAATCACTATGAAATAAGCATATTTTCCTTTATGAGGCCTGTGAAACGTATGTATTACACATGAAGCAATTTTTATGCACGCTTTGTTACAAAATTATAAGTTACCTGAACAATGTAAATTACCGATGATGGACGCTAAGCAGAATATGCAAAGAACCAGTGGTCCATAGTTCAAGAAGAGTCTTAAACACAATTAAAATGGGTGAGCGCATTAAAAAAAATGAACGAAAGCTCAATACCATTGGAACCGTTCACGAATGACCCATTTCTACTGAAAACTATTTGTAGCCATTCATCGGCTGCAACAACAGTTTTAAAGAATAGCAGTGTGCCATGTTTCTAGGCTACAAGTTTGTTTTCAGGAACATTTTAGACAATTCCAGCGAATGGTTTGGCCACCCAGTTGCCTCGACGTAAAACCTATCAAATATTTATGGGCCGTAATCAAGAGGTTCAGTTCGTGCTCAATATTCTGCATCGGCAATAATTTTGCAATTAGGACGACTGTAGAGGGTGCATGGCTTAATATTGGTGCATGGTAATTCCAAGGACTTATTTAGTCCATGCTACATGAAAATTGTGCGTTTCACCGTGCAAACAAGAGTTAGGACACAAAGTCATGAAGTATGCCATTCCTTTCTTCATACTTATATATAACACTCTGACCTTCAACAAGACTCTTTCATTTCGAATACCGCTTTATAAATAAAATAAAATTGTCGAATGCATTTACTAGATGTCACTGTAAATGACAAGTAACACATGAAGAAATAAAATACATATCAAGTTCATCGTCTTCCAAATATTATAGTTATTCTAGTCTTCAGTTCGGGGACTGGTTTTATGCAGCTCTCCCCGCTACACCGCCTTCTGCGAGATCTTCATCTCTCAATAAGAACGGTAATCTACATTCTTTTGGACCTGCTTAATGTATTTATCTCTCAATCTCTATCTGCGATTATTACCCTTTCACATATCCCTCCGATAATAATTGAGGCTTCCTTGGTGCTTCAGAATGCGTTCTAAAACTCGATCCTTTCTTTTAGTGAAGATATGACATAAATTTCTTTTCTCGCGAACCACATTTTTTTCTTTTCAGAACCTCATCTATAGTTACACTATCTACCTATCTTATATTCAGCATTCATTTATACCACTACATTTAAAAAGCTTCTATCCTCTCTTTGTCTGAACTATCTGACGTCCTTGTTTCCCACACAAGTAACTGAAAGACACATTCCTATGCAGCGAACTAATGCAGTGATCAGTACACAGCACTCGCATTCGGAAGGGCGATGGTTCAGTTTCGCGTCCGGCAATCCTCCATATATAAGTTTCTGGAGATTTTCATAAATTGCCACAGCCAAATGTTTGGACAGTTTCTTTGGAAGGACATGGCTAATTTCCTTCCTTATTCTCCAAAATGTCCATTTCTAATGACCACGTTGTCGGTGGGTCGTTAAATACTATCTTCCTGATAGGTTTCTAGAAAATACAGTTTCAGCTATTTGTTGACAACAGCACTCCAATGGAAATATTTTTATCAATGTCAATACAAATAAACAGTCCTTGAGACGGATTTTCGTCTCGAATATGTCAAAGACAATAATGGTAAATCTGAAGCAGTGAATTAAAATTTGTGATGTGACTGGGAATCAAACCCCGATTTCCATACTTACTAGGCAGACGTGACAAAAATGTCCACATGTGTTATAAGTGTATATGTAACTATGTGCTTGTGTTGTGTGTGCCAGACAACAAGTTTATCAAGATTAGCAAAACTGTTAAAACTGTACAAACATAACCTCACTGGCATCCACAACACAAAACACAATACGTCATGAATGTAACCAGTAACTGTAAAAATGCACCCGATGATGGCAGCATGCTGCCGAAACGCGTCGTGCCAATAAAAATATTTATAAATAGTGACTGATGCAGCATTAATCATTCCAAAAAAGCTTATAATACAGTCGCAGACCTCAAAAAATCCAAATAACATGAATAAATTTATTCCTTTTTAAGGTGATATAAATATCAATGTAAATACAAATAAACCACTGCCTAGGTGCTATTCCACTGCATGGAGAGCCTTGGCAGTAGTGGCAATGTTCTATGGAACACAGAAGCTGAATTAAAGTTTGTGACGTGAAGGAAATCGTGCTTACATTACTCCAATGTGCCTTAATCGCTAGTGATGCGGTGGTCTAGCGGTAAGACGTCTGCCTACGACGCATGAAGGTCGGGGTTCGATTCCCGGTCGCATCACAAATTTGCGTCTGCCTACGACGCATGAAGGTCGGGGTTCGATTCCCGGTCGCATCACAAATTTTAATTAACTGCTTCAGATTTATCGTTAATGTCTTGGAAATAATTTTACTGTTCACTGAGACGATTGAAGTACTTTTTTTTCTTTTCTTTTATTAAATATAGTACTACTAAAAAAGTGGTACCAGCCATTAGTATTAGAAAAAATGTCTTACAACCACTTAGATATAAATTCACACTGAAGGGCATGCAGAGTGTTCATCGAACCGCTTATTTGCTATCTTTCTACAGTCCCATTCTCTAATCATTCGCGACCAAATGGAACACCTAAATCATCCCGTTTTCGATCTGATTTCTCTTATTTTATGATCATGACTCCCTTTGCAGATGGGTGCGAACAAAATATGTTCGCATTCTGAAGAGAAAGATTGTGAAAGAGATTTTGCAAATACATCTCGCAGCAACGAATAACGCCATTATTTTAATGATTTCCACCCAAACTCTTTTGCAGTGTAAATGAAGTGTAACGGATTTATTTTAGTGGTCATATGAATGACTTCATACATATCATTTTAATGGTCATTCGACAATTTTTACACCAAGCAGATATCTAAATCATTATGCAGTTGCTTTTGATATTTTGGTGTTTTTACTGACTGATAAATGACAGCATCACCCGCCAACAGTCTAAGAGAGCTACTCAGACTGTCTCCTAAATCGTTTGCAATGACAAGGGAGAATGGGGATCCTGTAACACTACCCCGGAGAACGCCAGGCATCACTTCCGTTCTTCTCGATGACTTGCCGCCAGTTACGACGGACTTTGTTCTATCTACCAGGAAATCACGAATCCAATCGCACAACTGTAACGATATTCCACAGGCACGTGATTTGATTAGAGGACCTTGTGAGGTACGGTGTTGAAAGCCTTCCGGAAATCTAGAAATACGGAATCTATTTCGCACCCTTTGTCAATAGTACTCATCACTTCATGTGAGTAAACAGTTAGCTGTGTTTCACAAGAACGATACTTTCTGAATCGGTATTGACTATGGGTCAATAGATCGTTCTCCTAGAGGTAGTTGATAATATTTGACGAAAGTATACGTTCTAAAATACTGCTGCAATTTGAGGTCAATGATATAGGCCTCTAATTGTGAGGATCACTCCTACTGCCTTTCTTGAATATTGGAATGACCTGTGCAACTTTCTTTGGGTAGGTACCTTTAGATGAGCGAGAGGTTGTATATGTTGGCTAGTTATGGGGCTATTGCATCAGCATACTCTGAAAGGAACCTAATTGGTATACAATCGGAATTGGTAGACTTACATTTGTAAAGTAATTTAAATTGTGTTAGTACTCCAGAGGTATCTACTTCTAAATTACCCATGCTAGCAGCTGTTCAAAATGTTCAAATGTTTGTTAAGCTTATGGGACTTAACTACGGGGTTATCAGTCCCTATACTTACAAACTACTTATGAACTACTTACGAACTAGGACGGCACAAATATCCATGCCCGAGGGGGGATTCGAACCCCCGACCGTAGTGGCCGTGCAGACCGTGACTGGAGCGCCTCAGTCCCCTCGGCCACCGCGGCCGGCTAGCAGCTGTTCCTTTTACGAATTATGGAGTATTTCATTCGTCTTCTTTGGTGAAGTAATTTTGGATAGCTGTGTTAAACAATTCTGCTTTGGCACAACTGTCATCAGTAGCATCTCCATTGCTACCGCATAGTGAATCTATTCATTGCGTTTTGCTGCTAGTATACTTTACATGCCATCATAGCTTCTTAGGATTATCTACCAAATTCCGTGAAGCTATTATTTTCCTTCCGCAATTACAGTAGGGTCGTAGGTATAATTAATTATATACCATACATCGTAAGAGACAGAGCGGGCATATTGTCTAATAAATAATTTCTTATTCTGTAACTAGTGCTCACTGAAGTCAGAAGTAACTTTTTTAACTGACTCGTACTGAATAAAAAATTCACGGCTATAAGACAAGCCCCGTTACTCCTAAAGAATGTGATTACGAGAAAAAAATGAGCACCTTATTCTTTGTTCTCATTTTCTATAATGTGTTAGATGGTTAGATGGAACTAAAATAAATGTTCAAATATTTTTTAAGCTTAAGGGACTTAACTGCTGGGTCATCAGTTCCTAAACTTACAAACTTATACTAAAGACGACACAGACATCCATGCCGGAAGGGGGATTCTAACCCCCGACCGTAGATGAACCTAAACATTCCAAAAAGGAAGAAAGAGGGAGGAACGCTAAGCATCCCGTAGACAACGCGGTCATGAGAAACGAAACACAAACTTGCAACTGCGCGTGAGTAGCCGAGCGTTCTAAGACACCTTGCTGTGGAGCGTGTGGTTGCTCGCTGTCGGAGGTTCGAGTCCTCTCTCCGGCATTGGCAAGTTATTTTAAGTAGTTTTTAAGTCTATGGACTGCTGACCATAGCAGTATGGGCCAATAAGTTTACAAACAAGCGAACAGTTTTGAACAAACTAGCATTGTTTATACTAATGATGGCGAAGGAAACGGTCGTTCCCATTTAAAGGAAACATCCCAGCATTTGCCTAGCGCGATTCAGGGAATTCACCCGAACCCAAAATCATTATGGCCGGATGCGGGTTCGAAAACTATTCTTCCCGAGTGCTAGTCCAGTTCACCACCTCGCTCGGTAATAAACGTAGTTTACAGACTTTTATCATAAACTTTTATAAATGGATTCACGTACGACAAAAAGGTTGAAAATAATGTTAATTTATAAATACAACAAAAAATGATAATTGCATTTTTTATGATTTTACCGATTGTGAACAGCGAATTAGGCTGCCATGTGAGGCACGTAGTCATGTTGATCGATTAACTACGAAAGGTGAAATATTAAACGTATGCAAATTTATTAAATAATTTCTTCAACTAGACGAAATATGCAGCAGTAATTGGAGCCTGTTTCAATGCACAGGACCATCTAAAGAAGGGATTTAAATGATAATATGCACATTTAAAATGGAACTATTCGACGCAGTATCAGAGCGGTACAGAAATGTGGAAAAATAAACGTCCTCTCTACACCAGCAGTATCCCTCCCACGTTGCTCACTTTGACACACACATACACACACACACACACACACACACACACACACACACACACACACACACAGACACACAGACACACACACACACACACGTAGAGAGACAATTGTAGCCTAAATACTCAGGAATACGCGTGCAATTCTGCATTCATGTACAAACAGGATAAAAGCTGCAGATACGAAATTCCGGGCGCGATACAAATAAAAAAAGAAAAACAAATGACCATTGATTGCAGCCATACTTTGTAGTCAGAACGAAAACATAGTTGTTTCTAATTTGTATCGCAGCCAAAATTTGATATATAGCTCTTTAATTGCTGAAAAAGTGTCTGTATTGCGACAGTTAAAACAGTAGTCATTGGCGAAGATATTGTTGGAATAATCAGTAACCAATTGTCCAACAGTATGGTTAACACCGCGAAAGAAAATACGATTGTTCAGGAATTTCAAGTTCTCTTGATCGCAGAGATTAAGGTGAAGTGTTTTGCACAACTCTTAGACTAGTGATTATTTGCATAATAATAACGAAAGTGGTCGCACTGTAGCTATCCTCAGTGTAGGGTTAAAAAACATTACACTGTTCCCACACTCCAGGAAAATGCAAGAAAATCTGTTGGTTTTTGTGCGTGACGTGTGGTTTACGGTGGGCCTTATACCATAAATGAAAATATTAAATTTCTGGAAAAATAATTTTGTTGAAGGGGAAAGAATAAAGGCTTTTAAATGATGTAACACCATCGATTGTTTTCAGTCACGTGGTCTGTAGGTTTAGTAAATACAGAACATTTCTTTAAGCAAAATAATTTTATGGACACAAAATTTGATACAATCAATCGTTTAGTTATATAGTGACTAATGAAGTTAGTGAAATTACTGATCGAGAAAAATACTAATTATTCCAAGTAACTCTAATGTAAGAAGTGTATATGAAGATATGTCATAAAGGAAAGAACGTTGCTCCGTGTATGTAAGTGCCTTGTTCTGAGGGTTCTGTAAAAACTTTAATTTATATATATATACAGGGTGTTCCACTGAGTGTGTTTGCCTCTATAACTTATAAAATAATAGGTGACGGGAAATTTCAATGTTGTAGATTAACACAAGAAATGTTACACTTTCTGCGGAGCTATGAACATAGTTTATTGTATCATTTTCCAAAGAGTTACACCAAAAAGATATAATTTTTTAAATGGAACAATAGTTTTTTTCTATCGTGCATTGGATTCTTTTAAACCAGCTGCGTCCAAATGAATTTAAACTACATTCCTATCACTGTTAGTTTGGAAGCTACAACCCTTCAAAGTTCCGGGGCGGAGGCTGCGATAGCGTAGCTGACTGGCCGCGTGGCTATCCCCTGGGGCACGACCCACTGTCTCATGACCACCAGCCAGTCAGATAGGCTGTCATAGCCTCCGCCCCCTCAACTTTGAAGGGTTGTAGCTCCCAAACTAACAGTGATAGGAATGTAGTTTAAATTGATTTGTACGCAGCTGGTTTCGTCGAGTCCAATGCACCATAGATAAAACTATTGTTCCATTTAAAAAATTATATCTTTGTGGTGTAACTCTTTGGAAAATGATACAATAAACTATATTGATAGCTGCACAGAAAGTGTAACATTTCTTGTGTTGACCTACCTCATTAAAATTTCCCGTCACCTATTATTTCATCTACATCTACATCTACATCTACATGGGATACTCTGCAAATGACATTTAAGTGCCTGGCAGAGGGTTCGTCGAACCACAATTATACTATTTATCTTCCATTCCATTCTCGAATAGCGCACGGTAAGAAAGAACACCTGAATCTCTCTGTTCGAGCTCTGATTTCTCGTATTTTATTCTGATGATCATTTCTACCTATGTAAGTGGGAGTCAACAATATATTTTCGCATTCGGAGGCGAATATTGGTGATTTTATAAGTTACAGAGGCAAACACACTTAGTGAAACACCCTGTATATAAACAATAATAATAATGAGAAAAGAAAGCCGCGGCGGAGCGACGGAGGGGCCGAGCGCATTGAGGCTCTATGTTACGATGCGCGAGGCCACTCCTAGTCGGGGGTTTCGAATCCCCCTCGGGCATGGATGTTTGTGCCGTCTTTAGTATAATTTAGTTCATAAGTAGTTTGTAAGTTTAGTGAGTGATGAATCTGCAGTTAAGCCCCATAGGCTCTACAAACATTTGAACATTTTTGTCAAAAGTAATAAAATTGTAATGTCGTTTGCGTTAGTGGTCTGTTGGAACTCTTCGAATTGGACGCCACTTCGGCGTTATCTGAACTCAGAAAGCTTAACTTTAATTTAATGTTGTATCCGAATCAAGTGTTCTGTCCTGAGACTCCATCGTTCAAAGATGAAGGCTAGATTATAACGGAGACTGAACATTAAGTCCTTCGCCAAATTTCTGCTTGCTTTTCTATTAGCTTTTTCAATGCATAAAGTGAATAACATTGGAGAAGGTTAACAACTTTGTCTTACTCCTTTCGCAACCAGTGGTTCCCTTCGATGCCCTTTGACGCTAATAACTGCTGTCTGTTTTTTGTACAACTTGCGAATTACCTACCGTTCTCTCTATTATATTGTACCCCTGTACATTGTACATAATTTGAAAGAGTGTATTCCTATATATATATTATCAAAAACTTTCTGATAATCTGCAAAAGCTAGCAACGTAGGTTTGCCTTTCCTTAGTTTATCTTCTAAGACAAGTCATAAAGTTAGTATTGTCTAACGTGTTTGTACATTTCTTCCAAATTTAACCTGATCTTCCCTCAGGTCAGCTTCTACCAGATTTTTCCATTCTTTTGTTAATAATTCCTGTTAAAATTGTGCAATTAATAATTCCTGTTAAAATTGTGCAATTTTCTCACCTGTCTACGCCTGCTTTCTTTGGAGTGGGGCTTATAATATTTTGCTTATCGTTTGAAGGTATTTCGCCTGTCTCATACATCTTACACACCAGGGAAAATAGTTCTGTCACGGCTGGCTCTCCCAGAGAATTTAGTAGCACTGAGGGAATGCTGTCTTCACTATCGGACTAGCTTCGACTTAGGTCTTTCAGTGCTCTGTCAAATTCTCCTCCCAGTATAGAATCTCCTATTTAATCTATAACTCTGTCCTCTTACCTTTATACTGTATTGTTACAGTATAAACAACGAAATTATATCATCTTTTACATCTAATATTATTCGGAATTTCTAGAAGTTTCAACACGTGTCAAAAAGGAATTGAATTTCGACAGTGCCCATGAACTTATCCGCAAACTAGCTTAATTCCCGCTGCTTCGCACGCTTAGACTGGATGATCTGCATTGATTGTTTCTATAGCTAAATATAAATTGTCATAGCTTTAGCATTAAAAATCCTTTGCTAATCAAGTGTTTTGATACAATTTGTCACCCCATATTGCAACATTTTTTTTCTTCCATTAAACCATGGTTCCAAATCCAAATTTTCACATTTCTAGCTTCAAAATAGTCTTAGTAGCTTCATTTAAAACTTCCGGGCTCATAAGCCGCGGTCGATTTATAAAACTTTCCCCTAACGTTTCATCTTCGGCTGCGGAAGACATCTTCAGAGGTAGAATGGCGAACTGCGATGAGAACTTGAGGGAGCGCCATATATATAGGCAATGTAGAGGGCACCACAAGACATCACGTGACGTCTGCTACGACACTATCTCCGGTATTGCCAAAATTCTTGGCAGAGAAGAATCGTTTGTCATTTCGCTGGTGTAAAGCAGAAGTCCAAATTCTGTCTAATTTAACAGCTTCCGCTTTCCTGTTAAAGTTATTACGATGTTTATAGATCTCGATTGCTTCTCTATATGTGCGCGCATGATAGTGCGAAGTTTCTGAGATGACACTAGTCTCATTAAATTTAATTTCATGATTGCCAACTTGGTATACATGTTCCCCTACGGCCGATTTCCCCGTGTGCCCCAGGCGGCAATTCCTTTTATGTTCGACCAGACGAGTATTGACGCCCCTTTTTGTAGTTCCAATGTAGACTGAACCACAGCTGCAGGGAATTTTATATACACCTGGTGTATTCAACGGATGTCGTACATCTTTTGCAGATCTGAAATATTCTTTTATCTTCCTTGTAGGTCTGAAAATGGTTACTACCCCATACTTGTCCAGCACTTTTCCAATACGGTCTGTAACCTTATTTATGAACGAAAGAAAAACTTTCCCCTTAGGCGGTTGTTGTTCCTTGTTAACATTAACTTTCTCCCTGGGACGAAGGGCTCTGTCTATTTCTTTGGTAGAATAACCGTTATTCTGGAAGGTGGATCGTAAATGCTCCAACACATCTTTTAAATAAGTAGGTTCACAAATTTTATGCGCCCTGTCAACCAATGTTTTAACCACACCTCTTTTTTGTCTGGGATGGTGGTTAGAGTCTTTATGCAGGTAATGATCAGTATGAGTAGCCTTCCTGTAGACCTTGTGGCCCAACGTCCCGTCCACGTGCTTGATTACAGAAACATCGAGAAAATTCAGCTGCCCGTTGCTCTCTGTTTCCATCGTAAATTGTATTCTGGGGTTGATACCATTCAGATGCGTTAAGAAGGCATCTAATTCCTCTGCACCGTGTTTCCATAGCACAGAAGTGTCATCGACATATCTATACCACCTAGCTGGCTTTTTATTAGCAGTCTGCAACGCCTGTTGTTCGACTCCATAAATAGATTGGCCACCGCTGGACTCAGTGGACTGCCCATAGCCACTCCGTCAATCTGTTCATAGAACTCCTTATTGTACTGAAAATAAGTAGTGGTGAGGCAGTGTCTAAACAATGATACTATGTCAGGTAGAAAAATATCCGCTAAGCAAGAGATAGCTTCGTTTACTGGAATCGTCGTAAACAGAGACACTACGTCAAAGCTAACAAGAATATCATTATGGGCTACATTCATCTCTTTTAGTTTTTCAATGAAATGAGCCGAATTTTTTATGTGGTTGTCAGTTTTTCCAACATAGAGTTGCAACAACGAAGCCAGATGTCTAGCTAACTCGTGAGTGGGTGACCCAATGGCACTCACAATTGGCCTTAGCGGAGTCTGTTCTTTATGCAACTTTGGGAGTCCATAGAGCCTTGGTCGATACGCTTCCGTTTTGCAGAGCAACTTCTTGTCGTCAGAAGACAAGGAAGATGCTTTCACCAGTTGATTAGTCGTCTTTAAAATCTTCGTAGTTGGATCCTTCTTCAGTTTTTAATAGTTTGCTGGGTCCAAAATATACTTAATCTTGTTATGATAGTCCTCACTCCTCAATACGACGGTTGCATTTCCTTTATCTGCGGTGAGAACCATGATGTTGGTATCTGCGTTAATATCTCTCAGCGCCTTCCTTTGTTCGTGAGACAAATTACTTTTTGATGGTTTACATTTACGCAAAATTCTGGCTGTTTCCATTCTAATTACATCAGCAGACTGTTGTGGAAGTAGCCTGATGCCTGCCTCAATATTTGGTATAATATCTTCCGTGGGTACTTTTTGTGGAGTCACTGCAAAATTGCCCCCTTTGGCTAGTACAGAAATTTCAACTTCACTCAGAGTTTTATCAGACAGATTGATAACAGTGCGGGAATTATCGTCAGCTGAATCAACACACACATCCTTCTGGAGACCAAAAAATTTCTTCTTCTGTCTATTGACAGAAATCTCTGCATTACGTTCCATGGTTCTGAACGTTAGGTTGTCAACCTTATTCCTATCCAAACACTGCATACTATTGCTAATAAATAAGTGAAAATGTAATAGCTTACTTCTTGTTTCCGCTAGTAGTCGTTTCGTCTGGTGAATCCTCTCTCTCAGCATTGCTGTTTCCATGCGGTTGTAAACACGGAGTGCTTGGGCCGAGCGAAACTTCCTCTTCACCTTTATGAACTTCGGAACGGTGGAAGTGTCCCGACAGCGTAACAGGAAAGTCAGCGAACACAGTTGTTGTGCCTTCTTCTTGCGCAGTCCCTCCAGTCAACGGACTGATGATGACAAGGCACAACAACTGTGTTCGCTGACTTTCCTGCTACGCTGCCGGGACACTTCCTCCGTTCCGAAGTTCATAAAGGTGAAGAGGAAGTTTCGCTCGGCCCAAGCACACCGTGTTTACAACCGCATGGAAACAGCTAGGTGGTATCGATATGTCGATGACACTTTTGTGCTATGGAAACACGGTGCAGAGGAATTAGATGCCTTCTTAACGCATCTGAATGGTATCAACCCCAGAATACAATTTACGATGGAAACAGAGAGCAACGGGCAGCTGAATTTTCTCGATGTTTCTGTAATCAAGAACGTGGACGGGACGTTGGGCCACAAGGTCTACAGGAAGGCTACTCATACTGATCATTACCTGCATAAAGAGTCTAACCACCATCCCAGACAAAAAAGAGGTGTGGTTAATACATTGGTTGACAGGGCGCATAAAATTTGTGAACCTACTTATTTAAAAGATGTGTTGGAGCATTTACGATCCGCCTTCCAGAAGAACGGTTATTCTACCAAAGAAATAGACAGAGCCCTTCGTCCCAGGGAGAAAGTTAATGTTAACAAGGAACAACAACCGCCTAAGGAGAAAGTTTTTCTTCCGTTCATAAATAAGGTTACAGACCGTATTGGAAAAGTGCTGGACAGGTATGGGGTAGTAACCATTTTCAGACCTACAAGGAAGATAAAAGAATATTTCAGATCTGCAAAAGATGTACGACATCCGTTGAATACACCAGGTGTATATAAAATTCCCTGCAGCTGTGGTTCAGTCTACATTGGAACTACAAAAAGGGGCGTCAATACTCGTCTGGTCGAACATAAAAGGAATTGCCGCCTGGGGCACACGGGGAAATCGGCCGTAGCGGAACATGTATACCAAGATGGCAATCATGAAATTAAATTTAATGAGACTAGTGTCATCTCAGAAACTTCGCACTATCATGCGCGCACATATAGAGAATCAATCGAGATCTATAAACATCGTAATAACTTTAACAGGAAAGCGGAAGCTGTTAAATTAGACAGAATTTGGACTTCTGCTTTACACCAGCGAAATGACAAACGATTCTTCTCTGCCAAGAATTTTGGCAATACCGGAGATAGTGTCGTAGCAGACGTCACGTGATGTCTTGTGGTGCCCTCTACATTGCCTATATATATGGCGCTCCCTCAAGTTCTCATCGCAGTTCGCCATTCTACCTCTGAAGATGTCTTCCGCAGCCGAAGATGAAACGTTAGGGGAAAGTTTTATAAATCGACCACGGCTTATGAGCCCGGAAGTTTTAAATGAAGTTGACGCCGGCCGTGAAAGCTTACATTGTATGATCAGTCTTAGTAGTATCCTTAAAAGATTTTCCCTTATATCACTCGTTTAATTGTTGATTTTCCAAAAACATCGAAACACGTGTCTTTAAAATTCCAATCAAAAATCTAAATCCTAAGTTTTGTATTTATTGCTTCAAAATTGCCTGAATTGCAATATATTTTCAAAAACCCGTTGGCCTCCTCTTTCATCCTATTAGGAATGGGAATATCGAAAAATCTCTGATGCCTACAGTGTAGGATAAGTAACGTCTACAAATGTTAAGTATCTAGCGTTTATAGATTCACTTTTCAGCGCCGTTTTCTGTCTTTTAGAAACGGATAGAGAACGCGAAATATCTTTCGTACACCTTGGCATCTTTGGTGGTAGTTTTACTTTTTAAACTGAAATATTCACTTATTTACCTTTATTCGTACGCTCGTTGCAGAAAAATGTTTCAAATGTTGTTAAGCTTAAGGGACTTAACTATGGGGTCATCAGTCCTTAAACTTACAAACTACTTATGAACTACCTACAATTAAGGGCGGCACAAATATCCATGCCCGAGGGGGGATTTGAACCCCCGACCCTAGCGGCCATGCAGACCGTGACTGAAGCGCCTCACTCCCCTCGGCCACCGCGGCCGGCTGCAGAAAAGTAATTGAACAATGTGCATCACGTTTCCATATATATAACCTCTTTGTTCTTATAGTGTAAAAAGTCGTCGCTGGTCCGAATTTTATATAAGCTGCCGACTTTCAACCACTAAATCTTCCACTTTCTACATCTGCATACACACTCCGCAATCCACCGTAAGATGCGTGGCCGAGGGTATCAGCATCACTACTAGGAATTTCCTTTCCTATTCCACTCCCAAAGAGAACGAGGAAAAAATAAGAATGCCTATATGCCTCCGCACGCGCCCTAATTTCTCTAATCTTATCATTGTGATCTCTACACGAAATGTAAGTAGATGGCATGAAGATCGTACTACACACAGCTTTCTAATTCCAGCGCTCTAACTTTCCTAAACAGAAATTCACGATATGAACGTTGTCTTCTCTCCAACGATCCCTTATTCAGATCCCGGAGCAATTCCGTGAAACTCGCGCATTCGTCGAACCTACCAGTAACAAACCTAGCTGCTCGCCTCTAAACTGCTTCTATGTCTTCCTTTAAACTGATCTGCTGCGGGCCCCAAACTCTTGAGCAATACTCTAGACGCGGTCGGCAAGCGTTTTTTACGCGGTTTCCTTTACAGATGAAGTACATCTTCCAAAAATTCTCCCAATAAATCGAAGTTGGCTGTTCGCCTTACAACTGTTCTTATATGTTCGCTCCATTTCATATCGCTGTGCAATGTTAAGCCTAGACATGTGAACGACGCGACTGCATGAATAAGCTCACTACTAATGCTGTATTCGAACATTATGCGATTGTTTTTCCTACTCATGCACTTCACCTTACATTTTTCTACGTTGAGAGCTAGCTACCGTTCTTCGCACCAACTAGAAATTTTCTCTAAATCATCCTGTATGTTACAACAGTCAATTAAAGACGACACCCTCCCATACACCACAGCATCATCAGCAAACAGCCGCAAATTACAAGTTACTCTGTCCATCAGATCATTTATATAGATATAGAAAATAATAGCGGTCCTATCACACTCCCCTGTTGCACACCTCACGATACATTCATCACTGATCAACACTCGCCGTCGAGAACAACGTACTGCGTTCTATTACTTAGGAAGTCTTCCAGCCAGTCACAAATGTCTGAATCTATTACATAAGCTGTTATAGCTATCGACACGGAACTGCTATGGTGTACAACGGGAGACTGTGTACAACAACAACAAAGAGATTGTTCGTCTCTATTATGTAGTTTTTGATGAAGAGCAAAATACTGACACCCAGACGTAGAATTCTATATAAGTCGGTAACTTTCAACTCATATATCGTTATCAATCCCGTACCACCTTAGTGCACAATGGGAGGCTGATACCTATTACGGCATACAAACACTATTCGTTTGTGATGTGTTGTTTTGGCTGCAAAGTGAAATATAGGCACAAACACCTCAATTTTTATATATGAGGGTCACTCCAAAAGAAAAGCACAATTTTTTTTAATACAGTTTTTATTCTACATGTTCGGAAGTTTTACAGTGTGTAGATAGATATATCCTTTTTGGAACAGTATTTTCATTTCCCCACATATTCCCCATCCCTCTTAACTGCCTTACGCCATCTTGGAACCAGAGCATGTACACCCGCAGAGTAAAATTCTGGAGTAACACGTTAGAGCCACTGTTACCTGCCACAAACTTTTTTTTAACGCCAACACTTTCAGTATTCTGTAAACAGTTCCTTCCCCTATCCCACCGTAGCGTGACACTTCGTTCACTGTGATACGTCTGCCAGCAGTCACCAATTCGTTAACTCCCTGCACACTGTCTGGAGTGTGTGCAGTACGAGGTCTGCCGCTGCGAGGACAATCCTCAACATTGCCGTGCCCGCTTTCATCACGTAACCTGTTTGCCCACCGACTAACTGTACTCCGATCGACAACAGCGTCTCCGTACACCTTTTCCAACCTCTTGTGGAAGTTTCCCACTGTCTCGTTTCCACAGCACATGAATTGAATGACAGACGTTGCTTCTGACGAACGTCAAGTGTACCAGCCATCTTGAAGACATGCTGTGACGCCGCTACTCACGAGAACAGGTTGAACTAACAAGGAAAGTACTCGGGCTCGAACAAACAGAAATACACCAAAATCGTGTGATAGAACATATAAACGTCCCTTATAGCACTAGTGATACTCTTCCATCTGAAAAACTCTGCAGTCGTCCTTAACAAGCCTCTGCGTGTGCCATACCGCTCTGCACGTTGAGCCTCTGGGACACCAGTCGTGACGGTGCAGTGTGCCTCTGAAGTTGTGTTTTGTGACGTTATTTGGGTAGTGAAGCGTCGGATGGGTCGGGATTGGTAATCAATCCTGCTAATATAGTGTGACTGGTTGAGCTGAAGTTACGAAGAAACCTTCTTCGTGAAGATGGTATTGTTGTAGGAGATGAATCATTCGCATGTTACCGTGTATCTGTAATAGTGTTTCTAATGTGTGCTGACATTTCTGCACTATAATAGATACCGGAAAACATGGCAATCATTCATCTTCTACACCAAGACCGTATTCACGAAGAAGGGCTCTTCGGAATTTCCTCTCAACCAATCGCAATACATTAGCAGGATTGATTATCAATCGCCGACCCATCTGACGCTTAACTACACAATGACGTAACAAAACGCAGCTTCAGATGCACATTGCACTGTCCCTACTGGTCCCGAATATTGTACCGGCAGCTCAGTGTGCATTCCGGCATGGTACACGCAGAGGCCTCTAATGGGCGACAGCAAAGTTTTGCAGATGCGAGAGTATCGCTAGTGCAATAAGGGACCTCTACATTCACTACGTTTACATGCATCACATCTTCCGGAAGACGAAAACCGATTTTCGTAAACCGTTTTTCGCTGTCGTGTTTACATGGCATAGCCTGAATCGGATTTCCTAATCCACTTAAAATGGCGGCTGGAAAACAGCTGATTCACTTCCTGATATAGTGAGCACAATCACTATTTTTATTTATTTAAAGACACAGAGTCATGATCTCTCTAATAGTTATACTTTTATTTCACATTAGAAAATATCACTCTGTCTATATGTGCCGAAAATTCTTAACAAGAAAACACAATCTGACAAGCCAAGAACGCTTCAAAAACGGTTGCGTTTACATGGACACGAAAATCGATTGTGGAACTGGAAAGCCGGCCGCGGTGGCCGAGGCGACTGAGGCGCTCCAGTCACGGTCTGCACGGCCAGTACGGTCGCTTTAGAGGAGCGGATTTCCAGAATCGATTTTGGAGTGTTTACATGACCAACCAAAAGCGGAATTGGGAAAACGGTTTACGAAATCCGGTTTTGGGAGCCCATGTAAACAGGGTGACTGTCTCTCACACGATTTTCGTATATTTGTGTTTGTTCGAGCCCGAGTACTTTCCTTGTAAGTTTGAAAACAAGCGGGAAGGACGTATCTACACACAATAAAACTTTCAAACATGCTGAATGAAAAATAGTGTGCATTTCTTTTGGATTGAGGCTCTTATATTAAGATGACAGTAAGTGTGTGTGTGTGTGTGTGTGTGTGTGTGTGTGTGTGTGTGTGTGTGCGCGCGCGCGCGCGCGTGTGTGTGTGGGTGGGTGCGTGTGTGCCGGAGAGCGCGCGCGTGCGCTTCTGTATGTGTATGTGTGTGTTCACTCGGACGCCATGCGCTTGTCCAATACTGCCCGGGTGAGTTTGCGTTGCCTTTGGTGGCACTTCTAGTGACGGCTGGAAACGAAATCTGAGCGCAGGAAGCACGCGACCGGAGTGCTGATAGAAGGGTCACCAGGGAGTCGCCAGCTGCGGCGCCGTCAGCGCCCCTGGCGGCCGTGACGGGAATGCGCAATCTGCGCTGACCGGGGGTTGGGGCGGCGTCGCCGCGACGGGAAGGACTTGTTCCGCATGCAAACGGGCCCGCCGCGTGCTCCGCGAGCATTACCCGCAAATTGAAAGAACTCGTCCAGGCTGCACGGCCAATTCCGCTGTCCGCTGTCTGCGCTCCACGCTGCGCGCCTTTTAAGGGGAATGTGACACTTCTAGGAAAACGTTTAATAAAGGCTGCGGTTGGTCCTACGCGCGCAGTCGCCTAGAAATGTACAAAGCGGGAAATAAAAATTACTACACTCTTAGAATTTTCCTCCTAACCCAACATTTTTTGTTAAAACTCTGCATATACGTGGGCTGAAACTTAAATAGTAGCAACACTGCTGTGGATACACTATGCAATGGAATCTAGTATTGTCGCTGATTGCACACGTTGTTGACATACCTACCTTACCTCCGAGCAAATGGACTCGCCCGTCCTACGTCACCAGCGTGCGCACTATCGAGAGAAAAACGGTCACTTGTGAGCGCGCGGTCTAACGTAATGGTACCACTATGCTTTCGAAACAGGAATGATGCAGTTGGATCAAGATTGAATGTGCTAGAGATCGTACATCACAGTAAGTGATGTCTGTCGTATTCCATATATTTTTTATAAAATTGTAATTTATTTGATGTCGCTAGATTAGCATTTTGTTATAAGTAGAGCCCCACTCTTTTCAAGGCATGAGGAATAGCACTTTTTATTTCTTTTTTTAAAATATTAGTTTCTGAAATGTTAGTTAATATTGCTAGGATTTTGTTATTTTAATAATTTATTATTGTCCATGAGAGAATGTGTACTTGTTTTACATTTAAGTGGATGTCTGAATGTGGGTAGTAATATCTCACTTTGCACGGTTTGCTCTGGCTCAGAGTCGATAGTTAGTCATTAACAGCCCCTGCTGCTGATGTGACCAAAGAGGTTTCTACACCCTTTGGTTACAAGCTAGTTGTCGAGCCTTCTCAAGGGCGAGTCATGCGATCTTCTCCCCCCCCCCCCCCCCACCACCGCTGTACTCGTGGTTTTCCCAGTTTCCGGTAGCTTTCTCGCCTGGTGGCCGCTCGTTCGGCACTTTGTGCTCAGATCGTGGTGAGGTAAGGTTGGGTCTGCTCTTGTGTTTGTGGAGATGGTAGTGATTCATTGTCTAGCATGTTTAACTTAGACTCTTGAACTTAGATTCATTTTTCAGAATATTTTTTCCGATCTTGTACAGGAATGTGATCTAGTTTTTCAATCCAGTGATTTCCAACAGATAAATGCAGTGTATGTGTTACTAGCTGTACTTTGATAACGGCCTGGTATATTCAAACCTTTTGTGATTATTTCGCGGTGTATGAACTCTGTGTAAAATCTTCCCCACTTCCTGGAGCCTGTTTTCGTGGTCTAATCGAAATCCAACTTAACATGGCTATAGTCACGCACCATCTCGAATCAGGCATGACAGACCAGAGCCATCTTCGCAGTTTCATTGTATATTGTGTTGTGTGGTACTTCCGACTTGCTGAATTTCACCTACAGTAGTGGCGCATGCTTCTGCCTTCTTTCAGCACACTCATTTTCTTGAGTTTCACTGTTGCATTGCATGTGTGTGAGCGAGTTAGTGTTGTTTTTAAATCCTTCCCATCAGTAGCGTTACGTTCTGTGTATTTTATTGTTAAATTCAATACTGGGCATCGTCAGTATTAAACCCTGTAAATGGAATGCACTTTTATGGTATTAACAGAATTGGTTCCCCATTTTGCTTGTGTTCGACTTCAATAAACAAGTTACGTTCAGTATAATTTTGACTTGCCTATAAATTCCACTTTTATTTCATATTGTTTTTCACCAGTGCTGAGAACAAACTCAGATGCAATTTTTTTATGTTTAAGTTCCGTTGCGCCATAAATATTTTCTTATCCCCCTTATGAAATAACTTTAATTGTGGTGGATTGTTTATTAATGCCTGTGTGTAATTTCGTGTGAGCTGCTAGGTATATTGGCCACTGCATCTTCATTTTCCTGTTATTAGACTAATTTCGAACAAAGTCAGTTCTCAATTTCGGCCATGGAACAAGGTTTTTACAGCAGGGAGTAGCCTGTAGCTCATATGGACATTTTGCTAATTTTACTGCCAAAATTAAGCTTCTTTATAACTGTAAAATCTTATCTGGATATCTCCTCCCAGAATTAAGCTTTTATTTCGTACAGTGGTCAACTTTTAAGTGCCATCAAGGTCTTCAAGAGGCGTGCGGGTAATCTGCATTGCCGTACAGAACAGTGGGGAGTTGGGTAAAAGCCTTATAAGAAGGTCGGCCAACTGTTGCAGACATGCAACGGTCAGATCGTCCTAGCTTCTCTGAAGAAGAAATGCATACTTTCGCTGTGTTAGTGGACAGTGATAAACGGCACAAGATTCCAGAGATTGCCCAAGAAACCGGTTTAGTACAAACGGCTGGGTTTCGCATCTTCAAGTAACGCCTACGCATGCGAAAAATTGCATCACTATGGGTTCCGGATGAATTGACGGAAGATGCATTACGACGCACTTGGAGCATATGAACGCGAAGGACGGGCTTTCTTATGCCGTATCGTAACACTGTATGACACGTTTCGTACGTGCCAAATTGAGGTGCCAATCCTTTGAATGGCGTCATTATTGGTCGCCGAGGAAGTAGAAAGTGCGTCAGAGACGCAGTACGGTGAAATTTACGGTGACTCTCGTGTCCGACTGTGATGATGATATCCTAAATGTTCAAATGTTTGTAAATGTTTCAAATGTTCAAATGTTTGTATAGCTTATGGGACTTAACTACGGGGTCATCAGTCCCTAAACTTACAAACTACTTATGGAGCATCAACTACAACCAGCTTTGCGAAAGAAGCGGCAGCAGCTTCTGCGCAATCCACCCATCAGTTTGCACGACAATGCGCGAACGCATACAGCGCAAGCTGTGGCTGCTCTGTTCGGTCGATGGGACTGCCGGACTCGCCGGACGTAAGTCCCTGTGACTTTAAATTTATTGCGAAGATGAAGGAACCACTTCGTGGTATTCGTTTCAGAATTGTTCCACAGATTCGACAGGCAGTATAACGCTCCATTCACACCATCACAAAACAGGCTCTGTTTACGGTATACTACGCCTTGCACATCGCTGGCAACGAGTTCTACGCAACGCTGGTGATTACTTTGAAGGACAGTAACAGGTGCAAACATGTAACGCTTTTGTATCGGTTGTGCACAAATAGTTGCCACTATTTAAGGTTCAACCATCGTAGAAGAAACAAAATGATTACATTTACAGACGAATTGCTGAAGCAATAGTAAGGAGAAAGGTTTCGATCGATGCTGATACACCTGTATTGTTATTTTCACTGAAAGCCGAATTGGTTGCGTAGTGTTTTATTATTTAAATACACGATAAGCAGAATTTTTTAGATTCTCCTCGCTGTTGCTTCCGTCAATAAATAACGACGCCGAAACGTATGGTTACAACGCCTGCTTGGTTTGCCGCATATACAATGCAAAACGTTCTACAAATGTGCCACTGTTTCATTCGTCACAACCTGACGGAAGAATTAAATGCATCCCCATATTTGGCATGGGATATTTTTCTGAAGACCCTGCTAAACGTTTTCCGTCGTTACCCGTGAACGACCTTGGCCTTGCCTTCTTTCATCGGCTCCAGTTCTCTGGAATCGCGTCCAGGTCCTGGAAAATACACTTTGGGTCACTCGGATAATTGAAGCCACCTCTCTCTTTGTCTGTCCTACTTCCAGCTTTACTGTGGCTCTCCATGCGATAGTTTTGGGCAAGTCACGTTGTTGTCGATGGTTGCATTGCACTACTTGCTTACTAAAGTATCTGCGCCCAACTGGTTGTTTAACACTTCAGTGACCAAATTATTTCCAGAAGTTTTAGACTTTTATGAATACTATATTGGGCTAAGAAGCCATACATATAATCATAGTTTAATTCTTGAAAATTAGAGTTTAGACTACGGTATAAAAATAGTGGGAACTATTGTTCCCATAGCACTTTGCAGCGACTGGACTTGGTAATTAAATATATATATCCTTTACTTTTAGTACAAGAAGCATATTAGTTCATATTGTCCTTTGAGTTCACATAGGTGACATACTATGCAACTTGTGCTACATTGGCGACACCTTCTGTTTGTAGTAGCTTTTGTTGGCAAATGAGTTCCAGAGACGCCTCTTATTGGTGTATGAAAATAAACGAGCCTTCCTCTTTACATATGACTTCAGAAGCTGGAGATGAGCTGCCTTGCCAAAAGCAATCTAAATTTTAGCTGACCTGCTTCTGTTAACTTCCACATAATGTAGACATTGACAACTGCCAAATATACAAGACAGAAAAATAGTCTGTGCCACCACTTCCATGAACGACGACCTACAGCATACCGTTCTCGCAGTTGATCAAATCGATCCACGCCTCCCATTATTTTACTGAACTCTGCTACAACCAATGGACAGAATACTTCACTTCTGCTTCCTATCTTTTGTTCAAAATCTGCGAAGCGTTTGGTGACTCAAAATTTTCATCAGATTCAGCATTGACATCTGAATCTTCTACATCTTCTGGTAAAGCGTACTAAATTCTCAAGACCTCTTCTGGTGTGAGTCCAGGCATTCTAAACAATAAGAAACAACTACGATGCCGATTGAGCAGCCATACTTACTGCACTTCACACACGTTCTGTGAGAAACGTAGTGTCCTCTAACTTACATTGTAATATTCATGTAATATTCATTGATATCCAGCAAATACAGCGAATTCTATATCCCCCGTAGATATAAAAATAGACAAATACAACACAAGTCACTATACACAGCCGGTCGCGGTGGCCGAGGGGACTGAGGCGCTTCAGTCACGGTCTGCACGGCCACTACGGTCGGGGGTTCGAATCCCCCCTCGGGGAAGGATATTTGTGCCGTCCTAGTTCGTAAGTAGTTCATAAGTAGTTTGTAAGTTTGGGGCTGATGACCCCGTAGTTAAGTCAGATAAGCTGTACAAACATTTGAACATTTTGAACACTATACACAAAAGAAAAGCACTCTATACAAAAAACAGCAGCTTGTTTTCCCGCGAACACTGCGCTTCTGCATTGACTAACTTAACAATATAGAAATATAGTACAACCACTTTCGCACGCCTGCTGATAATCTACATGTAGTTAGCAAACTCTAAGAGAGATGATAGCACAAGTTAGAAGTGGGAACACTGAACTTATAGCGAAAACAAGTAAGTGGAAGCTATAGTTCCCACTGGTCACGAAAGGGTTAATTTGTTTCGTAGAGTAAGCATAAGTCGACACCAACCCCATTGCAGGCTCTTTCTTTTATTGTCATTATCTTGGTTGCACACCGTAGAACCGAAGGAAAGACTTCGAAACATTTTAGTTCATACAGCCGATGACAGTACTTCAGAACCTAGGTGTTTCAAGTGATCCCCTACCGGTTTTTCAGCGTTGTATGTATGTAGGGTTTGCTACTTTAACCTTTCACCCTAAATATATCCGAGACGAGGATAAATATTGAAAATCGGCTTTCACGGGCGTCAATATACGTTGAAAGCAAAAAAAAAAAAAAAAAAAAAAAAACATTATTTCGAACACAAACTTATGATTATTAATGGACGCACCATATTTTTTTATCAACAGCATGAATATTCACAAAATGAATGACATTGGTTGTATTCCAGTGTGTCAATTACCTACGACCCGAGAAATTTCAAAGCGACTCTGACGCTTGAAATAAACGCAGTTCGCTGATAGCGCACGTCAAGTAACTCAAGCGTGAACATCATACTGCCTGTAATCGTATACTCTCTATGAGTTACATTTATTAGAAGTGTGAACATCGCTTCGCAGTTTCTCGGGGAGGAATTGTCATATTGGGATGCAAACAATTCTATTATTTTTGTAATTTTTCATGCTATTGATTGCATAAAACAAAATATGGGTTATCCATTTATAAAAAAGATAACAAAATTTTGTGTTAAGAATGATATGTGTCACATTTTAGAATGTCTAATAGTACTTTTTTTCCATTACACCCTGCCGTATGTTTATGGCAGGGAAAGCTGTTTTTCAGTATCTATTGTTGTCACAGAGATGTTTGGAACGGGAAGTTTAAGTTCGCCACCCTTTATATGCAACTTTTACGAGTTTTTGTAACAAAGTTTCCACATTAAAACGTATATTGTTTTATATATGTCAGGTATTAACAATCTGCTAAATATTAACACGCGTATAACAATGCAAGACACTGTCAAAATTTGAAAGAATTCATTAAACAACTATTGCAGAAATTAGATTTTGAAGCTAACACGAAACAAGAGAGACGACGGAGGAGAAAGTGGAAAGAGTTGAGTAGCGGGTGAACGGACGGAATTCCCATCCAAAACTGTTCAAATGTTTGTTAAGCTTAAGGGACTTAACTGCTGGGTCATCAGTCCCTAACTTACAAACTACTTATGAATTACCTTATACTTAAGACAAAACAAACATATATGCCGAGGGGTGATTTGAACCCCCGACGGGGAACGAACTCACACATCGGAACATAGCGCCTCAATGCGCTCGGCCGCTCCGCCACGGGGGAATTCGCATCCACGAAGCATAATGATATCTTTATATATGAAGCAGAGTGTCAGTATGTTTGTGTGTACGTATTGTATATAAATCTATAGTTTTGTTCCAGTCTTTATGAAATTTTGCAGACGTAAGCTTCAGTCCATGATGACGGTCGCCGTAAGTGTAAGGATTACGTACAACACATAGTTCTCGAGATAAACGCCATAACCAATAAGATGCGAGAAAAACTGCTGCATTTTGCGACAATATTGCACATTTCCTCCTGAACCACTCGACCGATTTCAATCGAATTTGGTAAACATCTTACTTACCAAGGGATACCAATTCTGTAATGGTAAGAACCACATACGACACATGGTGAGGGGGTAGAACGTCATAAACAATAGGAGTTGCAAGAAACTGCCACATAATTCGACAAGATTTTATGAATACAGTACATGAGAACGAGATTACTCAACGACTTGCAACAAACTTTAAACATAATTTTAAACATATATTGAACTATTTCTCGCTGACAACCATGGGAAAATTATGAAAGGAAAAAAAGTTTCTCCCTTACTACTTTTCCGCTGTTCGTGGACTAAAACTACAGCACTTGGTATAACGTTACAATTTATAATTTCTACTATAAAAACTGTAGCCGCAGGAAATTTTACAGACAGTATACACACATGTATTTGAATACACCTTCTAATTTGCATCACAGTATGTCGCGTAGTTCATGTGATATGAGCACATAAACAGTAACCTTCGTGGAAAACCGCTCCATCACGCACCAAGTTTTAATCTATTACTTCTATACTACTAATTGTACTCGTAACATATTTTTCAGGCATACAGCACTTACATAAATGAATGTATACCTGAAAAATTATACAATTGTATAACATATAATTCAATAATTATGAGATCGTACGAATTTTATATATCATTTGTATTTTGACTACTATCTTTCTTTGTTTGGATACTGCACTTTAATTTTGTACATTGTGCGAGACAGCCTTAATTCTTGTATATTCTCCGATAAATGTAACAGGATTTTAGAAAAAAAGGAGATGGTCAGAGAGAAAACAGATAGGAGAATTACTAACTCAGCGCAGGAATAAATAAATAAATACCCGGTCAATACCGGGTTTTCAGCTAGTTACTTATAAACCAGTATGTGCTTCGCCTTTTCTTTCTTTAAAATATACTATGGGCGGGCCACAGCAACGCGTGGGCAGGTAAAACTAGCATATAGTAAATGTTGCCACAATAACTCTTCTATAACCCTCGGTCGGCAGTGCCAATTATTATAACTTCAGCAGCAGCGCGGTTCAGATTTGCTACCACTGTGAATTCCGAGTTACAAACCTAGAATATAGCTACTAAGTGATCGTAATGACTAAAATAGTACAATGTACACATAGAATTAGTATATCCATTACCTTCTGTGAAACAAATGTAACATTATTCCAAAAGTGGAGATTAATCATATATAATAGACCCAGCAGTACTATCATTTCCTCTTTCGTTACTTCCCTGTAGTTCCTGTCTCTTGAGTAATTAGTGTCAGTTTTGTCCTGCGTTATGTGGAACTTAGTACACATAATTACCTCATCAATCATATTATCATCTATCATGAATGAGAGAGCTTGCGTCTCTGACCTCACGCCCCTTGCGTTCCCTTTTGAACATGGGAAAGACTTTTATGATATTCTTTTTCAGTGTCTTGGAGTACTGCTTGTGAGGCGTTTTACTCCAGAGAGTAGTAACGTCTTCAGTATCAGATTCATTGCGTCTGAAATCTTGTTCGGATCAGAACTAGAATCTACATTTGAATGAAAGTATCCTGTTCATGATCTGAAGAGGAATCTAGACATAAATCACTAAAATCTTCATTACTTGTCGAAAGAAGTTTATTTCCTCATCTGTTAGACCCATACCAAGTCTACTAGAATTGAAGTTTAAATTATGTCGTAGAATAACACTTACTTTTGCATCGTGAAAGGCTTAAAAAGGGGTAAAAATGAGTTTCACGGAAACTGTAGCATGGCTAATCAGGAGAAACTAGAGGACAATTTAGCGAGAGTTAAACTTCTATTTACGAAATAAATTTAAATTTTTGAGCATTCTAATATGTATGGTATAATTCATGCTATAAATATTTACTAGAAACTGCCACAAATCCATTTGCAATGAAAACTAGACGTAACACGAAACAATACAAATCTACTTACACGACAGGCAGCGCGGTGTAAATCTTCTACCAGTCACGCACTCCGCCGGCCGCGGTGGTCGAGGGGACTGAGGCGCTCCAGTCACGGTCTGCACGGCCACTACGCTCGGGGTTCGAATCCCCCCTCGGACATGGATATTTGTGCCGTTCTTAGTTGTAGCTAGTTCGTAAGTAGTTTGTAAGCTTAGGGACTGATGACCCCGTAGTTAAGTCCCATAAGCTCTACAAACATTTTAGTCACGCACTCCCTAAAAAAACTATTTTTGGGTGAACACTTCCGTGCACTATACTCCATTCACCGAAACGAGAGACGTACTGTAAACACATCAAGGCGCGTGACCACAGCGCTGCCGTCGAGGGGTGTACAAGGCAGGGGCGCGCAGTCAGCGTGGCCGTCTCAATTGCAGGTGTGAGCTCATTAGTGCGCATTGTACAGCGGCGATTTCAGGATCTCTATGAGTTCATCTTTTAAGACACGTGAAAGACTAGTTGAACCTTCGAGAAGTGGTTTTAAGATGCTTGTAGTTGCTGTTGTTGATAAAGCGCCGAACCATTATAGTAGAAAAAAAGTTCCCAGTGCGAATTCCAATAATCACGAAATATCAGAGTGGCTAAAATCTAAAAATCACGATTTTGAAGACGGTATGTTGAAGAAATAACTTTTAGATATATTTCAAAATTACAGAACAGCGCACAACGAATACGCGATAGATGAAATGGCGAAGAATGCAGAGAAAACTGTTCTTAGAATTCCTCCGTACCGCTGTGAATTAAACGCCAACGAGTAAGTGTGGGCCAGAATCAAAGGCTATGTTGCAGCGGAAGACAAAACATACAAAATGCCGGAAGTTAAAGAACTACAAGAAGAAGCAGTAAAAACAGTGACTGCATAAGTTTCGAAGAAGTGCGTCCTCCGTGTCGTATTTTTTTGTTGAAAGTCAAATCTGGAAATTGTAGAGAAGAGAGAGAGGAGCGGTTTGGTATAAATCTCAATGAAAACAGTTCACGTTTCACGGAATGAACCTTGTTTCGCCGTTTTTTACCATTATTCTTACTGGTAATGTTATTAAAAATTGTGTATGAATGTTCAGATGTTTGTATAGTCTATGGGACTTAACTACGGGGTCATCAGTCCCTAGTGTATGAATGGAGCGTTTTGTTAGCAACCTGTATGAAAACAAATATGTTTTGACAGAATGAACTCAGTTTCATCGTACTTTTAATATTATTGTAACTGGCTTTGAATCTTCCATGCCGTGCTTTATTTCGTTACATTGTTGTCCAGGTTTCTCAGGGTGCCGCGATGGAGTAGCCGAGCGGTCTAAAGCGTCTCGCCGTGGAGGTTCGAGTCCTCCCTGAGGCATGGGTGTTTGTGTTTGTCCTTAGGTTAGTTTACCTAGGTTTAAGTAGTTTGTAAGCTATGGACTGATGACCACGCAGTTTGGTCCGATAGAGGGTTAATTAAAATAAATTTATCGGAACTTGCAGTTTGGTCCGATAGATTTACAAACATTTGAACATTTTTGTTCCTCAGGGTCCGCTCTGACGTCAGCTCGGCAGCCAGCCGACGCCACCAGCTGCAAAGCGTGCGTCAAGGATTTTGTACACCCCTTCGTATCACGTGAACACCGAATGCTTTCTCTGGAAACGATCGTAGTCGCTCACGTGACACTGCTTACGTTTTGTCCCAGCTGTCGGTGAACAGACTATAGAAACTCAGAACCTACACTGACATCATTAAGGCTTAATTGAGGAATAGCTAAAGCGGAAATACGGCATCTCATTTATTGCGTCTGCAGTGAGCATTTAAAGAAAAGTGGTAGCAGATCTGCACCAGCGCTGCCGCTCGAGGGTTAATTAAAATAAATTTATCGGAACTTGCTTTCCAAGTCTCTCCTACAGAATGGAATGAGTGTGAATAATTTCTACATCTACATGGGATACTCTGCAAATCACATTTAAGTGCCTGGCAGAGGGTTCATCGAACCACAATTATACTATTTATCTCCCATTCCATTCTCGAATAGCGCGCGGGAAGAAAGAACACCTGAATCTCTCTGTTCGACCTCTGATTTCTCGTATTTTACTCTGATGATCATTTCTACCTATGTAAGTGGGAGTCAACAATACATTGTCGCATTCGGAGGAGAATGTTGGAGATTGGAGTTTCGCAAGTAGCCCACGCCGCCGCGATAAGCGCCGTTGTTGTAATGATTCCCATCCCAGATCCTCTATCATTTCCGTAACGCTGTCTCCCCTGTATCGTGACAATACGAAACGAGCTGCCCTTCTTTGGACTCTTTCGATGTCCTCCGTCAAACCCACCTGATAAGGATCCCACACTGGGCTGCAATACTCCAAAAATGGACGGACAAGCGCAGTGTATGCAGTTTCTTTAGTAGTTCTGTTGCATCTTTTAAGGTTTCTGCCAATAAAACGCAGTCTCTGGTTCGCCTTTCCCATGATTATCTCAGTACTGATTCATGATACGATACATCACTTTTGAACTCAGTACAGAAAAGTCAATCTAGTTTTATTATCTTGAGCCGCGCTAAATATTAATTAGTTCCATTCGCAGCACGGGAGTTGCTGGTGGCACGCACCCCTCGGCGGCAGGTGGTCTGGCAAGTTCTCCCGCGCTGCGGATTATCGGATTGCGTCCATCACCGGCCGCTCTGTGCCGCACCGGCGCCGCCCTCACAACTGCCGGAGGCCTCGCTGGCTAATGACGTAACTTCGCGTCAACTCTAAATTCAACGAACAAAAGCAATTTTCACTCTGCTTTCACAGATCCTCCTAACTTTTCTCTCACGAAGCCTTTGCACCGTTAATCAGGAGAGTTTATCAGCTACAGTTGGTTCAGTTAGCGTTAAACAACGTGTCTGTCTGGTTGACAATAATGGAAATTCCTCCACTAGTCTCTGTCTATATAAAAGCGAAAAGACACTTATTCAGGCACTCACTCATTCACTCACTAACTAAACAAGAAATCTCGAAAACGACTTCACCTATGAAGCTGAAATTTGGCAGAAATGTAGTTCATCGGTAGAAGACGCCAGCTAAGAAAGGATTTTGCGATAAGACCGATAGTTAAGGAGATATGACGTCATAAACAATGAAAACTTCCCCGTATTGCGGCACGTGATAGTGTGACTTTATCAGTCCACTATTTGACAAGGAGAGCATTTAGCGACTTGCAACAAACTTCAAACACAATTTCAAGCCTTTAGGAAACTGTTTTCGCTAACAACCCCAGCAAAATGATGATAGGAAAAAAAGTTTGTCGCTTACTACTTTTTCGGCGTTCATGAAGTAAAATTACGGCATTTGGCATGACGTTACAATTTATTACTCGAGAACTATTAACTGTATTTGCGAGAAATGTTACAGACAGTATACACATATACCGCTGAACCTACGTTCGAAATTTTATCGTAGTACGACACACAGTCCTAGAGAAATGGAGTAATAAACAATTACGTTAATGAGAAACCGCCACATCACGCATGACATTTTGATTTGTTACGTCTTTCCTACTAACTCTATTCGCGACGTACTTTGCAAACGTTTAATATATGCACCACTAGATGAACCTTCGAAATAATATCGTATTACGACATACAGTTCAGGTGCTATGGCGTCGAAGACATTGAAATACATGGAACTTATTGCAACAGCTATATCGGCCTCAAGCCATTTTCAAGGAATATGTGAACGAACATATAGTCAAAATTTTGGTATTAGATATTTTCTTACGTAAAATCGAGAGATATATGTAATAATCTTTTCGGTGCTACATGCAATATTTACATGTCGTTAGTTTAATTATCTTTTTGCTACGCTGTACTTATTATGTATACCTATAACGAACTAATTATTAAATCTTTGTGATGTTCGTATGTTTCCTTTATTGCTGCATGCTTACAAAGATGTTACTTTTCGTAATGATATAACTTTTATCATGCCATAGTGTGGTACTAGTTTCGTAATTTTTTTTTCAAAGCTTTATTCCTTTGACTGAATCATCTATGGCTGAAATATTTCGTGCTATTTTTGCACATAGAAATGTGTTTCTGCCTGCCCAATATTGAAGAAAAGTGATCTAACCTGTTTTGTGTACCACGGCGGGTCAGCCCCCCTCTATTGATATTTCCTTAGTGGCGTTACTGCATGACGTCACGGACTGCTGGGGCTGCACACGTTACGGAAGAAGTAGAAAGCTTTTGTCGAGACACCTACCACCATATGTACCAGCAAAAGTTCTTATCGCAAAACGTGTGATTGTGTGTAATGCACTACTGGCCATTAAAATTGCTACACCAAGAAGAAATGCAGATGCTAAACGGGTATTCATTGGACAAATATATTATACTCGAACTGACGTGTGATTACATATTCATGCAGTTTGAGCGCATAGATCCTGAGAATTCAGTATTCCTAACAACCACGTCTGGCCGTAATAAAGGCCTTGATACGCCCGGGAATTGAGTCAAACAGCTTGGATGGCGTATACAGGTGAATATGCCCATGTAGCATCAAGAGTAGTGACTGGTGTATTGTGACGAGCCAGTTGCTCGGCCACCATTGACTTTCATTACCATTTTCAGTTGGTAAGACATCTGGAGAATGTGTTGGCCAGGGCAGCAGTCGAACATTTTCCGTATCCAGAAAGGCCCGTATAGGACCTGCAACATGCGGTCATGCATTATCCTATTGAAATGTAGGGTTTAGTAGGGATTGAATGGAGGGTAGAAACACATCTGAAATGTAACGGCCAGTGTTCAAAGTGCCGTCGATGCGAATAAGAGGTGACCGAGACGTGTAACCAATGGCACCCGATACCATCACGCCGGGTAATACGCCAGTAGGGCGATGACGAATACACGCTTCCAATGTGCTTTCACCTCGATGTCGCCAAACACGAATGCGACCATCATGATGCTGTAAACAGAACCTGGATTCATCCAAAACAATGACGTTTTGCTATTCGTGCACCAAGGTTCGTCGTTGCGTACACCATCGCAGGCGCTCCTGTCTGTGATGCAGCGTCAAGGGTAACCGTAGACATAGTCCGTTCTGCTGTGCAGATGGTTGTTGTCTTGCGAACGTCCCTATCTGTTGACTCAGGGATCGAGACGTAGCTGCACGATCCGTTACAGCCATCCGGATAAGATGCCTGTAATCTCGACTGCCAGTGATACGAGGCCGTTGGTTTCTAGCACGGCATTCCGCATTGCCTTCTTGAACCCAGCGATTCCATATTCTGCTAACAGTCATTGAATCGCGACCAACGCGAGCAGCAATGTCGCGATACGATAAACCGCACTCGCGATAGGCTACAATCCGACCTTTAACAAAGTCGGAAACGTGATGGTACGCATTGCGCCTCCTTATACGAGCCATCACAGCAACGTTTCACCAGGAAACGCCAGTCAACTGCTGTCTGTGTATGAGAACTCTGTTAGACACTTTCGTAGGTGTCGTCACCGGCGCCAACCTTGTGTGAATGCTCTGAAAAGTTAATCATTTGCATATCAAAGCATCTACTTAATGTCGGTTAAATTTCGCGTCGTTAGCACGTCAAGTTCTGAAGCAAGCAGGAGTAAAATATAGGGAGCGTAAGGTTATTTACAACTTGTACAAAAACCAGACAGCAGTTGTCAGAGTTGAAGGGCATGGAAGGGATGTAGTGGTTGGGAAGGGAGTGAGACAGGGTGGTAGCCTTTCTCCAATGTTATTCAATTTGTACATTGAGCAACCTATAAAGGAAAGCAAGGAGAAATTTGGAGAAGGAATTAAAGTTCAGGGGGAAGAATTAAAAACATTGTGTTTTGCCGACGACATAGTAATTCTGTCAGATATAGCAAAGGACCTGGAAGAGCAATTGAACGGAATGGACAGTGTGCTGAAAGGTGCATATAAGATGAATATTAACAAGAGCAAAACTAGGGTAATGGAGTGCAGTGTAAGAAAATCAGGTGATGCTGAAGGAATTAGACTGGGAAACGAAGCAATAAAGGAGGTAGATGAGTTTTGTTACTTGGGCAGTAAAATAACAAATGAGGGTCGCAGTACAGAGGATATAAAATGCAGAATGGCAATGGGTAGAAAAGCGTTTTTGAAAAAGAGAAATTTGTTAACATCGAATATTGATTTAAGCCTAAGGAAGTCCTTTCTGAGGGCATTTGTATGGAGTGTTGCCTTATATGGGAGTGAGACATGGACGATAAACAGTGCGGACAGGAAGAGGATTGAGGCTTTTGAAATATCGTGCTACAGAAGAATGCTGCAGATTAGGTGGGTGGATCGCGTAACTAATGAGGAGGTACTGAACAGAATTGGGGAGAAAAGAAATTTCTGGCATATCTTGACTAAAAGAAGGGATAGATTGGTGGGACACATTCTTAGACATCAAGGAATTGTAAATTTAGCATTAGAGGGAAGTGTGTGGGGTAAAAATCGCAGAGGAAGACCAAGAGATGGATACAGTAAGCAGATTCAGACAGATGTAGGTTGCCGTTCTTATGTGGAGATGAAGAGGCTTGCTCAGGATAGGGTATTGTGGAGAGCTGCATCAAACCAGTCTCCGGACTGAAGACCACAACAACAACAGCACGTAATCTCCGTGCTGTAACAATTTTAATGGCCAGGAATGTAATAATTGTGATACCTCTGTACGCACGCTGCTTTCCTCGCATGAGCAATGCGAGGCAGGGCCGCTTACAGCGTTGTAAACACGGAGCTGGCTGGTGCCCACAACGCTGAAAGGTGAGTGCGGGCTCGGCGGCATTCTGCGGTGGGGCCGCAGCCACCGCAGTGCCGATGCCGCGACCGCCGATGCTGCTAATGAGGCGGTCGCTGCTGCGCCTGCCGCCTTCTGCAACCCGGTGAACTCACTCTCACAAGGCCAGCGTGCTACATCTAGGTCACCACTTTACACCAAATAACTATAGTCCGTTCACCGAGAGCTGGGATAAAACGTAAACAGTGTCACGTGAGCGACTACGATCGCTTGCAGAGAAAGCATTCGGTGTTCACGTGATACGAAGGGATTTACAAAATCATTGGTGCTCGCTTTGGATCTGGTGGCGTCGGCTGGCTGCCGAGCTGACGTCATAGCGGATCCTGAGAAACCTGGACAACAATGTAACGAAATAAAGCACGACATGGAAGATTCATAGCCAGTTACAATCATGTTAAAAGTACGATGAAACTGAGTTCATTCTGTCAAAACAGATTTGTTTTCATTCAGGTTGCTAACAAAACGCTCCATTCAAACACAATTTTTAATAACATTACCATTAATAATAATGGTAAAGGACGGCGAAACAAGATTCATTCTGTCATACTTTAACTGTTTTCATTCAGGTTTATAACAAACCGCTCCTCTCTCTGTCCTCCACATTTCACACATTTGACTTTAAACTAAAAATACGACACGGAGGACGCACTTGTTCCAAACTTCTGCAGTCACTGTTTTACTGATTCTTCTTGCAGTTCCTTAACTTCCTGAATTTTGTATGTTTTGCCTTCCGCTGCAACATAACCTTTGATTCTGGCCCACACTTACTCGATGGCGTTTAATTCACAGCGGTACGGAGGAATTCTAAGGACAGTTTTCTCTGCATTCTTCGTCATTTCATCTATCGCGTGTTCGTTGTGAGCTGTTCTCTAATTTTGAAATATATCTAAAAGTTATTTCTTCAACATACCATCTTCAAAATCGAGGTTTTTAGATTTCAGCCATTCTGTTATTTCGTGCTTATTGGAATTCGCCCTGGGAACTTTTTCTTTTCTACGATAATGGCACGGCGCTTTATCAACAACAATAATGCTATCTGAGAAAGAACGTCTTAAAACCACTTCTATAAGGTTCAACTAGCCTTTCAAGCATCTTTAAAGTTGAACGTAAGAGATCGTGAAATCGCCGCCGTACAACACGCAGTAACGAGCTCACACCTACAATAGAGACGGCCACGCTGACTGTGCGGCCCTGCCTTGTACACCCCTCGCTGTGGTCACGCGCCTTGCTGTATTTACAGTACGTCTCTCGTTTCGGTGAATGGAGTATAGCTGTAAAACCGGGTGTTTATTTATCCTACACTCTCGCAGTCCATATCCCTTTGCCCCCTCTCTCTGTATCCACCTCTTTCTCCCCAACCTCTGTGTTCCTTTCCACCTTTCCCTCTCTCGGCAAAGTTTTCTGACAGGTACCCTGTGTCATAAACCATACAAACACTTATGTACCCAGTGATATTCCTCTTCGTATAAAGGTCATGTGTGCAAAAATTCATAAAGATTGGAGCAAAACTATGCATTTTGTAAAATTCTGTAAATTAAGTTCCCTCCACCATACACCAATGAAATTTTCAAAAAAATGTTCAAATGTTTGTTAAGCTTATGAGACTTAACTACAGGGTTATGAGTCCCTAAACTTACAAACTACTTATGAACTACTTACGAACTAGGACGGCACAAATATCCATGCCCGAGGGGGGATTCAAACCCCCGACCGTAGTGGCCATGCAGACCGTGACTGGAGCGCCTCAGTCCCCTCGGCCACCGCGGCCGGCAATGAAATTTTATACTGACATCGACATTCCTCATGTTTTTAAGGTAGAGTACGAAAAATTTCATCAATATCGGAGCAAAACTATAGATTTCTATGCAATAGAAACGGAGGGTCCCATTGAAAACCGCACTTTGTTGATCTCATATATTCCAGTTTTATTTCATACAACCCTTGTTCTGAGAATAACGAAAAAAAAGAAAGAAAAAGATCTCTGAAATCGATTGAGCCGTTTTAAAGTTACGGCGCGACTAAGATACTTACGGATCCATTTCTAAGCGTGCAAACTTTCATGAAGATTGGAATGAAATTGTAGATTTCGTGAGTCTATAGTAGAAGTATCCTCCGCCTTACACCTATCACAAAATACTTTCTACCTATAAACTACATTCCTGCCAAATTTCAGCTTCGTAGGTGAAATAGTTTTCGAGATTTCGTGTTTAGAGTTTGACTTGCAGACAAAAATAAATAGTAACATGCAAATCTGTAATACTAACTTTACTTGATACAAGGTCATGCCTGATGACACAGTTTTACGGCATCTACAGCGAAACTGTTGTGAGCGGTAGACTTATTTTCGTTTCATTATTTGGAGGGGGGGAGGCAGTTACAGAACTCTTTATAAACATCCGAAATTAAATGAAAACTTTATTACAGGTGCCTAACTACTCCTATTTTCCAATAATTGACGCATAAATCTGGGTATTTTACGAGGTGGCCTCTCATTATTTATGACGTCATATCTCCTGAGCTTTGTGTCGTGCTCTTTTGTTTTTGGGTCAGGAGCCTTCGTGGGCGTACGGTGAACAGTTCACCAAAGTTTCATTACAATCGAATGAATGTTTTATGAACACATAGAGGACATACAGAGGATCATATATATATATATATATATATATATATATATATATATAGGGTGTTTCACTAAGTGTGTTTGCCTCTGTAACTTATAAAATAATAGGTGACAGGAAATTTTAATGCGGTAGGTCAACACAAGAAATGTTACACTTTCTGCGGAGTTATGAACATAGTTTATTGTATCATTTTCCAAAGAGTTACACCACATAGATATAATTTTTTTAATGGAACAATAGTTTTTTTTCCTATAGTGTATTGGATTAGTTTAAACCAGCTGCGTCCAAATCAATTTAAACTACATTCATATCACTGTTAGTTTGAGAGCTGCAACCCTTCAAAGTTCCGGGGGCGGAGGCTGCTATAGCGTAGCCGACTGGCCGAGTGGCTATCCCCTGGGGCACGGCCCACTGTCTCATGACCACCAGCCAGTCAACTACGCAGTCGTAGCCTCTGCCCGCTATACTTTGAAGGGTTGTAGCTCCCAAACTAACAGTGATAGGAATGTAGTTTAAATTGATTTGGACGCAGCTAGTTTCAACGAATCCAATGCACGATAGAAAAAACTATTGTTCCATTAAAAAAATTATATCTTTGTGGTGTAACTCTATGGAAAATGATACAATAAACTATGTTCATAGCTACGCAGAAGGTGTAACATTTCTTGTGTTGACATACCGCATTAAAATTTCCCGTCACATATTATTTTATAAGTTACAGAGGCAAACACACTTGGTGAAACATCCTGTATATATATAAGGTGTGTGTATGTATGTGTGTGTGTGTGGTAGTGAGATCTGGCCGTTAACGAAAGTGCAGGAGAAGAAATTAAAACGTGGCTAAGATGCGAATTATGAAGTGGATGATTGAAAAAAAAAACATTTTCCACATCCACAAGGTTCACGAATCTATGGAAGGAACAACTAATCTAATCTAATAATGGACAGAATAAGAAATGATCTTATTCGTGAGCAGACAAGTGTAGTAGTGGAGGTATCGAAGAAGCTCATGAACGTAGACTACAATGGTACGGACATGTGATGGGAAGGGATGGTGGATACCTGTTGCAGATAACAATGGAGTTTAAATAGGAGGGCAGGAGAAGAAGAGACAGAACAAACAGAAGATGGATGGACTGCATCACTGAAGACCTGAGAGAGAAGGGACTGAGATGGGAGGACACGTGTGACCGAGAGAAATGGAAGGCAAAAATAAGTAACAACGACCCCTGAACTGGGACAAGCTGAAGAAGACTGTATGGACGTTTTACATATAAAATAAAGAGAGACGTTTTAAATTTCTTTAGGGTTTCCTTCCGCTTCAAGTGATTTTAAATCCATCAGCTTTCGCTCGAGATCTCCTGGACCATTTTCAAGTGATTACTATGGTATCATTACTTCCGGCGTCCTCACGTAGCTGCGCCGTTTCGTGTGACGTCAATGGTGCTTGCCTCATCGCCATATATACGAGGCTTCGAATTTACATAGTGGCAACACTACTGTAGATATACTATGCAATGGAATCTGCTATTGTCGCTTATAGCACATGTTGTTGACATACCTACTATACTTCCGAGAAAATGGGCTCGCCCGTCCTATGTAACGGGCATGCGCACAATCGAAGGAAACGCAGTCTCTTGTAAGCGAGCGGTCTAACCTAGCGGTGTCACTATGTTTTCGAAACAGGAGCAACGGAGCTGGGTAAGGATTGAATGTGCCAGAGTTTGTACATCATAACAGAGTCATCGAGGTCTTCAAGATACGTGCGGGGAATCGGCATTGTCGTACAGAACAGTGGCACGTTGGGTACGACGTATTACGTTCCCCCACGGCAGATTGTCAATGCACAGTATTACAGTTAGGTTTTGAAGCATCAACTGCGACTAGCTTTGCGGCAACCCTTTCTGCGCAACCCACCCATTATTTTGCACGACAATGCGCTGGCGCATACGGTGCAGGCTGCGTGTGCTCTGTTCGGTCGATGAGACTGGGAAGTACTGTACCATCCACCAAACTCCCCGGACTTAAGTCCTTGTGACTTTGCTTTGATTCCAAAGATGAAGGAACCACTTCGTGTCATTCGCTTGAGAACTGCCCCATTCGCACCGTGAACAGAACAGGCTCTCATACAGATATACTACACCTTCCATATAGTTGGAAACTGGTTCTACACAACGCTGCTGACTTCTTTGAAGGACGGTAACAGGTGTAATAATGCAACGCTTTTGTATCAGTTGTGAACAAATAGTTGCCACTATTTAAGATCCAACCCTCGTTGTAATGTGTTGGACTCATGCGTGCCGCGCCCGCTTCAGTCTTCGCAATTTGAAGCCCATTGGCTTGCATTGAAGCGAATCTGTTTATGGAATAATGTAAGGACATCGTACTAGACACGCCTCTCGCGAAGGCTAGTTATTTTCATCGTCATATTGACGATATGTTCATTATCCAGCAAAATGTTCAAATGTTTGTTAAGCTGAAGGGACTTAACTACGGGGTCATCAGTCCCTAAACTTACAAACTACTTATGGACTAGCTAACACTAAGGACGGCACAAATATCCATGCCCGAGGGGTATTCGAACCCGCGAACGTAGTGGCCGTACAGACCGTGACTGAAGCGCCTCAGTCCCCTCGGCCACCGCGGCCGGCTCCAGCTAAATGAACGTAAAAAAATGATGAATTCTTCGACCTCATAAACAACATCCACGACAAAATCAAATTCAGGATGCAGGTAGAGACAGTTCGTCATCTGACACGTTTTTATAGTTGCATTTCAATTGTGCAAGACACGAATTAAGTAAAAACACTAGTTTCTCACTAATACCGCCCCCTTCTTCGCATATAAAACTACAAATTCATAATTATGATAGACGTTTTAAGAGAATGTAACTGTACAGACAAATGACTAAGTAATGCATTGCAAACTCAACGTTATTCATCTACCGGTTTCGATTTTTAAAAACTTCATTACAGGCTAGAAGCTGCACGTTTGTTGATTCAAACTCACATTTTAGAAAACAGCAAAGGGCTATAAATAATAACTGACCTGTTACATAAATCTAAAGTAAACTCTACTGCCACTGCCACACAATTGTTACAGTCAGTCTGATGTCCTAGCTATGGGTTCTCCACTTGCTCCCATGTTATCTAAGATTTTTATGGATAATTTGAGCAGGTTTTCTTACGGAAAGAATCACTGAGTTGCAAAACTAGACACTCGATCAGGTAAAAGCAGAAAGGTGACACCATTGGAGATACTGGAAATCAATAAACATATGACAGAGGATGTTAGTATAGTATCAAACAATCAAATCCTGTTTCCACTTTCCTTTCTATTAAAATAAGTCTCTGTTATCAGTTTGTTAAATGTAGCCAATGTTATCATTTCAGTACTATATTACAATGTAACAACCCCACCGTCGACGCCCTCCCCTCCCCCCTGCATTTAGCAATGAATATTCAAGCTTTGAACCTCTACTTATAAAATAAGCTGTTTATATATTTTTATATTTTAGCAAATGCAATCCATTATCATGAACATGTAACACTCTCCTGTAAATATGTGAATTTGTATCGTCTGTAATTTAATAAAGTCTTTGTAAGTTGCACATCTATGACGAAATGTTAGCGACATTTAGTAAGAAGCCAAAAGCCGGTTAGTAACTCAGTAAATAATTTTGCAGAATATCAAGAATTTTTCCCTTTTTGAGAAAATAATGTTGAGTTACTATATGCGGATATACCAAATTTACAATTACCACAGCCACATAACCGGATCTGAACTTCCAATCTGATAATGTGCTTTTGCTTTCAAAGATTCCGGATCATCTCCGGAAAATGGCTACGAGTTATCTTCTCCTTTCTGCTCGTCATTTTGGTTACGTCAGACATAAGAGGGGACCTGAAACTGAGGTCGGGGGGTTTGTAAACACGTGGTATTCCTGCGGGCTCATAATATTTTCACGATTGAATTTTACGGCAGGGCACGAAACGTAGGTGCACTCTAAGTAAGAGGTGGGCACCTCTGGAGGCCCGAGCGTGCTGCCATCTGGCTGCTGACGCGCGTGACGTGGGAGCCAACGTGCCAGGGCAAGGATGGAACGTGAGACTGTCCTCTGTTGCTCTCCCGTGCATGTCGGGGATGTAAAGCAGGAAAATAACCGTGGCATATTGGTTTTCATGCGTTGTAACTGAATCAGTGAATATTAAAGGGCAGTAGTCAACTGATGCCAACTTTAAGTAATACGAGAAAATATCTCAATACGAAAATGTATGTATATTGTTCACTGGCCGCGGTGGAGTGACCGAGCGCACTAAGACGCCTTGCTACGGAGCACGCTGCTGCTCGCTGTCTGAGGTTCAAGTCCTCCATAAGGCGTGTGTGTGTGTGTGTGTGTGTGTGTGTGTGTGTCTGTTGCCCTTATGTTAGTTCTATGGTTCTATGTTTGGTTCTATTTATATAAATGTATATATACAGTATCTTCAAGAGACCATACCGCTGAAGTTATCGGTCCCTCACGTTAGTTTGATCCTTTAATACATGACTTTTTATTTGAAACCATAAAAACTAACACGGGCAACGTATAGTGCGTATATACTGATAAAAATATTGAAAAAAAATTCTTAAAACTATGATGTACTACTAGCAACAAAAAGTTCATAGCTGATCAGCAAAATAGCCATTCCATGATGTACCTATGTCACTATTATGCCTCTAAACTTTCCAGAAAGTAGCTCATAATTCAACAGTAATTTTATATGTCAAAGGAGGAATACTGAAGTAAACAAACGCACGTGTTAGGAGTAACTCAATGCAGTTAGCTGACGAACTGATTCAGTATTACTCTGCAGTTTATAATTTCTAGGACGAGTTACTATCATGTGTAACACTATGTAGAGAAGCAGCTACAAATGAATTTGTGGTAACATTTTGACTAGATTGAGAGATAATGGGAAAAATAAAGTATGTAGTTGATAAGATAGATTATGTATTAAAGGTTCAAGTTAAAGTAGTTTGTAAGTCTAGGGACTGATTATCATAGCAGTTTGGTCCATTAGGTTTATAAACATTTGAAGATTTTATTGTTCACTGAACGGATCGCATCTGGGAACCACTGTTCGAGCAGATAAGTGAAGAGAAAACACGTCTATTGAAAATCTCTATGACACGTTTTTAAATGTCGAGAATTACTGCCCTTTAAAAACCCACGAAGAAATTAATTTCCTTTGCTTTCTTCCGGTGAATTTTGGAAAATCAAAGGTTTTTATAACCAACCAACGTAGTTAAAGTATAAAGGAAACCGTGCGGGAGTAGCCGAGTGGTCTGGAGCGCCACGTTACGGATCGCGTAGCCTCCCGCGTCGGATGTTCGAATCCTCCCTCGGGCATGGATAGGTGTGTTGTCCTTAGGTTAGTTTAACTTAGTTTAAGTAGGTTGTAAGACTAGAGACTGATGACCAACGTAGTTTGGTTCCATACGATTACAAACAAACATTTGCAAAAAGAAGCTTTTAAGACGGTTGCACACAAAGTAATGCAACTCATTTTTAATTCAAAATTTTTTTTGGTATGTAATGAGAATTACACACACGGAAGAATGATTTTTCATCTATTGTTGTTGATGTTGTGATCTTGAGTCCAAAGACTGAACTGATGCAACTGTTCACGCTATACTGCTATCTGCAAATCTATTCACCTATGAATAAGAATGACCATATACATCCTTTTGAACATGTTTACTTGATTCCCTCTGCGATTTGTTCAGCACACACAACGATTCATTGATGTCTGAGAATGTGTCTCACCAAGGTATCCCTTCTTTTAGTAATGATCGGCCAAAAATTTCTTTTCTCACCAATTCTATCCAGTACCTCCCCTTTAGTTATACTATCTACACTTGTAATCCACAGCATCGTTCTCTAGCACACATTTCAAAACCTATATTAATCGTAACTCCTTATCTTCTACGTTTCACTACCGAACCAAGCTAAAATCCAGTTTTAATGCTTTGAGGAGAAACTTCCTAACATTCCAATTGGATGTCGACATATGTCTTTTCTTCGGAAGTCATTTTCTTCCTTTAGAGATTCTGCATTTTATACTCGTATCTTGTTTGCATCATAAACTATTTTTATAAAACATAATAAAATAAAAGCTTATTTTTTCTTTTATTGTATCATTACCTCATCTCCTGATTTTCTTAGACTCGTTCTATTTTTGCTCATGTTATTGTTCATCTTACACTCTCCTTTCAAAACACTATCCATTCCCTTATATTGCTCTACCAGGCCTTTTATTGTCTCTAATAGAATGACAAATTCATCGGTAAACTAAAGTATTTGTAGTTCTTCTCCCTGAACTTTAATTCCTTCTCCATATTTCTCGCTACTTTCCTGCACAGTTTTACCTGTGTACAGATTGAATAACATTGGGTAAATACTGCAGGCCTGTTTTCCTCCCTTCAGAACAAAAAAAAAAAAAGTTCAAATGTTTGTATAGTCTATGGGACTTAACTACGGGGTCATCAGTCCCTAAACTTACAAACTACTTACGAACTAACTAAGACTAAGGACGACACAAATATCCATGCCCGAGGGGGGATTCTAACCCCCGACCGTAGTGGCCGTACAGACCGTGACTGGAGCGCCTCAATCCTCTCGGGCACCGCGGCCGGCCCTTCAGAACCACTGTGTACCTTTCATGTCCTTCGATGCTGATAACTGCTGTCCGGTTTACATAAAAGTTGAATATAATTTTTGTTCATATATTTTACCCCTGCTACCTTCAAATTTGAGAGGTTGTATTCCAGTCAACATTGTCAAAAGTTTCCTCCAAATGTACAAACCCAAAAGCTCAGTAATAATAATAAAATTTCACTTGGTGGTATGATATAAAATAATTATTTAAAAAATATCGCATATCTATTACATTCACTGACATTTTCACATTTAGGCCAATCAGGTGAGCGTTATTTGTGCGTGGCATGAAACGCACGCCTGGCGGGCTGTTTATGTATCTGAACTAAACAAAAAAGTCCTTTTGACTCGAAACTGCACTGAACATATACCATCAATGGATGAAATCGTTTGGCGAAATTTTGAAATAAATATTTTATATCATACCACCAGGTTGAAATTTTTTATTACTGTTATATTGTTGTGGTGGTTGGGCACGTAACTCATTACGAAGTCGTCATACTAAAAACTTAGTTTTCCATTTCCATAACCTAAGAGAAGTCTTTATGTATTCCCCATGAGTTCTTCTTCTAAACACAAACATATTCCTATTTTTCCAGGTATTCTCCGTCTCGTTCCATTGCCTTCCTACAGCGCCAAAGACAGTTGTGTGTTCTATAGGTACAATTTATTTCTCTGGTCACAGAGCCTTTTCTTTATATAAATAAGACGCACAAGTTACTTGTTTTTACAGCTCAGCATAACGCGTTTCGAGAATTTATTCCGATCTTCAGATGCTTTTTTGTTACATATTTGTAGTTATTGTGGTTTCTCCATTTGTGGTGTTCTGTTTCTTATGCCATATGGTTTAGACGTGACACTGCAATCAGAGAATAGTTTTAATAATATAATATGTTAGGATATTATTATATACTAATTCCTTGTAAATGTGTGCTATATTAACATCTATGTTACATGTTTGTTTACAAGAACAGTGTAGTGACGTTCTCTATATGTGCGACATTCTTTTCAATGTAAAAGGCACAATACCTGTAAGTAGACGATTAAAAACACCATTTTTAAAAATAATGTAGAAATAATATCCTAATATATATTATTCGAACTATTCTGCGATTTGAGTATCATGTCTAACCACATGGCAGGCGAAAGAGAACATTACAAACGGAGAAAACACAATATATACAAATATGTAACAAATAAGCATCTGAAGATGGGAATAAATCCTCGAGAAGAGTAATGCTGAGCATTCAAAATAAGTAACTGGTACGTTTCATTTATATAAATTGTGAATAACTCTGTTACAGGCTTTCAAAAAACATCGTGATGATGAATGAAATTAAGTCACAGAGCCTGCACTTCCTTTCGTGAAGAAGTCTGTTTTGACGTCCAGCGAATATGGTGGATGTTCTAGTCGCATGGCAAAGCTCGTCCACAGACAGACAATATCGTCAAATCGTTCCTGCCGAAAAAGGGGATGGTGCAAATTGAACATCCATCATACTCGACGGATCTCATTCATCATAATACCTCAAGTCTATTTGAAAAGAAAGAGATTTTACCATATTGCGGATATACAACGAAACGCGACAAAGCTTTTGAACACCATCCCGAAGCAGGACTGCTTGCAAATTTTCCAGAGCATGTATCACAGAGCTTATCGGTGCATAGTTACGGGGCGTGACTATTTCGAAAGACTGTAAGGTAACTGTAGTTGATAGTTCATCTACGCTAATGTTACAGGACTATAGACTGAACTCCATTGTCACAGATTGTATAAAATAGTAGATGCTCCTGGCCACGCATTGGGGTGGCTCGTCAGAAATAAATTTCTCATTTGTAATAAGTGTAATTCAATTATGTTTTGATAATGAGAAGATATAGATCTTACAGTCCCTGATCTCCTTATCTCTCCCCTTCTCTCTGCACGTCTGTACTTTCCCCACTCTGTATTCATATTTTCTGCTCCTTCCCCATCGTCCCCTCCCCTTCTGTCCATGCAGTCATACTTCCCCCTCTTTCTTCCTATCTGCACCCCCTTCTCCATCTCCTCATCACTCTTTCCCTGCACGTCTTCTCCTCTTCCCCTCTGCGTCAGTCTTCCGACGTAGAGAGGTTGTATATCAGTTCAGCTGGTGCACATACAACACGTCTGCACCACCTGTGCCACACCATCCCCGGACACTTGGTAAGTCAGTGCACTCCGGCAGCGGTTCTTTCGCGGGGAGACGGCTCGGCGGCAGGTGTGCCTGGTAGTGGATTTTTGGCCCCCTGCGGCGGCGGTGGCGGCGGGGGCGGTCGATAGCAGGCAGTGGCGGCGCCGCCCCACGTGGTCCGCTGTAATCCCCGCGGGCCGCTATAAGTCTCTCGCCACGCGCCAGATTATCCGCGGGATAAGGCCCGCCCGCGGCCGACCCGACACACACCCGAGACCAGTCTGGCGGGCTCGCTCCTCCACTCGTAACACTGGGCGACTCCAAAGTGGTACGAGATCGCCTAGCTTCAGCTGCATTCTTACAAGGAAAGTACTTGGGCTCGAACAAACACATATACACCCAAATCGTATGAGACATAATGCAAAGATCCCTTATTGCACTAGTGATATTCTCGCATCTGCAAAACTCTGCAGTCGTCCGTTAGAGGCCTCTGCGTGTGCCATGCCGCATTGCACTTTGACCTGTCGGTTCGCCAGTAGGAACGGTGTAGTGTGCCTCCGAAGTTGCGTTTTGTGATGTTATTTGTGTGGTGAAGCGTCAGATGGGGCGGCGATTGCTAATCAATCCTGCTGTATTCTTACAAGGAAAGTACTTGGGCTCGAACAAACACATATACACCCAAATCGTATGAGAGATAATGTAAAGATCCCTTATTGCACTAGTGATACTCCCGCATCTGCAAACCTCTGCAGTCGTCCGTTAGAGGCCTCTGCGTGTCCCATGTCGCATTGCACTTTGACCTGTCGGTTCGCCAGTAGGGACGGTGTAGTGTGCCTCCGAAGTTGCGTTTTGTGATATTATTTGTGTGGTGAAGCGTCAGATGGGGCGGCGATTGTAAATCAATCCTGCTAATGTATTGCGATTAGTTGAGATGAAGTTACGAAGAACCCTTCTTCCTGAAGATGGTATTAGTGTAGAAGATGAATCATTTGCATGTTTTTTCGTATCTCTTATGGTACAGAAATATGGGCATAAGTTAGGTACTGTTGTTACAAGCTCATAACAATGATAATAGGGATGGTAATGACGAAAAACTCACTCAAGCGGTAGTGCTACGCTAAGTGCGGGAAGAGGCGATGGAAGCAGCGGCAGTGAATACCAACAGTCTTTCGGGAAAAATGTTAAAGTTGCAACAATCATGACGGCTTTTGATGACAATTCGCTAGAGAACATGTACAATGATTATTACTTAAGTTATAGTTAAGATATCTGCATTACGTATGGTGTCTACAATTACATCTACAGTGCTATCTAGAGCATGGTTGGAGAGCTTTGCAGAAAAACGACACCGACCACTCCATTGAGTTGTACGTAGAGATCCTGTAACCAAACGTTCATACTGATATGTTTGTTCGAGCCCATGTACTTTCCTTGATAGTGCAGTCTTAGAGACATCATCTCTTCGATTGAAATTGTAATATACCTGTCACAGTCGCCAAAAGAATTGTTCTTTTTAGCTCATTACAGGTTTTGGGACCACAGCATCATAATATCTAAATTTGATGGGGAAAAGAATACAACGCCTTTGAAGATGACTTCGACTTTGATCCGATGATGAAAGATACCATATGGGGGATGGTACATGTACTGACAATTGTTTCAGTGTCGTCCGCCAACTGAAAGCGTAATGAGATAGCTGCCAGGGCGACATCTGTGTGTACTCTTCAATAGCAAAACGTTATATCCGCAAGACCCACACCGATATCAATGATTGAGACAAACAGACGCATTGTCACGGAGACCAACGCGTCTTTCTTCAGCCAACTGAGAGAGTTTGAAAGGGGTCAATTTGTGATCTTCTGAATGGCAGGATTTTTGTCCTGGAGAAGTTGTAAGTGCTGTTTTATTTGTGCAATGATGCTAGTTGCAGTTGTGACGTGAACACTCTGACACCTTAGGCAAGATTCTGGACGTTCGTGAAGCTCACAAGGAGACCACATGGGTATCGGATTTTATAATTTTTATTTGTTTTCCAATACTTCCACAATTTTAAAATCTAAGGGTAATTTTTTCGAAAAGTTCGCCTACTGTTGTTTATTCGTAATTTTCTATATTTTATAGAAGGTTGTTTATAATAATGGTTTCAATAAAAAAGATACAAGTTATATTTTATACAGTACTGGCTTCGCTATTGTTGACGAAGGTAGTCTTTTATTGTTCATTGGTTTTGGTTTTGGAAAGTCATATCCATGGCTAACTATGCCTTTTCAAGCATCTAACCATCGTTTTACGTGACGACAAGGTTTCCAGATAGTCTACATATACGTAAATAAAAACTGACATATCACGTGAAATTAGAGACCCCACTGTTTTCATGACTAAATTTCGAAAACTAAAAATAAAAAATCTGACATTGTGATTCGAACCACCGATCCTATTGCTGTGAGACCAGAACGTACCACCTGAGCTTCACCAACATTCATTACTTCTCAATTTGCGAGAATTTCCGACTTTAGCTGTTCTTCTTAAGGTTTTGTATCATTTTGTAACATATGGCCGTGTGGTTAAGGCGACCGCTCGCGGAAAACAGGAGACCTGGGTTCGAGTCCCGGTCCGACACAAAATTTTCATGTGTCACAAAATGAGAGACCAACTTAAGACGAGCAGGTAAAGTCGGAAATTCTCGCAAATTGCGAAGTAATGAATGTATATGTAATATCTATAACTGCGGATCATTAACAACGTCGATTCCTTGAGAACAGACGTATCATGGTAAAACCGAAAATCAGTTGTAAGTAGCTCACCCTGTATTTCCAGGCCGGACACGGTGGCCGAGGAGACTGCGGCGCGCCAGTCACGGTCTGCACGGCCACTATGTTCGGGAGTTCGAATCCTCCCTCGGGCATGGATATTTGTGCCGTCCTTAGTGTTAGGTAGTTCATAAGTAGAATGAAACTTTCACTCGGCAGCGGAGTGTGCACTGATATGAAACTTCCTTGTAGATTAAAATTGTGTGGCGGAACCGGGATTCGAACCTGGGACCTTTGCCTTTCGCAGGCAAGCGCACTACCGACTGTGCTATCCCGACACGACTCACGATGACACATCACAACTTTACTTCTACCAGTACCTCGCGCTTGCGCGCGAAAGGCAAAGATCGCAGGCTCGAGTCCCGGTTTCAGCACACAATTTTCATCTGCCAGGAAGTTTCAGTTCATAAGTAGTTTGTAAGTTTAGGAACTGATGACCCCGTAGTTAAGTCCCATAAGCTATACATACATTTGAACATTTATTTGTATTTCCGGAAACTAGGTAGGCCCCCATTCAGTCGACGCTGGTGCGGCACAACCTCTCGGCACACCGCGACCTTTCCGTCGCGCTGCTGTGTTGTCCGTGGAGAGAGCTGCCGTGTGAGCTGGGGCAATGCCCGCTCTACGATACGGCTGTGCCGGCGTCGTCGCGTCGTGTGGAGCAGCGCAGTCACTCCACTGGGAAACAGGCCTGGGCGTGGCTCCCGGGAATCTAACGGCTCCTCAGGACACGCCAGCAGCCGTTTCCTGCCACAGTTCCTAGTACGCCGTACTAAGCGGAGAGAACAACGACGGCTTAACATACAACCACATCTACATACAAAGTCCGCGATGCACCCAAAGGTGCTTGCTGGTGGGTCCTCAGTACCACTACTAGTTACTTGCTTTTCTGTTCCATCCCATATAGAACGAGGGAAAACAAATGCTTGGGTACATCTGTACGACCCGTAGTCTCTCTGGTCTTGTACGACGAGACCAAGTGAAACAGTTGAGGGATATCTTTGGCAACACGAGAGTCTAACGTGGCAGTCAGAGCCATTGTTCTCTTTAATACCTAGATGTTCATCTTCACCTATGAGTGTGCCAGAGATATATGATCAAACAGTATATCATTTCGTACTCGATTGCAACATGACTGCTACGAAATGTTACTAGAACACGAAAAGAAATTACGCTTACATTCCGGGGCTATACGAGGCTATTATATCGCACTTTGTAATAAACTTCGAAACAAGAAGTACTCGAACAGGTTTTTGATTTGACGTCGTCAAAAAAGAGTGTGTCTGACAAATATTTTTATTTCATACCGCATATAGCTGTCAAGCACCCTCTCGGTCAGCCCCGTGGCCTAACGCACCGCTTTCCGAGACGGTACGGCGTACCGGCTCCCGGTTTGAATCCGCCCGGCGGATTAACGAAAGGGGTCGGAGTGCCTGCCAACCTGGATGTGGTTTTTAGGCGGTCTTCCACATCCCCCTAGGTGAATACCGGGCTGGTCCTGAAGTCCCACTTCAGTTACACGATTCGCAAACATTTCGTAACACTTTACTGTTTCACACACATATAACGCTGTACGCAGACATTTGCGAGGCATGGGTTGGCGACAGGAAGGGCATCCGGCCACCCTGCTGTAACTATTGACACATGCCAAATCCACGTTTAACTCAGTGCCGACTCTCTCTCTCTCCTTTTTTTTTTTTTTTTTTTTTTTTTTTTTTTTAAGCCTATGGGACTCAACTACGGGGTCATCAGTCTAGACTTACAAACTATTTATGAACTACTTACGCCATGCCCGAGGTGGGATTCGAACCCCCGATCGTAGTGGCCGTGCAGACCGTGACTGAAGCGCCTCAGTCCCCTCGGCCACCGCGGCCGGCGTGCCGACTCTGCATGCGTGCGGGAAAAGGGCCAAAAAGACAGACAGAATATAGCTGTCAAGCTACAGTAATTAATAATAAAATATTTTAATGTACATGACTAGTTTCAGTGCAACACGGAAACATTCTCAAATGTATAGATAGAGAAAACTCACAAATTATAGTATGGTAATTAGTACTAACATTCTCCTTTAGATATTTTAAAATAGTGCAGTTGATTGAGGAAATTGAGCAAAGCCGCGTAAAGGAATCAGATCCCCAAGAGGCTGCTATATCCAAGGCATCGCCGGCCACAGTGGTCGAGCAGCCTGTGGCGTGCCAGTCACGGTCTGCACAGCTGCTGCGGTCGGGGGTTCGAATCCCCCCTCGGGCATGGAAGCTTTTGCCGTCTTTAAAATAAGCTAGTTCATAAGTAGTTCGAAGGTTTAGGGACTGATGACCCCGTAATTAAGTCCCATAAGCTCTACAAACATTTGAACATTTTTTTTAATCCAGGGCATCCACACCTTAACGCAACAAGAAATGCTGGATTGTTGTAAAAGTTGCTACTGTACTGGAGCTGTACTGCATTGATCACTTGATCATTAGGCATGCAAAAATAAGCATATCGAATGACTGTAATATGCAGCACTTGTAGGAAATGGTCTAGAACACGTTACGAATATGTACGTTGCTCTTTTCATAATATGTCAAAATATCAATCCAATCTTATAGACGCCGTTAATAAAGTATTGACATTTGACAAGTATTTTATGCGTTAAAAAAAAGACTTGTCAGATGCTCATGTTCAACCTTTTGAATATATCATGCACATCTGACAGCCATTTTATGTTTTTTTAACTGTTAAAAAATTACGTACATGAATGCGCTTGACTTGAAACTGCACTGAGGATATTCATTCAATGAAGGAAATAGTTATGCGATATTTTGAAGTAAAAATTTTATGTCATAACAACCAAGCGGTAATTTCTATTATTATTATTATTACTGAAATCGGTACGTACAGGACAATCGATTTACATTCTCTTGTAACGTACAGATATTTACGGAAGAATGTCATTCGCTTTTAGGAACCTGAACTTCCTAGCAAACATCAGAATATTCGACATTTTCCTGCAAGATGTCATACAGGGTGGTCGGAAATTCCCATTACAAACTTCTAGGGCTTGTAAAGGATGGTGAGTACATAACATTTTGAATAGGAACCAATGTCTGGAAACGTATCTTTTCCGTTCTACGACAGTTTCAGCTCAGATGTGTAACTCGTCAGCGTCTGCTTAGGGACAGAGAAACGTCTCAGAGTTCCCTGACGTGGTATGCAACAGGAATGGAGAGAGTGTACCAGAACATGCTTCGGAGGTACAATGTGTGTAACGACGTTGGTGGTCGCCACATCGAGCCGCTACTGTGATGCATCAGTACGTTGTGGCTGCTGCCGTCGATGCTCTTTTTTTTTTTTTTTTTTTTTACTATGGGACTTAACTACGGGGTCATAAGTCCCTAAACTTACAAACTACTTATGAACTACTTACGAACTAGGACGGCACAAATATCCATGCCCGAGGGGGGATTCGAACCCCCGACCGTAGTGGCCGTGCAGACCGTGACTGGAGCGCCTCAGTCTCCTCGGCCACCGCGGCCGGCGATGCTCGGTTCTTGTTGTTGTCGAGTAATGTAAACCATAAGGCATAATTTGTAATGAAAATGTGTACGTATTACCTGAACGATTCTGTATTCTTTTCAAATTGATTGCTACAATTATATTGGGTCTCGCCTGGAACTGGATGTCGGCGCAACCATTGCGGACTGAGAACGACAGTTCCTGGAACTGAATGGCACCGTAACCGTACTGCACTATGAGTATCTAACTGAAAGGCGAAGTGTCGTTCTTAGTATATAGTTCTTCGGTCCTTCAGTTCACTTTTGTGAACTGTTCCTTTGGAACGGTTTGTTCGCGAAAGATCCATAATGGAAAGTATTTCGGTACGAGTATCGTATGTCGTTCGAATAGTGAGATTTGCCTGTTTTCATGATAAGTCATGCCTCTTAGTAATTTAATAATGCGTGGAACGCAAAAAGGTATCAACTGCATAACGTAATTATACCAAATGCAGTTTTCCGTAAATGATTTCTCATTAACACTACGACTTTACTGGGGTTGTAGAATCATGAGTTGGGTGCTTGGTGGAACGAAGTTCATGGTTACTGGTACTTCAGAGGTGCTATGTGACATCGACCCTCTTAAACATTTAGTTGTCTCCTTAAATAACACTTCCGTCCCTTGTCTGTCATCTTTCACTCAATCGTGCTACTAGCACATGCAGTCACCTATCGCTATTTGTACTGCCAATGAAAAACACGCAAAAGGCGTCGTTATTTTTTATCGTGTCAGAATAGAAGGCGAAAGTTCTTTTATAGAGTTTTAAGGACCTGATGTCTTTCCGGATGTTGTCGCAGTCCTGATGTATGATGTTCAGGTCGCAGATCCGTTGTCTTCAAGTGAGACTGTATATCTTCAGCGAAGTTTGGTGGGTCTTTTGTCGACGGATATCTCAATATGATTCTTAGTGATGGCAGTTACTTTAATTCTGTGGTAGTAAACTAGCAAACTACGCACAACTACACACGTATAAAAGAAATATAAAACTGCGTTGTTAAACAATTACGGCATGTAGAACTGATGTTCTACGAGCGGCCAAACGCGTATGAATTATTCCATACATCGGCACGATCCAACCGTCGTGTTAGAAGAGACAAGAGTGAGTTACCAGAATCAAGAGGCTTTTACGCGCGCTTGTCAAATATACCAGTTTTGCTGACTTATTTCAAATTACAGTGCCTTGCGTACTGTTGTTAAACAATGCGCCACTTCCTGCAACAATTTAGTTCTGTCTTGTATTTAAAACTAGCTGAAAATCCGGCGTTACCCGGGTATTTATTTATTTATTTATTTATTCGTGCCATTTTTCAGGTATATATTCCTTTGTATATGGCAGTATGTCTGTAAAACCTCTTGGGAATGCAATTAGTAGTAAAGCAGTAATAGATTAAAACTTGGTGTCTGATTGGGTGGTTTTGCATGAACGTTACAGTTTATTTGCTCATATCTCATGAACTATGAGTCGTACTGTGATACAATTTCGAAGGTACACTCAACTATATGCGTGTATAATGCCTGTAAAATTTACTACTGCTACAATTTGTAGTGTATAAATTATAAATTGTAACGTCATACCGAATACCGTAGTTTTACTCCATAAACAGCCGAAAATTAGTAAGCGAGAAACTTTTTTCCTTTCATCATTTTACTATGGTTGCCAGCGAGAAAAAGTTTAAGAAAGGTTTGAAATTATGTTTAAAGTTTGTTGCAAGTCGCTAAGTACTGTCGTTCTCATACAGTGTATTTCGAAAATCTCGCCGCATTATATGGCATTTTTTGCGATTTCTTTTGTTTATGACGTAATATCTTTTGAACCATGTGCTGTATGTGATTCTTAACCATGCAGCAATTGTTACCTCAAGGTAAGGAATGTGTGTACCAAATTTGGTTGAAATCGGTCCAATGGTTTAGGAGGAAAGGAGCTGCATTGTCGCAAAATGCAGCAGTTTTTTGCGCATCTCATTGTTTATGACGTCATATCTCGTGAACTACATATCGTATGTGATTCTTACACTTACGGCGACCGTCCTCATGGATTGAAGCTTACGTGTACAAAATTGCATGAAGATTGGAAGAAAACTGTAGATTTGTATGCAACACGTACAAAAATACGGACAGTCTGCTTTATATATTAGACGTCGCCTTTGTTAGGATGTTTTTATCAAGAAAAAATTAAAATCCGGCATCCTTACTTAGTATTCAAAATTCTTTTGTCGTTGCTGTATTTTAGGCGACGCTGGGCGTGCTGCGGTTCGTTTGAAGTACAGGCGCTTGGCAGAAGACGGCGAGCAGCGGTATCTGCGGTGTTTAGTGTCAGCGGCCATGTTTACGCGTTTACACGTCCGGCCTCGCGCTGGCAAGCAGTTACGCTATCGGACCATCTAGAATTTACTGCCGCGCCTTTATCACTACGCCCCAGCTTCCTTACAAAAGGGGGGTGCTCAAACCTATGCAAGCATCATGCATTATACTACATCTTATTGCACTTTCGCACCATTGCGACGTGTTCACACTAAAACACGATCGCAGTGCGCAACTGTTTTACGAAAACTGGACGTTACCTTGCAGAATATTATACGTTTTGCTTTGAGAACGTCAACAGAAATGATAGAAATTCGTCATCTCTCAGAGTTCCAAAAAGGCGCCCGCGGGAATAGCAGTGCGCTCTAACGAGTCTTGTTGCGGAGTGCGCGGCTGTTCACCGTCGGAGGATCGAGTCCTTCAATCTCTATGGGTATGTGTGTATGTTGTTCTTAGCATCATGTAGTTTGTAAGTTGAGGGATTGATTACCATTGAAACTGGTCCCATAGCATCAGAAACATTTCAAAATTTGAACACTTATTCCAAAGAGGTTAACTCAATAGGGTGCACGTAGTGGGAGCATCTGTGAGGAACAATTTTGCATTTCTTAGCGTTTCACGAGCGACAGTATCCACGGTAATGACAGCGTGCCGTAAACTGTCCTAACATCCACCACTTTGTTTTCGTATTTTTAACTAAATTTTAATATGAAGACGAAACCTAATATTTTGATTAAATTAGGGACCATTCTCTCTGATATGTTTTACACATTGAAAGGAGAAAGATAATTCTCACGTCGCATTTTCTTTGCTATATAAAATTTGTAATAGTTGCCGAAGTTTCCATGGAAATGGAGCAAAATTCGCCACAAACGAAATGCTATGACAATACAATCCACGCCCGCATCATCCTTGGCCACATGAAATTAACGCTAAAATATTGGAGAATCTGCTTTTCAATTATCTTTGACTCGTCCTCTGACCCACTCTTCTCCAGGCAAATTTTCTTTGAAAATTGGCAGGGTATTTCCCTCCCTATCCAAGAAGTGTCTCGAGTCCATTGGTGTTATAGATAAATCTCATAAAGCACACTTGCTAAGACCGTGAACCAGAGCATCACCTTCTGAGTAACACAAATTAATAATTAGGCACCATTTCTGTCCGGTACATATGTATGTGCAATACGTTATTTAAGCGTTTCAGAATTTCAGTTTCGACGTGAAAATAATGAAGATAAAATTGACATACCTCAAAGGAAAGGATGCAATGACGCCATATTGTTTCTGTATGATTTTTTTTTAATTTTCCCCTGGAGAGTGGGCCTTTGGTAATGCAAACAGCCGGCCGCGGTGGCCGCGGGGACTGAGGCGCTTCAGTCACGGTCTGCACGGCCACTACGGTCGGGGGTTCGAATCCCTCCTCGGGCATGGATATTTGTGCCGTCCTAGTTCGTAAGTAGTTCATAAGTAGTTTGTAAGTTTAGGGACTGATGACCCCGTAGTTAAGTCCCATAAGATTTACAAACATTTGAACATTTTTAATGTAAACATTTCAGAGGCTGGTCGTATCGATAATTTATCTTTTCCAATCTCTCAAAGATCATTTTATTAATAAACCTGGTTGTAATTACAATATTATCGTCGTCCTAATATTTGCCTTTGTATTTTTGTCATGACAGAATTTACCTAGATCATTCACACCCATGCTCTCAAAATTAACTTGCCAAACACTATTTTTTTCGAAATATATTTTTTGTTTTTATGTATTAAGACATATTTACCTAATAGACCTGTTGACAAAACGACGCTATTCCATACGAACTTGAAATCCTGAATCACCGTAAGGTATTATTCTCGCGCTAAGTTAACTGAGACATTGAGTTTGTCTCATACGTCTACCGAGCTGCGGCGGAGAGGGCAAGTGCATTGAGGCGCTATGCTCCGATGCGCGAGGCCGTTCCCCGTCGGGGTTTCGAATCCTCCCTCGGGCATGAATGTTTCTGCTGCCTTTAGTATAAGTTTGTTTATAAGTAGTTTGTAAGTGTAGGGAGTGAAGACCCCGCAGTTAAGTCTCATAAGCTTAGCAAACATTTGAACATTGGAACCTCTACCCACTGAAAATTACAGCCGTCGAAGTAATTCAGCCATTGGTGCACTAGATGACAGCAGCAAAAGACTGATATCACAGCCCCGTTTAGCTACTCAAAACAAGGTAAAAGGTCATTTGCGAAGAGGAATAGTGAGTGAAACCCGACGTTCACTGATAACGACTGAAGAGCATCAAGAACGATTTTGGCCATACAACACAAAACTAACAGGGCAAAAGCGTTTGCTAAACTGAACACTCACTTGAAAAACCATTTCCATTTTTTATTCGTGTCAAATGATCAATTACATGTTAATTTCAAGAAAATTTACCAGCTATAGAATAAACAAGTGCCTGGAAATAGCTATTAACATTAAAGTTAAATTAGTAATTAAAATTATTTTCAGTCAGAAGTGGACAAAGTTCAAAGAATTAAAGTTATCATACAAAACATATCCAAAAAATTACAAATACAGTCATTAACTGACCGTGAAGTAGCACTTCCTTAGGTTTTCTGCAGCCATGAGAAGCAATTTCTGCTCTCTTTCGCCACATGTCTATCGGTTAGTTTGTGTTGTTATTGTTGACATACACTCTTACAAAACATTTTCTAGACATCAAGAGTGTTGGTCATGGCAATACGCCATACAGTGGGTAAGTATGAGAGGTCGTGGGTCAACGTCCTTTTGCTTGCGCCTGTGTCAGGCGGAGCTATACCTGCTAGATGATGCACTTTCTCCAAAAACACTACGGCTGTAGGTTAATATGGATAAGCTGTTACTCCTAAACTGTTAATAGAGGACATCAATGTAAATCTGCGAAAGAAGTGTTGCCGCGACAATAAAACCTAGTCACTTGATGACAAAGTATGTGGGATGGTCCGATGAACATCTATTACACAGCTTTCTGCAATCAACTAGGTTTTTGTATCGAAACCCACAAAAGAAGCTTACGATTCAGTATACCTGTATCCTTCAGTCAAGCATATGGAGGTTCCGACATTATTTGTAACTATATAGGATATAAATAAGTATTTTAACACCCTCGTCATGCCTGATGGTCTCGGGGTAAAGCTGGAAACCGAAGGGTCGAGAGTTCGAAACCCAGGCGGATCTCGGAATTTTTCAGTCTACGTTTTTATCCAGCCTTCACCTCTCAACTAAGTGAGGAGTCGCCATACACTAAATCTGGTTCGGATTTCACATTAAACTGTAGGTTCACTTTCTCCGGTTGGATAACTTGGGTAGGTTAGGGACACGAAAGTCGTCGAAGTAGCGTCCAATCGAAAGACTTGCACCAGGTGACTAAGTCACTATTATTATTATCATTACCCTCGATAGCAATCTGCTTACTATGACAAACAGATTGCTAGCAAACACTTCCGCTTTCTAAAAGGTAATGTGTCCACGCACACATACCTTTCTTTGAGGAATCCCTTGTGCAGTAAGAGAAAGTTATCAAACATCTCCCCGGGAAAGCAAAATTGCCACGTCTTAACATAATTTAACCGTTGTGGGGAATTTTAGAGCAGAGCTTGAGGACCAGATTTACAGCTCCAACGTCGGTGGCGGACGTTTTGGTACAAGTATGGATAACACACTATTGGAAACTGTAAAGACACTTTACGATTCTGTTCCTCGAAAAATTAGTTGTTCTTAATGCTGACTGTGTGCAAAGTCTTTACTAATAAACAAATATCGCGTCTATGTTACGTGTCGACATTATTTTGTCTGCCCTCTAGATATCCAACAACTCACTGTGCTGTCTCACAGCACTTCTATGCCATCGAATCGTTCCTGACATAATCATCCGATCAACTACAATATGCTACATTTCTTTCTTTATCAAATGGATTGCAAGTATCACGTATCTTGGTATGATTTCAATATCTCTGTCTAGCCTCCTGACTGTAGGGTCCATCTCTTGATACCTCCCAACACACAAGCTGCATATTTTTCCCTCACGACATATACCGTCTTCACATCGATTGCCTAGAGAGTGTTAGCAGGAACTGATAGTATCGTCATCCGTACAGTTTTTGTTGCAATTGTCGTCAGGGCGTTAAATGCGGAGCTGACCAATGTGGAACCACACAATTATGGACATTCGCTTCATGAATAACGCACATAACAGGAACGAAACCATGCTTCCGTCACACAACTTTGAGACCGACCAATCTATGCAGCAATAGTTCGTCGCTAAGGAGAGCGTTTGTACCAGAGACTACTTAAAGTCCTGAACAAATCCGTGGAGTTTGCCATTTCTTAACCATATCGATATATTTTATAATGCGTATTACTACATAAAGATAAGCCATTGCCTAGGGTTGTTTCCGAAAATCTAGGAAGTTTTTCTCGGAATTACTTCAAATTTTTAGGACAGAAGGTAAACATCGACGAGTTGCAATGTTGCAGATTTAATTCACAACCCGTTTCGGGCAATTATTGCCCTTCTTCAGTTATCTGCGCAGGAAACAGATGCAGAATAATATTTAAGTACAAAAATTACAAAAATTCGAATTATAATCGGAGAATTAAAGTAGCAAGAAGTACAATGTACATAAAGCTTCCTTGAAAGGTGACTGTGAGATATTAATACGCTATTCTGATGCATTTTGATAAAATAAGGAACAATACAAAGCATTAAGTACATATAGTACATATAAGAAAATTTTAGTTAGTGACATTAGTTGTACCCTATATGGTTACTCAGCATTGTTTAATAACATTGAACATCAAGTGTAGAGATTATGTTAGAACTCGTAAACTAATGTGAGCATCTTTGGATGTACCATGTATCGCACGTAAAAGAGAAAAGGGAAATAGTGTAATAGGATGCAATGTTCATATAATACAGTAATATTAGAAGAAAACTTAATTTGTAGCATGCAAAATCCAGCACAATAGCTGACCAACAGAGTCATAATGATGAGTAAACATATAGGGGACAACTGATGTCAGTAAATAAATTTTTTCGTTTATATGACTTAATGCTTTGTATAGTTCCTTGTTTTACCAAAATGCAGCAGAATAGCGTATTAATATTTCACATTTGTCACTTATCAAGTTAACTTTATATACATTGTGCTTCTTGACCCTTTAATTCTGTAATTCTACTTCGAAGTTTTGTAATATTTGTACTTACACATTATTCTGTAACTCTTTTTTTGTACAGATACCTGAAGAATGGCAATAACTGTCCGACACCAGTTATGAATAAATCGGCAATCCGTCAACTGTTAGGTCTTTGCTTTCTAACCTATAAACCGCAGTTGCTGCAATATATAAAATAGATTTTTACATAATAAGTTAATGAACATTCGGACGGGCATATGCTTTATGTATTTAAATTACATGGTCATAGTTTTTGGTTAGAATCGACTGCGAGAATGGAAAATCTTTGGTGTTTTTGAATATGTGCAGGGTCTTTTAAACAAGGATAGCAACGCATATAAGTTATTAGGCGAATTGTTTCTCTGTTGTATATTTCTATTATACATCATTTCAGATGAATTTAATCCCTTCTTTGATGTTTACAGTACACAGGAAACTATATATGGCTTACTGGATGACTCTGTAAATAATATTACGAAATAGTAATCATCCTAAGTTAGTAATTATTCCTATTCGCAGTTTAAAACTATGTGAAGTACCGGTGTGAAGCTACTATGCACACAGATCCAGTACTTGGAGAGAGATATTACGTACCACGTGTACAATTAATCTAGACTAATCTATTCATTATAAGAAACTTCAGTTCGCAATATAGGTTTTGTTTGTAATATGTAAATAAATATATACGCTAAAAGACAGAGGTAAAATTACAGTGAAAAAGAGGTGTTAATAGAGAATGAATAAAGAAAGGGAATAGTTGAGCAAATGAAGGAGTTGGGAAATGAGAGGAGGGGTGAAGAGGTTTATGAAGTAGTTCTTCTTCCTTTCCCATACATATTTAGCAACTACATAGAATTTGCGGCTTCCGTAATATAACTGCATCGGTAAATTGTCATGTATGACATAGTGAAGGAGTCCATATGTGCATATAGCAGAAAATGAAGTACAGTTTCGGTTTTTCAGGTCATATAGGAATTGTAAAATTAATAAAATAATGACAATCTGAAGACAGTTACTTAAGTCACGTCATATGAATTTACTCAAAAATCTTCTAACAATAACTAAGAAAAATACTCACTCATAGATCTAATGATTCTCCATAGCACTTCAGTTCGTCGTTACAAGGAAGTGGTTTTACCTGAAAGAGAGAAAAAGAAGCACTTTGAGTTTCAAGCCTTTGATACATGTAGAGAGATTTGTTAACAGCTCCAAAAACAGTATTAATAGGAGTTGTTTTAATAATAATGCCAATAATAATAATAATATTTGGAAACTTTTAAAACTCATCGTGTAAAGCGCTTATTGGCTATAGATGCTGTAATTTAAATTTAGGCCCCTCATATAAAAGACGTATGTCTTCTTACTGAGAGAAGTTTCTTCATACCATCAAAGCTTAGGTTGTGTTAGCTAATTAAACTCAATAATAATTACAGAAAGAAGATATAGAAGGGAACGTTTCATTGTTCGTGGAAAGGGATAAGATTATAAATGGTGGGCAACAGAAAGAAGTGTCAGACTGCAGTTGTCAGTTAAAGATATAACAGAAATTGAGATTACAATACTTTGAACAATTACATGAATACTAAATAAATAAAATAATGATAGTAAATAAAATGATATTTTCATTGTAAATAAATAAGTAAATATTTACAATTTCTACATTATTCAAGATTTTTTTTGTCTATAGGTTAATTAATGAAAATTTGGGTTATAGTTACGAAGTTCAATCACTGTTGGGCTTGTTTTGTATAGTTTTTTAGCTCCGGCTCACTCCTTTGAAACACTATGTAAAAGAGTCATTAGTAATATGTTAATATTTTTAAAGAAATCATTTTCTTTCTTTTTTTACACAGACATTGTAGTATTGATGCTGCAGCAGATGTAGAAAATCTCAGGCGTAAGTCCAGATTTAAGGCCAGTTAAAACTCGGGGTCGTTCCTCTTCATTAGAAATAAGTCAGCACAATTCCGTTTAAAACTTAACGTGTATTTTTAAAGAAAGAAACCTTTACATTTTGTATATTTTCACTTCTTACATTCTCGAATGGCTACGAAAAGACGTACTGATAACGACGAGTGCAAAAAATAGACTGTCTCTACATAAGCTTCCTTCGTTTGTTGTGTTCATTAACTTCTGAAAGTAATTCTTACACTGTTGACATTAAAAATAAAACCTATTTGAAGATAATACATTAACATTTGCCTTTTTTTATCATGAATTAATATATACATCAATATACAGAAAGTAAAACTGTACAGTCGTTAAATCAATTGTGCAAATAAATGTTGTAAGAAGACATTAATTCTTCTGCCGCTCTTGATGTATACTTTTTCCTCCTACCCCAATGGCAACGCTACAACGTGTAGGAAATAATCACTATTTCGTCGAAAAAGAAAACTATTTTTATTAGAAGATGTCGTGAAATTCAAAGGTACTCAAATTTTGTAACTTGCTCAGTGAGAAATTGATCGCTTCAACAAAATACAAATATTAAGAGAGGTAATGTGATTTTGTTGTTGAAATGTGAAAAAAATTAATGTCTGTTAATCTTAAACGAGTTGTTGATTATGTCATAGAGAGGTGCAGATAGCGAAGTGCCGCGGCGGATTAAACGTGCGCACTGGGGCGCCGTGATGCGGTGCGCGCGGCCGTTCGCCGTCGGAGGTTCGAGTCCCCTTTAGGGGCATGGCTGTTTATGTTGTCCTTAGGTCAGTTCACCTTCGTTTAAGTAGTTTGTAAGCTACGGACTAATAACCAAGCAGGTGAGTCCGATAGATTTACAAACATTTATGTATGAAATGAAGGAAGTAATGCTAAATATATTTAACGCACTTTACATCATAAAAGCTCAAATGGCAAGGTAAATTCCGAATAAGGGCATTCAGTAATGACGGTTTCCTTGTATTTTGATTCAGAGTACCGTGATCTGATTAACGAGAAAGACAAACATATTATTGACTACTACTTCATTAAACCTATGGCAAACTACAAACTTCATTGCATATTCTACTGACTGGGTGGTATGTGTATAACGCTCCAGCGTTGTATGCTATTTCCTTGGCCTATGCAGTAGTTCATGTTTCTAACGTTAAATGCCGGCCGCAGTGGCCGAGCGGTCTGCGGCATGCCAGTCACAGTCTGCACTGCTGCCACGGTCCGGGGTTCGAACCCCCCTCGGGCATGGATGTTTGTGTCGTCTTTAGTATAAGGTCCTAGTTCGTAAGTTGTTCATAAGTAGTTTGTAAGTTTAGGACTGATGACCCCGAAGTTAAGTCCCTTAAGCTTAACAAACATTTGAACATTTTCTAACGTTAAATGAATTGAAAGTACCGTAAACTTACTGTAGTTAGTCTGTGAAATGTCTACCATTCTTCGAAAACTTTCTGTTGGAAACGGCGTACAAAAATACACGTAGATTGGTCTTAAACTCTCAGGCCATATCATGTAGTTGCAAATGCAGCTGATCGTCAGGGGTATTTTACTTAAAGCTGCTGACACTTTCGAAAAACGATATATATAGGGTAAGGTGGTACAATTTCGATGATTTCGGACAAATGTTATTGTAACTGGAAATATATTGAGAAAAGATGTAATTTTAATTATAGCACTTGTTCTTGGATGTTTAACTAATATGTAACACAAATATTAGACAAATACGAATGTCGGTATAGACACAAAAAAAAAGTTACATAATTGAGAAAAATCGATCGAAAATGTACCACACTAGGTACAATTGTGATCACTTCCTAGTAGAATTTTGACTAAGGACATCTTCCACATAAAAAGCACTTTTTCCGTCAGGCACCAACACATACTTCGTTGTACCAAACATTGCATTTTGGGTAGAGAATCTAGTCACCCTTAAATAGAAAATTTATAAGAGCTCGCTAGACTAAATAGCTTCACTTACCTCCTAACGCGAAAAAATTTATTTCTCCTTAGCATAAAGTGGTATATTCTTGAAAAAAAAAAAAAAAAAAAAAAAAAAAAAGAACAGGAGGAGCTGTAGAAACCTGCTACGCTACAATGCCACACAACGAGACACCACGAGACTGACAAATGGCGCGAAAATTTATGTTGATCAAAATTGTACCTATATCGAATTTGTACCACCTTACCCTAAAGCGTTTATGCACTATACACACGATAAAATTGTTCTGGCTAAAACTGAAAGGCACAAACAGTTATATTTCAATAATACTCTAACCTAAAGTCATGTAACACGCCCCTCGAGATTTTCGATAACATGGCGGACGGTTGTTCAATTTGCTTCACTCTGGTCGCGTGTTGCCTCTCTGTGGTAGTCTATCTCTTTAGTGGCCACACTATACTTCGCGTCACCTAAGAATGCGCTTGCGCGTATAGAAGCGTAGCGCTTGGAGAAACTTGAAGGGGAGGAGCTACTACCGACATCCAGCAGTTCAGCTTGAGGGAGAAACGTTGCGTAACTCGCAGCCAGCACACGCGTTGAGAATGTTTATTATTGGCTGCCATTACGGTAATGGGAGGGGTATCCGCAGAACGACTGTAAACCGTTCCGCCTTCGTATGTGACACCGACTATAGTACGCCATCGCCCTTAAGGTGCGTTTAGAAGAGCAACATTTTACGAAAATATTTGGGCGAAACAGCGTTGCCGTCAACATTGCTCTCATATGACTGCAATACACGGCAGTATTTCGGTATGTGTGGTCAATATTGCTGACGTTGGAGGCAGCTGCCAATGGATTGCCGTGTTGTCCATGAAGGGTGGAGAACATTTCGTATTGCTGGGCAACACTCACTTCTGTCCTTGTCTGTAAATGCTTCCCTCTCACTCTCACCTCTGCTTCGTGCTTCTCTCGCTCACGGCTCTGCAGTCAGGTGTTTGAACGAAAACAATATCGTTTCTCTTTCGTTCGTACGTACGAAAGTTGCGAGCTTACATTGTTTGTTTTGAAGGTGGATTTGTTTACAGTTGTTGTCGCACTTGTCGTTCTATCAGTAATGGAAAAGTGTCTAATGACAAAAACATTTTATTTATTAACGTTATATATCTACATTCTGAGCTGTGGGACATAGAAAGAAGCAGCATGTATAAATACAGAAACGGTAAGGAAATTGCTCTTCTTTTGTTTCGAATGACATCATTACTTGTCTCGTGTAAAAGTATCAGAGCCCACTTACTTCTATAACTTCGCACTCTCCCATTTTGTTTGAAATAGTGTAACCCCCGCAAACAGTTTTGGCCCGAGAATTTGTTGCCGCAAACATTAGCCAGCAATAGAAGCCGGCATATTGTCGTTGTGGCAGCAAAACATGTTGCTACAATGTTGCCCGACAACATTTTCGGGATATACTGTCAACAATATGGAATTTTATGGTCCCTCTATAAGTACCTCTAGACATCTAAACGTGCCTCTAGTTTCGACACTTGCCCCCTTCCGTTATTCGGTGCCTCTCGTAGATAGAGAGTAGCGCTCGTGGACATTACTTCGCAGGAAGTACATTTACGTTTTGACCATAAAATACGCTACATTAATTACGGAAACATACCTCGCGATAATACGGGGGCGGGGGGGGGGGGTTCACAACTAGACCGCGGATTTTTAGGACGTAAAAAGGGCATTTTAGGCGCCTAAAATAGGCACTTTCTTTGCCTCAATTAGGGCAAATAAAATCTAAAATTAGAATTCATCAGATGAAAGAAACATAAAGTAAAATACGTAGTGTTGACTTATGAGCCTACAATAAGAAAAACCTTTATAGTTCTCTAAGATAAATGTACGATGCAGATCAGAAGTCAGATGTTGAAATACATGTAACAAACCTCTAAAATTTAACAAATTCTGAATAAACTAATGGTTTCAATCACTCAGACCATGATTGGATTTACTGTAAAATGACAAAACTTTTGTAGGTTTTCCAGAGAAGAGCCACGATAAGTCGAGAATGAATGTTCTACAGCAACGAATGAGACAGAGACGAACTTCAGTTTATGTACATTTTGGACAGGAATGCAGAATTCAGAAAAACTGGATTTTGCAAAGGCCCTTCAAGCTGGAGTTTTCTTTCTGGAAAACCTGTTGAATTTTTCCCCGTTATTTTACTCCCACTTCACCCACAATTTATTTATTTTCCTATACACTCTCTCCAGAAAAGCAATATTCTTGTAGATAGGTCTACCTGAGCCTTATAATTCGTTACTAACTGTCGCCATAAATGTACAGTTGACTCTTCTGTAAGCCAAGTCCCGCTGAACTGAGGGATCTTCGAGTAATTGTGTTATATCTTTCAAAGCCCGAAGCATTTTATTTTCATCTAGTCCAACTCAATGTAGCACCTTCAACCCAGAGTTTACAATGTGTGGGATTATTTACTCTTTAGTCTTGGGGCTTTGCTTGGAACAGCTCAAATAATCTCTGAGTGGTGTATCTGGGGATAACTTATCAACAGTAAATTTTTTCAATGTACTGTAGTTTCATCTACAGAAATCCAAATGCGGAACTTCGCAGTACCTTATCGGTTTCTTTGCAATGCGTCCATATAGGCTGAGCCAACAAAAAAAATTTACACAAGGTTAACTCAGGGCACAGACCAATGGCAGTACATTTTTTTAAGTATCAACGTCAGTGCTTCTACCTTTGATTTTTCGAAGCAAGTCATTTGAAAATAGAAGAAATAGGTGCTTTTTAGGATTAATAGGCGTTAACGTCGAAATCGGATATTTTACGTGCTATAAAATTAGCTGTTTCTGTTTTAATTAGTTATGAAACGTCTAAGTACAAGTTTATTTGCAACTAAGAACTCGGGAAGAGGATAGGTTTTAAAAAAGATCCGCGGTCTAGCTAAAACACCACATTGTTTCGATATTCGCTGCCTGAGTGCATTAAAAACACGCGAATGTGTTCGTCACTGTAAAAAAATAATCTGTTTTGGAATGAAGAGACAGTATCGGATAGTGCTGTGCATGGGAATTATGTTAATACCGAGTAACATAAGGGGCGCACACAACGTGCCGTGCGATACTCCTGCACCGCGAACACGCTCCCGTGCTAGAAGGTTAAGGGGATTCCTACGGCCCAAAATTACAAAACTTCGCATTTTTACTTTTATGCAAATTTTGAAATATTGGATATTTATGCTTAGTTTTCTGTTAATTTTATTGAAATATTTGATTTTTTACTATTTTAAATAAATATTTGAAAATAATCATGCACTGACATTTCTGAGAATTGTTTTCCATTATTGCGCATTATGACATTGTTCCCTGGAACTACATAGTCTCGAACACTGTGGGTTCTTTTCTTTTTTTGTCTGTTTCGTAAGTCGCCTACACTAGCGGTACTTCGCAGTAAACTCTTTGAACTGTGCATTTGTTTGTGTCTGACAACACCAGCTATGCACTCGCTGCCGGTCGCGGTGGCCGAGGAGACTAAGAAGCTCCAGTCACGGTCTGCACGGCCACTACGGTCGGTGGTTCGAATCCCCCCTCTGGCATGGATATTTGTGCCGTCTTTAGTATAAGGTAGTTGATAAGTAGTTTGTAAGTTTAGGGACTGATAACCCCGCAGTTAAGTCCCATAAGCTTCACAAACATTTGAACATTTTATGCACTCGCTGTGTTTTTGTTTCTGTGGTTGTCGAAACGTCTGTGTTTGAACTTTGTAATTTTGACGCTGTTCTTATTTTTAATGATGGCTATTCTGGAAGAATACAAGTTTTGGAATATCTTGTAATTCATAAACGTTACAACACCGCTAAAAGTGTGATGGATTTGGACCAACTCTAACCACGAAGGCAGAAATTGCAACAAGCAATATGTCAAAAAAGCCAGATCCAAGAGAAGGAATGCTGCACTGGATGAGAGAGATGAAGGAGGAGACGAGGACCACTATCCAGGAGGACGTTATTTTTTTATGTATCAGTTGGCTGTATATTAAATTTTTTTCTTTAAAAACAATTTTCTGAAAATGACATTTTTCAGTATAAATGCCTATTTTTCTCAGAAACTTCTGAATCTACACGGCTATGTTTACAGGTCATGCGAAAATTAAACCCTACTATCAGCGGTTCAAAATAATTGAAGACGAAACGTGCACATGTAACAGTGCTATCCAAACTATTGACCACCTGCTTTTTTTTATTGAAAGAGAGGGACCATCTCAGGAAAAAAATAGCTTCCAAAGGAGGAGGATGGTCCGTCAGTAAATATGACTTAGTACATAAATTCATTACAGATTTTTTACAATTTTTGTAATTCAATTAGATTTGCTGATGTATAAAATTGCTTGTTCCTTTGTAAACCGCCGGCCGCGATGGCCGAGGGGACTGAGGCGCTCCAGTCACGGTCTTCACGGCCACTACGGTCGGGGGTTCGAATCCCCCCTCGGGCATGGATATTTGTGCCGTCCTTAGTATAAGGTAGTTCGTAAGTAGTTTGTAAGTTTAGGGACTGATGACCCCGTAGTTAAGTCCCATAAGCTTAACAAACATTTGAACATTTCTTTGTAAACCCTGTCAACTTAGGTACTGTACTTGTGTTTGCAAAAATATATGATGTACCCGCCTGAATCTAACCATAAAACATGTAATATTACTATGTAATGGGGCATGTTAAATAATAAATAAATAATAAAAATGTTCAAATGTTTGTAATTCTATCGGACCAAACTGCGTGATCATCAGTCCGTAGCTTACAAACTACTTAAACATAAACTAACCTAAGGACAACACACACACCCATGCTCCAGGGAGGACTCGAACCTCCACGGCGAGCAACCGCGCGCTCCGCAGCGAGACGCTTTAGACCGCTCGGCTACTCCACCGCGGCAAAATAAATAATAACCAGTGAATTATTTATCAGATTACATAGCTAGTATAATCATTTTGTAGCTCTACTTTAGTAGTATTCACTGTAATAGTTAAAATCCAAGAAATTAAGATTGTGATAATTTACACCATAAAATAATGTTTTAGGATAAAAGTAATAACTTTTTTAGAGCTGTTATTTTAAAGTGGTTGTAGAGCAATACAGTCGCAAAACATGCGAGAACAGTTGATAAAAACACCACATTTATAACAAAAGTTCCCGAGAAAACGGGACCTTTATATAGTCAATTTAACATTGTGGAGACAGAGCGGGACGATTCCCCTTAACCCTTTCGTGGTTTTTACTCATTTTTTAGAATATCTTAAGTTATCTCAGCTGTTACAGAGTCTGATTTAGGTCAGGATTACAGACATGACAGTCAAAAAATTTTAGCACATTCAATTTTTCCTAAAAAAAAAAAGTGGGACACATACGTCCCACTAACTGTAAATTCACTGAAAAAAACTTTTGAAGTAAAATGAGTTTTAGAAAGTTGTTTGTAAACTTCTAAGAAACATAAAATAGCAAATATACTTACTTCGGACATTTTCGGTAGCGAGAAAACGACGAAAACCGATTCAAGGCACAATAAACAATGGTACGGCGCGAAAATTCACGCGGCAGCCCATATAAACAGTCACAGCCTTCTACACTGTAAGAATTTCAGTGCCTCGATTTTTTTTTCCGTGTTCTGAAGGGCCACCAACAGACGGCAACACTATGCAGAATTACGCAACTCGCCACCTTATGGTACAATGAAGTCCGAAATTAGTGGGACGTATATGACCCAACAACCACGAAAGGGTTAACAGGCGCTAGATAATGAAGGTCGTGTGCAGACAGGCGGCTGCAGCGGCTCGTAGTCGCTGCACATGGCGAGAAGGGCACGGGGTCACGGGCCGGTGCTGCGGAATCCGGGACTATTGCCCGCGAGCGCACTTAAGGTCAGGCCGCCGGATCGATGTGCGGCCATCCCCCACCCCGGCAGCCGCGTCATATCAGCGCCTCCCGACCCTACCCTACCCTACCCCAGACCCACAACATTTGCTCCGCAAACACCTGCGGGACGCGTGCCGTGTGCAACGCCGCAGACAGCGCGTCGCGCATGCGCCGTGCCGCGCCGCGCACCTGTCCGGCCATGAAATAGAAGGGGAGGAAAGAAAAGAGACGAGTGACGCGCTGTTTACCAGCACTTGCCCTTTCATGTGTTTCCCAGCGTGGCAGCCAGCTTAGCGAGCTGTTCTGCACCGTGCGCGCGCCTGTCCAAACAGTCGCGGATAAACAAGCTGGTCAACGGCCAGTGGCCGTGTGTGTGTATGTCCGTCTGTGTGTGTGTGTGTGTAGTAGTAGTAGTAGTAGCTACAGGGCGGAGTGTTGCCACAGCACCTACGCTGCACTCTCTTTGAAACGTTTTTCAGTCAATCGTTCCACACAGTGCGTATCACATAACACGATGCAACGGCGTAGATAAATGTTTCCTCTTGGGGGGGGGGGGGGGGGAGATTCAGACCCAGAGCTATATTGCGTTTTGTTTGTTTGTATAGTCTATGGGACTTAACTACGGGGTCATCAGTCCCTAAACTTAGAAACGACTTATGAACTACTTACGAACTAGGACGGCACAAATATCCATGCCCGAGGGAGGATTCGAACCCCCAACCGTAGTGGCCGTGCAGACCGTGACTGAAGCGCCTCAGTCCCCGCGGCCACCGCGGCCGGCTATATTGCGGTGCCCTCTGGACAATTGATAGGTGCCAAAGCTGTGACGCCGCAGCCCCCTTTCCCCCCATAAAAGAAACTTCGATTTTTTTCTATGAATTTAGAAAATTTTGTGAATCTATATATACAGGGTGTTTCACTAAGTGTGTTTGCCTCTGTAACTTATTAAATAATAGGTGACGGGAAATTTTAATGCGGTAGGTCAACACAAGAAATGTTACACTTTCTGCGGAGCTGTGAACAAAGTTCACTGTACCATTTTCCAAAGAGTTACAGCATAAAGATATAGTTTTTAAAACGGAACAATAGTTTTTTCTAGCGTGCATTGGATTCGTTGAAACCAACTGCGTCCAAATCAATTTAAACTACATTCCTATCACTATTAGTTTGGGAGCTACAACCCTTCAAAGTTTAGGGGGCGGAAGCTACGACAGTGTAGCTAACTGGCTCGTGGCCAAGATACAGTTAGCCGTGACCCAGAGGATAGCCACTCGGCCAGTTAGCTACGCTATCGCAGCCTCCGCCCCGGGAACTTTGAAGGGTTGTAGCTCCCAAACTAACAGTGATAGGAATGTAGTTTAAATTGATTTGGACGCAGCTGGTTTCAACGAATCCTATTCACGATAGAAAAAAACTATTTGTTCCATTTAAAAAATTATATCTTTGTGCTGTAACTCTTTGGAAAATGATACAGCCGGCCGCGGTGGCCGAGGAGACTGAGGCGCTCCAGTCACGGTCTGCACGGCCACTACGGTCGGGGGTTCGAATCCCTCCTCGGGCATGGATATTTGTGCCGTCTTTAGTATAAGGTAGTTCATAAGTAGTTTGTAAGTTTAGGGACTTATGACACCGTAGTTAAGTCCCATAAGCTTAACAAACATTTGAACATTTGAAAATGATACAATAAACTATGTTCATAGCTCCGCAGAACGTGTAACATTTCTTGTGTTGACCTACCGCATTAAAATTTCCCGTCACCTATTATTTTATAAGTTACAGAGGCAAACACACTTAGTGAAACACCCTTTATAACTAGCTGATAACTCTGCGTTGCCCGGGTATTTATTTATTTATTCCTGCACATTTTTCACGTATATATTCTTTTGTGTAAGGGCTGTACGGCTCGAAAATCTCTTTGGAATACAGTTAGTAGTACAGAAGTAATAGATAAAAACTTGATGCGGGTAGGGGCGGTTTTCCATGAACGTTACTGTTTATGTTCTCGTATCTCATGAAGTACGTGTCGTACTGTGACAAAATTTATAAAGTACACTCAACTATATGCGTGTATACTGTCTGTAAAATTTACTGCAGCTACCATTTGTAGTGTAGGAATTATAAATTGTAACGTCATATCGAAAGTCGTAGTTTTTGTCCGTGAACAGCGGAACGTTACTCTTTATGCGCTCATGTCTCATGAACTACCTGTCGTCCTGTGATACAATGTAGAAGGTACATTCAGCTGTATGTGTGCACACTGTCTGTAAAATTTCCTGCGGCTACAATTTGTAGTGTTTAAATTATAAATTGTAACGTCATACCGAATACCGTAGTTTTACTCCATAAACAGCGGAAAAGTAGTAAGCGGGAAACTTTTTTCCTTTCATCATTTTACTATGGTTGCCAGCGAGAAAAAGTTTAATAAAGGTTTGAAATTATGTTTAAAGTTTGTTGCAAGTCGCTAAGTACTGCCATTCTCATACAGTGTATTTCGAAAGTCTCGCCGCATTATATGGCATTTTTTGCGATTTCTATTGGTTATGACGTAATATCTTTTGAACCATGTGCCGTATGTGATTCTTAACCATGCAGCAATTGTTACCTAACGGTAAGGAATGTGTGTACCAAATTTCGGTCCATGGTTTAGGAGAAAATTAGCAGCATTGTCGCAAAATGCAGCGGTTTTTTGCGCATCTCATTGTTTATGACGTCATATCTCGTGAACTATATATCGTATGTGATTCTTACACTTACGGCGATCGTCCTCATGGATTGAAGCTTACGTGTACAAAATTTCATAAACATTGGAACAAAACGGTAGATTTGTATGCAACACGTACAAACACTCTGCTTTATATATTATAAAATGAATGTTTTTCTGTGTGTCCTTTATGTTTTCACAAACAATTCATTCGATTGCAATGAAACTTTGGTGAACTGTTCACCGTACGCCCACGAACGTTCCTGACCCAAAAACAAAACAGCACGACACATATCTCACGAGATATGACGTCATAAATAATGAGATGCCCAAGCGTGAGAACACCCAGATTTATGCGTCAATTATTGGAAAATGGGAGTAGTTAGGGACCTGCAACAAAGTTTGCATGTAATTACGGACGATTATGAATCGTTTTGTAAATGATCTTTCCCCCCACCCCGACCCCCCACAAAATGATGAAACGAAAAGAAGTCTACCGCTCACAACATTTAAACATTTTTTCCTAAGCTTTCTTTCTTTCTTCTTCCCAATTATTTTGCTTGAAACATATCGGGGCACAAATCAGTAGCTTTGCTGGTAGGTCTTGACTATGTCACAACGTTCAGGCATTTGCATTGTACAGCATGAGGCTGTGCTAAAATGCAACAAAAAGTCAGTATATCAGATCACAAATGATAATTAAGAAAATAAAATTCCCTGTCTTACAAGGATCCACAACACTTACAGAATAATTGATCTGTAGACGGTCTCTTCCAGTAACATACGAGGGTTGGGGAAAAAGCCACTGCAACTACATTTTCGTCTTGCAGATACCAGTCCGGTTGGAAAATTTGACATGTACAGACGAAAGGACAAGATGTTAACAACATGTGAGGACATTGAATAGCAGTGAAATATCGTAAAACACTATTTTACGGTAGTATACAAGGCAGTATGGCCTTCACGGTGCAAAGGAATGACAACATAGCACACATACGGTTGACGTGACAAACTTGGCCCTAGAGACCCTCACAGTAGCCCCCTACTTCTGTCACCACACGCTGCCAAAGATGTGGGAGGTGCTGAATACCATCTGCCTCAGCATTTACCGCACAATTTCTGAATCCGGTCACCTGTTCGAGCACAGCATTAGCAATGTCCTGTTGCAAACCGCCTACTACTTAATAGTTCCTTAATCTTTGGAATGAGATTAAAGTCACAGGGCGAAATGTTCCCAACATCGCAGTAACTATCCTACGCACTCTACATTGTACTGTCCCAACTACTACTACTTTGTAGGACCACGTTTGTCATACAACTGTATGTGTGCTGTATTTGCGTTCTTTAGTACCGTGAAGGCCTTATGCCCTGTGTACTACAGCACTAAACAGTGGCGTAACTAGGACTTGGCTTTGGGGGGGATAGATCTGCTTGACGAGCAAAATTTTAGTCAGTTTCCACTCCCGTTGAAGAAACTAATTCACTCCCACCCAATGAAAGATTATGGTAAAACACCAAGTTTTCAATCTTTACCTTTACCAGATTGCTGTTACACGATTTTTTTTTCTCCTGGTTCTGGGGGCTCCTATCCCCCTCATCCCCCCATAGTTACGCCACTGGCTCTAAATTAGTGTGTTACGCTATTTCAGTGCTATTTATTGTCCACACATGTAGTAAACACCTTCTCCTATCGTCTATATGTGTCACATTTTCCATCCGAACTGGTATCTGCAAGAAAAAACAAAAACATAGTTGCCATGACTTTTGCCCCAATCCTCGTATTTAATGTCATTCGTTCGCTTGAAAAATAAATAAACACGAACAATTGCAGATTTGTAATTCATAATTGTAATTCATAAAATAAAATATAATCCTACAGGAATTTAGTAATCAGTTTTTTTCCCAGAAAGCAAATGTTGTTATTTGTCATTTCAGTCGACTGGAGGCATCTGTCAACACGTCGTAGTTTTTGTCCTGTAGCCAAGGTAAGCGAATAAAACGTTTCGAACACAGATTTTTTTTCAAAGAACAATCTGGAGAATACCTTGGACACATGTATACATTAGTGCATTGAGAACAGTTATTCAACGATGCTTGCACAGTATTGCCGTACGTTCACTAACTGCTCACAACTGACTTGTCGTAGTTAAGACCCTTAGATTTACGAACATTTGGACTGACTTGTAGAATACAGATCTGATGTGCATTTTAAACTTTTTTACGATTAACGGCGTGTTCAAACAAATTTCGGGGATGGAGTTCATCACCGTAAAGGATAATACTTTTTACTGATCAGAAAATAACTGCATTTTAAGTAAGTATAGGTAAATAATGAAACAAATTTTTGTAACTCAAATATTTCTTCACATACAACAAATGGAAACACTGCTCGGGTTAGTCTCTTAGAGTTACATTAATTTCAAGCGGCCACTACAGATACTGTTCTGATGTCGCTTATACACAAAATCAGCCTCGGCATGTTTCGAACGAAAATGGTACATTACTATGCCTAATTAAGTGATGCAATGATATATCTAATCTGTTTGATTAACGTGTTAATTGCCGGCCGCGGTGGCCAAGAGGACTAAGGCGCTTCAGTCACGGTCTGCACGGCCACTACGGTCGGGAGTTCGAATCCCCCCTCGGGCATGGATATTTGAGCCGTCCTTAGTTGTAGCTAGTTCAAAAGTAGTTTGTAAGTTTAGGGACTGATGACCCCGTAGTTAAGTCCCATAAGCTCTACAAACATTTGAACATTTTTAACGTGGTAATTCACTCCTGGCCATTAAAATTCCTAAACCACGAAAATGACGTGCTACAGTCACGAAATTTTAACCGACAGGAAGAAGGTGCTTTGATATGCAAATGATTAGCTTTTCAGAGCATTCACGAAAGTTGCTGCCACAGCGTGCTGACATGAGGAAAGTTTCCAACAGATTTCTCATACACTAACACCAGTTGACCGGTGTTGCCTGGTGAAACGTTGTTGTGATGCCTCATGTAAAGAGGAAAAATGCCTACCATCACGTTTCCGACTTTGATAAAGGTCGGATTGTAGCCTATCGCGAGAGCGGTTTATTGTATCGCGCCATTGCTGCTCACGTTGGTCGCGATCCAATGACTGTTAGCAGAATATGGAATCTGTGGGTTCAGGAGGGCAATACGGAACGCCGTGCTGGATCCCAACGGCCTCGTATCACTAGCAGTCGACATGACAGGCATCTTATCCGCATGTCTGTAATGGATCCTGCAGCCACGTTTCGATCCCTGAGTCGACAGATGGGGACGTTTGGATGACAACAACCATCTGCACGAACAGTTCGACGACGTTTGCAGCAGGATGGACTATCAGCTCGGAGACCATGACTGCGGTTACCATGGAGGCTGAATCACAGACAAGAACGCCTGCGACAAAACTGGGTGCACGATGGCAAAACGTCATGTTATCGGATAAATCCAGGTTCTGTTTACAGCATCGTGATGGTCGCACCCATGTTTGGCGACATCGCGGTGAACGCACGTTGGTAGCGTGTATTCGTCATCGCCATTCTCGGTATCACCCGGCGTGATGGTGTGGGGTGCCATTCAAATCAAATGTTTGTAGAGCTTATGGGACATAACTACGGGGTCATCAGTCCCTAAACTTACAAACTACTTATGAACTACTTACAAACCAGGACGGCACAAATATCCATGCCCGAGGGGGGATTCGAACCCCGGACCGTAGTGGCCGTGCAGACCGTGACTGGAGCGTCTCAGTCCCCTCAGCCACCGCGGCCGGCGGGGTGCCATTGGTTACACGTCTCGGTCACCTCTTGTTCGCATCGACGGCACTTTGAACAGTGGCCGTTACATTTGAGATGTGTTACGACTCGTGGCTGTACCCTTCATTCGATCCCTGCGGAATCCTACATTTAAGCAGGATAATGCACGAACACATGTTGCAGTTTCTGGATACGGAAAATATTCAACTGCGGCCCCGGCCAGCACATTCTCCGGATCTCTGACCAACTGAAAACGTCTGGTCAATGGTGGCCGAGCAACTGGCTCATCACAATACGCCAGTCACTACTGCTGATGAACTGTGCTATCGTGTTGAAGCTGCATGGGCATCTGTACCAGTATATGCCATTCAAGCTCTGTTTGACTCAGATCCCCAGTGTATGAAGGCCGTTATTACGGCCAGAGTTTGTTGTTTCCTGGCCGGCCGCGGTGGCCGAGGGGACTAAGGCGCTCCAGTCACGGTCTTCACGGCCACTACGGTCGGGGGTTCGAATCCCCCCTCGGGCATGGATATTTGTGTCGTCCTAGTTCGTAAGTAGTTCATAAGTAGTTAGTAAGTTTAGGGACTGATGACCCCGTAGTTAAGTCCCATAGACTTTACAAACATTTGAACATTTTTGTTGTTTCCTGGGTACTGATTTCTCAAGATCTATGCACCCAAATTGCGTGAAAATATAGTGAAATGTCAGTTCTAGTATAAAATATTTGTCCAATGAATACCCGTTTATCATCGGCATTTCTTCTTGGTGTAGCAATTTCAATGGCCAGTTATGTATAATCTAATGCCAAACATGTTCTATTAAATCTCACATTTTGAATAAAAGATTTGTTTGATACGGCCAACTCAACACTGACACCCTCTTCCATTGAATTTACTCTCCTCAGAAGAAAATCTAAACGTAGATCTACGGATTGCACACTGAATCCCCACTAAATACAGAAGGAAGTAGATCAGAACAGAAGGTGCTTATTCTCAGCATCCACTGTAAACAGAATCTTGTGGTCCTGATCGCGTAAAGGAAGTTAAATTTTATGGCAAACGAACGGAGTTCCACTCTACATTCCGATGGAAAATACAGGGTTAATTAATTAATGCCGGCCGCGGTGGCCAAGCGCTCTGCGGCTCGCCAGTCACATTTTGCACGGCCACTACGGTCGGGGGTTCGAATCCCCCCTTGGGCATGGATATTTGTGTTGTCCTTGCTATTAGCTAGTTCATAAGTAGTTTGTAAGTTTAGGGACTGATGACCCCGTAGTTAAGTCCCATAAGCTATATAAACATTTGAACTTTTTTTCTAATTAATTAATTCTTCTTTTTTACCTCTGTTTGACACATACCTTCAATGTTTATCAAACAGTGAAATCCGAACCATTGACAACACGTTATGCGAGAGAAAAATATTCCTAACTCACTCTAATACTTTTAATCTCTTCGTAGAAAACTTGACTGTCCTACGACTGTTTTCACAGCGTTTTATTCCGGCCCTCTCATCAGAAATGCAGAGCGCCACTACTAAAACCTCCTCCCTCATACATTTCGAAAATATTTACGGAAAATCGCAAAGAAGCAAAAAAATTTTTGCCGCGCGCAACAGGAACAAAAGGGAGCGGGCTTGCAGCAAATTAACTGCTTCGGACACAGCGGCGCGGTCGTTTCTGTCGCTTTTCCTCTTTTATCCGGCGCAAGCTCCGTTCTTTTGTCCGCTAAGCCGCTCGGTGATAAAAAAAAAAAGAACACGAATGATTTAAAGTGACAACAAATGGAGAAAAAAGCCGTACGGACTGCTCTATGGGGAAAAAAGGACTCTTTCTAAGACATTCTGTTTTCCTGGATAAGAATTTAGCTCTGCGATTAAAAACATTATATAAACATCACAAAGTGCCGCTTTCATGATATTTTATTATATCGTAATTGATCCATTTCAGCTAACGTGTCGTATTGAGAACGATCTGCGAAATATATAAAATTTTTCATTCAATCTTGATCCAACTCCATTGATCCTCTTTCGGAAACGTTACGTTAGGCCGCTCGTTTTTCGCTCGATTATGCGCACGCCTGTGACGTGGGACGGGAGAATCCATTTGCTCTGTGCTAAGGTAGGTATGTCAATAACCTTTGCTATCAGCGACGACAGTAGATTCCATTGCATAGTATCTCTACAACTATGTTGGCACTGTTTACGTTTCAACCATCGTATGTAGAATCTTTTATTGTGGCACCAACAAGAGACATTTTCGCCACTTAAAATCTATATATATACTGCAGTCAACTCGCGATTATTAATAAAATAGGGTGCAAATTTCTTCAGATTCAAATATTGTGGCGTTTTACTGCAGCAGGATCACGTAGACGTCTCGTGAACATCATTTCAGCTGGAGTTGTGTCCGTTTTAGGTAAATCATTAGTTTTTCCAGCTGTGCTGTTGCCTCCGTATGTGACATTATTCCTTCCACTGAAACACCAATTTCGTTGTCTACTTGAACATCACTGTCGTTCACTGTAGTAGAACAGGCGGCAACCTGTAACGACCAATTCTGTCATTCTGCAAGCAGGCATCTACGTCATCATCATTTACACCTGAACAACCAGGATCTTTGCTGACATTTCAACGAATTCAGAGTTGTTGACAGCTTCACTGACTTTAGCGCCAAAATCACAGGAAGCTACACTGCTTTCGCTTCGAACCCACTCCAGTCACATACACTCAAAATATCCAAAGCCACAGTAGTGATAGAGAACAGATGAATAATTAACGTAGTACATGTAACCGAAAGCGTGGGATTGGTGATCTCATTGTTGCCCGCGGTGTCAACATAGCAATGGAAGACACCAGAAACGGGAAAACTAAAACATCTGACGGTTTCGAAACAAATGAAACCGTACCATCTGTGGTTTCGAAACCGTGAAGCAATGTATGTTTTGTCATGAAATCTTCGTTCTAGGAGGGCAATATTTTTCACTATCTGGACAAGGGTACATACAAGAACCTGTCAACTATAGAGTATATATTTACTTCTTGGTCTGTACGAAACATGTTGATAAAGATTTTCTCCCGTGTTGTTGATGTTGCCAACATAGTTACACGAGGCCGCCGATACGGTAGGTAAAAGTTTCCCCGTTAGGAACTCACAAACTGCAATACAGTACGCATATTACAGTGATGGATCATAAATGCTACTTTCTGTACATACTAAATAAATTATAGCGAATAAAGGGCACACTAAATAATCACTAATAATGCTATGGTATTACAAAAATAATAAAATAAGAGACTAGTTCACCTGTACGTCTTGACCGTTACACCACCGCCGCAATTCCTTTAACACGAGTGTCGAAAAATTATAACGACAGTAGGTAACTTCGTTTTGGCTCATAAGAAACTAACTCTTTAACACAAGATTAATTATGCGATCTACTCTTGTTAGTATAAAAAATGTCATTTCAGGCTTCATGTTGTATCTTATTTTAAAGAATGTAGTTTCACTCGTGTGTTTTTAATATGGTAGATAAAACTAGAATTTAACTGGTTATTTCATTGCAAATAGTGAACTTTTTTTTCTGTTTTTTTTTTTTCGTAGCAGACATTATGTCATTTCGGAATACAGCAGTCTCTTCCAAACGAATATTGATATCAGTAATCAGTAATCAAAAGCTGCAGACTTACGAGTGTCAACTACTATTTGATAAACTCTAAATGATTTATATACCAGTAAGTTATATGTGTATCTGTGTGGAGCTTCAGTAAAATGAAACACCACATTTCGATACCATTAGTCTGTTCCGCCTTTCTGCATTAGTAGTTTGAAATGCCGGTGTCGTGAAACCGACATGAAATCGTGAAACCGACACGAAACCGTGAAACCGATAGGAAGAAACGGTTTCAGTTTATCGACAATCGACCGCGAATGTGATCCGAAACAGAACGGAATGAAACTGCATGGTTTCGAAACCGAGAAAGATGTCGGTTTTGAAACACTGAAACTGTTGTGTGTATCGAAACCTGGTTTCGAAACCACGAAACCGTAGCCAACTCTAGAAGACACACTTTCCGTATTATAGTAATAAATTTTCGCAAAAAAAAGGGAGGGAAGAAAGACAAAGAAAAAGAAGAATACGATCCCCGATTAATCGAAAAACCTAATAAATGGGGGCTGGATAAAAGAGGTTCTTGAATATATCGAAATAAAATTATTTAATTACTTTTGATACGGTGAACACCTAATGAAAATTGATATCTGGTAGAAACTCTCGGCACTATAACATGTGGTGGCTATTCATCTGATTTTTGTAACTGAAGCAGCCACATAGTCGTGACTTATTTAACTTCCTCAATAAAAAAAATTCGTTGACGCACACAACTACAGCTAACATGGATATAACGTTTGCTGCCTCATTACAAAGATGTGGAAACTCTTCTCGAGGAAACCCCCATCAATTTTGTTATTATTTGGGTAGTTATTACACTGTAGCTAGTGCTGTTTACAATTAAACAATGTAAATATAAAACATATAAATCAGGCCAACAGCCATGTCGCAGTGGATACACCGGTTCCTATTAGATCACAAGAGTCAAACACTATCGGGCTTGGCTGGCACTTGGATGGGTAACCATTCTGGTCTGCCGATCGCTGTCGGCAATCAAGGTGCTCTCAGCCCTTGTGACCCAAATGAGTAGCTATTGATTAAGAAGTAGCGGCTCCGGTGTAGAGCCGGCCGCGGTGGCCGAGGTGACTGAGGCGCTTCAGTCACGGTCAGCACGGCCACTACGGTCGGGGGTTCGAATCCCCCCTCGGGCATGGATATTTGTGCCGTCCTAGTTCGTAAGTAGTTCATAAGTAGTTTGTAAGTTTAGGGACTGATGACCCCGTAGTTAAGTCCCATAAGCTTAACAAACATTTGAACATTTTTTTTCCGGTGTAGAAAACCGGCCGGGAGTGTGGGGCGCTGACCATGTCCCCGTCCATTCCGCATCCGGTGACACGGCGACCCATCGGTACCCGATGGGTCCTCGAGGTCAGTTTGGAAAAATATTTCGTGCAAATTGTCAAGCACTGAGTACAAACATAAATTCGTTTTCCGCATGTTCCTATGACAATAAATGACAGTGCTATTGAATGGTAGAAATCTGGAAATATGAAGTGGAATTTCGGTTGTTACAGTGCGCCGAAATAGCCCAAGGGGATAGATGGACAACAGGGCACAACATTCGAGTGTTGTAGGTAGTCTAGCCGCTCACGAGAAGGCGAGGCGTGCAGCGTCGACCGACAGTCTCCGTGACACTACGAGCAATGACAAGCCTCACATCTGTCTCGTACCTTTCTCACTGGACGGTATAATGTATCGTGGCTAGTTCTTATAGGATCTAACCCTTACGCCAATGTTGGTGCACAGTAACACTCAAAGTCCACTTCATATTTCCAGATATTTACTTTTCAATTACATTGTCATTTATTGGCATAGGAATATGGAGAAAACGAATTTATGTTGACAGTTTCTTCTGTAATAATTAAGTATGCACCTAAGATCTACAGAATAAATATTGAATGTAACAGAGTAAATGACATTACTTATCATTTAGTAGTTTGAATATTTTGAAACATCAGTTTAAAAAAGTTAAAACTGTAAAAGAAAAAAAAAACACACACACACACACACAAATTCTAGCGTTAACTTGACAATAAATAATCTATATATTAATACCACCACCTATAGACCACTTCATAATAATAATGCTTCAGTGTTACTCCGAACTTAGTTGTGCATGACATGTCAAGAGTGAAACATCTCTTTTTATTGTGTAATGTCTGAATATGTGGTCTGCATACATAAGACGAGTTTTATATGACGTTTGGCCGATTTCAACATAGCCAACACAGAATATTACCCCAAATATGTGGTCATGATATACTTACAACTATCTAGGATGATTCAGGCGATGTCTAGAATTATATTTTGTGGACAATGAGAGCTGATATGATTTTTATATCAAAACACAAGGCTTACAGCCTCTTATGCAAGGTAACGTTTATTCATTTTGTATTGATCTACCAAATATTGATACTGTATTATTTCGACTTTGTACACCACGTAAAATGATTTTGAGAGGTGGCAGTAGATTTGTCGTTTTACATAAGTTGATTGAAAATGTAGATCTGAAGTTGACGTAAAATGTAACATCGAAAACGGTCATCTGTAATGCCTTGTGAGATTAATACAAGAATAAAAATTTGATCTTGAAATAATTAGGGACTTATGACATAATTTCCTGCGTTGAAAATATTATATATATTATAACTTGTCTGACAAACGAAAATTACAATGCAAATCTATCAGTTCCATCCATAAATGGTCAGGAGACTTTCAGCTAACACAGCAATTGGTCTTCACCTCCAAGAGAGATACTACGTTACTGAAGAAAATTTCAGTATTTCTCGTATTTCTGGATTGAGTTGTATAACTTGAATGAATTTTGCAATATTTTCGTTTACTTGGAACCGGAAAGCTTAGGGAAATGAGTAAAACGAAGCTATTGTGTCCAGAGGTCGATGAAGGATATTGTTAGGAAAACAGTTGCAACTATGGACGTTGATAGTTTCTCACTGTATCATGTATCAAGTTAGTATGAAGCCACACACTGATAGTAATAAAGCGTTGCGCGGAGAAGTACATGTTTGTTATTTTCCCAACTGGGCAACAATTGAGTTATGTCCTAAACGAACATGGAGGTTTGAGCAAATTTGTAAGTTATTGAAAAAAGTGAATTTTAAATATGTTCGGCTTATAATGTCACTGCTATTTAACAAAACTCAGAGCGTCCTTACACCTGAAACCGACGAGGCGACGTTGAGCCAGCGCCTGGTCACACGCCTCGGTGTGTTTACAGTCCGTCTCTCGTTTCGGTGAACGAATTGTCTATGCTACGCATTAGCGTTAGTGGTTTCAAGCGAAAGCCACTCGTCCTTCCGAACATAATTAATCAAATGATGAATGCAGGCAAAAAGCACTGGTACTCAAAGGGTTAACAAGCGAATTTCACGCTGAACGAAACGCGACAATTTCGGTCAACAAGTAAACGAAGAAGTAATTCAAATGTTCAAATGTCTGTAAATCTATCGGACCAAACTGCGTGGTCATCAATCCGTAGCTTACAAACTACTTGTTCTTGTTATGGTCTTCAGTCCGGAGACTGGTTTGATGCAGCTATCCACCCTACTCTATCCTGAGCAAGCCTTTTCATTTCCTCATAAGAACGGCAACCCACATCCACTTTCATCTGCTTAATGTACGCGTCTCTTGGTCTCCCTCTGCGATTTTTACCCCACACACTTCCCTCCAATGCTAAATTTACGATCCTTGATGTCTAAGAATGTGTCCTACCAAGCGATCCCTTCTTTTAGTCAGGGTATGCCAAAAATTCCTTTTCTCGCCAATTCTGTTCAGTACCTCTTCATTAGTTATGCGATCTACCCACCTAATCTTCAGCATTCTTCTGTAGCACAACATTTCAAAAGCCTCTATTCTCTTCCTGTCCGCACTGCTTATCGTCCATGTTTCACTCCCGAACAAGGCAACACTCCACACAAATGTCTTCAGAAAAAACTTTCTTACACATAAATTAATATTCGATGTTAGCAAATTTCTCTTTTTCAAAAATGCTTTTCTTCCCATTGCCATTCTGCATTTTATACCCTCTGTACTGCGACCATCGCATGTTATTTTACTACCCAAGTAACAAAATTCATCTACCACCTTCATTGTGTCGTTACCTAATCTAATTCTTTCAGCATCGCCTGATTTTCTAAGACTGCATTCCATTATACCTAGGTAAACTAACCTAAGGATAAACACACACACCCATGCCCCAGGGAGGACTCGAACCTCCACGGCGAGCAACCGCGCGCTCCACAGCGAGGCGCTTTAGACCTCTCGACTACTACACCGCGGCAAGAAGTAATTCTTCTTAGGTCACGCAGAAGAAGCAATTACATGACATTACGTAATTTGTCCGTACGTTTGATCGGAACATTATTGTACATAACAGATGTACGAGAGTGATTTGAAAGTAACCTTGACCTTAAATAAAAATCTGTTGCACAAGATTTAGTAGCCTTTAATGCAGAAATATACTGTAAAGTTTCTACTTTAATGTTTCAATAGTTTATGAGTAAAGGTAAATTATATATACACCAGTAATTAAAAATTCAAATCGTTATAAAATGAAATTCCATGAAGATGATCAAACAAAAATTGCACAGAATATTTTGCATTATATACTACAGAATGAAACACGACCACGGAATTTGCGTCCGTGTTCCATATGTTATTTCACACACATAAATGTATTAGTACCGTCGTTGGTCAATTTAGAATTCATCAGTAATTTTTGAAAGCATTTTTAAGGCGTCAAGTTGACGCCTGCTACGGCCACCGCCACCAACAAGGTGCCAAAGGCCTGAAGATGGTTTTATAGAACCGAAACTGGTTGCCAGTAATAAACGCAACAAATTGGGATCTAGACTGTCTTATTTTAATTAATAAAATTCATCTATTGTGTATTTTACTCATTTAATTAACTGAATAGGAAGCTAATTAATTTATTTAAATTGCTATTTATGTTCTTGCCCCACAAATTTATGAATACTTTCCTGCACTGTGTGTGTGTATTTGTATATTTGTATGAATGTGGAAGGTTGCTTTAAAATTGAATAATTGCTGTGCAATGGCTAAAAATCAGTGCTTCGAGCTTTAGGTACTCATTTCGTAGTTAGTAGTGCTTGCCCTCATTCGTCGTCTGCTCAGCCTTCTGCTGCAGGCAAAGACAGTGTTTGTAGAGAAGATGACCAGTCGTTCTTGTTCTGGTACACCTGAGAAGTCACCTGAGTAAGCAGCTCTGAGCTGTTAAGGTAGGTAATAGTGTTTCCCTGGTAGCTTAAGTTGGTAGTGAACAGCGATGAACGCACCCCAGCGAAAGTGTGGCCAGGGAGCGTCCTGCGCGTAGTTTGGGCTTCATTCTTCCTGGGGCCTTCACAGTGAGTACTTGTCTGGGATCATGCTGAGAGGGGTGCATCTAGTTAGAACTTAAACATTTCCCTATTGCTAGTTTTTTACTTAGAAATTTTCTGAGTAATTCTTTCTCCATGCGGGGAGAAGTGTTCAGTGGTTATCTGAAGTTCCTTAAGTCTAGAAAATGTAGCTGCACATTTTTATTTTAAATTTTATTTGAGTTTCTTGCCCCGCCGAGACCGATCACACAACCTGCGTTCGCAACGGTCTGTGTCTGGCTGCAGCCATGAGAACCAGTTGGTTGCTTCCTTTTTTGAATTTGTAAATAGTTTTTCTTTCTTATTTAATTCCACACTTGTATTTTGTAATAACTTTTGTACTGTTGTGGAGTTAGTTTCTTTGTTCGGTACTGCACACGTCATTTAGTGATTTTGCATGTGCCTCTTCGAACATGAATCCGCTAAGGAATCAGTTTAATTTTATCTGTGTAATAAAGACGACCACCAACTCTCCTGCTGCTGCTAGCATCGTCGTTGTAGGATTGCAGTTTAAGTAAGTGTCGCTAACCATTGGAGTGTGATTAAGTTTTTTTTAAATTACTTTTTTAAATATTTTTTATATGTGTGTTTTTCTTATTAAAATCCTGTGTATGAGAATGTTCTCCACATAGCTCCACGTTCATATACGGGCAGATTCAACTTTTATTATGGGCAATAGTAACAGTACCTTGTGTAACTAAATTGTAAAGGTGGTGCATTTCTTGTAATTTATCTGGTCTTCCCCACCCCTATGTTTTTCTCATAATACAGAGAATTTTAAATAAATTAATTACGCCCAGAGTTCCTCATTTCACACCTGTCAATTTTCTTGATAATTAATTCTGTGGTTTTATTGTGTTTTGCTAACATTTGGCTACTCGCTTCACGAGTTAATCAGATAAATTTACTTTGCGTTGAAAAAGAGGCTAATTTAATTTTTGTTCATGGAGCAGCTATTATTAATTTGTTGCCATTGCCAGCAAGTGAGTTTAATCTCTTGTGTGCTGAAAATTATTTTATCTTCCGACGAGAACAGTAATTTATTTAGGTGGTTTGTGGTTGGTATTGTATTTGAGTTCTATTTGCAGTCTAATTACGAATCTGGGTGCCAAAGCCAGGTTATTTCATGATAGAATATTTTTACTTAATTTGTTTACTGCGAGTTAGAAAATTAGTTACAGGTAACTTGCAATTTATAACCACCACAGTCAACGTCTATCAACAATAGTGCCAAATTGTAAATTTGGGAGTAGTCATTAGGAGGGATTTAAAATGGAACGACCATATAAAATCAATCGTCGGTAAAGCAGATGCCAGACTTAGATTCATTGGAAGAATTCTAAGGAAATGCAGTTCGAAATCAAAGGAAGTAGGTTACAGTACACTTGTTCGCCCACAGCTTGAATACTGCTCACCGGTGTGGGATCCGTACCAGGTGGGATTGATAGAGGAAGTGGAGAGGATCCAACGGAGAGCAGCGCGCTTCGTTACAGGATCATTTGGTAATCGTGAAAACGTTACGGAGATGATCGCTAAACTCCAGTGGAAGACTTTGCAGGAGAGACGCTCTGTCGCTCGGTACGGGCTTTTGTCGAAGTTTCGAGAACTTACCTTTACTGAGGAGTCTAGCAGTATATTGCTCCCTCCTACGTATATCTCGCGAAGAGATCGTGAGGATAAAAACAGAGAGATTAGACCCCACACACAGAGGCATACCGACAATCCTTCTTTCCGCGAACAATACGTGACTGGAATATGAGGGAAAATCGATAGTGGTACTCCAGGTACCCTCCGCCACACACCGTCGGGTGGCTTGCGGAGTATGGATGTAGATGTAGAGTAGATGCGCCGCTGGGCTGGGAGATCGAGTTCAGCCGCTGGCCAGACCGCGGTGTGTGGCGGCGCTGCGACGGTGGCGGTAAGTCTCTGGCTACGAGCCGGCGCGCGGCTGTCACAGATAAGTCCGGCCTTGTCGCAGCCGAGATGTGCCGACAGATACGCCGCGCGCGGCGACAGCGCCAAACACCGCCACGTCCGTCCGTAACGCACATCTGTGGCCGCGCTACGCCGAGGCAGTCAAACGAAACACACGCGCCGACCAGCTGCCTGCTGGCGGCAGCGCAACGTGCCACTGTCTGATGCTACACTCACAGAAATAAATTAATAAAATTCAGCAACCAGTTGCTTGTAATTATTTATTTCAGACGACCGGTTTTTCGGACGCTTGAGTGCCCTTCTTATGGCCTCTATACAGACAAGTGGATTGGTATACAGTAAAGACTTAAAACGTACAAAAGTCGGTTACAGAAATTTGAAGCAGTTTGGAATCAAATCGTTTGTAATAAAAGATATGTTCATATAATGGGATAAAATTAACACATTTTAGTATTGTTGCTTAATGAATGTAGCTACATGCTATTAGGAGAATCAACACTGAAGAGAACTACTAAACAGACAGCATACACTACGCTTGTCCCTCCATTTTTGGAGTATTGCTGCCCAGTGTGGAATCCTTATCAGGTGGGTTTGATGGAGGACATCGAAAGAGTCCAAAGAAGAGCAGCTAGTTTCGTATTGTCACGGTACAGGGGAGACAGAGTTATGGAAATGATACAGGATATGGGATGGGAATCATTATAACAACGGCGCTTATCGCTGTGGCGTGGCCTACTTACGAAACTCCAATCACCAACATTCTCCTCAGAATTGGAAAATATATTGTTGACTCATACCTACATAGGTAGAAATGGCCATCAGAATAATCAGAGCTCGAACGGAGAGACTGAGATGTTCCTTCTTCCCGCGCGCCATTCGAGAGTGGAATGGGAGATGAATAGTATAACGGCGGTTCGATGAACCCTCTGCCAGGCACTTAAATGTGATTTGCAGAGTATCCCATGTAGATGTAGATTGCCAGCTGTCGGAGTTTCCGTGGGCGTGACTGCCGGTTTCGACATCTGCGTTACTACAACAACGTATAGAGTAACTCCATGTATGGCATTACTAATGTAGCATTTCGTTGCAAATATATACTGATATCTTCGAAATATGTGTCTGCTTGCCTTGTCTGTGTCTGTTGTAGAGACCAAGTATCCAAAAATAAATTTTTCTGCGTAAACGGAAGTAATTTCCGAAGTTTATATTTCAGATGGAACTATGGAAGTTATTAAATGAATAACTGAACACGTATTCGTGACACTGTGTTGTGATGACCTTGTTTCAGCCTGCTTCTAGAATATCTAAGGTTTTCTACGTCTTTAAGACTCGACGACTGGGAGTCCCATCCAGATTTTATTTTTATATGAATGTCCATAGAGACGATCCTGGTATCAAACTCAGCTTTCGTCGCATATTCATATGATTTGTGGCTGTGACTGGAGATCCCTGCTCAAGACCACCAGCAACAGCTGAATGACGGACTTATTCTGAAGATGGCAAAAGATTTTTGACGAACTTTTAAAAGATGCAACAGAACAACTAAATAAATTGCTTCAGCGTCCTTATTCTTTTTTTTTTTTTTTTTTTTTTTTTTTTTTTTTTTTTAGTATTGCAGCCCAGTGTGGGATTCTTATCAGGTGGGTTTGACGGAGGACATCGAAAGAGTTCAAAGAAGGGCAGCTCGTTTTGTAGTGTCACGATACAGAGGAGACAGCGTCACGGAAACGATACAGGATCTGGGATGGGAATCATTACAACAACGGCGCTTATCGCTGGGGCGTGGGCTACTTACGAAACTCCAATCGCCAACATTCTCCTCCGAATGCAAAAATATATTGTTGACTCCCACTTACATAGGTAGAAATGATCATCAGAATAAAATACGAGAAATCAGAGCTCGAACGGAGAGATCAAGGTGTTCTTTCTTCCCGCGCGCTGTTAGAGAATGGAATGGGAGATAAATAGTATAATGGTGGTTCGATGAACCCTCTGCCAGGCACTTAAATGTGATTTACAGAGTATCCCGTGTAGATGTAGGTGTAGATCTCGGCCAGGGACGGTTTTGTTCAGCGACTTTGCTGATAGAAGTGTACGCGCACGCCATGCCAGCATCCACGCGACCTGAGGGAGGAAACGGAGGCAGCAGGGGGCACCCAAACATTCACCTTCGTCACCGGCCGCCGCGCCGCATTCTCCCGCTCCAGGGGGCAGGCTGGCGAATTGTCTCGTAAGAATGGACATAGCGAAACCAGCTTGACTTAATGAGGAGCGTGCAGAGAAATGGCGACAGCGGACACAGGTAAGATACGTTCCTACACAATGGCGTGTGTGCAGAGAAAGCCCTGGTTTGTAGATACCAGAGGCATCGTTTCCAAAAAAGGGACGGAATCGCAGATAAACCGTGAACCAGACAAGCAAAGTCCTGGAGTGAACACGTGCCTGGCTTGCAGTATAGTTAAAGTGGTTCCACCAAAACGATATTTCTGCCCAGGGAGAAAGACCCTGGTAAATGACATATCAGACAGGCCTAAAACATACAGATGCCACAAAGAACTGTTTTCCAGCCACGAAGGTATGCAGAAGATAAAAACAACACCCTTGAATAGTAGGAACGATGCAGGTTCTCAAGTAAAATCTCAGCCCACAGAAAATTTCCACCGTGGTCGTGGAAACGGCGATCAGCTATTGGATGACATTGTAAAACCAACCCACCAATCACACAGCGAAAGAGACGCTAAATTCGAGGAGAAGCTGTTACTTGGAAGGGAAACGGGCTTAAGGAGAGACCGCCGAAGAAGTGACTTCGTTCGCCGGGACAAGACATGCTGGCAGCTCCTCCCTTGGCAGAGGCAGCACTGTGCCTGTGGCGCCTTCGTGCCACGCCACACAGGTGCAGACCCGGAAAGCGCAGAGCAGGCGAGGGCTATGCTGCCGCGACCGCCCTCACCGCCAACGCGCCGATCCAGCGTCTGACGCCCACGTCAAGTCAATGTTGCTAAAATAGGAAATTACCTTTCCCTTTCCCGTTCATATCTGAGTCGTGCCCAAGCCCAAACAAATCGGCCCTAAGAGATTACTGTTTTTCAAATCTAGTAATACGAGGCGCGTTTTTTAAAGTAAGTTAGTTTTGTTCTAGACACTACTAGTTCGCGCAAATACCACAACGAGTGCGTGCGTCGTGTACAGGTACGCCTCGTGAACAACTGTGCTCAGTTTCAGCTCTGTAGCTAACCTGTACGGTTCTGTTCTGTCCTTTCAAAACGTTTAAGACTATCAAATCGCCGGCTGCGTGTGAGGTTCCCTCAGTGGTATGGTTTTTGTCACCAAGGAACCTGTCTGCCGCAGAAATTCATCGACTGATTTACGAAGTGTACGGTGATACTGTTATGAGTAAAGGCAAAGTGCGTAAGTAGGTACGAGAATTCAAAGATGACTGTGACAACGTCCATGATGAGGACCGTTTCGGTCGCCCATCTTCGATTACAAACGATTTGGAGATTTCAGCTGAAGCGAGGATTCGTGAGAACAGGAGCTTTACAATAAAAGGTCTCTTTAACGAATTTCCTGACGTGTCGAGATCAGTGCTTTATGAAACGGCAGTGAGCTCTTGGTTATCGGAACAGGCGGCCGGATTGTATGAAGAGGGTATTTTAAAATTGGTTGAGAGGTATGATAAGTGTTTGAACAAAGATAGCAACTATGTCGAAAAATAAAGTATGTAACTTATGAAAATAAATTTACTTTTTTGAAATAACCTTTCGTTGTGTTCTTCTGTTCAAACGGAACTTACTTCAAAAACGCGCCTAGCAAATGCCGTGCGGAAGTAGCCGAACGGTATCGATCACCACGTTACGGATTGCGCGGCCTCCCGCCTCGGAGATTCGAATCCTCCCTCGAACATTGATATGCGTGTTGTCTTTAGTATAAGGTAGATCATAAGTAATTTGTAGTTTAGGGACTGATGACTCAGCAGTTAAGTCCCTAAGCTTAACAAACATTTGAACTTGTAATAAATAAAACGAAATTTCATGTGGTAATCCTCGTGTAAACTCTTCTTTTGTCAAAACAATCCCTTCAGTATAATTTCCATAGCAGCCTACTTCAATAATTTCTCATTATATTTTTTATTTATTTTACTGCAGTGTGGGAGTTTTCAGAGAGAGGTTTGATATACCACAAAGAGTGGCCATCCGTGACCAGCAGGAGTTATGTCTTGGCGACATAGCTTTTAACTTGAGTCGCCTCATAATGAAGCCATACACTAGGTTTTTAGGACAAAGTAAGTGCACAAAGATTTTCCGGTACTGGCTATATCGTGCACAGCACGCTGTTGAAAATATTGTTGAGATAATGGCATCTTTTTGCAGACTTTACAGAAAATCAGTGGTTTTAGAGTACGAGAAGGTAAGAAACATTATACTACCATCCGTCCTTTTGCATAATGAGGTACGTCTGAGCCTAATATAGATGCTAAAACAATACCTGGATGTTGGCCAGATAATTAGGAGACGAAGCAAAGGGTGATCACGGCTGCTTTGCTGAGTATTTGACGAAAGTGGCAAAATTACCTTGGTAAGGTAAGTACTGTTCAAAAATAATTTAGTGGCAAAAAGTTTAAAAAATGATCGTCTATGCTAACTGTGTGTACTTGCACATTCTACTACATATATTATATAGATTTTTGGGCCCCTGTTGAAGAAAATTTTCAAATGCTTCTAAATTAATGGGACTTAACTACTGCGATTATCAGTCCCCAGGCTTACAAACAACTTCAATTTTTATTAACCTAAGGACAACACACACAATCATGCCCCATGAAATACTCGAACCTCAGACGGTGAGCGCTTATTGAAGAGAAATAGGACCTACAAATGAGCATTTGCATATGTTTCCCCAAAACTGTTTCATATATTTTACCATGTAAGGTCTTCAGTCATGTGATTTTCGCCATAAATATGTGTTAATGATGGGGTAACCAGCAAATTAAAACCATGAACAGGCTAGGCATCAAAGCAAGGTTGTTACACTAGACGGATAACGTACCACAGGAGTTCAGAAAGCTGCTGAAAGCATGAGAATGTAAACCTGAATAACAAAGAAAAGAAAGAAAAATAAATAAGTTGAAATGGACGTACAGAATCCACAAGCTTGCGGATGTGGCGAAAATGACCTGCAAATCTGTAATTTGTTTCCCATAAAGAACGACTTTGCAGACATTGGTATAGACTTAGGTATAATAATCTCATACATTACTGGAGCTGCAAAAATAAATAAATGAATAAATAAGAAATTAAAAAATTGCGGTGAAAAATAATTAGTTGCCCCCAGACTGAACCACTGAACCACATTATCAATTTGTAGAATAATAACAGCGAACCAGTAGCATTATTTTTCTACAAATCGATAGTATTATACTGCTGCCGAAGTGCAGCCTCGTTTAAGAAATTATTTTACAATGTACTGAATATTTTCAGCTGCAACATGTCAAACGTTCAGAAATTGTAAGGAGTGAATAATTATTTTAAAAATTTATATATTTTTAATTGGACAAACAACAAATTGTTGGATATTGACGATTTTCTATTTCACTAAGGTAGCAATTACAAGGATTAAAAGAATAGAATTCGTTGTGACCTACTTCAAGTAGACCGGATGTAGGAATTGTGTTCAAATGAAATGAACGCAACGTCTTAACAACAAAACCGCTGGAAATTTGAATATGTCGCTTTGGGATGGCGTAGAGCGACATCTAGGGATGCGAAGCATTCGTCGTCACCTCCCCCTGAAAAAAATCAACGTTGTGCCCTCAGCAGGCAGGGTGATGTTTATCGCCTTTTTCAACGTCCAAGGTCCTATTCTAATCGAACATCCCTCGCACGGAAAAACCATTGAGAATGACGTTTACTGTGAGACACTAAGGAACCTCTAAGTTCTTAAAGAGGAAATGGCCTGGTATCATCACGGAGAGATTGACTCTCAAAAATGTTCAAATGTTTGTATAGCATATGGGACTTAACTACGGGGCATCAGCCCCTAAACTTACAACCTACTTACAAACTAACTAATACTAAGGACGGCACAAATATCCATGCCCGAGGGGGGATTCGAACCCCCGACCGTAATGGCTGTGCAGACCGTGACTGGAGCGCCTCAGTACCCTCGGCCACCGCGGCCGGCGGAGTGACTCTGTTCAATGATACTGAACGACCACACGTCAGCATGGTCATGGAAAGTGTACTGGCCGAATTCAGGTAGGAGCTGTTTGAGCATCCACTCTACTTACCGGACTTATCGCCTCGTGACTTTCATCTGGTTGGTGGTCCAAAAAAAAAAAAAAAAAAAAAAAAAAAAAAAAAAAAAAAAAAAAAAAAAAAAAAAAAAAACGCGTATCAAAGGGAAGCGCTTAAATTAAGGACACAGTAGAGGACTAGCTCTTGTCACAGCCACAGGAATTCTGGGAACAGGGAATCCTTCGGCTCGTTAAACAGTGAGATGGTTTTGCTAAGGCCTCTGGTGATTTCAATAAAGTCTTCATTTATAATCACACTGTCGTTTCGTACCTTTACATTTGTATACCACTTGTACTATGCTACAATGATCCTATAATAAAGATTGCATGTAAGATAAAAATCAATATTCATTCCAGAATGTATTCCTAGTTTTTAAATTTCGGTCACAGAGACGTCACTAGATAATAATTATTTGGTTGAAGTTTCATTCCAATATTTATTAAGTTATTTTTTAAACCACTAACAAAAATGCAGACCATTACATCTTGGTCATCACACGACACTCTCTAACGAGTTATTTAGGAAACAACAGTGTTTTCACAGAATATACTCAAACCAAAGCCCAACGTGAGATACGCGATGACTGAGAAAACCCCTTAGTATCCCTTGTAAGATATAGATCTAGAAAAGGCTAAAGACCGTGTCCCAAAGAAGAAGTTATTTGTCAGTTCTAAAGATTATGGAATAGGGGGCAAACTTGTAAGGGTAAGTAAAGGTATTTTTCTGTTTATATATTTGGCCTTCGAAGTAAAGATCTTAACATAGATAATCTGGTAGCAATTCATGTTGACGGTAAATTCAGTTCATGTTTCAGGGTAGTTTCAGAGGTAAGACAAGGCTATAATCTGTCACCACTGTTGTTCATATTATTCATAAGTCATATGTTGAAAACGATGGACTCACGACATGAAATTAAAATAGGTGGAAACAAAATAAGCAGTCTCGTATATGCGGACGACTTAGTTGTGATGGCAGATTATTGGAAGTTTGCAGACTAATATATCAGAGGTAGATCATAGTTGTAAGGGTTATGGTATGAAGATCAGTATCTCCAAAACAAACGAAATCTCTATGGGAAAGAGACTGAGTTATAGTAGGTGGACAGTTTCATATACTTAGGATGTATTTTCTCACTTGGTAGCAACGCAGCGAAAGAACTGGAATCAAGGGTTAACCAAATTGATGCAGTGAACATCAGCTACGATCCACTCTCTTTTGCGCTAAGGATGTCAGTAACAACAGTAAGTTAGCAGTACAGCGTTCAATCTTTCGACCAATATTATTATATGGTAGTGAAAGCTAGGTGTATATCGGCAGTATTATCAGTAATGTTGAGGTTATAGATATGATTGGTAGTAATAACAGATGGTAACAATGGCAGCAATCAGGAAATCCAAGAAAAATTTGGAAAGAAACCCACAGACGAGGACATTAAAGGGAACAAGCTTGGATGTTGGTGGTAATGTTACACATATCGGAGAACCAAGGTTACCAAGAGACACTTGTTCGACAGTAGAGGTTAGGAAGAGTCCAGGTAGACTATGGAGAATGTATTTGCTTTTGGTCAAAAATGATTTTAGAGTAACAGGCTTAACTTCAGATGACGCATTAATGTAATCATTAAATAGTGGGTCGCGGATGTCTTTCATAAATGGACTAAACTCCAGAATTAGGACTGAAATGATGTTGATGAAATATACGAATGGATTTTCTAGAAACTCTAAGCCAAATATATATTATCAGTGTTAACGGTTTTTTGATCGACTTATATGAAGCTTCAGGAGAAATGAATATGAGACTGGTATCGTAATCAATTACGCAATAAACGAGTTTATGCCATTTCAAGCAACGTCAGCAAACAATTTGAGCAGCGACGAGCTTTCCATTTTGCAGTATTGCTTTCCCGGGAAATAACTGGCGCACTTTAGGGTCATCCGTGTGGCGTACCCGTTTGTCATGCAGATTGTCTCCTGAATTCATAAAACTCCCTTTGCCGCGACGCTCCCCGTTAATTCATTTCCGATATTGAATGGCTCCGGTAGGTATTTTTGGAGCTATTCCATTATTTACTAAGCGCTTTTCATCAGAGGTAGTGGGTACATCTGAAACATGGAAACATTTCTTACATCCAAGACGATGTATTTTGTACATAAAATGTGCAACAGTTCAATGAATTCTAACAGCTTGAAACATGTTTTCTCCTCGAATTACTTCTACCCCTGAGCTCCTGATGGTGTTACTAATTTCACGACTCTAGTATTGCGTGTATTCGAAATTCGACCACTTGTATTTGCAAAGTCATGTAAATTAAAAAAAATGTAATTGCAATTTATTGAATTAAGAACGTTTCATTGGCCTTCTTGTATGATTACTATTAAAACTCTCTAAAGAGTTTCGTGTTAGCGTATTATTGTAATACATTATTAATACTGTGTTCATAAACTGAATTGTTTAATTATATGTAAAAACTAGATTTGAATGTTAATAATCAACATTACGAAGAATTTAAAGAAATGTGGGAGTTGGGCTCGAACCTGAGACCGTAATATTGGAACTCCGAGTGCTAAGTGACTAAGCTAATTTTACCTCCACCAATATCCCGCCTACAATGGGTTATAATATAGTGGCAAAACTTATGGAGTATCATCCTAAAATTTCTTTTTACCAATCTTAACGGTACGTGGACACGTAATTTTTCTATTCGCAACATCTGTGACAAATCACCTTTCGAATTATGTACATTTCATTGGCCATTAAAAATCTGTACCCTCAGTTTCGGGTTAGCGTATTTATGTAATGATGTACACGATGTTCATATAGCTTTCATACCTAGAAAAGGACAATTTTTTTACCACAGAAATTATTAATTATTGGCTGTTTGCGTACTGCAGTGCATCAAAATATTCTACATGATAAAACTCCTTGCAGAATCTCTGTTATGTATAACAGAGTTTATTCGCTACGTGTGTCACAAATCACTAAAGAACATAACCCCAGACGCCTTCAAGTCTATCAACGCTTACTCGACCGTTACCACAGAGACGGCGTATCATTTTTTGGAGAAGTGACGTGTGATGAAAGGTGAGCCGGAATAAATTTGCCAGGGTATGGATTGGAACTACCCCGAGTCATTTGTGAAGAAAAAATTCCTGTCTGTCGCATTGGAAGGAAAAATTATGCTTACCACGTTTAGGCCGCTTCAGGACCTGTAGCGGAAGATCACATGGAAAGGAGGACAAGCAGCAACGAAGAATATTACTCTGCGTTGTTGACTGACGAAATTAAACCATCAATTTGCAACAAGCGACGAGGTCATGTGTCACGACAATTGATGCTGTTGTATGGTAACGCCCGTCGACACACAACTCGCCTCAACCTTGAAAACATACTGATACTGGATTTCGAGTTGTTGGACCATCCAACTTTGAGGCCGAATATCGATCCCTTGCACTTTCATTTATTTAGGCAGCAACACGCTTTTCAAAGTCATCGATTTCCCTCAGATGCAAACCATCTGTAATGACCACACTGTCGACAGGATGTTAAAACCTTAACCTTCCTTCAGACTCAGAGCTGCAAGAAACGGTGCATCAGTAGCATTGCAAACAACCGAAAAATTTATTTCCAGAAGGAACGCACAGCATGTGGTCCGTTGGTCCAAGGGCGTTACAAGGAAGGTAGACTAATTGAAAAACAATGTGTAAATCAATTTATTTCTGCAATAAATAGTTTTATGAAAAGCCGAATAGGATTTTCGGTTCTTTTCTGTCCTTTATTCCTGAGTTGCTTCTTATATTAATGTTGTATGCAAATGAAAACGAAGGCTTCCGCAGCCGTTGTCATTGTTGATTAAACTCTTCAGGGTATTGGACCGCATCGTCAATGTATCAAATGTTTTACCGACGTTTCGGCCACTACTGCAAACGGCCTTCTTCTGGGTGTCAGAAGGCCGTTTGCAGTAGTGGCGAGACGTCGGTAAAACATTTGATAAATTGACGATGCGGTCCAATACCCAGAAGAGGTTTATCAACAATATGCAGATGTTTATTTGTATGAACTGACTATCAAACAGATATAAAATAAATTGTTTTGCCATACTCGTTTCGCCTTTATTTTCAAAGTATCTTCTGTGGCCTTGAACATACACATAATTATGTTTAAATTATTTAGTTTTCTTACGTTTTTATTGTTTTAGGTTATAAACAGTTTTGGCGCGTTTTCTAAGTATAACTAATGATATTTTGATATTACTAAAAGTATTAATTTTTATGGATTCTGTTCTACATGATTGTTGACTCAGTTGGCTGTTTTTCTTTCTCCCTTTGTTTCATTGGACACTTACATTTCAGTACTCCAGCACCAGGAACATGCCATTTTGTTTGTGTGATGTTTTTGTTTTGAATGGTGATGCCAACTGTTGAATGTTTTTTCGTTACCAACTGTTTGTCTGTGTGTGTGTGTGTGTGTGTGTGTGTGTGTGTGTGTGTGTGTGTGTGTGTGTGTGTGTGTCTCAATGAATGAAACAAAGTAAGGCAGAAAAACAGCAAGCTGAGGCAACCAACAACACATGTACAACAGCATCTACGAAAATTGTAACTTTTAATAACATCGAAATATTTTAGTCATACCTAGAAAAAGCACCACAACCTTTTATAACTTAATGTACTAAAAATGTAAAAGAACGACATATCGTGAAACGTAATCATGTATAAATTCTAGGACACTGAAGATCCCTTGCCAATAAAGACGAAACGTATATGTCAAAAGAATTTATTTCATTTCAGTACCATAGACAGTTCGTATAAATAAATATGAGTATATTTAGTCCGTATAATATTTTACTTACTGTCGAACAGGAGCACAAACGCCGAGCTCGGCTAACATGTACATTTATATTCAATGACACATTTATGGTGATATTTCCATATTTTTGTCCCATCCTTGTAGGTCAGGCCATATTCCATATTATCCCTGGAAAACTACAACAGCGAAATTAATTAACACTGCGTGTCTGTACCCATGCCCGAGTTAGTTCAACTTAGTTCAAGTAGTTTTGTAAGCTAGAGACTAATAACGAAGCACTTAAGTCCCATAGATTTACAAACAGTTGTATTTGCATGCCATAGATGCAGATTTTAACGTCGTGGACCAAGAGGGAACTGCAGTTTCACACAACCCAATTAGGTGCTTAATTTCCAAATATCAAGAAACTGGAACTGTGGCTGACAATGCACGGAGTGGCTTTCCAAAAAGAGCTACTTACCAGAAAATCTCAGTAATGGTTTTGGCGTCTCGAAGAGGCGACACCGCAGTACACGACGTTTGGCAGTAGAATGTGGAATAAGCCAGTCATCGATCGGAAGAATCCTTCGTGCTTAACGTTGGAATTCATTTAAGATGACACAGATAGACGCATGGAGTTTTGCATGTAGGCCCAAGAGCAAGTTCAACTAGAGACCGCTTTTTCGCAAGGTATGTTGATCAGTAATGAAGCAGGCTTATTCGTCAATGGTGCAGTGAACCGTCGTAAACGCAGATAGTAGAGTGACCTGAATCCACATGGTATGGAATTTTCAAAGATAATTATTGACGTGTAGCTTATGGTGAGATTTGGAATATGGGGTACCTGTGTAACGGGAAATTCATCAGATCCTAAATGATCAAAGCTTCCTAGAAATCGTGTAAGAAGAGGTCTTCTCTTACTTTCTTCCGATTGATGATGGCAGCTTTCTCCCTTACAGTCAACGTGTTAGGGTTCCACCACACTACGGAGTAGCTGTTAGTAAGTGGTCAGATGGACAATTGCGTAGTCATTGCGTTAGCTGATGTGATTCTGTGGAATGGCCACTCAGGCCATCTGATCGTGCTCCAATTTTCATCTGTGAGTCCATTCTTAGCAAATCGTGTAAGAGAATGTGAGAAAACCGTCAACATCTTGAGCAACGCTTTGAAGAATCGTGTGCCAGCATTTCTGCTGAAAAGCTTCCGCGAGTGCTCGACGATTGGATTCATCACTTTCAGATGTGCGTTGACCAAAAGAGACAGCGAACAAATTAAATCTTCGCTCTTTATGGAGAACAGTCCACCAACACGACTCACGATGCCGCACCACAACTTTACTTCCGCCAGTACCTCGCCTCCTACTTTCTAAACTTTACAGAAGCTCTCCTACGAACCTTGCAAGACTAGCACTCCTTTAAGAAAGGATATGGGGAGACATGGCTTAGCCACAGCCTAAGGGATGTTCCCAGAATGAAACTTTCACTCAGTAGCGGAGTGTGTGCTGATGTGCAACTACCTGGTAGATTAAAATTGTGTGCCTGAACCGAGACTCGAACCTGGGACCTTTGCCTTCGTGAGTCGTGTCGGGATAGTTCAGTCGGTAGAGCGCTTGCCCGCGAAAGGCAAAGGTCCCAGGTTCGAGTCTCGGTTCCGGCACACAATTTTGATCTACCAGGAAGTTTAATTGAACTAAGTTAAACTAACCTAGGGACAACACACACACATCCATGCCCGAGAGAAGATTCTAATCTCCGACGGGGACGGCCGCGCGTCGCGGGTTCAAAGAAGTTGAAAAATGTTGAAATGTGTTTATAGCTTATGGGACTTAACTACGGGGTCATCAGTCGCTAAACTTACAAACTACTCATGAACTAGCTAACACTAAGGACGGCACAAATATCCATGCCCGAGGGGGGTTCGAACCCCCGACCGTAGTGGCCGAGCAGATCGTGACTGGCGCGCCTCAGCCCCCTCGTCCATCGCGGCCGGCTCAAAGAGGTAAAAACACTGGTTTAGGTTTGCAAATTCCTGAAGAGTTTTTCAAATAAAAGTTTGTACTGCGATTTCTGATGCATACTGTAGAGCTTTCCGTCGTGTAATGAAACATTACACGGTGAAATAAGGTGTTACACCCTGCCTTAAAAGCACACGCCAGCTCATTTCAACACTGCCTTCAGGTTTCCATCCCGAAGAGAACACCAACGGAATGTTCCTGGCACCTCTGCGGGCATCCCTCTACGGAGACGTCTAAAACGGCCGTATACAAAGCAAGTGCCAACATCTCGACGTGCATCGCACATCACGTCGTGAAACCGGGCAGAAGTTGGCGTCAAAGCGCGGACGAGTGAGCCGTTCCGCTGGCGGAGACGGCGGCTAGCGCGCACAGCTGTCGCTCCCAGACACACGGCCCAAGTTGACGCACTTTAATGCACCGCCCCAACAAGGCAGACTCACAGCGTTCCGAGAACTCGCCGGTGGATTACGCTTTGAAGACCGGGCTTCTCATCTCTCTCTCTCTCTCTCTCTCTCTCTACGACGTTAACACCGGGTCCGCAAGTTAGAGGTGTATCACGTTATGCCCTTAACAGGCGAGGGCCGGAGACTACTGCAGTGCCGAGCGTAATTTAACGAGACCCACTAGCACACTAATCCCTTGTATTTTTTCTTCTTTGTATTACACCTCTGTGCAACTTGTGCAACATACGAGGCGCGTCCAGAAAGTAAGTTCCGTTTGGTAATAACATGAAATTGTACACAGATACAGAAGAAATTTTTATTGGACAGAATTTTACAACTCTTAAACTACTTTTCCACATAACTGCCTAACTTTTGCAGGCATTTGTCATAGCGTGGCACCAGGTTTTGTATACCCTCTTCATATAAATCTGCCGCCTGTGTCTTCAACCAGTTGGAAACAGTTTCTATCAGCTCGTCGTCATTGGTGAAGTGATGACCGCCAGGGTTAAGACTTGAGATGTAAGAACAGATGAAAGTCGCTAGGATCGAGGTCAGGGCTGTACAGAGGATGTTCAAAGACGTCCCAGCCAAATCCCTGTAGGAGGTTTTTTCGTCACATTTGCAGTGTGTGGTCGTGCGTTGTCGTGAAGCAAAACACCTTTTGACAGCAGTCCTCGGTGCTTATTCTGAATTGCACGGCGCAATTTCTGAAGTGTCTCACAATAAGCATCTGCTTTGATTGTTTGACCACGCGGTAAGAAGTCAATGAGTAAGATGCCTTTCCAGTCCCAGAACACTGTGCACATCATTTTCCGAGGTGTCATGATTTACTTCGGCTTTACCTTTGGTGGGGATGAAGTGTGCCTCCATTCCATTGATTGCCGCTTACTCTCAGGGGTGTCATAATAAACCCACGTTTCATCTCATGTGACTATCCGTCTCAGAAATTCTTCGCCGCTTTCAGCATAACGGGTCAAAAACTCAAGGGCACTACCCATCCGTTGTGTTTTTTGTTGCTCAGTGAGAATCTTTGGTACCCAACGTGAGCAAAGTTTACGGAATTTCAGTTGTTTGGTAACAGTTTCATGCATCAGTAATCGTGAAATTTGGGAAAACCTACGGTTTTCCTGGACCTTGTCATCAATCGCGTGAACCAGTTCTTCTGTAACCAAAGGTGGACGCCCACTTCGCTCTTCATCGTGCACATCACTACGCTCGCCATTGAACTGTCGGACCCATCTTCTCAGCATCGAATCAATCATCGCATTTGGTCCGTAAACATCGCAAATGTGCCGATAAATTTCACTTGGTTTCACTTTCCTCGCATTCAGAAACCCAATCACAGACCTGATTTCACAGGCGGCGGGATTTTCAATCAACGACGACATTTCAAACAAGCACAACAAAGCGTACGTAACTGACAGCGATCCCCAAATGGCGCACGTTCTTCTCCTTGATACACATCGTCTACAGCGCATGTGCGGAACTGCAATCGCGGCGCTGCAGGGGAGATAAATTGAAACGGAACTTACTTTCTGGACGCGCCTCGTATATCTCATGATTCCCTTTCAATAAAAAATGGAAAATAAAGAAATCGAAATAAATACAAAGCTGACTCACCTACATGAAGATGACGCCCAAGTTTAGTACATACCGCTGTGAAAGGTTAATGGGATTTGGCGTGGTTAGTTAAAAATGTTTGTAAATCTATCGGACCAAACTGCGAGGTCATCAGTCCGTAGCTTACAAACTACTTAAACCTAGGTAAACTAACCTACGGACAAACACACACACCCATGCCCCAGGGAGGACTCTAACCTCCACGGCGAGCAACCGCGCGCTCCGCAGCGAAGTGCTTGAGACCGCTTGGCTACTCCACCGCGGCGCGTGGTTAGTTAAAGTGATGGCAGTGTGCCCTATCTGTCGTCACCCCATAACATCCCTCCCCTACCCGTCCGCCACCATAGTCTAGTCAATCCGTCTAATGTGATTATTTTAATTTCTAATTTTCAAAATTCTCTCTCTCCCTTTTTTCCAGTATAGTTGCACATATAATATCCATAGGTTACGAGGGTTGGATCATAAATAGTGGCAACTATTTATTCACAACTCGATACAAAAGCGTTACACGTTTGTACGCCACGGTGGAGTAGCTGAGCGGTCTAAAGCATCACGCTGCGGAGCGCGCGGTTGCTCGCCGTGGAGGTTCGAGTCCTCCCTGAGGCATGGGTGTGTATGTTTGTCCGTAGGTTAGTTTACCTAGGTTTAAGTAGTTTTTAAGCTACGGACTGATGACCACGCAGTTTGGTCCGATAGATTTACAAACATTTGAACATTTGAACACGTTTGTGAGGTGTCGCACAAGTCTAAAGTGCGCGCCACCTACTTTCGCCGCGCGCCGCCATGTACGCACGGCGCGGCGTTCTTACGACGTCAGCCACGAGCGCCCTCTGCTACAACTCCGCTCGTGGCCACCACTGAACGACATCGTTCACTTGGGACTGAGATAGAAACCAGTTAACACTTCGGAATCAGATAGGCACCAGTGAAGGCTTGGCTATCGGACAGGCACTAGGCAGGCCTCTAGCTCAACTATGTATCAGCATTCTGCAGTACTGAGCTATGTAAAAGTTAATTATTACTAAGTCTCTAAGAAATATAGATCTCGTTCTAATTTACTCTAGTGATTCTAGTTTCTGCTGTCCCACTGGCTGGTCACCTCATACCTGCACAAGCGTGCATCCTTTATTCCTGTGTCGGTCTTTCTACTCGGCCACCGACACCTACGACGGAAACCGGACACAAAAGCGGCGACGAGGCTGGGACACAAAAGTTTGTACCAGTTACTGCCCTACACAGTAGTCACCAGCGTTGTGTAGAACCCATTGCCAGCGATGTGGAAGGCCTAGTATATCGTTGTCAGAGTCTGTTCTGTTGATGGTGTGAATCGAGTGGTCTACTGCCTGTGTAATCTCTGGAGCAGTTCTGAAGTGAATGCCACGAAGTGGTTTCTTCATCTTCAGAATCAAATCAAAGTCACAAGGTCTTAACTCCAGGAGTATTGTTGACGCTACAGTACTTCCCAGCTTCATACACCGACCAGAGCAGCCAGAGTTTGCACCGTATGCGCTCGCGCAGTGTCGTGCAAAATGATGGGTGAGTTGCGCAGGTGTTGCCGCTCCTTTCGAAACGATGGTCGCAGATGTTGCTCCAAAAACGAACAGTAATACCGTGCACTGACGGTCTTCGTTGTTACTGTTTCGAAAATATAGTGACACCGTTACGTTAGAGCGCTTGCTTACAAGTGACGTGGGACGGGCGAGTCCCGTGGCCGGCGAGGAAAACAGGCCTGGGCACTCAGCCAGGTGACGTGGCAAAAGCAGTGGTGCACTGACGCGATCACGGATGTGACTGGTTAGCCGGTGGGGCACGGCCCACTGTCTCTTAGCGGCTAACCAGTCACATCCGCGATCACATCAGCGCAGCACTGCTCTTGCCACGTCACCTGGCTGAGTGCCCAGGCCTGTCTTCCTCGCCGCCCACGGGCGAGTCCATTTGCTCAGGAGTAAGGAGGTATGTAATGAACGTGTGCTGTTGTGTTGTGGTCTTCAGTCCGGAGACTGGTTTGATGCAGCTCTCCATAATACCCTATCCTGAGCAAGCCTCTTCATCTCCACATAAGAACGGCAACCTACAACTGTCTGAGTCTGCTTACTGTATCCATCTCTTGGTCTTCCTCTGCGGTTTTCACCCCACACACTTCCCTCCAACGCTAAATTCACAATTCCTTGATGTCTAAGAATGTGCCCTACCAATCTATCCCTTCTTTTAGTCAAGGTATGCCACAAATTTCTTTTCTCCCCAATTCTGTTCAGTACATCCTCATTAGTCACGCGAACCACCCACCTAATCTTCAGCATTTTTCTGTAGCACCACATTTCAAAAGCCTCAAACCTCTTCCTGTCCGCACTGTTTATCGTCCATGTTTCACTCCCATACAAGGCAACACTCCACACAAATGCCTTTACGGCTTATCCTATAAGACAGATTAAGAAAATGGAAACCTACATTTCTAGCTTTTGTAGGTTTGGAGAAGGCTTTTGACAATGTTGATTGCAATAAACTCTTTCAAGTTCTTAAGCAAGCAGGAGTAAAATGTAGGGAGCATAAGGTTATTTACAACTTGTACAAAAACCAGACAGCGGTTGTCAGAGTTGAAGGGCATGAAAGGGATGCAGTGGTTGGAAAGGGAGTAAGACAGGGTTGTAGCCTTTCTCCAATGTTGTTCAATTTGTACATTGAGCAAGTATAAAGAAATGCAAGGAGAAATTTGCAGTAGGAATTAAAGTTCATGGGGAAGAATTAAAAAATTGCGTTTTGCCGACGACATAGTAATTCTGTCAGATACAGCAAAGGACCTGGAAGAGCAATTCAACGGAATGGACAGTGTGCTGAAAGATAAACAGTAACAAGAGCAAAACTAGGGTAATGGAATGCAGTCTAAGAAAATCAGGTGACGCTGAAGGAATCAGATTAGGTAACGAAGCAATAAAGGAGGAAGATGAGTTTTGTTACTGGGACAGTAAAATAACAAATGATGGTCGCAGTACAGAGGATATAAAATGCAGATTGGCAATGGGTAGAAAAGTGTTCTTGAAAAAGAAAAATTTGTTAGCATCGAACGTGTGCTATCTGCGACAATAGTAGATTGCATCGCATAGTTTCTTCACACCAGTATTTGCCACTATTTACGTTAACCCTCTTATTTCGTTATGATCTGCCAAATATCACTACTATTGTTACTTATATTTGTCAACGGATCTCGTTTCTACGTTAATACAAAAAGTGCTTGAACAGAGCAACGGTAATTACGCAAAGTTCCGAGAATTAGTCAGCGTCCATCGCACAGAAAATGCGGGCTCCAGGATTTTTTTTCTTTTTTCATTCTAAACATCTACTTCTCGTTCATTTCTTTTCACAACAGAAGCCCGTCATTGAAAAGGCGGTTTTACTTGGTTAATATTACAAACAAAATTAAAATAATAAAATCTGATAAGATAAAATAAAATTACAAAATGACATTTACAACCCAAAAACCCAAAATAGAGAAAAATGATTGAAAAAAATACAAATAAAAGTGGAAAGCGTGGTGGTTTGGCAAGTATAGGGACCGGGTTCGATCCTGGCCCGATCGAAGATTTTCCCTGCTTTGGGGAATGAATGTTGTGTCTTCATCATCATCATGGACACGCGTGTCGCCGAAATGGCGTCTACAAAAAAGACTTGAAGCAGGCAGGCTGAACCTGAACCCAGCTTGGGATCTAACGGCCGCAATTGCCACACGATCAACATCAGCATCACCCTTCTCTCTCCTCTAAGCGAGGAAATATGTGCAATCCAACTGTCTCTGCTTAGCGTTAAACATGTGAAATGTGTGGATGTTATTAAAATAATCGCGAATCGTTTAACAAATCTTCGGCACCAGCCCGGTATTCACGTTGTGGGACTATCCGGCCGGTGGGATAGTCCCTGGTAACAATACATCATTATTCAATGAGGCAGCAACCTCAGGCTTATTTAGACAGAGTGACTGCAGTGCCTTCCATTCCCTGTCTCAAAAATCAGTATTTTTTCGAGCGATAATCCCAAATAGTGATGAGCGATGTGCCAGTTTTGCTATAAACAAAAATCTTAATGGCTGAATAAAAAAAGAAACAATTCGACACTAACGTACAAGTGTTATCAGTGTTCCCGTAAGTGTTGTAAATGTTTTTTTCGGCATGTAGTGCATAATTCTGTCAAAATATTTTTGTCTGGTCATCGTCCGCAGCATTCACCGGATCATTCGTTATTTGATATAAAAACGCCGTTTTAATTATACGATTTTTCTGAGATGCGTTTCGTCATTGTACTTCCAGGCATCATCAGATGATACTTGAAATGACAGATTTGTTTTTAGGTGTACTATTTATGGATTTATATTCCAACGTGAATGAGAGCTTCGTTACAGTTTATCGTCTTTCAAGTTTGGCTTCTGCTGTTCTTCCAATATGGGCACAGTCTGATTTTGCACAGAACAGTTAAAGGTGACTGATATGGATGGAGGATGCAGTAGTTGTAGAGAGTTGCAGAGGCTATCATAGGATACACTATGGGCAGAGATACTTAGGCTTGAATCCATGGTGGAACCTGTGCTTCAGCAACCAGTCGTCAGTATTATTTATTCACTTATCTAGATTCAGACCACTGTGTGGTCATTATTAATGCTTAAAATAAAACGATTAAAACACGGAACCTCCAATATGGAGGTCTAAATGTTTTACGTATTTTAATCGTTTTAATTGAAGCATTGATAATGATCACACAGTGGTCGAAATGTAGATCCGTGAATAAATAATACTTACGATTGATGGCTGAAATTTTTTTACAAATCCTTAGACTAGTCTTCTGAGTGAAGTCTCCAACAAAGAGATCTGTACAACTAATTCAAAAGTAAGTTTCATAAACTGCATTTTTTAAAAACCTTCAGCTGTTTATTAACCTTATTCATCTACCAGTTTCGGTCATAGACCAACTTATTTGTAGATGAATAAGGTTTTTAATAAACAGATGATGGTTTTAAAAAAATGCATTTTATGAAATATATTACGGCTGTTGACACTCGCCTCACCAAAGCATTCAAAAGTAAGTGACTGCATGCCGTCTGCTTCTACGAGACATTATCCACATTTAGAAAATTTTACTTTTAGTTGCCATACAGCAAATGCATTAATTGAATTTTCCGTCGATGCTTGATAGAAACCGATAATATTATCAGAAAGGAATAGCAAATGCGTTTTAACAAAGAGAATAGATAATACTTGAAGACATGTCACCAAGGTTTATTTCGCTCAGCCGCTTCCACACAAGGAGGTTAGAATAAAGGGATGTTGCATTATCTATGAAGAGCACATACGTTAGTTGAAGCCTGTCTGCCATCTTTGTCAGTGCTGGATTGCTCCATTAAAACTATACGTTAAGTCGACCCTCTTACCGTTAATGCACTGGTATGACAGTCACTGCGAAGTATGTACTTTGAAACAATATACTTTCTTGAATAAATAGTAATCAATACTCAGCATATTATATTTGAAAACTTATTTTTCTACGGCCAATTTGCACTCGTTTAACACGTTGTACATCAAGGATAAATCGTCGAACGGTTTATTTCTGTTTTAAGTGACAAATAACATCAGCTGTACAATACGAACACTTCTCCAAAACTTAGAAATATGGCGGAGGCAGGCTTCACTTTTTCAGCCTAAGAACGTCTCCCTGTATTCTAAACTCCTTGTTTCCACATCGCCGCTAGGGAATTGTCGCGTGGTCTGACGCGCCAAGTACCGGATTGCGCGGCCGCTCCTGTTGGAAGTTCCACTCCTCCCTCAGGCATGGGTGTGTTGTTGTCCATAGAATAAGTTAGTTTAACTATTTTTTTAAGTCTAGAGATCGATGGCTTCAGCAGTTTAGTTTGGTCCATGAGTTTTACAAATTTCTAAACTGTCGTCTGTTAGTGAATAAGTAATGTGTGCTTTCAAAGATAGATAGAAAATGCGATCGAAACTCAAGACAACTAGGTGGGTCACTGGGATGTGAAAAGAAGTCTTAGATGTAGATTTTGGGTGAAAGTAGTTACAACAATTGCACTAAAACCAGTGACAATACACGCTTACGCCCGTTCACAGTAATTTCAAGCTTCACTGTGAGAATGTCGCCTTATGAAGAAGAAAAAGTTTTTCAAGAGAATTTTCTCATTAACTCATAAACTAACTACTTTTGTAAAAGATACTTAATAATAACTACACGATACTGTGCAAGACAATTTTTTGAAATTTATATTGAACTAATGAAGTCTACGTAGGGATGATTCTATTGCTGATATTACGCTCGTGTTCCGTACTATTGTTTCATAGCAAAGAAAGACACTGAAGTATGTATGTCTTGTGAAATAAAGTCTGTTACAGGTGGCTAGAGGTTAAGATTACTTTATCGCATTAATGATATTTAAAGTTAAAGAGTGAAAATGTGTAAGTGGCCAGTGTTCTTGACAACGCAGCTAGGAATGAAAGCACCACTTCTTATAATGTACTTCAACGTCAAAAGTGCAAAATAATCTAACACATTTCGAATGCTGCCGCTTGATACTACATTCCTGTAAGTCTTATACGGAATGTGACTCATCTGCAGCCGGGCTCCACCAAAAAGTTGTAATGTCATCTCCTAGTGCGTTAAGATCATCTTACAGCAGCAGTGTTTCAGTTATAATTCCATCGAAGGATTCACTTTTTACTTGTTTATTGTAGTGTAGTTCGTGTGTTTATCTACAGCTCTAGAGATTACGAGCAGAGTAAACACTTGAGCCATGCGTTCCATTACATTTATATTTATAGGAATTACTTATTAACTTATAATACTAGGGTATGACAGTATTGTTAGAGATCCATTCGTTGAACGGAAATGGTGAGCTCATAAGTCTCTCGGTGCTATTACGTAGGACTAGTCTATGTCATGACACTAAGTTTAAACGTCTAGCATAGCTCATTGTCATACAGTACAAAAATATCATACTACTACACTCACTCCCGTGTGTCGCCTAGAAATATACGTAGCACGAAAAAAATCATTGTTTACGGATTAAGATTTCTTGAAGTTGGATGGTAAGTTTCATAGCTGGCCAAATGCTGTCAGTCAATGCAATTGGCAGTTTTTGTACAAATTCAAATGTTTGTAAATCTATGGGACTTCTTTGGTTATTAGTCCCTAGACTTACAAACTACTTAAACTAAGTTAAACTAACCTAAAGAACCTAAGGACAACACACACATCAATGCCTGAGGGAGGCTTCAAACCTCCGACGCGGGAGGCCGCGCGATCCGTAACGTGGCGCTCCAAACCGCTCGGTTCATTACCATTTCACTTTACAAAACCGGCTTAAACCTAAGTTAAAGTAATTTTGTGCGTGAGAACGATAACATTGAACCTATGGATTTCGGTAACTGATGAAAATAAAAAAATAAAAAATAATAGTTTGGGAATATAGCCTTAAGCACATATGGATAAACCTTTGACCATCTGCTATGAACTGAAAGTACAGAAATGGCCATCTCCGTAATTAGTATTTCTGTATCCAAAAACATGGTTTTTCGTTTTTTTCTATGGAATACGTCATGACCATATGATTCTTCAATAAGCAATATAAAGACCATCCATGATCACACCTACTGCGCGAAAACCAACAGATTTGCTCAATTTGGTTGGGGCCGAGGAAGTGTGTGGTATTTTAATTTTGATAAGGTACTGTACGATACAATTCCAATACTTATGTTGTGTTTACAAATTATCACTAGACTAAGAGGCATCAAAATAAGTTCATCCCTTAACTCTGCGATTAACAGAACACCACGTATGTTACCTGAAGAATCGCAGATTCGTTCGTGGTTTGAAAGAAACGTCTGAAAGCTTGTTGATCTTCCTTCTGTTTTTAAGTGTAACATCATCGTAAACGTAAGCTTCCAACTCATTACCGGCACACGAACATGAACAGTGTAAATTTACCTCGACATTAATATTCATTCAGCGTGATAACTGCAGCATATGGCAAACGTCATACAACAAAGAATGTTGAAAGACTACCAGCGAGAGTTTGATGGACCTTACATCTCCATATCCTCTGCTCTGCCTCCCGTCCCACCAATCTTTCCCCCTCCCTCCTTCTCTCTCTCTTACACACACACACACACACATGCTCTTTTACTATTATTGTCCCTATCGTTCAGTCGCCGGATTATATTAAACAAATGCTGATTTAATATGCGAGATAACGAAAATCGAGTTTCCATGAATTGAAGTATCCACTGAGTCTGCAACTTCCCGGCTGCCTCCGATCTACAACTTGTAGATGTCTCCGAGCACTGCTCAGGGAAGGTGTTCGCTGCTACAAGTTCTGTAGTGGAACTGGGTCGAGAAACTTCGGTAAAGGGACGAGGGACGCCTCTCTGGAAAGACACGGACACTTTACCTGCACCTGGTGGCCATTTAGCGAGGAAAGCTCACTGATACACGACTACTCAAATACAAGACCTCTTACAATCGGTCATCCGTAATTAGATATTATTTTTCCTCAGAGTAAGAAAGCTAACCTAGGGTTAAAACGTCTGTGTGACAGTAATAGCGAAAGGGAAACTGACCTAATGATTACGGTATTCGTAGTAACAATGGCTTTTCTATTTCTTTCTGGAGATATTTTTCATATCTAAGGCTGAAAAACAAATAAATGGAATAAAAATCAGTTTATTGGATTTTCATTTTTAAAATTACAATTCTTTACTGAAATAATAATTTTTCATTTTATTTAGAAATTTGCGCAAATACTACTTACAAAAGTATTAAATAGGTAATTCTATTGTTATCAACTGACAGCTCGTAAATTTCATCGGTTATAATATTATGTGTACCTTATTCAATAAAAAGTACCTACAATAATTCATAGACAGATTAAGTAGAAATTTATGATTTAATAGTGAAAGTGCCTGTTAAGGAATTTAATAGAGCAAAATTGTCCTATTTTATAATATCACGTTCTCCGAAACTATTCTACTTAGTTTATGATAGTCAGCTTAGAAATGTTACGTTCACTACAGGTGTAAAATGTTACAACACTGACTCCCTGACTGAGTGCTTGAAACAAGAGACTAATCACGAAATCACGACCTAATGGGACGATTTCTCGAAAATGTATGCCTAAATCAAGCGAAAACTGTAGCCTGAAAATTCCACAAAAAAAGGACAATATTCCAAGTTAAAGTCCACTACAAAATAAACTGATCAGCGGGAAAATTATGACTAGTCACCTATCATACACTGTTCAAAACAATTAGGAGAACAGATGAGATTTCATACACATTATTCTAATGCATTTTATTCAGATAATGGTTACAAATGTAATTTGTGTGTGGAACAGTACGATATTTTGTTGTCTCAGCTCTTTACGTGGGGTATACATAACAGTCAATCAGTCTTTCTCGTTGCCCTTTAATACGGCGTGGGATCACCTCAGACGGCCAGTACAGTTTCACACCTGCATTCCATTGATGGTATGAGCTTATCAATCATCTCTTGTAGCGTTTTTCACCATTCTTCTATGAATACTATATATAACTCTGCAAGCTTTGTGGGAGGTCTTGGTGTGGATGTAACGCGCTCTGCCAACTGCATCCCATATATGCTCAAACGGGTTTAGGTCCGGTGAACAAGTCGGCCACTGCATTCGTTCAATTCCTTCTGCTTCGAGCATGTTCTTCATCAGACGACTGTTATCGTCCAACAAAAGGAACTCATTTCCTGTGCCACTAGCGTAGGGCACAAGGAAAGGTTGAAAGATCTTGTCTCTTTACCTTTGAGCAGTCATAGGTTCCGAACGACCTAGAACTTCGTACGTCCGCCAACATGTCCCAAGCATGTGTTTACAGTTTGAAGTGTAGAGCATACTTCGTCTGTTTTTGACACATAAAAAGGTGAGCTGTCTTTTAGTGTGCTCAGCACTTTTCTATTATCACAAAAAGAGAGCAAAGAATTTTTATCAAATATTTTGTGGAAAATAGTACCTAATTCTCTAAAACGTTTGAAATGTTGACACTGGCATTTGGTGAGTCTCCTCTAAGATACCAAGACAGTCTGCACGGCCAAAGTCACAGTCTGCACGACCGCTACGGTCGGGGGTTCGAATCCTCCCTCGGGCATGGATGTTTATGTCGCCTTCAGTATAAGGTAGTTCGTAAGTAGTTTGTAAGTTTAGGGACTGATGACCCCGCAGTCAAGTCCTTTAAGTTTAACAAACATTTGAACATTTTGAAGAATGGCCGTGCGTATTGAGGCGCCATGCTGCGATGCGCACTGATGTTCGCCGTCGGAGTTTGGATTCGCCCCTCGGGCATGGGTGTTTGTGTTGTCCTTAGCGTACGTTAGTCTAAGTTAGTTTAAATTAGTTTAATTAGTTTGTAAGCCTTAGGGACTGATGACCCCGTAGTTAAGTCTCTTAAGATTTACAAACATTTGAACATTTGATTTTACTACTTGTAACCTCCTATGGCACCCCTTAATAGTTGAATTTCGAAAAATACCCCAACATCTGTCTTTTAAATTCCAACGAAGTATGCTAATATAATTTTTTGTAATTCTGGGTTCAAAATTAACTCAGTATAAACGTATTTTCAAAACATGTTTCATCCTCTATTTCACCCCCTAAATGATTAATTTTCTGAAAATTCGGAAACACGTGTCCTTTTAATTATGACCAAGATATACCAAATTATATGATTGTAGCTTCAAAATTACCATCATAGCAAATATTTTCGAAAAACAACCCCTGTCCAATTTAACCCCCTTGATGACTAAATTTCCAAAAATATCGAAAAGCGTATTTTTTAAATTCCTTGATCAAGAGTCCATATCCTATATTTCGTGGTTATGAACTGAAATTTGAGTTAACAAGAACATATTTTTGAAAATCACATTTTTGCATCCCATATTTCACCCCCTTATTGGTCGAATTTCTAAAAATACCGAAACACGTATTTTTAAAATTCTAACCAACAATACAAATACCAATTTTGGCAGCTCTACCTTCAAAATTGTCTGAATAGCAACGTGTTTTCAAAAAGAATTTTTTATCCCCTATTTTACACTCTTATTTGTTGAGTTTCCAAAAATACTGAAACTCCTGTTCTTTAATCCTGACCAAGATTCCATATCCGAAGTTTCGTAATTGTAGCTTAAAATGTGCGTTAACAGCAACGTATTTTTTTTAATCAATTTTTTTCGTCCCCCATTTTACCCCTATTATTGGTTGAATTTCAAAAATCCCGAAACACTTGTCTTTTAAATTCGAAGCCTGAATTAAAATCCGAAATTTTGTAGTTGTAGCTTCAAAATTACCTAAATAGCAACGTATTTTCAAAAAGCGTTTCATCCCCTATTATCACCCCCCCCCCCCCAACGGACGGAATATAGAAAAATCGCTTCTTAAATGACGCCTGACGCCTACAGAGTAAGATCAAGACCCTCTACAAATTTCAAGTTTCTGTCTCCAGTAGTTTCGGCTGGGAGATGATGAGCCAGTCAATCCGCCAGTCAGTCAGTCGGAACACAGCCTTTTATACATAGATATATATGTGGTGTGATACATGTCCCAAAGAACAGACACCACATACAAATTAATAAATTATGTAAATAGCCGATGACGGGCAATCAACCTTTCTTCTTTAGTGCGGAGGCACTCCTAGCCCCTTACTCTTACGGGAATCAGTTTGCAAAACTACAAGTTTCAGTAAAAGTTGAAACTTTGCACCCGACGGGAAGCATGCTTGATTATTCTATGGAGGTGTGGTTATCACTGTGTTCCCAGAGGTGCAGGCGATCACTGCAACTGCCTGTAAATTGGGATACCTGGGATCGAATCCCGAATTTGTACACATTTTCAAATTCACCCATTCGCCGTTAACTTCTTAATTCCGTGAACATGTACATCTATATGTACATCTACATACTCTGCAAATCACATTTAAGTGCCTTGCAGAGGGTTCATTGACCACTTTCATAGCTTTCCTCTACCGTTCCATTCTCTAATAGCGCGCGGGAAGAAAGAACACCTAAATCGTTCCGTTTTCGATCTGATTTTTCTTCTTTTATTGGGATGGTGATGTCTCTCTAAGTAGGTGGGTGCTAGTAAATTATTTTCACATTCTGAAGTAAAAGTCCGTGACTGAAACTTCGCAAACAGATCACGCCGCAATGAATAACGTCTTCTTTTAATGATTTCCACCCCAATTCGTGCTACATTTCCGTGACGCTTCCCCCCCCCCCCCCCCGTAACGTTATAAAACAAAAGGAGTTGCCCTTCTCTGAACCTTCTCAATATCTTCACCTGGTGAGGGTTCCACAATGGCCAACAGTACTCCACGAGAGGACGCACAAGTATGATGTAAGCAGTCACTTTGGTGGAGCTGGTGCATCTTCGAAGCGTTCTGCCAATTAAACGTAATCTTTGGTTCGCTTTCACCACAGTATTTTCTATGTGTTCTCTCCAGTCTAAATTGTTCGTAATTGTAACTCCTAGGTACTTGTAGAATTTACGACCTCAAGGTTTGACTTATTTATCGCATAAATAAATATTTTTCGAAAGAATAGTCACCCTACTTTTTGAACACACCTCTCACATTGTCAGTGCCTTGGGTTCACGAGAAAGAGTGTTATGTAGGGCAGCGGCGATCACACCACTGGTGGAAGAGTTGTGCATTGTTGCAACACCGCTGAAAGAGACGGCCGCCGTGCTCTTGTCTGAAGTTACAAAAAGTAGGCCGCGAACTCGTGGCTGACTGGCTGCCCACTGGTACCCTAGAGCAGTGGTTCTCAAACCTTTTGAGCCTCGAGCGGATTTAAAAGGCTGGAAATAAATGTGGACGCACTTTATACACATTTATGAGGAATATTTTACAAAAGTAATAGATGAATTAAATGCTGTGATAAAAACATATATATATATATATATATATATATATATATATATATATTCGCTTCCATACTACAAAAAATACGACACAATAAAAGCATACATTATCACATATAAACAAATATTTTTTGTATAAAAATTCGAGAGATTCATGAAGCATGACTGTCACCCAAATGCGACGACCGAGCGCCTTTCTGCCTCCTATAGTTTGCGTCATGTAGGAAAGCACTTCCGCGCATAGAGGCGGAATGATAGGGTAAGCGTTGAGGGGAGGAGCTACGGCCGAACGCCAACAGTGGAGCCTGTGGGAGAAACACTGCGTAACTCACGGCTAGCCACGCACCTGAAGCATGAATATTATTGGTTGCCAGTGGAGGAAAGGCAAACGTCCGTTTTTAGCGTTTGTATATTTGGAGAAAGCTTTTGACAATGTCGACTGGAATGCACTGTTTCAAATTCTGAAGGTAGAAGGGATAAAATATAGGGAGCGAAGACTTATACTCAACATGCACAAAAACCAAACAGCGGTTATTAGAGTCGAAGGGCATGAAAGGGACACAGAGGTTGGGAAGGGAGTAAGACATGGTTGTAGCCTTTCGCCATTGTTGTTCAGTCTGTACATTGAGCAAGCAGTGAAGGAACGCAAGGAGAAATTTGGAGAGGGAATTATAGTTCAGGGAGAAGAAATACAAACTTTGCGGTTTGCCGATGACATAGTAATCCTGTCAGAGACCGCAAAAGATCTGGAAGAGCAATTGAATGGAATTGACAATGTCTTGAAAAGAGATTATAAGATAAACATCAACAACAGTAAAACAAGGATAATGGAATATAGCGTCAGAAAATCAGGCGATGTTAATGAGGCAATAAAAGTAGTAGACGAGTTTTGTTACTTTGGTAGCAAGATAACTTCTGATGGCCGAAGTAAAGAAGATATAGAATGCAGAATGGCTATGGGATGAAAAGCATTTCTGAAGAAGCGAAACTTGTTGACATCCAATATTAGTTTAAATGTTAGGAAGTCCTTTCTGAAGGCATTTGTCTGGAGTGTAGCGTTGGATGGAAGTGAAGCGTGGACAGTAAGGAGTTCAGACAAAAAGAGGATAGAAACTTTTGAAATGTGGTGCTACAGACGAATGATGAAAATTAGATGGGTAGATCACGTAACTAATGAGGAGGTGCTACACAGAATTGGGGAGAAAAGGAATTTCTGGTGTATTCTAAGAGAAGGGATAGGTTGGTGGGACACATCCTGAGACATCAAGGAATCGTCAACTTAGTATTATAAGGAAGAGTGTGGGGTAAATATCATAGAGGGAGACCAAGGGACGAATACAATAAGCAGATTCAAAGGGATGTCGGTTGCCCAAAGTGTTCGCAGATGAAGAGACTTGCACAGGACATGTTAGCTTGGAGAGCAGCATCAAACCAGTCTGCGGACTGAAGACCACAACAACAACAACAAGTGTAGTAATGGAGGGGGATACGCCTTCTTACCGGACGCGGACTACAGCTTGTCAAGACGATAGGCAAGGAAAACTACAGGGTGCTTCCGTAAATATTGTCGGGCGCACCAGGGCGCCCTGCCACATACATTGAGAAACACTGCCCTAGAGACTAGCCACTGAGCTACGCGATCGCTGCCTACTCTGCGTGACGTCACAACAGTGGAAAGACCCTCTGTTTTGGGCGGTGTCGGCTGTTGTGTTTGCAGTGGCGGTCCCCCGAGGTGTCTGGGCGGTGTCTGGCGCCCCTATCGACCGTCTCCTGGCCCCCTCTCCGCCCCTCGTCAGTCCTGAGCGGGTGGGGCTTCCCTTACGTGTCCTCCTGCCATCGCACTGCGCCCAACTCAGTTAATACCGTTAGCTCCGGTGAAAGCGCCGTCAGTATTGCATTCCGGTGCCCAACCCTACACTCACTGGTACCTGTATCGCTATTCAAATATCGCAAGTGGCAGTCCAGTGATTCTACCCCTTCTTCTAAGCGTTCTGCCAATGAAACGTAACCTTTGGTTCGCCTTCCCCACAATATTTTCTATGTGTTCTCTCCAGTCAAAGTTGTTCGTAATTGTAACTCCTAGGTATTTGGTAGAGTTTACGAACTTAAGGTTTGACTGATTTATCGCGTAATTAAAGTTCAGCGGATTTCTTTTAGTGGTCATGTGTATTACTTCACACTTTTCTTTATTTAGTGTCAATTGCCAATTTTCGCACCAAGTAGAAATTTTATCTAAATCGCTTTGCAGTTGCTTTTGATCCTCTGTTGACTTCACTGAACGATAAACGACAGCATCATCCGCGAACAGTCTAAGGGAGCTATTCAGATTATCTCCTAAATCGTTTATAAACACGAGGAAGAGTAGGGGACCTATAACGCTTCCCTGTGGAACGCCAGATATCACTTCTGTTTTACTCGATGACTTACCGTCAATTACAACGAACTGTGTCCTTTCTGATAGGAAATCGTGAATCCAATCGCACAATTGGGGAGATATTCCATAAGCACACAATTTCATTAGAAGCCGCTTGTGGGGTACAGTATCAAAAGCCTTCCGGAAATCCAGAAATATGGAATCGATTTGAGATCCCTTGTCGATGGCACTTAACACTTGATGTGAATAAAGGGCAAGCTGTGTTTCGCAAGAGCGGTACTTTCTGAATCCGTGCTGACTATTGGTTAATAGGTCGTTCTCTTCGAGGTAGTACATAATATTCGAACAAAGTATATGTTCCAAAATCCTACTGCAAATCGACGTCAATGAGATAGGCCTGTAATTTTGGGGATCACTCCTATTGCCTTTCTTGAATATTGGAGTAACTTGGGCAACTTTCCAGTCTTTGGGTACGGATCTTTCGCTGAGTGATCGATTGTAAATTATAGCTAAGTACGGAGCTATGGCATCAGCATACTCTGAGAGGAATCTAGTTGGTATACAATCTGGCCCGGAAGATTTATTTTTGTTTAGTGACTTAAGTTGTTTTACTACTCCAGGAACATCTACTTCTAAGTTTCGCATGCTGGCAGCTGTTCTTGGATTGAATACTGGAGTGTTCACTTCGTCTTCTTTGGTGAAAGAATTTCGGAAAGCTGTGTTTAGGAATTCTGCCTTAGCAGTACTGTCGTCGGTAGTATTACCATTGCTATCGCGTAGTGAAGGTATTGTTTGTGTTTTGCCGCTAGTGTACTTCACATATGACCAGAATTTCTTTGGATTTTCTGCAAGAAAAGAAAGGTTGGAAATCATTAAAAGAAAGGCATTATTGGTTGTGGCGAGATTGTTTTGCAAAATTTCTTATATCGACTTTCATTTCCGAATGCGAAGATATTTTGTTAGCATTCACCAACACAGGATCACATGATCATCTTAATGAAATGTGATAATTCAGATCGAAAACTGAAAGATCTACATTTACTATTTTTACCTACTATAAAAGAACTATGTAAGTTTTGCCATGCACTGAATAGTGACTTGCAGAGTATATATATATATATATATATATATTATCACTAACTAAAACTGTAATTTGATTTGTGCGGGAAATACTAAAACGAAAAAATATGCGCCCTTAGTGTCGGATATTGTTATTGCAGTAGGAAATTCGATATGTAGCGGAAAAGCCCCGCACTTTACAACATGCACTCGACACAGTGGCCGCACTAGTATCAGAACATCCAATCGACCGCCGGCCGCGGTGGCCTAGGGGACTGAGGCGCTCCAATCACGGTCTGCACGGCCACTATGGTCGGGGGTTCGAATCCCCCCTCGGGCATGGATATTTGTGCCGTCCTTAGTATAAGGTAGTTGATAAGTAGTTTGTAAGTTTAGGGACTGATGACCCCGTAGTTAAGTCCCATAAGCTTAACAACATTTGAACATTTCCAATCGACCTTACTATTAATGGTACTCATACATTTAGCTATATTTGAATGATAAGTGAAAACCCGTCATTGACTGGGAATCTCCTCTTTAAAGTCTTTCTGTCGGTTCTGCGCAGTGCAGACAACAACATTACGGCAACCAAGATAGTCATAATAACAGAACGTTCCTGCAGAGGGGTTTGGTGTTGTGTTTACTTTACCAAACGAATTACACAAGCAGTTGGGTTCAGATAGTGTAGTGAGCAGGTGTGATATTCCTGGCCTATGGCCACTTCATATTTCTGGCCGCCGTGCGTTTCTTTGCTAACATCGTACGTGTCTAAACGCGGAAGAAAGACAGAAGAGCAGCATATGTTGAAATGTGGGGTGGCGAGCTGTAGCATATGGCACAGTAGGTGCTGGTTCCCATGGGAAAGCCCGCTCTCTTCGCATTGGCTGCTGCATTTCACGTCACGTGATTTCATTTGAAATTAGTTTTGTAAATTAAAGTCGCCACCGATTATAACAGTATGCTTCGGATACCTATTTGAAATATGATTCAAGCTTTCTTTGAACATTTCTGCAACCGCATCGTCTGAGTCAGGGGGCCGATAAAAAGATCCAATTATTAATTTATTTCGGTGGTCAGGTATAACCTCTACCCAGACCAATTCACAGGAAGTATCGGCCTCAATTTCGCTGCAGGATAAACCGTTTGTAACAGCAATAAACACGCCACCCTCTGTTTTATTTATTCTATCCTTTCTGAAGACCATTTGGCCCTTTGAAAAAATTTCGGCCGAATTTATCTCAGGCGTCAGCCTGCTTTCAGAACCTATAACGATTTGTGCCTCAGTACTTTCTATCAGCGCTTGGATCTCTGGAATTTTCCCAACACAGCTACGACAACATACAACTGTTACACCAATGGTTTTTAGGTCTGCTTTCTTCCCGTGTCTGACCTGCCCCCTTTGAGACTGAAACGCATTTTGTGTATTACCGAGGCCATCTAACCTGAAAAACCGCCCAGTCCACGCCACACAGCCCCCGCTACCAGTGTAGCCGCTTCCTGAGTATAGTGGACTCCTGACCTATTTAGCGGAACCCGAAAACCCTCCACCCTTTGGCGCAAGTCGAGGAATCTGCAGCCCACACGGTCGCAGAACCGTCTGAGCCTCTGATTCAGACCCTCCACTCGGCTCTGAACCAAAGGTCCGCAGTCAGTCCTGTCGACAATGCTGCAGATGGTGAGTTCCGCTTTCATCTTGCAAGCAAGACTGGCAGTCTTAACCACTTCTGATAGCCGCTCAAAACCAGAGAGGATCTCTTCCGATCCAAAGCGACACCAATCATTGGTCCCGACATGAGCCACCACCTGCAGCTGGCTGCATCCTGTGCTCTTCATGGCATCCGGAAGGAGCCGTTCCACATCCGGAATGACTCCCCCCGGTATGCACACGGAGTGCACATTGGAATTCTTCCCCTCCCTAGTAGCCATTTTCCTAAGAGGCTCCATTACCTGCCTAACGTTGGAGCTCCCAACTACCAACAAACCCACCCTCTGTGAGTGCCCGGATCTTGAAGGCAGAGGGGCGAGTACAGGACAAGCGACACCATCCGCATCAGGAACATCCCCTGCCACAGACAGCGCCTCGAATCTGTTGGCAGGACTAACCGGGGGAGGCCACCACTTCGGTCCCCCGGGAAGTCTTACGCCGCCTGACACGCGCTGAGGAGACCTCCCAATCCACCACGCATTGGGTGGGTGGCTACCTCCTAGCGGGCAGTGAGCGGGCTGGCCACAGCCGCAGGCCGATCGGAGGGCACAACAGACGCACAGGGCGTCTGCTGCACCCCCGTGAGCGGCCCATAACAGCGGCGCCCACCCACCGCAGACTCAAGCGTTGCCAGCGAAGCCAACGCCGCCTGAAACTGCGAGCGAACAGTCACCAACTCTGCCTCCATCCGTTCGCAGCAGTCACAGTTCCTAGCCATTCTAAAACCTTTGTTTCTTCCAAGTAAGTACGTCAGAGGACACAGTAGTTTGATAAACAGTGAGCTTTGCAAAGTATAAACCTAACGCTGAACTGTTTATTAACGGCGAATCTTAAAAATATATACGCGAGCTAGTAAATCAAAAATTCAGTAACTGAACAGACAGATAAACGCGATTCTTAATAAACAAACACGCGAGCACACTAAAGTATATAGAGCTGCAAGAGAAAGCACACACGAAATGTAAATAAGTCGCTTCTATTAAGAAGCCGGTTACCGTAAAATCTAGAGCCGCTGCTGGTCACGTGTGCACTGGCCGCCGGTCACTGAGCAACAGTTCTATGACCTGTTGGACGAAGTACCCTTAGCTGCTAATGAGACGAACATGCAAAACTGTTCACATGTAAATGGAACTCAAATTACACAGAAGTCCATAATAAAATCATGGATTAGACAAGCGATAAGAGAAAAAGGAAAATGCATTAGCCACGGTTAGCTGCAATGCTGATGATTTAGATAAATACAATAAATACTGTAAAATATTAAGGTAAGTAATTCAGACATCTAACCAACTGCATTAGGAGAAGTCGATAGCAATGCGAGGCAACAAAATGAAGACAATATCGGATATAGTGAAAGAGGAGACTGTTAGAATCAGAAAGGAAGAGGAGCACACAGTTTTAACTGTAGATTATATATTAGTAACAGATGAGTATAGTGTGGCAAATGTATTTAAAAAATACTTTATATCTGTTCCTAATAATATGAGATTCTCAGTATCAGTAAATAATGCCCTTGAATATCTAAAACTATCATTTCAAATAACTCAGGTATGTGAATATGCCACTCACTTGAGCATAAGAAAAAACACCCATAAAATCTTTACAACTAAAGCATTCTAGTAGGTACAATGGAAGATCAGCCATGTTAATTAAGATGTGTTCTGGTGAGGTAAGCACAATTTTAAGTAATTTGTGTAACAAGTCTAATATAAACTGAACATTTCCTGATTGGCTTAAATATGCAGATATTAAACTTCTATTCAAGAAGGGGATTTAGGGATACCATCAGACTAAAGACCGATTTCATTATTACCAGCATTCTCGAAAATTCTAACACAGGTAATGTAAAAGCAGCTTCTAAACCACCTGACACAGATATTTTCGAAAATAGAGTTTGGATTTTTGTAAGTTTGCGATATCGAGAAGGCTATTTACACCTACAGTTAGAATGTACTTAATTTATTAGATAATAAATTACAAGCAGCATGTGTTTTCTGTGATTTGTCGATTGTGTGAACCACAAATTCCTTTAAAACAAATTGGAATTCTCTGGTGTCACAGGCAATGCTGCAAAATGGTTCAAGTAATACCTCGCTAACAAGAGATGTCAATACAAGGGACTAGTGAATTAAACTATCACTCATCATCAGATTGGGAAAATTTGACGTGTCCCCAATAAGTTATGATCAGAGTCTACATCTGCAGCTGTGTGGCAGAGCCACAATAGCTGTTGTTACAAGGCCAGCTCAGTCAATCTTCCAGGCTGTTAACTACTGAAAAAGCTGCTGCCCCTCTTCAGGAACAACACGTTTGTCTGTCGTCTCCACAGATACCCCTCCGCTGTGGTTTCAGCTGCGGTACGGCTATTTGTATCGTTGAGGTGCGCAAGCCACCCCACCTCGGCAATGTCTGTGGTTCATGGTAAATTAATGAAAGGCAAATAGAAAGTGCACTATGCAAACAACATAACAGTACATTACCCAACATGTCATGCAAAACGTTTTGAGTAGACATCACGATAGCTTCAGCTGTTGGCCGTCTGCACCGTATCGTGCTTACCTGCGGACAAAGGAAATACAGTCAAACCACCTCACTTGCACCTACGCAAAATACAGTGCTACAAAGAAGTAAATAAACAAAAGAGAAAAATACACTGCTAAATACAATTGGGGGATCAAGTGAGATATCTCACACAATACACATATTAATATCAACAAATGATACAATCCCTTGAGACAACATTGTCCCATTATACCAAAGGTATTAAAGATAAGGAGAGGCATTGAATTAAAATTTATGCGGTGGCTGGGATTCGAACCCAGGACCTCCTACTTACTAGGAGGCATTGAATTAAAATTTATGCGGTGGATGGGATTCGAACCCAGGACCTCCTAGTAAGTAGGAGGTCCTGGGTTCGAATCCCAGCCACCGCATAAATTTTAATTCAATGCCCCTCCTTATGTTTAATATACATATGGTAACGCATTTCATTCTGATATTGGTTACATCGTAATTTGTATGTCATACGGTACGATATTTATGTGTCTTTACTTGAGGTTTTCATGGCGTTTACTTAGAGCGATTCTTCAAGGAGCTATCATAATAGTAAATACGTTATTCTCCTTGCAGCTCTCCACGCTACCCGGTCCTGTGCAAGTCTCATTATCTGAGAATACGTTCGGCAACCTACATCCTTTTGAATCTGCTTACTATATTCGTCCCTCGGTCTCCCTCTACGATTTTTACCCCACACTCTTCCTTCTAATGCTAAGTTGACAATTCCTTGATGTCTCAGAATGTGTCCAACCAGTCTATTCCTTCTCTTAGTCAGGAGATGCAAGAAACTCCTTTTCTCCCCGATTCGGTGAAACAGCTCATTAGTTACGTGATCTACCCATCTAATTTTCATCATTCGTCTGTAGCACCACATTTCAAAAGCTTCTATCACCTTTTTATCTTAACAGTAACATCACGTTTTTTTTTTAAATTAGGCAGAAGAGTGACGGAGACCCACGGGATGTTAGTGCAAATGTATGGTTGACAGTTTCCAACAGCAGTACACCCGATGTCAGAACTACGCGATTACTTTGATGGCCAGTGAAGTATTTAGTTTGTAACTCTTGTTTCCTATGTTTCCTGAAACCATTCACCGAATTTTTCAAACGCACCTTCTAACTTCCACAATATATGTGATGAAAGGAACATGAATGTTGGGTTGCCGATCTTGGGATGCAGAAAGTATTTTGAAAACCAATTTCATTTCGCATAGCTTGTAGAATATAATTTAAATGAATTATGAGATCATAAAAATACAGTGTTCATAGTATGAATACTTGAAATATGTTGTCGTTGGGTGTCTGACTAGCCCACGATAATTTACTAATCGTAACACGGCTTTTACAGAAGTACAGTAAAAGGAGATGACAATGCTATGTGGAACAGTCAATAAGTTCTTCGACTTGGCGCCTGGATGTTAGGCAGCCAGACGACCCTTCACATTTCACACGCTGCCGATTATTTTTTACAAGGTCTTTGGTCGAAACACACCAGGTGTATATGTTTGGGTGCATAAGAATTTTGATCGCCGATGTCATGCGTGTATTGAGGTTGATGGCACACTTCGTAACATGTCGTGCTAATGTTAGTTTCATACAACGATGGTGTTTGCAACTACATATAGCTAATGTAAATAGGAATAAATATGGAATACAGTTACGATGTTCTGTTGGCAATTATATTCTCATGTTGATATACGAATAGTGTTAAAATATCTGGTGTTTACTATATTATGGTTGACTGGTACAGCCTTAAAAAGTAGCTCTTGGTTTTCGTATTAATATATTTTGAAACATATTCATAATTTTATTCTACAGGACATGTACTCGTACAACAAATATTAAAACTCAATTTTGAATATTTGATGTACTCAGTAGAACAAGTTTTAAAACTCATTTGTAAAGATGCCAATATAGCTGCGAAATCGGCCATCATAATTAAAATAATACCGGCGATCTTGGGTTGAAACCATTAATTACTAAATAAAAACATACGCAGTAATGTACTTGTATTCCTATTATACTTGTATTATTACGTTAGCTTCTCCGACTCCAGGTTCACTATCTCAAATTCTCCAGTGGAGTGTGCTACGTGTCCTAACAGATTTATCGACTGCAGTTACAGACGTGACTGGATAGTGATATGCACACATATAAATGTCGGGCCTACAGCTAACACTTGGCATTAAAGTGTGGTGCACTGGTCGCATTGTTATTTGTGATCCTAAAGCGTAAAGAACCCACCGAATACAAAACAATTCTTAAGTAAAAAAATGTTTTGATTTTTTTGGTTTCGTTAAAACCTCTACACAAATATTTTTAATTTCGTCTGCGGTAATGTTGTAGTGCAAGGAGAAAGGATGATGATGTCTTAACAATAAGGTTTTTAATTAAATTACCTGCAAGGGATTAACTGGATTATACACGTAGTGTATTTATTGATGGTATAAAACAGTGCATTTACTACAAATTTATCTTTAAAAATATTTAAGACGTAATCAGTGTGTTTTTCTTCTGTTATTTTATTCGGCTACTATCGACAAAAAACATGTCAAAATTGGGCAATTAAGTGTGGCCGAATGAGAATATAGAGGAAGTTCAAAGAAGGGTAGTTCGTTTTGTATTACCGCGATATAGGGGAGAGAATGTCACAGAAATGATGCCAGATTTCATCTACATCTATATCTACATCGATACTCTGCAAATCACATTTAAGTGCCTGGCAGAGGGTTCATTAACCACCTTCATAACTTTTCTGTACCGTTCCATTCTCTAATAGCGCGCGGGAAGAAAGAACACCTAAATCGTTCCGTTTTCGATCTGATTTCTCTTATTTTATTGGGATGGCCATGTCTCCCTAAGTAGGTGGGTGCTAGCAAAATATTTTCACATTCAGAACTAAAAGTCGGTGATTGAAACTTCGCAAACAGATCACGCCGCAATGAATAACGTCTTTCTTTTAATGATTTCCACCCCAATTCGTGCAACATTTCCGTGACGCTTTCCCCCCCGTAACGTGATAAAACAAAACGAGCTGCCCTTCTCTGAACCTTCTCAATATCTTCCGTCAGTCCCACCTGGTGAGGGTCCCACAAGGGGCAACAGTACTCCAAGAGAGGACGCACAAGTGTGATGTAGGCAGTCTCTTTGGTGGAGCTGCTGCATCGTCTAAGCGTTCTGCCAATGAAACGTAACCTTTGGTTCGCCTTCCCCACAATATTTTCTATGTGTTCTCTCCAGTCAAAGTTGTTCGTAATTTTAACTCCTAGGTATTTGGTAGAGTTTACGAACTTAAGGTTTGACTGATTTATCGCGTAATTAAAGTTCAGCGGATTTCTTTTAGTGGTCATGTGTATTACTTCACACTTTTCTTTATTTAGTGTCAATTGCCAATTTTCGCACCAAGTAGAAATTTTATCTAAATCGCTTTGCAGTTGCTTTTGATCCTCTGTTGACTTCACTGAACGATAAACGACAGCATCATCCGCGAACAGTCTAAGGGAGCTATTCAGATTATCTCCTAAATCGTTTATAAACACGAGGAAGAGTAGGGGACCTATAACGCTTCCCTGTGGAACGCCAGATATCACTTCTGTTTTACTCGATGACTTACCGTCAATTACAACGAACTGTGTCCTTTCTGATAGGAAATCGTGAATCCAATCGCACAATTGGGGAGATATTCCATAAGCACACAATTTCATTAGAAGCCGCTTGTGGGGTACAGTATCAAAAGCCTTCCGGAAATCCAGAAATATGGAATCGATTTGAGATCCCTTGTCGATGGCACTTAACACTTGATGTGAATAAAGGGCAAGCTGTGTTTCGCAAGAGCGGTACTTTCTGAATCCGTGCTGACTATTGGTTAATAGGTCGTTCTCTTCGAGGTAGTACATAATATTCGAACAAAGTATATGTTCCAAAATCCTACTGCAAATCGACGTCAATGAGATAGGCCTGTAATTTTGGGGATCACTCCTATTGCCTTTCTTGAATATTGGAGTAACTTGGGCAACTTTCCAGTCTTTGGGTACGGATCTTTCGCTGAGTGATCGATTGTAAATTATAGCTAAGTACGGAGCTATGGCATCAGCATACTCTGAGAGGAATCTAGTTGGTATACAATCTGGCCCGGAAGATTTATTTTTGTTTAGTGACTTAAGTTGTTTTACTACTCCAGGAACATCTACTTCTAAGTTTCGCATGCTGGCAGCTGTTCTTGGATTGAATACTGGAGTGTTCACTTCGTCTTCTTTGGTGAAAGAATTTCGGAAAGCTGTGTTTAGGAATTCTGCCTTAGCAGTACTGTCGTCGGTAGTATTACCATTGCTATCGCGTAGTGAAGGTATTGTTTGTGTTTTGCCGCTAGTGTACTTCACATATGACCAGAATTTCTTTGGATTTTCTGCAAGAAAAGAAAGGTTGGAAATCATTAAAAGAAAGGCATTATTGGTTGTGGCGAGATTGTTTTGCAAAATTTCTTATATCGACTTTCATTTCCGAATGCGAAGATATTTTGTTAGCATTCACCAACACAGGATCACATGATCATCTTAATGAAATGTGATAATTCAGATCGAAAACTGAAAGATCTACATTTACTATTTTTACCTACTATAAAAGAACTATGTAAGTTTTGCCATGCACTGAATAGTGACTTGCAGAGTATATATATATATATATATATATATATATATATATATATATATATATATATTATCACTAACTAAAACTGTAATTTGATTTGTGCGGGAAATACTAAAACGAAAAAATATGCGCCCTTAGTGTCGGATATTGTTATTGCAGTAGGAAATTCGATATGTAGCGGAAAAGCCCCGCACTTTACAACATGCACTCGACACAGTGGCCGCACTAGTATCAGAACATCCAATCGACCGCCGGCCGCGGTGGCCGAGGGGACTGAGGCGCTCCAATCACGGTCTGCACGGCCACTATGGTCGGGGGTTCGAATCCCCCCTCGGGCATGGATATTTGTGCCGTCCTTAGTATAAGGTAGTTGATAAGTAGTTTGTAAGTTTAGGGACTGATAACCCCGTAGTTAAGTCCCATAAGCTTAACAACATTTGAACATTTCCAATCGACCTTACTATTAATGGTACTCATACATTTAGCTATATTTGAATGATAAGTGAAAACCCGTCATTGACTGGGAATCTCCTCTTTAAAGTCTTTCTGTCGGTTCTGCGCAGTGCAGACAACAACATTACGGCAACCAAGATGGTCATAATAACAGAACGTTCCTGCAGAGGGGTTTGGTGTTGTGTTTACTTTACCAAACGAATTACACAAGCAGTTGGGTTCAGATAGTGTAGTGAGCAGGTGTGATATTCCTGGCCTATGGCCACTTCATATTTCTGGCCGCCGTGCGTTTCTTTGCTAACATCGTACGTGTCTAAACGCGGAAGAAAGACAGAAGAGCAGCATATGTTGAAATGTGGGGTGGCGAGCTGTAGCATATGGCACAGTAGGTGCTGGTTCCCATGGGAAAGCCCGCCTATGTTACTGGTACTCTCTTCGCATTGGCTGCTGCATTTCACGTCACGTGATTTCATTTGAAATTAGTTTTGTTTATTATATACTAAATATTAATTATTCAGAGCTGAGAATGAATGAATGTTTGTAAATCTATCGGACCAAACTTCGTGGTCATCAGTCCGTAGGTTACAAACTACTTAAACCTATTCATAGAAGTTTCGGGTATGCAGCCGGTCGTCGTCTAAAACATCATACGATATTTCCGCCAGACACCTACTAGCCATCTTCAGGTGAGTCGAAGAAGACTGAAGAGTGCGTCCAGCGTTCCACTATATATAGAAAACTTGGCGGTTACAGCGCTTGCGTCAAAACATAAACAGACAGGCCACACTGCCGGACGGCAGCGCCCTCGCTGGTGGAGCCACGGATTTCAGCTGTCCTCTGCACTGCCACTGCCGCTCACAGCCGACGTCGGCTCTCTCCGTCGTCTTCGATCTGAGCAAATTTTAGTAATGACGGGATTCCATGCTTTGTCAAGATTGTAGCCACTATCCCGATTCATCAAATTTTCCGCCACACGTATTTCCACAGATTCTTTGATAATGGAGTCCCAAAAAGATGTTGCTGTTGTCAAAATTACCGTTTTATCGTACTCCATAGAGATTACGGTGGAAATGCAATGTTCAGCAATAGCAGACTTGCTTGGCTGTAAAAGGCGTGTGTTGCGTTTGTGTTCACTGCAACGTTCTACAACAGTGCGCGTAGTCTGGCCTATATAAGACATCCCACATTGGCAGGGAACATTGTAGACACCAGCCGTACGTAACAACAAGTCATCCTTAACCGAACCCAGCAAGTCTGAAATTTTTGATGGTGTGCGGAAAATTACTTTCACTTGAAAATTTTGGAGAATTCTTGCTATTTTAAAAGAAATATTGCCCACAAACGGAAGAAAAGGAAGGGATTTTGCCGGTGTGCCCTCCTCGCTCTCCACTGGTTTGTTCTTCTTTCTAAGTGAGAGTGCCTTACTTATTTGCTGGTTAGAATATCCGTTGTCTCGAAACACTTGCTGGAGGTGAGCCAGCTCTTGTGGCAGACTATCAGCATCTGAGATTGTATGGGCTCTGTGAACAAGTGTTTTAAGGACACTACTGGTTTGCGACGGATGGGGACAACTTGAAGCCTGTAAATATAAATCAGTATGAGTTGGCTTCCGATAAACTGAGTGTCCCAAAGAGTCATCATCCTTCCTTTTAACTAAAACATCCAAAAAAGGTAAGCATCCATTTTGCTCTACTTCAATAGTGAACCGGATGTTATCATGAAGAGAGTTGAGATGGTGTAAAAACTTCTTTAGATTATCTTCCCCATGAGGCCATACAATAAAAGTATCGTCTACATACCTCCAAAATACCGTATGTTTAAGGGGTGCTGATTCAAGGGCTCGTTCCTCGAAGTCCTCCATAAAAAGGTTAGCCACCATGGGAGACAAGGGGCTACCCATGGCGACACCGTCAGTTTGCTCAAAGTATTCTTTGTTGAAAATAAAATAGGTAGAGGAGAGAACATGCTGAAAGAGAGCAGTGATATCAGCTTGAAAATTTTTACCAATTAGTTTCAAAGAATCTGTGAGAGAAACCTTTGTAAAAAGAGATACCACATCGAAGCTGACTAAAAGGTCAGAGCTACTAAGACGAAGAGCCCCCAGTCTATTGATAAAATCTGCAGAATTCCTAATATGGTGCGAGCATTTGCACACCAATGGTCTGAGTAAGGAAGCAAGATGTTTTGCTTAGTTATATGTGGGGGCACCAATATTGCTAACTATGGGACGCAAAGGCAAATTTTCCTTATGGACCTTAGGAAGGCCATACAATCTAGGCGGTACAGAGCCATGTGGACTTAATCTCTTGATGGTAACTTGAGGTAATGAGGAAGAGTTTAAAAGAGAAATAGTCTTCCGTTGCACCCGTCCTGTAGGATCATCATCCAACTTTCTATAGGCAGATTCACTTAATAGCCCATACATCTTATCTAAGTTCACAGTACTTAAACCTACGTAAACTAACCTATGCACAAACACACACACCCATGCCCCAGGGAAGACTCGAACCTCCACGGCGAGCAAACGCGCGCTCCGCAGCGAGACGCTTTAGACCGCTCGGCTACTCCATCGCGGCATCCTGAGAAACCTGGACAACAATGTAAGAAATAAAGCACACTGCTACGCAACAGCATCCGCAAAGATGTGGAGGTTTTAGGAGACTTGTGGGAGGAAGCAATACTAACTTCTCTGTCCACAAATAAAAAAACCCTAGGAAGCTTGTACAGGTAGTGTAATGCAACAACTACCAGCATGGAAAGCAATAGCAAGTTTGGAAGCGGGACAGATACAGAGGGAGGTGCCCGCAACTATTCGAATCTCCGAAAGTGTAATTTCCATGACCTGAACGTGACTTCAGATAACAGGAAATGTTAAAAGAAGGCAAGGCCAAGGTCGTCCACGGGTAACATAAGCAAGAGATGACCTTTATCTCCGGTTAACAGCCCGTCGAGATAGGAAGCTCAATGCTACTCACAAAGAGAGGACGCCTATTTGTCATCGCTGAATTCGTCCAAATATATGATATATGTAGGGCGTTGTGAGATATGAAAGCGCACCACTTGGGAACTCCAAATGGCTAAGCGTTTAGGAAATAACAGGAACTATTATACGCATATATCACCATACGGCCTTATCAACTGCTCTAGAAAGGCTGTTTAGAAAGTAGTGTTTGGCTCAGCGGTAAAAGATCAAATTTTTATAGATAGGTTCGCTGGTTCGATTCCGCCCGGCGACAAATATTTTTTAATTCTTGGAAATGCGTATTCTACAATTAACCGCAACATCATACATGTTATTTTGTATTTATATCTGCACAACACCATCATGGGACGTTGCTATTTAAAACACGCATATTACCTTGCAAATCAGGATTGTTTTTCTATGGAGACATTAAAAAAACCATGTAACTGCAAATGGGCGGCGTTAATAACGTGGGGAAAATGCGTTTACTATAGTCCCTTTTTAAATGTTTTTAGTCCCGAATTTCATTCAGTGCCATTTCTTTTTTTTTTTTTTTTTTTTTTCTCCTTACATAAATTAATAAAATAACCTATATGATGTTGCGGTTAATTGTGACGTCAGTCTACATCTACATCAATACTCTGCAAACCACTGTGAAGTGCATGGCAGAGGGTACGTCCCACTGTACCAGTTATTAGGGTTTTTTCCCATTCGATTCACGTATTGAGTGTGGGAAAAATGATTGTTTAAATGCCTCCGTAGGTGATGTAATTAATCACCTCCTGTTCTCACGATGCCTACGGGGACAATATGTAGGTTTATGCATTGCCACGGATCAGAAAAAAATTTGACGCCGGGTGGAATTGAACTCGCGACCTTCTCAATACGAAGCAAATCTTTTACCGCCGAGCCAAACACCGCTTCCTAATCACCACCTCACAGCGACAGTTGATAAGATGCATATGGCGATAGATCCGAAACAAACTTACTTTTATTTCCTGAACGGTTGGCCATCTGATTCATCCTACTCTGGGCACTTTCGTGGCGCACCACGCCCTACATGTACCACAAATTTAAACGAATTCGGCGAAGACGAGTAGACGTCCTCTCCTTGTCAGCTGTAACACACCCTCCAGGCAGAAACAGGACGCACAGTGTCATCACAAAAAATCCGTAATCCGCTTCGGGAATGTGGCCTCTATGCAGGTATGGTGTGTATCACATTAAAACCACGACACCGTTTGGCCCGCAGAAAGTGGGCTGAGGAATATCAGGATTAGATGAGTCAAGACCTTATGTTCAGCAGGACAATTTTCGTACCCTCATCTGGAAAGAACGTGGTGCTAGGAACAATCCTGCATATGTGCAGCAAACGTCAGCATATCGTGGTGGTGGATAAATCGTGCGGCCAGAGTCAGTATTGGCGGACGTACGGACGTCTAAGTCGTTAAAAATGGTGGTTGAGTGCCCAGAGATGTAGATACGAGATACTTCGACCTTTTGTTGTGCCCTATTCTGGTGTCACAGGAGATGGATTCCTTCTGGTGGTCGATAACACTCGTCCCCACGGATCTGCACTGATGGACAATATGCTGTAACCTGAGCGAACTGAAGAATTGGAGTAGCCAGATTGTCCACCGGGCTTAAACCCGATTGACCATGTGTGGGATGCATTTGGCATATACACTGCAGCCAGCATCTCCCACAACGGATGCAGAGCTGGATGTTTCGCTCATGGAAAAACAGTCAAATATCCCACAATTGCTGACTGATAACCTCATACTGTCCATGGCACGCAGTGTGTAACTCTACTGGCCGTCCGCGGTGCTCGAACACCATATTAGGCCAACGAGAAAGGCTTTTTCACTATTATGATAGCCCCAGTAAAGTAAATTCCGTGTAAACCTCAAGTATAGAGTTGAGACAGCGTAATATCGTACTGTATCACACACAAACTACAATGTAACCAGTATCTGAATAAAATAGGGTACCATACGTATATTATATATGCAATCTCACCTGATCCCTTAATTGTTTTGAACAGTATACAGTGTTCAGTCCTTCCGCCTCTTTGCTGATCAATCCCCCTGTCTCGAATCAGTACGCAAAACGCACAACAATCCACTATCTACAACCCGGAATAAGTCTTTGAGGTCTTTTAAGACCCTCTTAGTTGAATAGAAATGATAATTTCATAATTGATTTATAGAAACCAGCGCAAAAATATTGTTCTTCTATAGTGATGCTGTAACAGAGTAAAAATCTCGGAGGAAAGGTGCATTAGTTTACACTACAAAAGGAGACCATAACGATGAAAGCAACAAATTATTTAAATAATGTACTGAGATACATATCTGTGAGTGACATGTTGAAAAGTGGACCTTCATTAATGAAAAGTGTAACAGGTTATGGCATACGGAACAGTTCATCCACACACATTCAAAGAACCACACAGAAAACTACACACACAAAACCAGCATCTCTGGCCGATCCTACGCTATATACATACCAATTCCTATCCCCATCTCGTCCTACATTTGCCATACAATATACGCTGACTTACGGTTTATAAAAACTTTTTTAAATTAAAACATTCATACATGAGTGAACGTTCTAATAATTACTAAAACGGTGTCAAAGTCTCTTGTAAGATGTATTCTTGTTTAGATGCTCAAGCGTACAAAATTTTATCGCACTCGGATGGACGGTATCAAAGCACATATAACATGAATCTAATCCCAAGTCCCATGCTAACAGGACAATATCGCGCAGCAGACTTTCACACCACTCTACAAAAGATATCCTGCGATGAAATTTGACAGTGTTTCAGTGATCAACACGAAAGTTGAAAGAAATATGTTAGTTTCCATAAATGTGGAGAGCAGTAGATTAATAGAAGGGGCGGAATGAACAAAGAGGACGAGGGTAGATATGCAACATTGCAACTTTATTGTTTTTGTGGAGAAACACGATACATCGATGTTTTCGAAATATTAGGAAAAACACATTGTAGTGATTTTATTTTTCAGTATCGCAATAACGGAAAGTAAGTTGTGGTGTCAGAGAGATTTTAAAATTCACAAACGACACTACTATCTTCCCAGAACCCTTCCTACGTCTACCTACACATGGCGTTACCGCGGGAAAACACCAACACGGATGTCTGTAATTTGCTACTAAAATGTGAAGTATCTGCCAGTATACATTCTCCGACTAGGCTTGGAATACACAGCGAAATGGTAAATTAGAATGAGAACGAAGTAGTGAACGAGGTTTCGCATTGTATTGTGCTGATTTGGGATTTCCATCGGTCTGTTGAATACACCCGAAATAACTGGCGCTTTGTTTACGTGTTGCAGTTTTTCTTAGTAGTTGACGTGGAGAAAGTAGACGAAAGGTATCTTTTGTAGAGTTGTGTGAAAGTATTGTAGCGCCAGTTGCCAACGAGATAAGTAGGCTGCGGCACTGTAAGATTTGTACCAGTTTCTCACGAGTTTTATGTGAAGTTTCAAAGTAACGGAGGTTTTTTCGATATTGTGTACTTTGTGGGGCACTTCGGACAATGCCGAGAACGTATAAAAGTAAGAAAGGTGTTCAAGATCAGTGCAATTATGACCCGTAAATGTTAAAGAAAACAGTTCGAGATATTCAGTGTGGCAAACTAACATATAGAAAATCTTTTAATAAATAAAATTCCGTATCTCCTTAACACAGCGAGAACTTTCGACAATGAGACTGCCCGACTGATTATTGCGTCGGTAAACAATCGATCCAAATGCGGGAGCGCGGGACGTGGTAATTACAGTCCCATGCATAAAATAAGCAGCGAGCGGAGGTGGAAATTAGCACTAATTCGTTGCTATACGGCGGGAAAGAGAAGATAAACGATATCGTCCGAAATCACCCCAGTGTCCGAAATCTCCCCGTTTGACAGTAATGTAGTATTGATTATAAACTTATCACACATTCTGAAATAACGAAATATATTGGTTTTGTGCTTACTTTCCTAATCAGATGGAATTGTAAGTAACATACAATATCGTAGAGCACCCTTTTAATATAATATGGTAAAAAGGTTTATAACGTCTTAAAAACGATGAGAGTCAGTAGCACTGCACTCCACCTGTCACTGGCTGAGCTTTTAATGACGGAATTACTTGTTGAACGATGTCGAGAATTTTGGACTTTTATCATCGACGACATATCGTTGTGTAAACCATCAATGCTAACATCGATGTTTTTGGACAAAACATCGATGTATCGTTTGCATTGCCGGCCGCGGTGGCCGAGAAGACTGAGGCGCTCCAGTCACGGTCTGCACGGCCACTGCGGTCGGGGGTTCGAATCCCCCCTCGGGCATGGATATTTGTGCCGTCCTAATTCGTAAGTAGTTCTCATCGTGAGTCGTGTCGGGGTAGCTCAGTCGGTAGAGCGCTTGCCCGCGAAAGGCAAAGGTCCCAGGTTCGAGTCCCGGTTCCGGCACACAATTTTAATCTGCCAGAAAGTTTCAGTTCATAAGTAGTTTGTAAGTTTAGGGATTGACGACTCCGTAGTTAAGTCCCATAGACTATACAAACATTTGAACATTTTTTTTCGTTTGCATTCCTAGACGAGGGGCGACGGAAGTGATGGGCCGAGACAGGGGAAGGACGAGATGGGGATGGGACAGAAACATATATAACTGATAATAGAGTGAAGGCTTTCACGACCGGTTGACATTGTAGGTATTATATCTTCTGGTTTGTTATTAACGACGTTATGATTTATATAGCGGATATTTTAGCAAGGGACCTGACAGCTCTTCTTTGTCACTGTCTTACTTCCAGCCTGTTCCAATGGGACGATGAATTGTGCGAGCAAGTCGACGGCGTCGGAATGGGTAACCCACTAGATTCTGTAATTGCAAATTTTTATATGGAGAAATTTGAACAGTCTGCTCTGGAAAAAGTAAATCAGAAACCTAGATGGTATTGGTTTGTCGACGATACATTTGTGGTTTGGAGACATGGTAAAAAAGCTTTGGAAGAATTCTTTTCTTATCTGAATAGTATAAATTCAAAAATCCAATTTACCATGGAAACAGAAAATGACAACAGGTTAGCCTTCTTCGATGTTTTAGTTATCAGACGAACTGACGGAAAGTTGGAACACAAGGTTTTTAGGAAATTGACACATACTGACAGATATCTGCACGAAAATTCCAATCATCACTATAACATTAGAGAGGTATGATTAAAAGTCTTGTAGACAGAGCCAAAAGACTTTGCACACCAAAACATCTGGACGATGAACTACAACATCTGAAGCAGTCCTTTAAAAAGAATGATTATTCTGAGAAAGAAATAAAGAGAATTTTACTACCAAATAACAGTAGGCCGAAGGACAAGGAAACAACACAAAGATGGAGCAATACGGTTTCTCTCCCCTTTGTTAATAAGTCAACGGATCAGATTGGGAAGATTGTTCGAAAACGTAACATCAGACCGGTTTTCAAACCAACAAAAGATATCCCAAGCTCTCAGATCTGTAAAAGATAAACGTTCTCCTTTATCAGCCAGTGGGGTTTATAAAATTCCATGCTCCTGTGGTAAAGTCTACATCGGAACAACTAAGAGAAGTGTAAACACACGCCTAAAGGAGCACAAAAGTCTATGCCGACTTCGAAAAACTCAAAAATCTGCTGTGGCGGAACACTGCTCACAATCGGGAAATCATATATTAAAATTCGCTGAGACAGAAATTTTATCTTCCATGACGAATTACTATCCAAGGTTGTATAGAGAAGCGATTGAAATATATAAACATAATGATAATTTCAATCGAAAAGAAGAAACTATGAAACTCAAAGGTATATGGACCGTGGGTCTGCAGAATCGATGACTGTTTTTATGTTTGACATGGTTCGATAGTATAGCTTCATCTTTTACAAGGATCATCTCTGCTTATCACGTGGTACTTTTCCACGCCCCCTTTTAGACTGTATTTAAGTAGCTCTCAGATCCCCGACCCGTCAGTCGGCAAGACTCAACAGACGGACAACCTCCGAAGAAGTCCGACGCAGCATCAGACGAAACGTTAGGAAGCAGCAAGATTTCAAGAACATGGCCTTATAACCCAGAAGATATGATACCTACAATGATATATAACTATATTAATGCGATGAAAACAAAAGGATTTATTTTAGTTGTTCATGCCATTTATGAGTTTTAGCGTGAGTAACGCACACGAATAATTGATCTTTATAATCATAGATAACGATGCATACGAGACGTTTTAATGAAAATATATTGTTGTAGAAAGAAACCTTTTTGTATTGCTACTGGTGATGGTCGAGTGATCTGCGCGAGCAGTTAAGTAATGTTTAAGAGGCGCGTTAAACCGGCGCCAGCACTTTGCCGGGCTGTATGACGGCACGGCGGCTGCGGTGTGTGGGGCGCCTATATTTACCCCGCACGCTCCAGCGGGCAGGCGTCGTGGGCGGAAAATGACGAGCGAGGCTCGCCAGAACAGGACAGCGGGGTCAGTCTACCTGCCGAGGGAGGGGAGGGCGGACCATATAGGCGCCGCTAGCAGGAGTCTGCTGCTGACGATAAAACTGCACGTAATGCGTTACATAAGGGTTTCTCGGCCTTTTTGAATACACCAGTTATGTTTAATTTTAAAGGCATCTAAGGAAAAAAAGTTTTAGTGACTTTTCGGAATGGAAAACATATCACTTCGAATATGTGATAGGGAATACAAATGTTGCTTGTTAATTTTTTTCTCTCTTTTAAGGGGACACGCCCCTGAACGGGCTGCATTTTTAGCTTTATATTCTCCCTCACGTTGCTACTGATCTATAAATGAGAGATAGCTCAAACTTTTTACAAACAGTTAGGGTCATTAGACAAAGCAGTTTCCAAAAAATTATTGGAATATTTATTATGGTTTGGTACTGACAAAAATATTAACAATAGTTTAAAAAACGAAACACTATTACACTGCGGTACCATTTTCTCTGGAATTACTGACCCCACTGCTTGGACAACAGAGTCACAGTACACACAACTTTCTCATATTTTATATTTCTGTGTAGGGTTGTTTGGTTTGGATAGGGGGACTAAACTACTGAGGTTATCAGTCCCCCACTGGGGAGGGGTAGGAGAGGATAGGAAAGGAGGGGAGAGAGAAAGGAAATGCAGTCCGGGAGGTAAATAAGGAAGGAAAACTGCATTAGCTCGGGGCCCCATACTCGCGACGCACGTACTCACGAAAGAACTGTGAACCCACTGTGGGGTTATATTTCTGTCTTAACTTTGTATTCTTATAAATATTCCTTTTTGTTGATCACTTGAGAAAGACTACATAGTACGTCGAAACTGATTGTGCATTACATGTGAAGTATGAAAAGAGGAAAAAAAAGTTTAACAAGCAACTGTATCTTGGAATAAATTTGTATTCCCTATCTCATAATTTAAGCCAGTTGCACTCCTAATTGACATAATGTCACATTATAATCAGTTCTAATATGTTTGTCTGGGATGAATTCGGAAACTACTTAACTGATCTTCATCATAAATAACGCGGTGTGTATATTTGGTCAAACTTAACAGATACAATATTATTAACATCGATTATTTAACCTCAACATTATTTTTATTGTAAATTAAATGTTTTTATTTTCGTTGGTTAAGTATCCAACAACTGTCACTGATCTTAAATTTACACTCTGGACTTGCAGCAAAGCGCTCGGTTGAAAAGCGAAAGGTCAGGGGTTCGAAAGTCACAGGGATGGAGGACTTTATCACTTTGAGGCTTCACAGAGCCTTCATATCTCAACGATGTCAGGAGTCGTCACAAACTACATATGCTTCTGATTCCACGCTAGACTGCAGGTCCCCTTTTCCTTATTCAATAACTGGGACAAGGGACATGTCAAGCACCGAAAGCAGAGGCGTGCAGCGGGCCTGCGCTACCCGCCCGGGCCCGTAGCCGCGCCTCCCGGGCGGGCCTGGCCACGCGCTGCCCGGCCTGCCGGCACGAGCCCCACCGGGCGGCGGCGGGCAGCGCGGGTACCCGAACTACCCGCCTACCCGCCGAGTGCCGGTCCGCCCGGCCGCCCGTGCCGCTCTGCTGCTAGCCGGGGCACGCGCCCGCCAGCCGCTGCGCTCTTAGCGGACAATACACTGTTTCGATTTTCACACTCTAAAAACTGTTCACGTTACAAACGACCATCCTACATCGGCTTATTAACTTAGCTTTTCCTTACAAGCTTTACTTTCCTTGGAAAAAATAACATGTCTGCGTTTCATTCCGCGTGAGATTTTAGTTTCATAATGCTTTTCACTCGATTCTGAAGAAACTATAGGGTTAAAAAAACTGATTTTTGGACATCTAATAGTACAGCAACTTAGCTTTCTAACAAAGCATTAAACTTTTCATTTACAAATCATGTATTGAAAAAGTTGTATACTGGGCAGCTTAATGACCGATGCATTTTAGAATACACATTAACGCGAGTGCAATAGAGCTGTCTCAAATCATGAGTAATTGCGAGTTAATGAGCAGCATCAGTGCTGCGATAGCATGTACACGCATTCAGCGCGGGTTCGAACAGCGTTTCTGTGGACATTTCGCTAAATTGCTTGATGTTTCCTTGCTGCTAAGAAAAAATAAGTAGATAAATAAAAATAAACATCGTTAAGTTGCAATCGAGGGCATTAGAAAGGATTAACTGGTAGAATGTTAGTAGGTACAGCTTACGCTTAACCACTCCAAGGGAAGTACACTAATTACTGTTTCTCGATACAGGCGTGTGGACCATTGTTGTTGTTTTATTTTATTTTTCCCCCCTTTTCCCTTTGGCTGGGGGGTAGCTGAAACCCCGAGGGAGTCACCTATTCGAGAAGTGACATTCAAGGTCGCAGTTATCAGTTTTGTATCGCTGGACAGTCTTTCATGTATCTTGAAACACTTGGGATTTTTCCTCACTGACTAAATTGTCAGTGTACTATCAGCTGCGAGGGGAAAAAATAGACGTGCGCAGTAATGCACCTGGTAAAAGCAGAACGTCCAATTTTGTGGTGCAGAAGCAAAACGGTAGCCGAATCGACTCGCGCCGGAAATATTAAGCACGTTGAAAGTCGTTGGCTTCGCGTTAGCCAAAAAAATTCAAATGTTTGTAAATCTATCGGACCAAACTGCGTGGTCATCAGTCCGTAGCTTACAAACTACTTAAACTAAGGTAAACTAACCTAAGGACAAACACACACACCCATGCCCCAGGGAGGACTCGAACCTCCACGGCGAGCAACCGCGCGCTCCGCAGCGAGACGCTTTAGACCGCTCGGCTACTCCACCGCGGCTCGCGTTAGCCGGCTCCAGCAAATTTGTAGGTAATTTTATACTTTGCTCAGTACTTACACGGTGTTTCACTTTCACTTCATATTAAACTAAGTTATGGCTCTAACATAAAGAATAAGATTATTCCTTAAATCGCTTCAGTTCCTTGTTCCTAGTAAACCTACGTATCTCATGTATGTGGCAAAAAATTATATGCCCTACGGTGATGTGATATTTAATTTTGTTCAAAGTTGTCCAACTAATTATCTAGCTAAAATTCTGACAAGGTAAACAGGAAATCTTTAAAAATCCAGTAGTTTGCAAACACGGTATTCGTCTGGTATTCTTTTTACGTTCCTAGAAACTGTTGAAGGATGAGGAAGAACGTCTTTGCCACTTGCATTGGAGTACTGTGCTCCTATCTCCACCAGAGTCTGTGCGAGATCTGGAAATCCTTCTCCCGCAAATGTGCTGAAGGGCCGCAACTCTATTGCACACATTCTTACACATTTCTCCAGCAAAGTGATTTTGCTGACCCTGGAATATTGCTACAAACGTTCAAATCAGTATTCAGATAAGCTTTGCAGCTATTCAGGTGCCGTAACAGCGTAGTGGTACTGCCATCTCGTAACGACAATAATTTACGGCAGCCATTACACTCTGCAAATCCCACAGGATTATTTTCATTACCTACAATCATCATAAAACGCTCCCATACAATGCTGTCTCCAGATCTCTGTAAACGCTTGTAGATTCTCTCTGCCAGTTTCCTGGAAACGTCGTTTTTTTTCTTCCTCAGATCGTCTACTCCTACGTTGGTACGATCTGTCCTGTTCGCTATTTACTTCAGACATAACGATGGATAACTTATAAATTGCTATGTAGGTAACACAAAAGGTGCGTGAAGCCTACGCTTTGATTATTACAACGCCTTGCTCAGAACTGTCTGCATTCCCCCGCTCGCAGCGCCGCCTGTAGCGCTGTTGCACGGGCCCGGCGGGTACCCGCTCGCCCGGCGAGTGTCGGGACTCGACGGCGCAGCGCAGTTCGCTCGCTGTGTACAGCGGTACACTGCGGCCCGACTACCCGCGGTGCGGGCAGCAGAGCGCAGCGGCCGGGCGCAGGCGAGCTCGGGCGGGTAAATGTGGCGCGCTGCACGGCTCTGACCGAAAGGTGTTGAATGACCTCCACAAAGCCATTGAGCCACAAGACATTACTGTAACATTCGCTTTCAAACGTTTCCTTGAATCTAAAATGGATATTTGTGCCGTCCTAGTTCGTAAGTAGTTTATAAGTAGTTTGTAAGTTTAGGGACTGATGACCCCGTAGTTAAGTCCCATAAGCTTAACAAACATTTGAACATTTGAATCTAAAATGTACTGCACATTATATCTGTTTCTCAAATTGACGTAAGACATAACCAAGGTTTTCAAATTTTTCGTGTAACCTCTTTGTTCCAGGTGTGTCGTGTATTACCTTCAACAAAATGCCGCGAAGGGAAATAAGAAGAGTGTCCGTTTGCTTGCTTTTATTTGATACAAATCTACACGTTTATTGCGAAATTTTGCGCACTTGGCCTTCAAAACAAAACGACATTCCTGTCCATATGAAGTGCTGTGCATGGAAAAGGGTAATTATTTGCAGAATGACACAGAACAGTTTTATTCCAATCTTGCACACTTTACCGTCAAACCAAGAGTATGAGTATCAGTACGTAACATTTCCTATTGTGTTTGACAACAGATATCGACAGCGTTTGACCGGTCCCCCTCAATGTCGGAACATGCATGTATGTTGCCGAGGGGCAGAGTTTTATCTTCCGCAAGATATTACGGTGCTTGTTGGAGGTACCTTGAATTGAATTTCCACACCGTTGAAGACATATTTAATTTTCCAGCGACTTGAGGGACGGAGAGGCTGAGGAGTAGAAAGTATTTGTTTATTTATTTGGCCTTCCGAGTTTTAAGTGAAAGTAAAAATTATAAGCGAACACTGATGTTCGTTATTAGAGGTGAGACTATTAGATGCCAAAGTAGCTGAAACTGCAATAAATTACAATTCAAACCATTTCTGAAGCATCTTCATCTCTGCACAAGCAAAACCTTACAATGTATTACGAACACAGTTAATACCTATAGATTGTGCCCATTGGTCTTAATTAACTATGGATTTATACAGACAAATGTCCTTTGTAAACAAAAGGCAAGAAACTGACTGAGAAAGGGGATATCCCACATTCACCAATGTTAGCAGGCAGTTCAAACGTTCACGGTCATATTTGGGACACCTTTACAGGACATGGTCCTCGAGAGAGGGAGATGTGCCGAGAGAAGGTAAGTGAATGGGGCGGGAGGAGACGGACAGAACTGTACAACAAGGACCTGGAAAAATCTTAGTATCCTAATAACACCTTCTGTTGTTAGGACGAGGAATCCCAGGAAAGTTAATGAACAAGAATCTGTTTGTGTTTGCATTAAAGGTTCTGCTAATTGTTATAAAATTAAAGTTGTTGAAGATTTCATGTGTTATTACAGAAATTAAATAAAGGTTTTGTCCTTGAACCGTTTTCCTTATCAACAAAACATTAAAGAAAGCACGGAGGCATGTAATGGTTACGAGAGGAGTATGTGAGAATACTATGAATTTGAAGTACGTCACCATGAGAATCTATTGTGATTTAATTTGATAGCACTGCTGTCTTGGGCGAGTAGAATATCTTTGTGGCATGCTCTCTGGCAGTAATGGTGGCTCCTAGTTGGAGCCAAGATGCTCCATTGTAGCACATGTCGTAAATAAATGGACGATAACTGAAACGTACGACTCGTCATACCAAAACTGTTGCAGTACTACGTGAACGGTATGAATAAGGGTGGAAAAATATGTCACAAAACTATTCTCTATGGATCCACACCTAGTATCTCAGTACCGCTTGAGTTATTCGGTCTGCCAATTTAGTTATTTCATGTAATCCACATGCACTAGTTCAACAAAAAACATGCATGAATTGGAAAACTCCGATAATTTTTATTTAATATAGTGTACATTTTCAATATGGAGCGTTTCCCATTGTTCCTTGGTTTGTTGGGGACAGGGGGACAAAACTGCAAAGGTCACCAGTTTCCCGAGGGGGTGGAGGGAGAAGGAGTGAGGAAAGGAATGGAAAAGGAAATGTATTCCAGGAAGGAAAGAAGGAAAAAAGACTGCATTAGCTGTGGGCCCCGTTGCCAAGCACGTACTCACGAAAGAACCGTGAGCCCCATGGGGAGGGGGGCATTGCAGTTAAGTCTCGGTAGTGAATTATGCTATGCACGATCCCACTGGGCAGCCAATTTGAAACTAAGATGATCGGTTTTCGCATTTTTCGCTAATACTTCCTGCATCTGATTCATTTATTTACAGGCTTGCTCACAAAAAGTGTTTTCTGGCTTAGACATTACTCATTATTAATACAGTATACTAATTATAAAAATGTACAGTTCAAAATTAATGTTAAACAAAGAATTAAATTATTTCCAAATAAAATTAATCGACCCTTTTATGTTTATGCATTTCTATTACGGAAACCCCAGTATTCAAACGTGCATTGCGTTGATTGTTTTTATAGGGCAGATGTGACGGCGTTGCACTTGAGCACTTCCAGGCGGCCCAGAGGATCGAGAGCAACAGGTTGGAGAACACCATTAGACAAACGTTAAAAATCACTTAACAAATCAGTCATGATCGCAAATTGATAATTTAGTATACCTGTCGTCACTTCCACGCACAGAGGCGGAGCGATAGGGAAAGCGTGGAAGGGATGCGCTACGGCCGAGCGCCAACAGTTGAGCCTGCGGCAGAAACATCGCGTAACTCGCGGCCAGCCACGCGCCTGAAGAGTAAACATTATTGGCTGCCAGTGCGGTAATGGAGGGGGATGCGCAGAACGGCTGAAAACAGGGCCGCCTTCGTATGTGACGCCGACTATAGTGACCCGTCCCAGCTATGCACGTGTGGCATTAATTACAGCAGCCAGGTAACTACTGGTGGATGCACACAGAGGGTCGTTTGGCAAAGTTTTATCAGATACACAGATAGTCAACGACAGGCCTTGTGCTTTACTGAAGGCGATAGCAAAGGCAAGACGCAAAGGGGACTGGAGCTACAATGCGGTTTGTAAACTGGTGGACATCGTCGTTATGCATGGAATCAGTATGGTACGTCTTTAAAGCTGCTGTCGATGATTTTTTCCTAGATTAAATTTGTACTATATTTTTGGATGGTCAATCTCGTTCCCTTACAGAACGTTTTTGCGGTTACGTACAGAATGAGCATCACCGGTGATCAGTTTTTTTCCCTTTATTGTTATTTTCAAACCCATAGGCTGGCTAGAGGCTGCCTCATGCGCTGCTGTTTAGCAGCTAGTTTAAAACATAATGGATATGAAGAATAAAATTGTGTTACAGGAGTTATAAAACTTGAGATTTTAAAACTTGAACAAGTAGAAAAATATTGGTGATACATCGAACAAGGAATAGTATAAAAATGTAGCATGATTGAAATCTGTGCCACGGCGGTAGTAAAAACACACTTAGAACAGTGCACTGGACAATGATAAAACTGCTGAATGTGACACTTGTCTAAATACGGCGGACACACTATTAAAATAACTGAAGACACAATACTGTACGAAGCACTGATTAAAATTCGATCAACAGGAATACCCGCCGGGGAAGGGTTGGGGGGGGGAGGGGTAGGAAGCGCGGTAGGACGGGAAAGAAGGTGGGGGGAAAGGGATGGAGAGGGAAGGTAGGGACTCCAGGGGAGGGAGGGTTGAGGAGAGGCGAAAACCAAGCGCTGGAAGGGAAGAGGGGGGAGGGGATGGTGGCGTTGCATCCACGGGGAAAGGGTTAGGGTTGCATGGAGGGATAGATGTCAGGACAGCAACCGGAATGGAGTTGTCCTGGGATAGGATGTGGAGATATGCAGGTGGAGCTAGGGAGGGATGCAGTGGTGGAGGCGCGGCAGAAGACCAGGGTGGGTGGGAATGGGATAGAACAGTGGGCTGCAGGATTCTATTTTGCTGGCGACCAACCTTTAATTTTAATAAGAGCAGTACCATTCTCAATGATTCCAATGAGATAAAAAATACATTTTGATACTGTATTTTGATATTAACAGGAGATGGAATATTTCTTTAACTGCATTTCCGTATTCGTATTGGAATTTTCAGCAATACATTTAGTAACTGGAAAATACAGAGTTAAGAGCGTTAAAAATAGTAATTTTTTCGTTTGCATCATGCCACACTGCTGCCACTGGGAGCGCTAGCGTCGCCTCCGTGACTGTTGACGATACTGTTGGATCTTCCTCCGCTAGGGGCGCTACTGTTGTTCTAATTGCCAGACATTAACTTTTAAGTATTCCTTAGAGTATGATATTAGTATGTAAATATTCATTAAAGACGCTGAGGTTTGTATAAGCACGGTATTTATTGCGTTGTATCGTGTTATGTAGAACATAACAACCAATAAAATTTGAATTAAAAAGTAGTCTTTTTTTGCAACAGAGACTACTTTTCAATTCAAATATGGATTCACTGTTGCTACACCAGGCCAACGAACTTTGGAGTAACGTGTAACCAATAAAATCGTTTCCAGAAATATGGTGAAGATGAAAAGCCAAAAAGTGGTAATTATTCCCTATATTTTGCGTTTTATTCTCATATTCAATAAATATCTTCATCCGATTGCTACCAAACTTCACAGGATCACCCGATGGGCTAATCTGAAGATTTCATCAAAATTGCTTCATCTATTTTACAGTCTATAAGGAAGATACATAAACAAATGGATTTTTATAGGTATAGATTTATAGGAAACCGGATTCGACCATTTTAAATGGCCATCTTCAGATCATTACGTCGTGTTTGACACCGTTTACGTTGAGTAAGAACTAACAGGATGATAGATGTCGCAATGATCTGAAGACGATTTAATTGCTCGAAAACGGTTACCATAAGTAAATCATAAATTTGCGATCTTGACTGATTTTCAAGTGAATTTAATCATTTTAATCGCTGTTAACGCAAGGTTCTTTTTTTCCAAAATTTTAAATATTTTCGTAAACATAACGGACCAAAATGATGACGTTCGATTGCTAGACATACAGACTACTCACATTAACTTAGGGTATGAACAACACTCACACCGATGCCCGAGGGAAGTCTCGAACCTCTGACTTGGAACGGCCGCACAGTTTGTCAGGAGTCGTGTTAGATCGCACGGCCATGTCCGCGCGGCCCGGTTAGACTTAATGTCAGACAAAGAAATGGAGAGAAATATTCATGTGTTGCTGTAAGAGCCTGAAACGCAGTCGTCCCGGACTCAGGAGTTCACTTTTGCGCCTGAGACGTGTGTACGCATGGAGTTCCAGGAGGAAGTTTTAGAAGTGTAGAAGATGAAATTTTTAAATATTTTTCTTCATATATTTCGAGAACGTACAGCTCTAAATTTGAAACAACGTTTATATAGCGGTAAGAATGTGTGAGCTCCATCCACTGTGGTAGCTACCCATCTGTATAGTAACGTTATGTCAGTGCTGCGAACGCCACCGGCCACAAAAACTACGCATAGGGCGCCAGTATATCTCAAACGCCGAAGGGTTTCTCAGGAAATATAAACACACGACACAAGTACAGCAATAGTACGGCACCGAATAATAAACTTCGACGTAACTAGAAGTACGCTTTCAATACATGATAATGGCTTTAACATGGTGTATATTCTTTCTGAAAAAGCAGTCCCTCAGTTAGCCTATCATGTTTTTCAGAGAAGAACGTCACTCTTTTTGCAGACGATAACACACACCATGCGTCCATGATCTCACAGTTACAATGCTGTCCTTTAAAATTAAAAAGCTGTCGAATTGGCAGACAGCATATTCCAGTCTGGGATAAATGTTTAGCTTTTGCGGACTAATGTAGGAGCAGTGCCATTTGTATTTTTTAAATAGTATTATGCAGAGCTTTTGTTACCGAGAAATAACAGTTGAATGTCGACTTTTTTCGTGAAATAATTCGTGTTACACCCTATAGCATGGACGTACGTCTACAAGCACAAATGTAGAGAGTATGGTCTTTGTTATTTTGGCGGTCGGGGGTTCGAATCCCCCCCTCGGGCATGGATATTTGTGCCGTCCTTAGTCTTAGGTAGTTCATAAGTAGTTTGTAAGTTTAGGGACTGATGACCTCGTAGTTAAGTCCCATAGACTATACAAACATTTGAACATTTTGTTATTTTGGAAATGTCGAAAACAATAGACTCCATACGTTCAAACCACTCATATATGATACTAGCTGCACTGGGTCATGCGTTACTGAGGCTCGTTACAGATTAAATGGAAGAGAAAGAAAACAAGAAATCTCTCGTTTCTAATACGTGTAATTTCATTATGTCTTGAGAATGACAAGATACATATCTTACATTCTCCGCTCTCCTTAACTGTCTCCCTCTTTCTCTGCCTCCCTAGCGTCTGTTTTGTACGAGAACTCAAACTGAAGAGTGTCAAGGGACTGAGTCCTCCAGCAGTAGCACACGTGATCAACGTGGGTGTCTGCTATTGGCTCCACGGTAGCATGGAAACGTCAGTAGTTTTAGCACGGACGCCAGAAGGGTGCCGTGAGTTTTTTCGAATCAGCATTCAATACTGGTTCTGGCTGGCTCTGTCCTGCAAGGTGGACAGCCTTGGTCACATTGTCTAGACGTATGTTGCGGTGGAAGAACACTTGTAAAACTTAAGCGAAGTTTTGATATAAAATTTTTGAATTATTTCCCTAATCTATTTTAGACTGGCTGGTCATCCTGTACACAGCGTTAAATGCGCGTACTTCTACGTATAAATTTTTTCATAGAATACAACCCCTGACAATAAATTTCGATGAATAGCCCTGTAAAATTAACGTTGATGAAGTACAGTTACCTTACAGTCCTTCGACATACCCATAACTAGGCACCACTCACATTTGCGATACATATCTTGGCCACTTTGCACGAAGCTTTCCGTCGGGACGGTGTCCAAAAGCCTCGTGTTTCGTTGAATGTCAGGAATATCGTTAAATCTCTTTCCTTTGAAAGTGAGTTTGAGTCGAGGCAATAGCAAGAAGTCTGGAGGATTCAGATCCGCCGGGTATGGTGGATGTTCAAGTTGCACTTCTCCCCCCCCCCCCCCCCCTTTGCCAGGAACTGTTTGACGATACTGGCTGTGTGTGGGCGAGAGTTATTGTGCAACTTAAACATCCACCATATTCGCCGGATCTCAATCCTCCAGACTTCTTCCTATACCCTCGACTTAAACACGCTTTTAAAGGAAAGAGATTTAACGATATTTCTGATAGCAAACAAAACTTGTATCGCAGAACGCAGCAGTGCATTGTTACGGGAGGTGACTATTCCGAAAGGCAGTAAGGTGACTGTAATTCGTAGTTTATCTACGTTAATGTTATAGGACTGTTCATCAAACTTTATTGTCATGGGTTGTATCAGCATGGACCAAAATATTGCCAATTGGCCCTTAATAGTGTCAAATGTGGAGACATCCACATCCACATCTTCCGAAGTAAGAGTGATGTCAGGTGTGCCACAGGGGAGTGTCGTGGGTCCGTTGCAGTTCACGATATATATAAAAATGACCTTGCGGATAACATCGGAAGCTCATTGACGCTTTTTTCAGATGACGCTGTAGTATATCGAGAGGTTGTAACAATGGAAAATTTTATTGAAATGCAGGAGGATCTTTATCGAATTGACGCTTGGTGCAGAGAATGGCAATTGAATCTCAATGTAGTCAAGCTGCAAATACATAGAAAGAAAGATCGTGTATCATTCAGCTACACTATAGCGGGTCAGCAACTGGAAGAAGTTAATTCCATAAATGAACTGGGAGTAAGCATGAGGAGTGATTTAAAATCGAACGCAGGCCGCGGTGGCCGAGGGGACTAAGGCGCTCCAGTCACGGTCTGCACGGCCACTACGGTCGGGGGTCCGAATCCCCCCTCGGGCATGGATATTTGTGCCGTCCTAGTTCGTAGGTAGTTCATAAGTAGTTTGTAAGTTCAGGGACTGATGACCCCATAGTTAAGTCCCATAGACTATACAAACATTTAAACATTTTTAAAATCGAACGACCATATAAAATCAATCGTAGGTAAAGCAGATGCCAGACATAGATTCATTGGAAGAATACTAAGGAAATGCAGTCCGAAAACAAAGGAAATAGGTTACAGTACACTTGTTCGGCCACAGCTTGAATACTGCTCACCGGTGTGGGATCCGTACCAGGTGGGGTTGATGGAAGAAGTAGAAAAGATCCAACGGAGAGCAGCGCGCTTCATTGCAGGATCATTTGGTAATCGAGAAAGCGTTATGGAGATGATCAATAAACTCCAGTGGAAACTCTGCAGGAGAGACGCTCTGTCGCTCGGTACGGGCTTTTGTCGAAGTTTTGAGAATATACCTTTACCGAGGAGTCTAGCAGAATATTGCTCCCTCCTATGCATATCTCGCGAAGAGATCATGAAGATAAAATCAGAGAGATTAGATCCCACACAGAGGAATACGGAAATCTTTCTTTCCGCGAACAATACGTGACTGGAATAGGAGGGAGAACCGATAGTGGTACTGAAGGTACCCTCCGCCACACACCTAACTGGTGGCTTGCGGAGTATGAATGTAGATGTAGATCTAGACCACTAAAGGAAATCGGTTAAACTTTATACACACGATAAATCAGTCAAATCTACAGGCCGTAAATTCAACTAAATTAAGAACAATTTAATTTGCAAAGAACACATATAAAATATTGCAGGGAAAGCGAACCAAAGACTACGTGTCGCTGGCACAAAACTTAGAAGATGCAACAGCTCTACAAAAGAAACTGCCTACACCGCACTTGTGCGTTCTATTTTGGAGTACTGCTGTGCATTGCCGCGGTGGAGTAGCCGAGCGGTTTAAAGCACCTCGCTGCGGAGCGCGCGGTTGCTCGCCGTGGAGGTTCGAGTCCTCCCTGGGGCATGCGTGTGTGTGTTTGTCCGTAGGTTAGTTTACCTACTGGGTCATCAGTCCCTAAGCTTACAAACTAGCTAAGACTAAGGACGGCACAAATATCCACGCCCGAGAGGGGATTCGAACCCCCGACCCTAGTGGCCGTGCAGACCGTGACTGGAGCGCCTCAGTCCCCTCGGCCACCGCGGCCGGCTGTGTGTGTTGTCCTTAGGTTAGTTTACCTAGGTTTAAGTAGTTTGTAAGCTACGGACTGATGACCACGCAGTTTGGTCCGATAGATTTACAGACATTTGATTTGAACTGCTGTGCATTGTGCTATCCCCACCAAGTCGGATTGACAGACGATTTAGAGAAAATTCAGAGACGGCAGCTCGTTTTGTATTGTCGCGATATAGAGGGGAGAGTGTCACGGGAATAATGCACGAGGTGAGGTGGAAATAATCAAAATCAAGGCGTTATTCGTTGGGGAGAGATCAATTTGCGAAATTTCTTTCACGAGCTTTCTCTACCGAATGCGAACGTATTTTGTTAGCACCCAGCTATATTGGAGTATATGATCATCAAAATAAAACAAGAGAAATCAGATTGAAAACAGAAGGATTTAGTTTTTTTTATTTTCTCGCGAGCTATTAGATAATGGAACTGTAGAGAAATATCATAAAAGTCGTTCAAGGACCCTCTGAAATGCACATCCATGTGACTTTCAGACTGTTTATGTAAATGTGGATGAGAAGATGTGAAATATTGTAGCGTTGTTTTCCATTGCTTATGAAGTCATATATGCTGAAGTACGTGCAGTACATTCATATAATTATGCATATACTCATTGTGAAAGTGCGAGCAATATGTGAACAAAGTATCACTATAATCGGATGAACGGTACGGCGGCACATAAAATACGAACAAATATTCATTTTTGTACAGGGTGACGAGATTAAAACGGTTTTTCTAAATATTTCGAAAATAAAAATCGGATTTCAAAAAAGTTGCAATGGAAGTTGGTCACCTCGAAGAGGCACATACAATCATACAATCCAGTAACGTAAAGCTCTCCAATCCTTCTCCTGCACTAACCCTGAGGCCGGGACGGAGGGTGACTTTGAAATCTTAAACTGGAACCTCTATTGTTTACTTGAGATTTGGATTCTCCGTGAAAAAATATGAAACCTTTGTATGACAAAGGCGCTTTAAATCCACACAAAGAAAAATGAGTTTAAAATTGTTGAAACAGTAATATCGTGAGAAAAGAAACATCGGACTCTTTCTCTTGATTTATTACCTCCAGTTTCAACAAAAAATTGGAAAATATTGCGAAAAGTCTTTTACGAACGAACATTCATATGAGGCAACAGATAAGCATACTTTTAACAGCCTCCTTGAACATGTCTATGAGACTCAAAGTGCGAGGAAATGATATGTACTATCTGTGCAATCTTTAACATCGCGGGACAAATTCAAATTTTCAGGTGTTTGTCAATCTAGGGGATTTATCTGCTGTCGTTTTCAGTCGCTAGGCTTACTAACTACTTATATTAAACTAATCTAAGGACAACAAACACACTCATTCACGAGGGAGAAGTCGAAGCTGCGACGGGGAGCAATGGCGCGCTTCACAGCAAGGCGCCTTAACGTTTTCGGCCATTCCACCGCGGCCATCTCGGAACAATTGCATACAGATATATACAGTTAGAATCACTCAAGTAAAATAAACAGTCTGACGACGAAATAAGAGAATGATCAAGGTTTGTGCTTCATTCGATTCAGCATTATCATAAATATCTATACCAGCATGCTGATTTTCCTATTCTAACGTGTACTTGTTTGAGTGATTAACGGTTTTCAATGCATTTTCACTTTTGCCGATTTCAGCGCCATGTATCATGAAACGAAGAAACATATTTCTTACAAACGTTACATATATATTTTCTTCATGGTAAATTGGAGAATTCATTAATGCAAAAAATAAACAAATAAATAAATGAAAGATAAAACATAAAAATAAAAAAAATTTAAAAACTCATATTTAATATTTCAAAGTCACCCCACTCAAACATCCCAGAGGGTGGTGCAGAGAGTTGAATCATTTTGTATTTTTCTAAATATTCCGCAAAACAGTTTTAAGCACGTTTCCCTGTATAGGTGGATTTGGTAAGTAAATTAAAAATAAAAATTTCGCTGAGATCATGAAAGACGGCTGTCTTTAAGTTTGTAATTTATCTAAGTTCACTAAACAGGCCTTTTTGCTAAACGAGAACCCTCTTAGTTTGGAGGCATGAAGAATAGCTTTTCATTAATACTGTGTTAATATTGCTGGGATTTTATTATGCTAATAATTTATTATTGTGTCTATGAATGTGGCAATATGAACGGTTCTCTGTGACGCCACTGTCTCTGTGAGAATGTGTACTTGCTTTATTCTGTATGTGCATGTAAGAGCATCTTCTAGCATTGGAGTCTGAGTGTATGTATGAGAATTTTCGTCGTCGGCTCCTGGCTGCTCGGTATTATTGTTCCTCTGGCTTCGTATCGATAGGTAGTCGTTACCAAACTCTGCTTTTGATGCTATGAAAGCGGTTGATCCACCTTTGGTTACAAGTTGGCCTTGCCCGGCAGTGAGCCTTCGTAGGACGTGCGAGTCTAGCATCTCCCCACCACCTCAGTTTGCTGGGTTTTTACCGATTTCCGGTGGTGGCCGGGGTCTCGCTGGCCGCCTGGTCACTCTGTGGCTGCGCTGCGACCTGGTAAGATGTTCTGATTTTCTTTCCTCTCTCGAGAAGGTACCGATTCATTGTCCGGGTTGTTCAAGTTAGAACTTAGATTAATTTTTGGGAATAAGTTTCTCCAAACATTAATGGAAGTGTACTGAATTTCATTTCGGTGATTTTGCATAGGTAAATATGGTGAATACGTAACTAATTCGGTTTGATAATGTCTGAGAATCGGTAACCTTTATGAGACTAGCTGTCAGTGTACGAATTCTGTTTAATTTCTGCTAGCTTTGTGGGACACGACTAATATGCGGGAATATTTTGATTCTGCGTAGTGCATGTGACATATTCCTTTCCGTTTTCTCATTCCGAGAGTGATATGTACTCCACATGGCGTGTTCTAAGAACAAAGCCTTCAGCTACCCCTGTGTCTGTTTCTATGCCTTTCAGGCAAGAAATTATGCATATCTCTCTCTGATTTTCCGCAGCACATGGCGATCTCCTCTCCATCAATTTTAAATGGCTGTTTCGTTTCCAAACTTGTATTTTGCATTTAGGCTCCGTCAGTAAATTCTCTTCTAGCCTTGTACGACCCCCTTCATTAGCTTGCTTATGAAATACTACGTATTTCTAGGGGCTGCATGCCGCTTTTCTTAGTTGATTTACTCCGACTTTGAATTTATTTAATTTTTCTGTTTTTTGAAGACTGGGCTTCGTCTATCTGTGTAAACCCTTCCAATCGCGTCTAACTGTATTTCTTTACCTTACTTGTTATGTCCTACGCATTTCTAAGGGTTGCATGCCGTAACTATTTTTCTTTATTTTTCAGAAATTAAATTTTGTATTTTTACTGGTTTTCGGAACCACGTGGCTCCGAATTCCGACTTCAAGGGTTTATAGCTAGTCTCTTGTTGAGTTCTCACCACTGCTCACGTACTAGTGCCTTACTATTTTGTATTCGTGCTTCGTAATCTATGTTTCCGTTGATTTTTGTTGAAATTACAACGAGCTTTAAGCACTTCGCCTTCAGTGGGGTGCGAAATGTAATGTAGCAGACACGTGCCGTGTGTCTCAGTAAGTGTGGAAATAAATCTCGCTATTATCGCGTACCATCTCAAGTAAAGAAAGACAGACCAGAGCCACCTACGAAGTTTATTTTCCTTGTGTTGTGTGGTACATCCTGGTTTGCTGAATTTCGCCTACGATAGCGGCGCCTGCTTCTGCTTCGTATCAGCACGCTTCGCGCGTGTGAGTGGATGAAAGCTTGTTGATTGTAAATCCCTCCCCCGACGATACTCAGTACAGATTACTTTAAGTTAACAACCAATGGGATGCATTTTTATTGTTTAACAAAATTGGTCCTCCCCCCATTTGCTCATGTTTTGACGGAATAAATAAGTTATATCAGTGAAAATTTATCCTACTTATGATTATTTGATAACACTTTCCCCTTTTATTTAATGCTGTTTTTCACCAGTGCTGAGAACAAAGTCAGATGCATATTATCATATTTTTAATTTCGTTGCGCCGCGGTGGAGTAGCCGAGCGGTCTAAAGCGTCTCGCTGGGGAGCGCGCGGTTGCTCGCCGTGAAGGTTCGTGTCCTCCTTGGGGCATGGGTGTGTGTGTTGCTCAAATGTTCAAATGTTTGTAGAACTTATGGGACTCAACTACTGGGTCATCAGTCCCTAAGCTTACAAACTAGCTAAGACTAAGGACGGCACAAATATCCATGCCCGAGAGGGGATTCGAACCCCCGACCCTAGTGGCCGTGCAGACCGTGACTGGAGCGCCTCAGTCCCCTCGGCCACCGCGGCCGGCTGTGTGTGTTGTCCTTAGGTTAGTTTACCTAGGTTTAAGTAGTTTGTAAGCTACGGACTGATGACCACGCAGTTTGGTCCGATAGAATTACAAACATTTTAAAAAAAAATAATAATTTCGTTGCGCCATAAATGTTCTCACAGCCATCATCAGGAAATGGTTTAGTTCGGGGTGGCTTGTATATTAATGATTGTGTATAATTCTCGTGATCTACGATGTGTGTTGGCAACCGTCTCTTTGTCTTCCTGCTGCTAAAGTAAATCTTGAGTCAGTTCGAAAGTCTGGACCAGGGTACAAGATTCTGTGGCAAGAAGTAGTTACTGGTTCACGCGAATACTTTAGCTGGCTTTTCACGGCCAGAATTATATGTTTAAAGTAAGCTTTTAACTGGCTCCTCTCAGCTACAATTAATTCTACAAATAACAGTGGTCTTTCAATCAAAGGTCCGTTGTAACTTTCTACCTCGGGAAGACAGCAGTCGGTAAACAAAGACAGAGGTCTCCTCCGTCTATTGTAACGATGTAGCTGTCAGCTGAGACGAAGAGTTGTTTCATTTGCCAGAGGAGGTCAGAATCGCCGGCAGCGGGTAGGCTGTGCGGGGCTGAGCTTTTTATCAGGGGGCGGCCAGAGAACGAGCCGGCGACGAAACGGACACACGAGTTGTCCGACGCGTCCATTTGCCCACTGGAGGCGTAAAAAGCGAGCGAGGCACCGCGAAAGGCGTGGTCTCTTTCCTCGACGGCTGCGCCAAATGCCACGATGAGTAATGGCTACGCTGTGAACACTTTTGGCAAACAGCCAGCCACGTGGATTCGTAATTAAGCTACGCCTATCTTTCTGACGAAAACAAATGCCATTGTCATTGCTTGGGTCGGAGTATCCTCGGTAATTTTTTTGTTCGTTAAGCTTATGGGACTTAACTACGGCGTCATCAGTCCCTAAACTTACAAACTACTTACGAACTACCTTATACTAAGGACGGCACAAATATCCATGCCCGAGAGGGGATTCGAACCCCCGACCGTAGGTTTTTTTTTATTTTTTTTTTATTTTTTACTTTTTTTTTGTGGTTTTAGGGCGCACAACTGCTAAGGTCATTAGCGCCCACCGACCGTAGTGGCCGTGCAGACCGTGACTGGAGCGCCTCAGTCCCCGCGGCCATCGCGGCCGGCCCTCGGTAATTATCGCCGATGTAGATTTACATGGAAGGGTTCCTTAATAAAGACACTTTGTGGTGAAATACGTAACAAAAATCTGGCCTTGCCGAAAATTAAAAGATGACGGTATTTATAAAACTGTTCAAATGTTGCCGGCCGCGTTGGCCGATCTACCTGAGGCGCGCCAGCCACGGTCTGCACGGTCACTACGGTCGGGGGTTCGAATCCCCCCTCGGGCATGGATATTTGCGCCGTCCTTAGTATTAAGTAGTTCGTAAGTAGTTTGTAAGCTTAGGTACTTATGACCCCGTAGTTAAGTCCCTTAAGCTCTACAAACATTTGAACATTTTGTTCAAATGTTTGTAAAACTATTGGACCAAACTTTTATGGCCATCAATCCCTAGACTTACAAGCTACTTAATTTAAGTTAAAGTATCCTAAGGACAACACACACACACACACACACACACACACACACACACACTCGTTCGATGGAGGACTCGAACCTTCGACGGGAACGCATAAAAAGTTTCTGGACTTTATGACGTTCTTGTATTCAAAATAAATAATAGTTTAGAAAGTGAATAGCCACAATTTGCTTGGTTGCAGATTTATTCACAGCCGGTTTCGGACAAGTATTGCCCTTCTTCAGGTATCTGTACAGGAAAAAAATGTTCAAATGTTTCTAGAGACTATGGGACTTAACTACGGGGTCATCAGTCCCTAATCTTACAAACTACTTATGAACTTGCTTATTCTAAAGACGGCGCGAACATCCATGCCCGAGCGGGGGAGGGGGAGGATTCGAACCCCCGAGCGCAGCGGCCGTGCAGACCGTGACTGGCACGCCGCAGACTGCTCGGCCACTGCGACCGGCTACAGGAAACAGTTACAGAATAATATATAAGTACAAATATAACAAAAATTCGAAGTGGAATCACAGAATTAAAACGGCAACAAGTACAATGTATGTAAAGCTTTATTGAGAAGTGACAAAATGTGAAATATTAATACGCTGTTCTGCTGCAATTTTATAAAGTAAGGAACTATACAAATCATTACATTCACATTAACGAAAAATATTAGTTATATTAGTTGCGCCCTATAAGTTTAATCAGAACATTGTGCAATAATGCTGAACATCAAGTGCAGAGATTATGCTAGACCTCGCAAACCAAGTTGTTAATATATGCATCTTTTGATAAGACATGTAGTGGGCGTAAAAGAGAAAGTAAAATAAATTTATAGAATGTAAGGATCAGATAATACACTAATCATAGAAGAAAACGGAATTTTGAGTATGCAGAACCATCATACTAACTTTCCCACACAGTTCTAAACCAATCTACTAACTTAATACATTAATATATGATTCGGCTAGGAGTCAGTAGACCGCACTGTAGGCTAGTAACGAAGGTACGAACGTACGCAATAGGTACCCAAATATGTGAGTGGCAGGAAGGCTGCTTAAGTAATTGAACCCAGTACGTTGTCCTCGATGGTGCGTGTTCATCAGAGACTAGGGTATCGTCACGAGTGCCCCAGGGAAGTGTCATAGGAGCGCTATTATTTTCTATCTATATAAATGATCTGACGGACAGAGTGAATTGCAGTTGGCGGCTGTTTGCTGATGATGGTGTGGTGTACAGGAAAGAGTCGTCGTTGAACGACTGTAGTAGATTGCAGGATGACTGAGACCAAATTTTAGGTGATGCGCTAAAAGTAGAAATAGGTAAGGTGATATAGATGAGTAGGAGATACAATCCCGTTATGTTCGAATACATCATTATTAGTGATCTGCTTGACAGATTCGAGTCAGTTAAATATCCAGTTAAATATCTAGGCCTAACGCTGCACAGCGATACGAAATGGATCGAGTTTATAAGAACAGTCGTGGGGAAGGCGAATGGTTGACTTCGGTGTGTTGGGAGAATTTTGGGAAGGTGGGATTTGTGTGTAAAGGAAACCGCATATAAAACGCTTGTACACCCAAGACTTGAGTATTGCTCAAGTGTTTGCGATCCCTTACAGATCGGTTTAAAGGAGGACATAGATGCAGCTCAGAGGCGGGCAGATACGTTTGTAACTTGTAGATTCGATCAATGCGCTCGTGTTACTTTAATCGCTGGAGGAAAGGCGACGTTCTTTTCAAGTAATACCGTTGAAGAAATTCAGAAAGCCGAAACGTCAGGCGGATTGCAGAACGATTCTACCGCCGCCAACATACATTTCGCGTAAAGACCACAACGAAAGGATCAGAGAGATTAGGGCTCCTACGGACGCATACAAGCATTCATTTTCCCTTCGTTCTATATGGCAGTGGAACAGGAAAGCAAGTAACTAGTAGTGATACTGATTACCCTCCTCCGTGCACCCTTAGGTGGATTGCAGAGTATGGCTGTTAATGTAGATTAAACATGCAACGGTGCACACACGCATGCGTTGAGGCACTTGGAACTATTTTCGACACAAAAATGGTCAGATTTTTTGAAACCTATTGGACTAAACTTCTGTGATCATAAGTACGTCGACTTACCAACTGTCTTACATCTAGGACAACACACACACACACACACACAGGACTCGAACCTCTGGCGGGAGTGGCTGCCCAGTCCGTAGATGGAGCCTTTGATCACGCGGTTAAACCCGCTCGGCTTTTCAACATATAATACAGTGTATCCGCAAAGTCTCTCCGCAGTGGCGTTCTCCGCGTGTTTCGAGTTGCGGGTCGTGTAAGGTTGGCAGCACAGACAAAGTACACCTGCAGGTGTTTCGTGGACCTGCAGTGGTAGTAGGGTGGGGGTAGTGTTGCATGTGCGCTACAGCTCGTATACGCTAAGTGTAGTGAGAATGCTCACTGTTGCAGTACTGTTTAGTGGAAGAGGTTTTCCGCGAAGGGGGAAACTTCACGGAGCAGTGAGACGACAAGCCGCGGCGGAGTGGCCGAGCACATTGAGGCGCTATGCTAAGATGCGCGAGTCCGTTTCCCGTCGGGGGTTTGAATCCCCCCTCGGGCATGGATGGTTGTGCTGTCTTTAGTGTAAGGTAATTCATAAGTAGTTTGTAAGTTTAGGGAGTGATGAACCAGAAGTTAAGTCCCATAAGCTTTACAAACATTTGACTTTTAGAGACGACAATTTAGATTGCGTTTCCCTACGTCGAGGTGTCCACATCGCGACACTGTACGTGGTTTAATTCGCAAATTTCAGACAACAGGTTCACTTCATTACGCTCTACGAACTGGAAGGTCCACGGTTTTAACAAAACGGTACCTCGACGATATTTCGGACATCATGATGGTGGGTCCAACAAAATCAATAAGGAAATTATGAAAATAGGCTAAAGTCTCTCGTACGACAGCACATACGGCCGAACCTAAGAACTGGTGTTGCATCTGTATAAAATTACTGCAGTGCAAGAATTATATTGTATGGACCATACGAAAGGAATAGCATATTGTGAATGGTTTCAGCGATTTATTAACGGACTCGGATATGGTGTTTTTGATCGAACATTTTATACTGATGAGGTTTGGTTTCACCTATCTGGCTAAATTAGTTCTAAAAATTCACGTCATCCTAAAATCCAAATGCCTTAAGAGAAAAGCTAAAATATTTGTTTATCAAAATAAACCAAAGACGGTACATGAAAGTAAGACAGCGATAACTGAATATCTGCATTCGATTAGACGTGAAACAACGGTAAATGTATTCGAAAATAAAGAAAGAGAAAATCATTTCCAGCACCTATTGTGATAATAGTGAGTACAGTTATTTTCTTTTAATTCATTTAACTAATTAATTTCGTGTTTTTAATTGGAGTAATAGAGTCCCATCTCGCTACATAGCTGCAGAAAGTAGCAGTGAAACCCGGTCGCTAGCTTTTACAACGACATGAATATGCTGCCACCCTTATGTGTCCCACAAGCCGAGACACGCGGAGATCGCCGCTGCGGAGAGACTTTGTGGACACACTGTATAACAAAGACATTAATGATAAATATGAAGCATTGAATTAAAATTTGTGTTGCGACCGGCAATCTAACCCGAACCTCCATGCTTACTAGGCAGACGTCTTACCGCTAGATCACCGCATCACGAGCGATTAAGGGGCCTCGGAATAGTTTAAGCACGGTTCCCTCCACGTCACAAATGTTAATTCAGCTTCTGTGACGTGAAGGGAATCGTGCTTAGACTATTCCGAGGCGCGTCAAACGCTAGTGATGCTGTGGTATAGCGGTAAGGTGTCTACCTAGAACGCATGGAGGTCCATGTTTGATTCCCGGTCGCATCACCTATTTTAATTCAACACTTCATATTTATCATTAATGTCTTTGACATATTCGAGACGAAAATCCGTCTCACGGATTGTTTATTTGTATTTACATTGATATTTATATCACCTTAAACTTGAATCTTCCAATATTTCCATGTCAAGGTGCTCTTCCGCTGCATGGAGAGCCTTGGCAATAGTGGCAATGCTGTATGGAACACAGTAGCCGAATTAAAATTTGAGACGTGAACGAAATCGTGGCTACACTATTCCGAGGCGTCTTGAACGCTAGTGATGCGGTGGTCTAGCGGTACCGGGCGCCGTTGCTCAGCGCGCCCGGTCTGAGGGCTCAACGGTCTCTGCAATAAAAAAGCTGAGCGTTATCAGCGTCCGCAACAACGATAACTACCAAAAAAAGCGGTAAGACGTATGCCTAGTAAGCATGGTGGTCCGGTTTCGATTCCCGGTCGCATCACAAATTTTGATTCTACGTTTCATATTTATCATTAATGTCTTTGACATATTCGAGACGAAAATCTGCTTCAGGGATTGTTCATTTGTATTTAAAATTTATAACTGCTGCTGAATATTAAAGCGCGTATTCGACTGCAGTCTGTGTAACAAAGTAGGGAACTCATGCATAAGTTCATGAGATCATCCTGTTCAGCGTCCTTTCCTCGACCAATCCCTACAGTTTGTACATGGTCAAAATACCACCCTGTAATTGTTGTTTGTGACTTGGCGTAATATGCCAGTTATCAATAAATACTGACTAGTTGACCCGTGCGAATAATTCTCTTTCTACCGTGATTAGGCACAGATAGGCAAGATAGTAATGGAGAAAAGGCAATTACATATGTATATGTTCAAATGTTTTTAGAGATTATGGGACTTAACTACAGGGTCATCAGTCCCTAAACTTACAAACTACTTATGAACTAGCTAATACTAAGAACGGCACAAATATCCATGCCCGAGGGGGTATTCGAACCCAAGACCATAGTGACCATGCAGACCTTAACTAGCGTGTCGCAGACAGCTTGGCCACCGCGGCCGGGACATATGTATAAGATATGAAGTAGCGGGGAATTAAAAGTTAAATAAATTGTTATAAGCTATATTAGTAAATGGTACATAGCTGTGATGATTAACATTGAGGTAATTCAATCCATTGGCCCAGTATGCAATGCTTGCTTGATCAAAGTGAAGAATTCCAACAGCTGTTGTGCATCGACGTATGAAATAGAGATCTTATGATAAACTACGCTTGCGTGTAGAATTTAACAACTGCAAGAGCTGTCGTTCATATTAGTTAAACAGATTGTCAATAGACGGCACCTTATAGAATGCTTTTATATCGGCCGCGCAAACTAAGTTGATACTCGGCACGTGGTTGATGGGAGCAACAATAAGTACATTTTCACCGGGTATCAACTTAGATTTTTTTTCTTTTTCAAAATAAAGTTTTGATATGAAAACAATAACTTTAAACTATCTGTGTATTTTTCGTAATTTGTGGACAACAATATCTTGAAAATGATACTTCAATCATTAACTTTGGTTAAGTAAATTCAAATGTTTGTATAGCTTATGGGACTTAACTACGGGTTCATCAATCCCTAAACTTACAAACTACGTATCAACTACCTTATCCTAAGGACGGCACAAATATCCATGCACGAGGGGGATTCGTACCCCCGCCCGTAGTAGCCGTGCAGACCGTGACTGGAGCGCCTCAGTCCCCTCGGCCAACGCGGCCGGTTTGATTAAGTAACACAGATGATATGGCGCACTCACAAAAAACATCGATGAGAAATAATATATATGATTATGGTGATTTTTGCTAGAGGATTATATGAAATTTCTATGAATTTTTCACAAGTCTGTATGTTCAAAAAATGTTCAAATGTTTGTTAAGCTTAAGGGACTTAACTGCGGGGACATCAATCCCTAAACTTACAAACTACTTATCAACTACAGTATACTAAAAACGATACAAACATCCATGCCCGAAGGGGGATTCGAACCCCCGACGGGGAACGGCCTCGCATACTGTAGCACAGCGCCTCAATGCGCTCAGCCGCTCCGACGCGGCAGCAAATGACTCAAATGTTATCTATATGTTGTTTGAAAATTTATCTAGAAAATCTATCTATGGATAGTACATAACCCGCGACCGTAGCGAGCGAGTCTGTATGCTTTACTGGGCTATGCTTTTACAACTTTGAAAACTGTTCATCTATTATCATACAGAATTGATGACGAAGAATAAAACCGTTGGAGAATTTAGCAGAAGCTTTTGTATAAGCTTCGACACAGCGAGAACAGTAAAATGACGCTACTCATACAGATGGGGTAAGTGTGTTTACCCTCAAAACAAACGGCGTCCTCTTATTTCGGCGAATTTTCAGACACTGCTCCGGCGGCATCCTAGCCTAATTAGATTTAGCCCACTTAACTTTGCCAGAGTGACGCGAAACGGCAAACAAAAGTTCATCCCTGGAGCAGACACGAGGGGGAGCTCACCGCAGCCCGTTGTGTAATTCTCGCTAACGCGCTCGAGTGCGTAATTAGGTTAAGACCGACAAGAGGCAAAACATGGAGCCCGGCGACAGACGACGCTGAAACGCGTTGGACGGAGACTCGAGAGGCAGCGTCAGCACGCACGTCGCAATTTCTGTCGACTTGTATTTACCTTCTGTTATGTCTTAGTGCACCATTTGCTGATACTCTGTGTAGTAACTGCAGCGAGAGAGAGAGAGAGAGAGAGAGAGAGAGAGAGAGAATGACAAAGAGAAAGAGAGAGAGAGGCCGAGAGAAGGTTTAGACCAGGGTATGCCAGCCGCAGCCCGCTAGTCCAGTCAAACAGTAGCTATACCTCGCAAAAGATGGGGTAGATTATTTTATTTTTTTAACTCGTTAATATGGTTGGAAAGATTATAAAACCAAGTTTTGCCAACAAAATTTGTCTTGGGAAAACTTTCTGCGGTCAAAACAAGTTCAAAAATCTCGAACATTTTTCAGGTTTTTTTTTTTTTTTTTTCAAAATATCTCCGTTATTTCTGCTCCTACCGCTTTTACATCTGGGTTCTTTTTTAAAGAGCACAAATTTCTCTATAAATTTGATTCTTACCATTTTTTTCTACTCCCAATACCTAAGGCGTTACAGTCCGTCAAAAATACCAGGGTGAGGAACCTATGGTAAACTTCGGCTAGTGATGTACGTATCACAGTAGATGAGTGGCCACAAAACACTATTTTGCATACAGAAAAACTGAATACCTGAAAATGAGATGGCAAATTCCAACATATAACATGATGTACAATATATTTATATTACACAAACAGAATCTGCAATAACAGTGTTCAAAAATTAGGAATTTTGCCACTTTGCACAAATTTTGAACAATCGACATGTTTGACGGACTGTAGCGCCTTACATATTGGGAGTAGAAAAAATGGTAAGAATCAAATTTGTAGAGAATTTAGTGCTCTTTAAAAAAGAACTGAGGCGTAAAAACGGTAGGAGCAGAAATAACGGATATATTTTGAGAAAACTGGAAAAGTCCAAAATTTTCGAAGCTTTTTCACAGCAGAAAATATTCCCAAGAGACATTTTGTTGGCAAAACATGGTTTTATAATCTTTCCCACCATATTAACGAGTTAAAAAAATAAAATCTTCTACCCCACCGTTTGGAAGGTATAGGCTTCTTTTCTGACAGTTTGACTGGGCTACGCGAGCCGTATGCGGCCCAAAGCAACTATCAGTCCGCCCAGTATATAACTCATAATTGGAGAAAAGAATCTATGCTGAAGTGAATATTTTCAGTTTCAAACTTGCCGTCAGACACGTTCGTCAATTATCTTACGGTTACTTCAGTTGCAAACTCCTTAAGTAGAGATTTACAGAAGTACAAGCTTGGAACTTAAATATTGGCAACTATTTCTTCACAACTATTACAAAAGAGTTACATGTTTGCACCTATTATTTTCCTTCGAAGTAGTCACCAGCGTTGTGTATAACCCGTTGCCAGCGATATGGAAAGCGTAGTATACCGTTAGAAGAGCCTGTTCTGTTGATGGTGCGAATGGAGCGGTCTACTGCCTGTCCAATCTCAGGAAAAGTTCTGAAGCGAATGTCACGATGCGGTTCCTTCATTTTCGGAAGCAAATCAAAGTCACAAGGACTTATATCCAGGGAGTATGGTGGATGGTACAGTACTTCCCAGTCCCACGACTCGACAAAGCAGCCAAAGCTTGTGCTGTAAACGCCCGCGCATGGTCGTGAAAAGTGATGGGTAGGTTGCGCAGAAAGTGTTGCCGCTTCTTTCGCAAAGCTGGTCGCAGGTGATGTTCGAAAAACGAATAGTAATATTGTGCATTGACGGTTTGCCGTGGAAGAACGGAATGCGTTAGGATAACACAAACACAGTTATACAAGAGAATCACTTAACTGTCACTATACTGGGGCTCTTGAAGACCTTGATGACGCTGTTGTGCTGTACGACCTGTGGCACATTTAATCTTGACCCGACTCAGTTGTTCAAAAATTAAATGTTCTAATGTTTGTAAATAAATCGGACCAAACTGCGTGGTCATCAGTGCGTAGCCTACAAACTACTTAAACTAACCTAAGGACAAAAAAAAAACCCATGCGCAGGGAGGACCCGAACCTCCGACAGCGAGCAACCACGCGCTCCGTTGCGAGGCGCCTTAGACCAGCGTTTTTTTTTTTTTTTTTTTTTTTTTTTTTTTTTTTTTTTTTTTTTTTTTCAGGTAGATCTATGCTTTTCGGTCGTTGTTTTCAGTTCGCTCTTGAATGTTCGTTGCATATTTGCCTCAGCTTTTATATTACAGAGGGCTTTTAGCCCCCTGACTGGGTGCGCTGATCCACGGCGCCCGGTAACCGCTCGGCTTCTCCACCCAACACCGTCTGAAGAGGGCTGCGCGCTGCAGTGCCACGTCACGCAGAGTAGATCACGATCGCGTAGCTCATTGGCTGGACGATGGGGCACAGCCCACCGCCTCGCATCCGCCAGCCAGTGAGCTACGCGATTGTGACCTACTCTGCGCGACGTGGCACTGGAACGCGCAGGCCTATTCTTCAGACGGTGTTGCTCCACCGTGGCTCCGTTGTTCGTGTTGTGAAAACATAGTGGCAGCGTTACGTTAGACCGCTCGCTCACAAGTGAGACGTGGCATGGGCGAGACCCTTTGATCGGAGCTAAGTTAGGTATGTCAACAACGTGTGTTATCATCGAAAATAGTAGATTCCATTGCACAGAGTCTATACAGCAGTGTTAACACTGTTCAAGTTCAAAACCTCGTATAATAATATTAGGTCACGGAAGTACACGGAATGTCAGTGTTATTTATTTAGGTACAAATGCGATTAGCGACCTATCTCACCATAATTATGATCAGTACAAGTAGTATAGGGTAGAAATGTCATGTGGATTGCAGTTATTTGCAATGTTAAATTTTACAAAGTCTCTCTACCCAGAGGCAGATATCCCTTTCTGCACAGTCATACATTATACATGTCATCTTTACTTGGAAGCACGTATATTAATTTTGAAGAGTGAATCACAGAAAGAGTAATACCACGCGGGAGTCGCCGAGAGGTTTGGAGCATGGTACATACTGGGCGGCCTCCCGCTTTGGAGGTTCGAATCCTCCCTCGGGAATGGATGTGTGTGCTGTCCTTCGGTTAGTTCCACTTAGTTTCAGTAGTTTGTAAGACTAAGGACTGATGACCAACGTAGTTTGGTCCCATAGGATTACGAACATTTGAACTTTCTTTTAACACAATGAGTGAAAACAAAAACATCTGCGTTGGAATGTCCGATCGGTTTAAGGCGCCTTGCTGCGGGGTGCTCGGTTGCCCTGTGTCGGAAGTTTGAGTCCTCCCTCGGGCACGGGTAGTGTGTTGTCCTAGTATAAGTCAGTTTAAGTAGTTTGTAAATCCAGGGTCTGATGACCACAGAAGTTTGGTACAAATGGGTTTTCAAACATTTGAAAAACAGAACCATAATCTTAGGTGAGCAGCTTGTTATCACCTTCGATCAAATTGGATATTTAAACATTCGAAGTAAAAATTTTTATGATTTGTTATTTACTGGATCATTGACCAGGTACAAGTCTACTAAATGGACGCAACTTCGGAGGCTTGCGTGACCCAAGCGTACCCCAGTTTATCAACCGGGTAAAGGAAACCTACAGCTTCACGTGGAATCCAATTGACGTGTCGTGTCTGGCGACTCCTCACATCGTTGATATGTCAAGGATGGTTAAAATTCAGTTGTACAATTAGCGTTTGTTCGTTCTCCGCAATTACCAATATTAATGCGATGGTTACAGTTTTTACGTGTGCCTAGATGAAACGTATTCAGAGTTCTTTTTACAAGCAACAAAGCTGCAATTTTTAAACGAAAGCTTGTTTTCGTTTTACTATGAGTATTTTAGTTTTTAATTTACAGAAGAGTTTGACAAACAGCGTTCAGTTCTCTTACTATTCCTCTACAATACAAGTGAAATGTTGCTATACTTTTGTAAAAACTGAAATCTGTTTGTATCCACAACGTCCGATTTGAACACGATAACACGATTTAACACGTTTATATTGCAAGACTTTTACCAGATAGTGATACGGAAATATAAAAAACAAAATGTTGGATATTTACATTAAATAATAATGTGCTCAGGAAACATTATCGAGAAGAACTCGTTTTATAGGTATAATGAAGTTGTATATACATTTTACCTTTGTATAACGTTATTAAAATCTTACCCTCACAAAAATTACTTACTTGCTAATGTGTAAACTTGATCAAAACCATCGATAATCACAGTCGTAACTTGGAACAAAGCAAAACATTTATAGTGTAACACAAACAATGAGGATCTGTAATTTTGTTCTTTGTAAAAAGAACTGACCATTTTTTTCACCTGAACACATGTATAAACAACAATCACCGTATTAATAACAGCAAAATAGCAATATGGAGAAATTTCGTTACATTTACTACTACATCTGTAAATACTTTTCTCGTAACTTTCTACCGTTGTTTCTTCTTAGAAGCATTAGCATATGAGTACACATGATTTCAATTTATCAATTAAATAATTTAAATGCACCCCTTGTTCTAATTTAGTTACTTCACATTTCACGTAAAATGTTGAGTAATTCTTTAGAAAAGCTAACGTTGGAATGTAGACGGCATTTTGATGGTTTAGCTTAGTGCTGTCATTAACTCATAATTAAAAACCCATTATTTAATTATTTAATGTTCATATTTGGTTCCCAAACGTGGATTCATTTCTTTTGTTAATTATTAGGAAGAAAGATTTTCCATCTGTTATTCAATGCTTCACGTAACTCAATTCAAAATTACTATCATGATAAATCACGGTCGCAGGCAGTAAGTAAAACCGTTTCTGTTGCTCAATCTGTATCTAAATCAGCATCTAGACAGGATATTGTATTTATTTTGCAGTTTTCCTCTACCAGAACCACTAACGACAATATCGCACCACCACTAGCAAATTAAAGCTCAATAAGGTACTATCTTGCAGAATTATAGTGCTATATGCCTTGCTTTTCGCCTTGTCAATTTATTCAGAATTTTTAATTAATTTGTTTATGACGAAACTTTGCAATTTAATTAATTCCATTTAGAATACGCTATTATTATTAGTTAATACACGTATTCAGGCAGGAAGCATTATAAAAGAACCGTGAACTCTGACTTTTGGATGAATAAATAAACTCTGAATTGCGAGCTAATCAAGCCGTGACGTCGAAAAGTCTTCATTAGCTCACATTCTGTAGCTTGTTCGCACAATGTAGCAAACACTATCTTAAGAATGACAGCCCTTGTACGTACGAAACTTCGAATATTATATAATTCTATTGAAATAGTAAGGAAAGCCATGATTATGTAGAAAACGCAGGGATGGATCGTTATATAAATACGTGAATAGCAAAATTGAACAAAAAATTTTTAATATTAGTTATACAAGGAAGCCAATGAAATATAATTTGAGAGATGCTTTACCATACACGTGCACAATACAATTTCATGTGTGTACGTAGATGTTCTTTGTTCGAACACAGTATTTTTCCTAGCACGCATCCAAATCTCCATTCGTCTTATTAAGTGAACACCAAAATTGAATTACTATCAACTCCTATCCACGTATCGATCAGCTGCTGTGGTAAAATGCCAGACAAAAGTAAGAAAGTTTCCTAAAATCGCATTTTAGGGACGTTCTTTTTTTAAATTTGTTCATTTTCATTAACAGTCATACAAAGCGGTTACCATACTACAATTACTTGGTGAAGAATTCTGCAGTGGAAATTCCAATGTTTACGTTATTTATTATATACTTTTTTTTTCGTTTATATTTCTATAAGAATTGATACAGCGCAAAATTGTGACAGGGAAACTTCTTAAAATCTTACATTTCTCAAACAATCGCCAGCCAAGCAAGGGGAAACCGGTTATCGACTCTGTCGTCAAATGCGACGCTATTCTTTCGCGAAGACAGAAGAGAGAGGGAGAGAGAGAGAGGGGGGGGGGGTACATTCCTCAGCTTGTAAACATTTCATAACTACACGTAACGCTGTCGCAAGAGTGAATAAGACCGAGCGTACGTCAGCAGTTCAAGGGATCATTGATTGAACGCTGTAAGTGGGACACATTCGGTCATTACGTACCATCACATAGCCATAGCTTCAGCCGATTTCTGTATATATACTCCCGCTTTTAGAAGTTTAGTCACTTGGTCTTTGGAATCGAAGATGTTCAGGAGAGTAGTGGTGGATCAAATGATCTAATCTATGTATTCAGCTTATTTATCAGATAAAGCAGTACAGACTAGTAGCTACTAGTCACAACTAGGAGATGGAGTCTGCAGACTCTTGGAACCATCATCCGGGGAGATGGTGAACCGCTGTCTACCGTCTTCACAACGCTGAATATGATTGCTGCCTGAGGCCAGCTCAGTCTTCATTGGTTGGTTTCCTAAAGGCCAACGATCCTGCCGACACGCTAGCACTCTGATGCTAACCCTGTCAGCGTTATCAAGAGGTCATCTGTCACCACGGCATCCAACTCAAGTGGTTCCGCGCCTGGACCCACAAGCAGCTCCAGAGACCGGAGTAGGAATAGAGAACTTCTGGCAGTCTCTGCTTCGAACCCCAGACGTCGCGGCGCGAGTCCAAGCAGTATGCGCGCTTATGGAATATCTCCCCGATTGTGCGACTGGATTCACGATTTCCTATCAGAAAGGACACAGTTCGTTGTAATTGACATTAAGTCATCGAGTAAAACAGAAGCGATATCTGGCGTTCCACAGGGAAGCGTTATAGGTCCCCTACTCTTCCTTGTGTTTATAAACGATTTAGGAGACCATCTGAATAGCTCCCTTAGACTGTTCGTGGATGATGCTGTCGTTTATCGGTCAGTGAAGTCAACAAAGGATGAAAAGCAACGGCAAAGCGATTTAAACAACATTTCTACGTGGTGCGAAAGTTGGCAATTGACACTAAATAAAGAACAGTGTGAAGTAAAACACATGACCACTAAAAGAAATCCGCTGAACTTCAATTACGCGATAAATCAGTCAATCCTTAAGGTCGTAAATTCTACCACATACCTAGGAGTTACAATTTCGAACAACTTTGACTGGAGAGAACACATAGAAAATATTGTCGGAAAGGCGAACCAAAGATTACGTTTCATTGGCAGAACGCTTCGAAGATGCACCATCTCCACTAAAGAGACTGCGTACATCACACTTGTGCGTCCTCTCCTGGAGTACTGTTGCCCATTGTGGGACCCTCACCAGGCGGTACTGACGAAAGATATAGAAAAGGTTCAGAGAAGGGCAGCTCGTTTTGTTTTATCACGTTACGGGACGGGGGGGGGGAGCGTCACGGAAATGTTGCACGAATTGGGGTGGAAATCATTAAAAGAAAGACGTTACTAATTGCGGCGTGGTCTGTTTGCAAAGATTCAGTCACCGACTTTTAGTTCTGAATGTGAAAATATTTTGCTAGCACCCACCTACTCAGGGAGATACGACCATTCCAATAAAATAAGAGGAATCAGATCGAAAACGGAACGATTTAGGTGTTCTTTCTTCCCGTGCGCTATTAGAGAATGGAACGGTAGAGAAAAGTTATGAAGGTGGTTAATGAACCCTCTGCAAGGCACTTAAATGTGATTTGCAGAGTATCTATGTAGATGTAGATGTATATAGCAACCGGCCCATAGGAAAACGGCGACACGGCGTGCTAACGCGGCCGAAGGAGACGTCACCTTCTGATCTAGCTTCCTGCCGAGTTAGCGCCAACACCACGGCATCTTCTGTTCAGTATTGTAAACTCAAATACTGTGTTACTAGCGTCCTCTGGCGCTCCACCAGGTACCAAGCCTCATCCTGGCATAAAGCCGAAATCTTCCAGTTCGGCCCCAGCAGAGTAATTTAAGGGTCCTTTTCTACCTTTACCACAAAATTTGAAGGAAAGTATTAATTATTAATTTTTTGTTGTTGTTTGGAATAGGGGGACCAAACTACTAAGGTTATCGTTCACCCGATGGGGAGGAGGAAGGAGTGAGGATAGGAAAGCAGGGGAAGGGAAAGGAAATGCAGTCCAGCAACGAGCGATATAAACTACTAGCTTAAAACCCGGCGTTGCCCGGGTATTTATTTATTTATTGCTGCTATTTTTCCCTAGGTATATATTCATTTGTATAAGTGCTGTATGTCTGTAAGATCTCTAGGGAATACAACTAGTAGTAAAGACGTAATAGATTAAAACTTGGTGCATGATGGGGCGGTTTTCCATGAACGTTACTGTTTATGTGGTCATATCTCATGAACTACGTGTCACACTGTGATGCAATTTAGAAGGTAGATTCAGTTATACTTTTGTATACTGTCTGTAAAATTACCTGCAGCTATTATTAAAACTGTACAAATTACAAATTGTAAAGTCATACCGAATGCCGTAGTTTTAGTACATTAAGAGCGGAACGTTACTGTTTACGTGCTCATATCTCATGAACTACGTGTCGGAATGTGATACAATTTATAAGTTACATTCAAATATATATGTGTATACTGTCTGTAAAATTTCCTATCGCTACAATTTGTAGTGTTCAAATTATAAATTGTAACGTCATACCGAATACCGTAGTTTTACTCCATAAACAGCGGAAAAGTAGTAAGCGAGAAACCTTTTTCCTTTCATCATTTTAGTATGGTTGCCAACGAGAAAAAGTTTACTAAAGATTTGAAATTATGTTTAAACTTTGTTGCAAGTCGCTAAGTACTGTCATTCTAATACAGTGTATTTCGAAAGTCTCGCCGCATTATATGGAAATTTTTTTGCGATTTCTATTGGTTATGACGTAATATCTTTTCAACCATATGCCGTATGTGATTCTTAACCATGCAGCAATTGTTACCTCACGGCAAGGAATGTGTGTACCAAATTTGGTTGAAATCGGTCCAATGGTTTATGAGAAAATGAGCAGCATTGTCGCTAAATGCAGCAGTTTTTCGCTCATCTCATTGTTTATGACGTCATATCTCGTGAACTATATGTCGTATGTGATTCTTACACTTACGGCGACGGTCCGCATGGATTGAAGCTTACGTGTACATAATTGCATAGGGATGGAACAAAACTGTAGATTTGTATGCAACACGTACAAACATACGGACATTCTGATTTATATTAGAAGAATATATAGAGAGGCTATTTCTGGGTGAACATCGCTCCTCGTGGCAGCAACCAGGAAATGTGGCAGCCATTTGTTTCATCGTCTAGTGCGCCGAATACGCAAGTTAGACCGACGCTATTTACGTGTTTTGGTTTCACATTTTATGTATCACAGTAAGCTTGAAACGTTATTTATTAAGCTGAAATCATGCCGAGTGTATGCGCAGCATATAACTGTACGAATCGCAGTAATAAGACTGTTGGAATATCGTATTTTCAGTAAGTATTTGTGTGTCTTCCTTTCTAACATTTTGTGTACTCGTCTTTTGTATTTACCACATTTCTGCATACATTATTCCTATGGATTGTGTATGTGTTTAACTGTAACTAAAGTAAACTGTAATTACATTTTTCAGTTTTCCTTTGAAAAATGAAGAACTTACAAAACGATGCTTAGCCAGTATGAGGCGAGATAAGTGGAAACCTACTGCATACAGTTACATCTGTGAATCGCATTTTGAGGAGAAATCATGTAAGCAACAAATGATACAAAGCGGTTTCTGGCTAAGAGCTGAATCAGCTTCATTAGAAGATATGTCATGTAGCCAAGCAGGATACATGTAATCGCTTTTATTACATATTGCAAATCATGATTTAAATCATTCACAGAGCAGTAGGCCTACTCAGTTTGACCATGACTGTTTGCCAGAATACGGAATGCTGACATTATATTCCGAAAAAGCAGTTGAATATTTTTCTGGAAGTATCATTAGGCAAGTGAGTAAAAAAAAATAAGTGTTTGGATTGCTTGAAATTTTTCCTTGCTCTTAAAAATGAGAGTAAAACAGGATTAATCGGATTAAAAGGTATAAAAGACAGTCTGTTCAATCCCTACAAAGATCTTGTAAAACTTTTCGAAGAGGCAGAAACTGTTCTGAAGAATCATGAAACATGATTAGGAGAGAAAAATTTTCTTTTGCGAATGTACTTTAATGTATTTAGAATTTTGGGAAACAGACCTAATTTATTTACAAACTATGAGCACTTAATGTTATCCTCGGAATTTTGGAAGAAATCTCATTACTCCAGCCTAATAAAGTTCTTATTACAACATTACGTCAGGTGTAGAATACATCATTCATGTAAAGCCAAATCTGTGGAGGAAAGAGGTAAGCAGATTAGGAAAATGTACACGAAATTTTGTTGAAAGGACAGTGAAAAGGCATGTTTTTTGTATGAATGAGACGATATTTAGCCGCTGCACTGTATGTGACATTTGTAATTAGACTTTCTGATTTGTCTACCAGAAACTAGTTGTCCACCCTTTATCCATATTAGCTTGGCTATAAAAATAACAATAAGCAGGAAGAGAATGGTTTATTAAGTTATTCAGTGCTATAGCAGACGACTGGTTACGCCTTCGTGACATTGTAAAACATGGCGGCCGCGCTTTCAATTTGCTTCAAGTATGGCAGCACCTTAGCCAGTCTATGTTGTTTATATAGGTCGTTGCAGTCAAGGAAGGAAAGAAGGAAGTAGCATTAGCTCGGTGCCCCGTGCTCGCCACGCACGTACGCACGAAAGAACCGTAAGCCCCCTAGGGGGGGGGGGGGGGATTAATTTGTTTATTTCGAATAGCAATGACAATTGAAAGAGGAAGGGAGAAGAGGAGAAGGATATGGACAGAAAGAGGGGATGGAGGAAGAGGTGGAAGGCAGAAGGAAGAGAAGCGGGAGATTGCCAGAGACGGGGCATGGATAGAGAAAGGAGCAATGGGGAGAGGAGGGGGGGTAGATAAAGAGCGACAAGGAGAGGGAATGGAGAGCAGATGGAGAGAATCTAATGAACGAATTATTCTCTCAAGGACAATTAAATGGTTCAGAGTCGGTAAACTGTCCGATTTGCTTACATATTTGCTTATAAATTTTATGCAGTAAACGGACAAACTGAAAAATTTAGCGGATGCATTGCACCTTACAAAAATAATAATGTATCTGAGATAACATTTTATTGTAGCTTCTGTATCATACGAAAATAGCCACACCATCGCCGAGCAGCGTATTCATTTGATCGTTACTTTTTCTAAGTAATTTTATGTTCGCAAGAATTTTTACCATTACTTTGTATCATCCATGGCCACAGCGAAGTGGGGACGGGTTTATTCAGTTAAATTAATTGCACCTACGAACATTGCCTTTGCTGCACTAGAATCCACAATTATGACCACAGCGCTACCACCGAAATCTTCGAGGCACTGCTTTCTGTTACTGTATTATTGTTTATTATTTGTCTTGCATATCTTATATTACATCCTCAGCTGATACACTAGTAACGGACTACCAATAGCGAAGTAGTTTTGGGAGACCATGTGCAGAAGCGTTATATTAGTATGGGCTTCACTGAGAGAAAATATGGTATTTGATTGAAACACCGGGTGTTACTGTTACCAGCACTTAGTTTATTGTATTCACAACGCGTTTCAAGGGTTTAAACTCTCATCATTAGGTGGAATGACATTAATCAGAGTAAATATAGGTTATGTTGACTTGTTGCTCTGTCTACAGTGGCCACAGGTCCCTTGTATTGTCATAGCCTCACTTACAAAGTGAGGTTATGTCAATACAAGAGACCTATGGCCACTGGAGACAGTATAACAGGTCAACATAGCCTACATACACTCTACTTAATGTCATTCCACCTGATGATGGGAGTTTAAACCCTTGAAACGCGTTGTGAATAAAATAAACTAAGTGACTGGTAACAGTAACACCCTGTGTTTCGATCAATTTGAAACAACAGTCACGCTAAAGCATTACCAAAATGTTTCCATTTAAAACATGGTATTCCCCTAATTTCTCGTGTGGCGTAGACATGACGTAGATGTTATGCTGAAGTGATTGAGCGTTTTGGAGGACCTTAATAATTGTACTGAGGAGAAGCCACCACGCCCCTAAGCCTCTGCCACATAGAATTAAATCAATGTTTGAAGGCAAACCCTCAAACTGCACTGCCTTTTCAAAAAAACAAGTCTACTCCAACAGTTGCAAAAACATTTACTGTCATTACGTAAATTCTTGTGAAAAATATTAGAAATGCATCCGATAAATTAATTCTGTAATTCATTGTGGTAAATGTATTTTTCTTTCCTTTATTATTATAATCATTATTTTTATTTTTATTTTTATTTTTATTTTTTTTTTTTTTTCGTCGTGAGGAGCCCCCGATGTGTGATACCTGTGGCGTGCAGCTTACTGTCCGCCACATTTTAATTGATTGTGATTTATATCGTACACAGAGGGTTGCGGCGAATCTTGGTGCCGATTTGCCCTCTATTTTAGGTAATGACGAAGCGTGTGTGCGAAAAGTTTAAAAATTTTGTGATTTGTCCCAACTCTGGCCTAAACGTTTAGGCTGGAGGTTTTAGTAGGTTTCATCGTGGCTGGTTCATCATTTTGTATCGCTGTGGTCCGCCGCTCTCGTCTTTCTCAGCTTAGTAATTTAAACTCTTTCTCCAGCTTTGGTGTAGGGGTACTTTTCACTAGCTTTAAGTCTACTGTTCAACTATGTATTTCATTTCAGCTGCACGTGTTACTTACTGGAGCGCTGTTCTTTGTGTCCTTACTGTTCACACTTGTTGGTTCTTATATTCTTTAATTTGATAGGGCGCTGAAGACCTAGATGTCGAGCGCCCAAAACCCCCCTAACACCATCGTCATCATCATCATTTTCTATTTTTTTTTAAATTTTTATTTAATTTCGCGGCTTCTAGTCGCACCTCTGGGAAATGCTAAACTCTAAGGTTGAAGCATTCTAAAACAGCTTTCTAAATAGCTTTCTAAAATTGCAACAATGTAAATCTTTAATCTATTAAGAACTGTATAATAAATTTGCTGCTATGTTTTAAAATAAGCATCCATTTCTCTATGTGTATCTACGCAGTCTAACCTAAAGTATTGCTGAACGTAATATGCAATTAAATTTTCATTTACGCCCTGATGCAGCAACCGCTGCGTAAACATCCTTCCCTTTTCCTCAGAGCGTGTTGCAGCTTCTAAACGAGCATCAGCCTATATGATGTTTATTGGCAACTGTTAGTTAGTACTGGCTTTTGTAGCTATTAGCATCGATTTCGAGACCTTCCCATCACGTTGACACTGTATTAGAGTTTAAACTGCGCGGCTAGTGGACATCAATTTGACCGACACTAATGTTATTACTGGTTTTTCTTAGCGTGCGCCGGAGCTAATTATACAGAGGGTAATACGCCGTAGTAATAACACTTTCCGCTCGGGCAGCCTTTGGATGAGTTTGCACGCGCGTTGTTAATGAGTGACGATAACGGCTGTTCTCGCTACCCCCACCCCTTCCGCCCCATCCCTCACGAGTCGCTAGTTCACGCGAATTATCGCTGACATTCGGCAGTCATGGCGGAAGTACGCTGCTGCAACCATTTTGCGCAGAACACTTGCCGGAATTACGTATTCACACGGTTCGCAAGTGATAAGGATTCAATTTCAACTAATTTTCTGCGTCAATGAGTTTGATCAGAGGCAGACAACTGCAGAGGGACGAGCGACCAATTTTGGGATGGCCTGTTGTACGTTGCATGTAATCAGTGCCGGCAACAATGAAAAAAAAATCTGCTTTCTAAAAGTGAAATTTTGGTTTTCAGCTCAGCGGGACAGCTAATGCCGTTATCGGCAAACCTTTCGTCTTTATTATACTCTTGCGAAAGAAAATTGTCGAAATACTTCCTTTAGATTACGTACTATAGCAGAGAGAGCAAAGTGCTGTGTGCCGCCTATTGGCACAGTTTATGTTGCGGTAGTAACACTAAAAGTGGGCCTTTGCGATCGCCTTTTTGACAGCTCGAAATTAAACGAAAATAACTTCTTAATTGTTCTTCTGAAACGAAAACTGAAGAAACGAATTTGAAGAGGAGAAAAGTATCTACAAATTTGCTCTCTTATGTTTTCTTCCTAGCTGGAAACATTTCGGATATATTTGTAAATATAACTGCGATATAACACTGTCTGTACGTTGCAATATTTTCGCGCCGTTCATCCGATGTCCACCATGTTTACAGACGTAAGTCGTTGTTGCCAACGATCAGAACCTCCCATTTTCAAACATTTCGAATAATAAATAGGTTACTAAAACTAAAAATAGGCCGTTTGTGATGGCCTTTTGTCAACAGGAAATTTAATTGCGAGTGATGCCTTACCCGTTCATCTGAGACGAAAACTGAATAAACGTATTTGTAGATGAGAAAATTCCCAAAAACTTTGCTCTATAATGTTATTTCCACTACTTGCACCGTATGAAAGATATTTGCAAAAGTAGCGGCGATTTGACATTGTCACTTGATTTTACGTAAACTAGTACAGGCAAAGAAAATAAACTTTAAAAGTAGGACAAATTACCACGCCAAGTCAGGTGACAATATTTTAAAGGAAAAAGATAATGAAAATGCAGGAGATATACTGAAATATATAATGTGAAATATTGTATAATATAAGACACAGGCAAAATGGAGTACAGACGACTAAGAAATGAAATTGACAGGAAGTGTAAAATAGCTAAGCAGGAGTGGCTAGAAGGCAAATGCAAGTCTGTAGAAGAATGTATAAATAGGGAAATAGAAGTCATCTGGAGACACGAAAAACAGCTCTACGAATATCAAGAACTCAGATGGGAAACCAGTTCTCAGTAAAGAAGGAAAATCTGAAATATGGAAAGAGTAGATGTAGGAGCTCTACAAAGGAAATGAACTTAGTAACAAGGTAGTAGGAAGGGAAAAGGAAGTAGATGAAGATGAAATAGGAGATACTATACTGAGAATAGAATATGACAGAGCACTGATAGACCTAAGCCGAAACAAGGCCCCTGGAATGGACGACATTCCCTCAGAACTACTGAAGTCTCCGGGATAGCCATCCATGACAAAACAATTTTACTTGGTGCTTAAGATGTATGAGGCAGGAGAAATACCCTTACACTTTAAGAAAAATGTAATAATCCCCATTCCAAAGAAATCGGGAGCAGACAGGTGTGAAAATTACAGAACCATCAGTTTGATAAGTCATGGTTGCAAAATTTTAACACGAATTATCTACAGGAGATTGGAAAAGCTGGTGGAAGCTGACCTCGGGGAAGATCAGTTTGGGTTCAGGAGAAATGTAGGAATAATGGAGGCAATCCTCACTTTACGGCTTATCTTATAAGATGGATTCAGGAAACACAAACCTACATTTCCAGCTTTTCTAGATTTGGAGAAATCTTTTGACAGTGTTGACTGGAATACACTCTTTCAAATTCTGAAATCAGTAGGAATAAAATATAAGGAAAGGAAGATTATTTACAACTTGTACAAAAACCAGACAGCAGTTATCGTAGTTGAAGGGCATGAAAGGGATGTAGAGATTGGGAAGGGTGTAAAACAGGGTTGTAGCCTTTCTCCAATCTTATTCAATTTGTACATTGAGCAACCTATAAAGGAAAGCAAGAAGAAATTTGAAGAAGGGATTAAAGTTCAGGGTGAAGAAATAAACACATTGAGTTTTTCTGATGACATAGTAATTCTGTCAGTGACAGCAAATGATCGGGAGGAACAATTGAACGGAATGGACAGTATGTTTAAAGGAACATATAAGATGAACATTAACAAGAGCAAAACAAGGGTAATGGAATACAGGCTTAAAAAATCAGCCGATGCTGAAGGAATTAAATTAGGCAACGAATTAATAAAGGTGGTGAATGAGGTTTGTTTCTTAGGCAGTAAAATAACATACGATGGTCGCAGTACAGAGGATATAAAATGCATAATGGCAGTGGGAAGAAAAGCGTTTTTGAAAAGGAAAAATTTATTAACACAGAATATTAATTTAAGCATAAGGAAGTCTTTTCTGAAGGCATTTGTGTGGAATGTTGCCTTGTATGGGAATGGAACATGGACGGTCAACAGTGCGGATAGGAAGATGATAGAGGCTTCTGGAATGCTGAATATTAGGTGGGTGGATAGCGTAATTAATGAGTAGGTACTGAACAAAATTGGGGAGAACAGGAATTTCTGGTGTACCTTGACTAAAAGAAGGGTTCTATTGGTAGGGAACATTCTTAGACATCAAGGAATTCTGAATTTAGCGATGCAGAGTAGTGTGTGGGGTAAAAATCGCAGAGGAAGACCAGGAGATGAATATAGTAAGCAAATTCAAATGTATGTAGGTTGCCGTTCTTATGCGAAGATGAAGACGCTTGCTCAGGATAGAGTAGGGTGGAGAGCTGCATCAAACCAGCCTGCGGACTGGATACCACAACAACATATTGAAATAATAGTATAAAGAGGTAAAAGTTAATAAACAATAATTTTGGCTGTTTGTTAAAATACGGTCAGAGAGAAAATTACGTGTTGAGTGCCTAGATATTATCACAGTAATAAAGAGGTAATCTTATAGTCCATAATTTTATACTGTTTATAATTATATTTTGTCCAGAATGTGTGCAAAAAAAAAAAAAAAATAAAAAAAAAAAAAAATAAAAAAAATAGAAAAACTTCTGGAAAACCTAATGTCGGCTGTAAAACACGCCAGGACGACTTTCTTAAAAATATATTCTAAACCTTTCAGAATTTATTTTAGTTTACTATTGTCTCTCTTGTCTGTCTGCCACGTTGGAATGGTCGAGCGTACTAAGGCGCCTTGCTAATGCAGCACGCAGTTGCTCGCCGTCGGATGTTCGAGTCCGCCTTTGGGCATGTGTGTGTGTGTGTGTGTGTGTTGTGAAGTTAGTATAAGCAGTTTGTAAGCCTAGGGACTGATCTCCCCCCCCCTTCTCTCTCTCTCTTTCTCTCTCTCTCTCTCTCTCTCTCTCTCTCTCTCTCTCTCTCTCTCTCTCTCTCACACACACACACACACACACACACACACACATCTGCATGTTCCGTTTTCCGCATCCTCCTCCGTTTCCTTTACTGCACTCCAAGCTGCATCTCACATTCTCGCCTTTCAGAGCCTTTACCCCCCATGCAACGCTGAAGGGAAGTACTATGCCCACCATTGCGTCTCTCTATAAGGAAGCTTAATGCGTCGGAACAACCATCTCATAGATGTAGAGAAGATCCAAAGGAGAGCAGTATACTTCGTTACAGTTTCATCCAATAGACTCGAAAGACAGAGATGTTAGACCAACTCCAGTTGCAGACGTAACAAAAGAGGCGTTCTGCAACAAACGATGGACTTCTGGAAAAGTTTCGAGAACGTACATTTCTAGAAAGTCAAGCAATATATCACTACCATCTACGTATCTCACGCAGAAAGAGCAAGAGGATAAAAGGAGCTGCGCGGAAGTAGCCGAGCGGTTTGGAGCGCCACGTTGCGGATCGCGTGGCTTCCCTCGTCGGAGGTTCGAATTCTCTCTCGGGGATGAATGTTTGTGTCGTCTTTAGTATAAGTTTGTCCATAAGTAGTTTGTAAGTATAGGGACTGATGACCCCGTAGTTAAGTCCCATAAGCTTTATAAAAATTTGAACATTTTGATAAAATGAGATTAGAGCCCACACGGAGACTTATCACGTGAACCATTTGTGACTGGCAAAGGAAAAGGACGAAGTGACAGAGGTACGGAAACTACTCCAGGTCACACGTCGTGAGGTCGTCTGCGGAGGATAGATGACGTTCACATTGAAGTTAGTAGAGACGGAGCCCCGTTAAGAATATTTCAAGGATCGGGAAGCAAATCGGCCGTGTTACTTCAAATGAGCTATCCGGCAATTGTCCGGCATGGTTTCAATAATCGCGGATATCTAGATGTGTAAGGCCGACCATTGGTTTGAAACATCCTCTTTCAAAAACCACTCTATAGTGCTAACTGTGGTGTCGCACGGCGCGGCGTTCTTACGACGTCAGCCACGAGCGCTCTCTGCTACAACTCCGCTCGTGGCCAGCACTGAACGACATCGTTCACTTGGGACTGAGATAGGAACCAGCTAACACTTCGGATTCAGATAGGCACCAGTGAAGAGTTGGCTATCGGATAGGCACTAGGCAGGCCTCTAGCTCAACTATGTATCAGCATTCTGCAGTACTGAGCTAAGTATTGTATAAATTCTGTGCAATATATATCTCGTTCTAATTTACTCTAGTGTTTCTAGTTTCTGCTGTCCCACTGGCTGGTCACCTCTTACCTGCACAAGCGTGCACCCTTTATACCTGTGTCGGTATTTTTCTACTCGGCCACCGACACCTACGACGGAAACGAGACACAAAAGCGGTGACGAGGCTGGGTACACAAAACTAACCACTGCATCACTTCCTCGGTTAGAATGGAAAGTTAAATGTAATGTATTATTTATAAGCGGACAGAATAAAAAAGCAGTACATTACTTAATGCCAATTCTTCGTTGAACTGTATCACATTCTTAGCGCGATGGCTGAACGAGAGTAACATAACATGAGTAATGTTGTTGTTGTGGTCTTCAGTCCGGAGACCGATTTGATTCAGATCTCCACTCTATTTTATCCTGAGCAAGCCTCATCATCTCATAAGAACGACAACCCACATCCATCTGATTCTGCTTAGCAGAATAATGCAGAGTCAGCAGAAAAATGTTAGAAATATAAAAAGTAATTTCGAGAGTATAATTAAAGTTTAAAGAACGTTTGGATGCGGCAGGAATACCTGATTGCATCCAAAATGTCCTTCTTAAAAGCAGTTTACAAATTGGGAGTTATACGAGGGGGTGTTCAAATGAAAAGATTCGAATTACACTGAAGTCTTTATCGAAACGTAATCAGTAGAGGCCTGAGCACAACTATCTCACTGTTTAACGAACCGAAGGTTTCCTTATTTTCAGTTTTCTTTTGGTTGTGACGAGAGTCAGTCCCCTATTGCGTTTTTCAGTTCGTCGTCCGACTTGAAACGCTGCCCTCTGAGATTTTTTTTTAGCAGACCAAGCAGATGGAAGTCAAAGGGCGACATGTGCGGGCTGTAGGACGAATACTGAAGCTGCTCCCACATGAACTTGGCCAATACACTTTGCGTGACCCATCTCAGAGCAAATGTTTGTATAGCTTATGGGACTTAATTACGGGGTCATCAGTCTCTAAACTTACAAACTACTTATGAACTACCTTATACTAAGGACGGCACAAATATCCATGCCCGAGGGGGGATTCGAACCCCCGACGGTAGTGGCCGTGCAGACCGTGACTGGATATCTCAGAACAGAATCACTCCTTCCGTGATCAGCCCGGCCGTTTGCTCTTGATGGACTTGCGTAGGCTACGGAGTGTCTCACGGTACACGTCGCTGTTAACGTTTTTTTTTTTTTTTTTTTTTTTTTTGTTTTTTTTTTTTTTTTTTTTTTTCTTTACCCATGTTACGGTAGTAACACTAAAAGTGGGCCTTTGCGATCGTCTTTTGACAAATCGAAATTTAATTGAAAATAACGGCTTAACTATTCATCTAACACGAATAACCGAATTTTTAGAGGAGAAAATCTCTACAACCTTTCTCTTTTATATTTTTTAATATCTCGTAGCGTTTCAAAGATACTTGCAAAAATAACGCCGATTTTGGGATGTATGTCTGTCTGTCTGTCTGTCGATAACGTGTTCCCTGTTTTTAAGACGAACCGTTCAACCGATCAGCACCAAATTATTCAGACATGTTTGTAGGCCGCCAGAGACCAGAACCTCCATTTTCAAAATTTTCGGACATACAATACGGTAGTAATACCAAAAAAAAAGCCGTTTGTAATATAATTGTAATTGCAAACGAACCGTTCATCTGACACGAAAATTGAATAACGTAATTTGGTAGAGGAGAAAAATCTCTACAACTTAGCTCCCATGTTTTTTTCCATATCTCGTATCGTTTGAGACATATTTGCAAAAATAACGGAGATTTGACATCCTCCATTGAATTAACGAAAACCAGCCGTTCGCAGATGTCACTTGACATTCCTCGCCCAAACCTCACTCTGGCATATGCCATCTTGGGTTGCGTATTTCATGATTTTCTTATTGTAACTTACACTTTGTCATTTCAAAGCTATGGCGCACTGAAGAACTAACAAAAACACATAGTTCTTCGTACGATAAATTATAATCTAGAGTCTACATATGCCATATTAACATCAGTTACCAACGGCCATGAATAGTACGAGACTAAAGAATTCATCTTTTGATTCATAGCCGTAGCGTAGTGGGCAAGGCGTTAAACTATGACGCTAAAAGTCGGTGGTTCGGAACCCGCCACTACCTAATTTTTTTTTCCTTAAAAGGGTTTCAGACACTCTTATTATTATTTTATTACTTAGATTATTATTTTGGTCCAAAATGTTTGCAAAAACTTATAAAACTACAAATGTAAAGTGGGCCGTAAAACACGTCAGTGCGATTTTTTTTCCGAGCTCGAGAAATTCGAAGAGTAATGTACCTCTGACGTCGAAAAAACACTGTGAGTATAAGCTTGCCTGTTGAGGGCACATCGTTGAATTTTTTAGGGAGACATGACTACGCATGCTTCGCGTCCTTGGATGTAGCACTACGTTATCCCAAAGCGGCGTATTGAAATTTCAACCGATTTGGTTGTTCAAAATGTTCAAATGTTTGTATAGCTTATGGGACTTAACTACGGGGTCATCAGTCCCTAAACTTACAAGCTACTTACAAACTAGCTAACACTAAGGACGGCACAAATATCCATGCCCGAAGGGGGATTCGAACCCCCGACCCTAGCGGCTGTACAGACCGTGACTGAAGCGCCACAGCCCTCGGCTGCCGCGGCCGGCGTTTGGTTGTTAAGACGTTTAGTACCCTTTCATTAGAACACTCCTCTTACGTATTGTGTTTTAGTAGGATAAGCAAGTGGAACTCGTCTCACATAGTATCTATGATGTGACAGAAAATAAAACTTTGTTAAATTCTCAATTCCTGTTTACATTTTAAGCATGTTTTCTTAAAAAGAAATTGAAACTGAAACTAGATTACAATTCAGATAAATGTTATCAATAATTTTTTTTATAAAATTTGGTATTAATAGAAATATGAGTGTCTAATCATCAAAAGGGAATATATCTTTAAATGATACCCTATTAAGTGATGGGTTAACTCAGCGAAGTGCAAACCTTCAACTGATCAAAGTTCATATTTCATTATAAAAAGTTGTGAGTTAGTGAAAATTATGTTAGACTGTGGTTAAGTAGATGATAGAAAACAGGTACCAGTAAGGGTATATTCGAGAATGGCATTACGATAATGAAACAAGCTCCTTGTTGAGGAAAGGTCATTCTGAAACGGCTACGTAGCGTAAAAACGATTTGCCTCCAGATCGTTTACATCTAAACGTGAGACACACAAAACAGAAATGGGAAGAGTAAACAACTTACAGGAGCAGAGACACAAAAACCCTAAAGTGTGCGCGTGTATGGCGCAGAAATGTGACACATGGAGCCGTTTGCTGACGTTCCTGTTCAAACGTACGAAAAGTTACTTAGGCGGTAGCTGACGTAGTTAATGTGAGTAGTGACTACGGCTCTGACACCTCTATTTGTAGACTTACAGTGTTTACCTCGCAGCACTTCCCTCGAAGGTAATTAGCTAATGGTAGAGCGTGCTTCATCGTGCACTAGCAGATGTAGTCATCATGGCGTTGCAGCAAACGGAACAGTAATTGAAATACGTGTATGACCTTGGTAAAGGTTAATGTAGGTGTTACTCTTATGGAGTGACTGCTGCACGTAACACGGAGTCCACCGTGACTACTGTGGAGTAATAGAGTTTATGTTTACTCTGAGAGCAGCCATGAATAAAGTTAACTCTTAAGTACAGTTGCTTAGAATTTTTATAACACTGCCAACCGTCTGTTAGTATCAAATTTGGATGCTGTTTAGTACTATGTATTTCACAATAAGCTATAGCGTTCCTAACATACTATTTGATTAGTTGGACGTGTCCAGATACCACATCCACAAATGCGGATAAATAATTGAAATATAAAAATCAGTACAGCGTATAGTAGGATGGATCCAAAGTAAGGATCGAGTATTATCAATTTATATACATGTTGTAAACCATAACGCCTTAAAGCGTACCACAGAGCTCTGAGAGAAGACAAGACAAACAGTGCGATAAAACAAAAAAGCCAGATAATGCGTGAGTGTCCTACAAAACCATCCTAAACTACGGAACATGCTACGCCAGCCACTTTCGTCAATTTGACTCAATAAGAGAGAACTGTGTTGTTATTTGCTAATTATTACTGACACGTCATTAAGTGCAGGATGCAGAAATTTCTGCAGATGCTGTGGGACTAATTAAGTATATTTACAATTTTTCATTAAAAATTACAGCAAAAGATAGTCAGTAACTCCCCACGTGATGAAATGAAAGTGGAATTGCCACCGTTGTTCATGTAAATATATTAAGTACTTCACAGCAAAAAATAATCCAGAATTATTGGTGTCTGACGTCAATGCAATTACTATAATAGGTGTATCTGTGCATGGAGGATGACACGGCGGTAGGTCGGTACCCGATGGGCCTTTTGAGGCGTGTGCGGGACGGAGTTTAGATTTTGGTATCTGTAACATATGTTGTCGTTGTTGTTGCGGTCTTCAGTCCGGAGACTGGTTTGATGCAGCTCTCCACAATACCCTATCCTGAGCAAGCCTGTTCAACTCCAAATAAGAACGGCAACCTACATCTGTTTGAATCTGCTTCCTGTATCCATCTCTTGGTCTTTCTCTGCGGTTTTTACCCCACACACTTCCCTCCAACTCTAAATTCACAATTCCTTGATGTCTAAGAATGCGTCTTATAAATCGATCCCTTCTTTTAGTCAAGGTATGCAAGAAATTCCTTTTCTCCCCAATTCTATTCAGTAGCTCCTCATTAGTTACGCGATCCACCCACCTAATCTTCAGCATTCTTCTGTAGCACCAAATTTAAAAAGCATCAATCCTCTACCTGTCCGCACTGTTTATCGTCCATGTTTCACTCCCATACAAGGTAACACTCCACACAAATGCCTTCTGAAATGACTTCCTTAGGCTTAAATCAATATTTGATGTTAACAAATTTCTCTTTTTCAAGAACGCTTTTCTACCCATTGCCATTCTGCATTTTATATCCTCTCTACTGCGACCATCATTTGTTATTTTACTGCACAAGTAACAAAACTCATCTACCTCCTTAATTGTTTCGTTAGCTAATTTAATTACTTCAGCATCGCCTGATTTTCTTAGACTGCACTCCATTACCCTAGATTTGCTCTTGTTAATGTGCATCTTATATCACCTTTTAGCACACTGTCCATTCCGTTCAACTGCTCTTCCAGATCCTTTGCTGTCTCTGACAGAATTACTATGTTGTCGGCAAAAAGAAATGTTTTTAATTCTTCACCATGGAGTATTTAGGTTCCTTTGGTGATTGACTAACAAGATTGATCCTTTATGATTATAAATTGCTTGCTTCCACCTCCGTGGCTCAGTGAAAAAAAAAATAGTTTAAATGTTTGTAAATCTATTGGACTCAACTTTTAGGTTATTAGTCCGTAGCCTACAAACTACTTAAACTAAGGTAAACTAAAACTAAGGACAACATAGACACTCATGCCATAGGGTGGACTCGAACTCCCGGCGGCGAACTGTTACGCGCACCGCAACACGGCGTAGCTCAGTCTACAGCGTCCGTGACTACCATGCACGGGGCCCGGGTTCGATTCCCGGCTGATGATTGTTGTGTGTTGTCATCATCATTTCATCTCATCGACAAGCAAGCCAGCAAAGTGGCGTTATCTGAAAAGGCTTGCAACAGGGCGGTCAAACCCTAGTTGCGGATATCCCAATTAAGGATATCCAGGCCAATACATTCCATTCGATCATTCTCATCATGTCATCAACATCATCATTATCATTGCTCGCCATCCAAAGAAAAGCATCCTAAAGGAAGAATCGAAATCAGGTGAAAATTTGTATCCATTTGCTAATCAAATGTTCAAATTTTTGTGTACCTATTGGACAAAACTACTATCATGAATGCATTGTTTCGCGGCGAGTTATGTTGATAAAATTTTCTCGGGCTTCCAGCCGCGTCATGTGGTTAACTATCCACGATGTTCCGGCCGAGATTTCCTCGGCCATTGTCAAGAGGATGACTATCGAATGATTGCCGCGGTCGTCCTTATATAGCTGCTCTGTTGACTGCGACGTCACTGGTGCTCCGCGGAATGACCATAACAGGCAATGTTTTGGTTGCGTGCCTGTCGCGCCCGCTATAACCTTCCGATCGCCGGGTTCGAAGCCGTGTTCAGCTGCTAGCCGCCATCTCTATTAAGATGGGTCCATGACAAGATCAAGTTCACAATGGAGGTGGAGACGGAGGGTGCCTTACCGATCCTTGACGTCCTCGTCAGCCGCAAAGCAAATGGTGTTTACAGAAAACCCACCCACACCGACCGGTACCTGCACGCCACAAGCCATCATCATCCATCTCAGAAACAGTCCGTTTTAAGGACCTTGGTGCACCGAGCGGAAGAAGTGTCAGACCCTGAAAATCTGTAAAAGCAACTGAGCCACCTGCGGAAAGTTTTTAGGGACAACGGCTACAGCAACCGCCAGATTACGAAAGCTGTCATCCCGACGACACACAAGTCGAATACCCCCCAGTAGGACTCAAAGAAACGTGTCGTTTATGAAAAGAAAATCATAAGGTCGCTGTTTTCCGAAAGGAAAAAAAAGTTCAAATTTTTGTTAAGCTTAAGGAACTTAACTGCGGGGTCATCAGCCCCTAAACGTACAAACTACTTATGACCTAACTTATACTAAAGACGACAAAAACATCCATGCCCAAGGGGAGATTCGAACCCCCGACCGTAGCGGCCGTGGAGAATGAGACTGGCGCGACGCAGACCGCTCGGCCACTGCAGCCGGCCCGAAAGGAAACAAAAATATTTATAAAACCTAAAAGCTTAAATATTGCTGTACATGTTGCCAGCTAAGTTAATCACGTAACTGTGTTGTCTTTGTGTTTTTAAGAATAGGGAAAATTATTTTCTGGAAGCACTCGTATAACCCACCAATGTGTCGACACAGTGCATTACCATCACTTTGCTTTTATTCGCGTACATGCACATTATGGTGAAGGGTACGCAGGCGCCCCCACAACACCCGTTGTGTCCATGACCATGTGGGGGTGGGGATGGGTGTTAGGGGAGAGGCAGGGCGCAATTGCGCGGGCCGCGTGTACTGCTCATTATCCCGTTGGCCCACCCCTTGTTTACGCTGCAAACAGCGCCGCTGTAATTCGCTACGCACAGCCAGAACAAAGGGAGCAGTCGGCCGCCGCAACACGCCCAGCACTGCTCCAGGGAGCGACTTTTCTCTCGCAATCGATAGCGCAGCCCTCCGGAGCAGTTTCATTTGTATGAAGGACGCCCGCGTCGCTTGTATTTAGATCTTGAACGGACGAGCCGGGCTTTGTTTCCCCCTGACGAGCTGACTGCTGGACTCGATATCACGTTCCAAATACAAGGGATGGAACGTAAATAGGGGCAACTATGTATTCACAACCTATACAAAAGTGTTACATGTGTGCACCTGTTACTGTCCTTCAAAGTAGTTATCGGCGTTGTGTAGAAGTTGTTGTCAGCGATCTACCATTAGCAGTGACTTCTTCTGTTGATGGTTTTCTGAAACAGTTCTGAAGCGAATGCCACGAAGTGGTTCCTTCATCTTCGGAATCAAATTAAAGTCACAAAAGGACTTAAGTCCGGGGACAATGGTTCTGAAGCGAATGTTATTTATTTATTCACCCTTGTTGCGGACCAGCTGCCTTGGGGTATACAGGGTGTTACAAAAAGGTACGGCCAAATTTACAGGAAACATTGCTCACACACAAATAAAGAAAATAAGTTATGTGGACATGAGTCCGGAAACGCTTATTCCCTTGTTAGAGCTCAGTTTAGTAAATTTTCACAAGCAACATGTGTGGGCTGACGAGAATCCGCAGGCAATTGTGCAATCACGTCGTCAACACAGATTTTCAGTGAACGTTTGGGCAGGAATTGTTGGTGATGTCTTGATTGGGCCTCATGATCTTCCACCTACGCTCACTGGAGCACGTTATCATGATTTAATACGGGATACTGTACCTGTGCTGCTAGAACATGTGCCTTAACAAGTACGAAACAACATTGGTTCATGCAAGATGGAGCTCGTGCACATTTTAGTCGACGTGTTCGTACGCTTCTCAACAACAGTTTCGGTGACCGACGGATTCACAGAGACGGACCAATTCCGTGGCCTCCACGCTCTCCTGAACTCAACCCTCTTGACTTTCATTTATGGGGGCATTTGAAAGCTCTTGTCTACGCAACCACAGTACCAAATGTAGAGAATCTTCGTGCTCGTATTGTGGACGGCTGTGATACAATACGCCATTCTCCAGGGCTGCATCATCGCATCAGGAATTCCATGCGACGGGGGATGGATGCATGTATCCTCGCTAACGGAGGACATTTTGAACGTTTCCTGTAAGAAAGTGTTTAAAGTCACGCTGGTGCGTTCTGTTGCTGTGTGTTTCCATTCCATGATTAATGTGATTTGAAGAGAAGTAATAAAATGAGAGAAAGAGAAAAAGAAGTAATAAAATGAGCTCTAACGTGGAAGCGTTTCCGGACACATGTCCACATAACATATTTTCTTTCTTTGTGTGTGAGGAATGTTTCCTGAAAGTTTGGCCGTACCTATTTATAACACCCAGTATAGCTGGTTGTGGTTACAAAAACTATTTGATACATTTATGCAACTGTGATAAATTATTTTCTTTATACATTTAAGTAATTATATATAAAATACATAGAAAAACGTAAAAACATATCATAAGGAAAATGGAAAGGCAACTTAAAAACATCAACTATTTTAAGAAGAGAATAATAGAAGATACGTGAGATTGGCTTAAGTGATAGTCTGAAGAATAAAAGTGGAAAGTCCAGGGTGGGAGGCCTCGGAATTTACTTCCAGACCTGCCATCCTTGGAGTTTTCTCATTTGGAGACTCATATAATGAGCTATATCTGCAAGTTCAGCCCACACATTTCGCATGTGTTTATATCGTTCTCTGTGTTGGAACCGTCATCTGTGGTGTAATTTGCACTGTTTGCGCTTTCAGTGTCAGATTCATCATAAGTGCTTTGCCTTCTGTTGTTGGCGTTTCGTGTTGCATTCCGTCTTACGTTCTGTGTGTACTCGGTTTTTTTTTTTTTTTTTTTTTTTTTTTTTTTTTTTTTTTTTTTTTTTTTTCGTAGTGAGCCTCTTCATTATGTCCCATCCGTTCTTATCTCGTATTAGCTCGTTTAGGTCTTTAGTCGTGTCAAATATAGTGAGAGTGTGTGTTTTGTAGAGCTGAGAGTGTATGACAATGTGTTCTGGGGTCCCAATTTCTCCATGAAGTGGTTCCTTCATTTTCGGAATCAAATCAAAATCACAAGGACTTACGTCCGACGAGTATAGTGGATGGTACAGTTCCTTTCAGTCCCATCTACCGAACAGAGCAGCCACAATTTGTGCTGTATGCGCCCGGTCACTGTCATGCCAAATGATAGGTGGGTTGCACAGAAAGTGTTGCGCTTCTTTCGCAAAGCTGGTCGCAAGTGAGGCTCCACAAACGAACCGCAATACTGTGCATTGTTGGCTTGCCGTGGAAGAACGTAATGCATAAGCATAACTTTCACCATATTGGGGCTCTAACACACTTTCGACAGCCTTGCGAAAGAAGGCAACTATATAGAAGGTGTCAGTAACGAATCCTGGATTTTGGGTTGTGGTGGGAGCGGGATTGGGCGGGGGGGAGGGGGGAGGGGCTGAGGTAATAGAAATTTTGAGGCATCGTATCTCGAACTAATGTCACAAGGAAAAAACTATATAGCGGAACGTTTTCCTCATTTCGGGGAAGGGCTGCAGCCGCGTAGCTCTCGCCCTTCCCCATATTCGCCACTGGACGGTGTACTACTGTGTTGTTGCTGTAGTCTTCGGTGCGAAGACTGGTTTGTTGCAGCTCTCCACCCTACTCTATCATGAGCAGGCCTCTTAATTTTCTCAAAAGAACGGCCACCAATATCCATTTGAATCTACTTCCTACATTCATCACTTGGTCTACCTCTGCGAATTTTCCTCCATACACTTCCCTCCAAAGCTAAATTTATGATTCCTTGAAGTCTAAGAATATGTCCTACCGATCGATCCCTTCTTTTACTCCAGATATGCCTAAAACTCTTTTTCTCCCCAATTATGTTCAGTACCTCTTCATTACTTACGCGATCTATCCAGCTAATCTTCAACATTCTTCTGTAGTATCACATCTGTGGGACTTATCTACGTCGGTTATCTGTCCCCATGCTTACAAACTACTTAAATTAACTGATGGACAACACACACACACACGCACACGCACACGAACGCACGCACACACACACACACACACACACACACACACACACACACACACACACACACACACACACAAAATGTTCAAATGTTTGTAGAGCTTATGGGACTTAACTACGGGGTTATCAGTCCCTAAACTTACAAACTACTTATGAACTACTTAATACTAAGGACGGCACAAATATCCATGCCTGAGGGGGGATTCGAACCCCCGGCCGTAGTGGCCGTGCAGACCGTGACTGGCGCGCCTTAGTCAGCTCGGCCACCGCGGCCGGCCACACACACACACACACACACACACACACACACACACACACACACACACACAAACAAACACACACACAAACACGCACACACACATGCCTGATGCAGGACTGGAACGCCCGACAGGGAAGAACCGCGCGCTCCGCAGCAAGGCGCCTTAGAGCGCTCGCTCATTCCTCCGCGGCTACTGTATGTTGTTCTGCCAGTAAGCTCATTATTTTTTATCGAGGCCTTGAAGTTGTTGAAGGAGTACATCAGTAATCCGCCTTGATATCTATGAACAGTCAGAACATTCGGCTTCCTCATTCAGAAAGAGTAATTACGGTATTCTCGATAATTAAGCGACCATATCATACAAGGTCATTCCATTTATTGCGAAAACACAGCAGCAGATAGTAGCGGCTTACACATCGAAAAAAAGTTCCATGACCTTCGTTCCAAGGTCTCCTGAACACGAACGCTGAATGTATATATAGCAACTGCAATATAGTTCCTTAAATAGTCCATAGTGGTCGCTCAAGAAGTCTGATCCCCGTAGTAAGTTTAACTCTTCTCTCGGACATGGGTGTTTGTGTTTGGCATACGTAAGTTGAAGTAGTTTACAAGTCTTGGTACTGATAACCACAGCAGTTTAATCCCTTAGGTTTAGAAATATTTGAACATTCTTTCTCTCAATCCACAAAAAGATACGGAGCGGGTTGGCGCAGTGGTAATGCACTGGACTCGCATTCGGGAGTACGGTGGTTCAAATCCAACTCCGCCGGCCGCAGTGGCCGAGTGGTCTGCGGCGTGCCAGTCCGGGCCTGCACGACAGCTGCGGTCGGGGGTTGGAATCTCCCGTCGAGCATGGATAATTGTGCCATCTTCAGTATCAGCTAGTTCATAAGTAGTTTGTAGGTTTAGTGACTGACGACTCCGTAGTTAAGTCCCATAAGCTGTACAAAGATTTTTTGAAATCCAACTCCGGCCATCCAGATTCAGATTTTCCGTTGTTTTCCTAAATCACTCCAGGGAAATGATGGTTCCTTTTAAAGGGCACGGCCGACTTCCTTCCTCATCCTTACCCAAACCTCCGAGCGTGAAGCTGCCGGCACACGAAACGAGAAAGTTAACGTGCGCGGCAACAGGAAATACGACGCTACGAGACACAGCTTCGTGGGCACACGGGGCAAGCTGCTTATCGTGATTTGGGCTTTCAGAGCTCTCTAGCGACAGTTTTCAGCGCGTAATCGTCGCCTGCTACAGCTCATTTGGAGCGCGAAGCACACACGTAGAAGAGTACGTGTTTAAAACTGATCCTACTGAATTTGCTGTTTTGGCGTTGTTAGCTATTGTCGAAGATGAGAGGAGAAAATCCCGCATGAGATCATACGTACGGGAGTGGATTCAGCGGCGAAATAATGGCAGGCGAACCATTCACAAGCAATACTTGAACTTCCGATACCACCCGTCTGATTTGAACCATGAAGTCAGGCACAACGTCATGACGATAACCGACACTGATATTTCAATGCTAATGTTATGTGGCTTCGATAACAACATGTAAGCAATAAAGAAAAAATAAGTAATAGAATTTAACGGGTCTAGCGCGGGAGCTAACAGGTTTTGGGCGAGAAGGTTCTGAATAGAAAAACAATAGAAATAGCAATATTGAAATAAACTGAAACTTGAAGGTGGATGGTTAACAAAAGAACGTCGCAAAACGTAATGTCACTTTTACACTTCGCTAGTCTCTCGCGCCGTATTTCACCAAGTTTCTTAATTGCACCTCATTATTAGGAAAAAAAGCTCTCCCGACGGTACATCGTATTCAAGAACTTCGATAAACTAGCCTTTTCAGGGTGATTTTCTGACCTACATTGTCCAGAAGTGATATTTACATACAGTGAAACGTTTTCATTGCAGGTTTTCTTTTTATTTTTCATCTTTATTTCAATATTGCTATTTCTATTGTTTTTCTATTTATTATATAAACACTTTTCTTCCTTCGTGACTTCAATTGAAACACACATTAGTTGACCCATATAGTAGCCACGTTGCTAGAAGTAAATAATAAACCGAACTGAAGCGGGAAAGATCGCAACATGACGTAGACAGTGTTCTTGCTTCCTATTGGTCCTACTTAACGTGGCACGTTACCGAAATATCGCGGAACTTATTTTGCGTTTCACGGGAGAAAACTGCTCCTCAACGGGAAAAAGCAGGATGTGACGTCAGAAATCTCGGAGAGCTGCACGTCAAGGTTAGCTATCCCGTTCCGTGTGCCGACGGCTTAAGCTCCGCCTCTAATGACCACGCTGTCGACGAGACGTGAAACCCTAAGGTTCCTTCCTTCTTCCTTCCGCAAAAAGATGTACGCAACCACGCGTAAGTATTGCCAATGCAATGGAATGAGTAAAGCAACCGATCAGTGCCAGTCAAAACATCAAGAAGGAAGGACACTATTCGTGTTGGCTGTAGTTCTGCCTTGCCTAGAAGACCAATTTCGAAACTTGCTACGGTATGTCCGTAGAAAATGCCATCAAGGGGACTTTTCAAACGTCACGGAGTGATCCAATGCGTAGTTATTCTGATGTGGAGGAGGTATAGACATATGGTAACTGTGGATTTCTCCCGCTCTGCCGCTCAAAGGCCACCGCAGCAGGTGATGACTATTCACGGATTCCAGCTCGGAGGAACCCCGACTGTAAAGTCACTGTGCTTGAATAGTGATTTTCGTGCAACTACAGCACGTCCTGTTTTGAATCGAGCTGTTCGTGTTAGGCCGCATGACATGAAACCACAGTCTAACATATACAGTCGACACTCACTGCTGTCAAAGTTGTTATCAACTGGCAGATGCAACGACACTAGCGCTCCTAGTGGTGGTCAAGCCGCCGAAAAAGTGGTGTTTGTTTATAATTATTTGTGTACGTAATTAACGAAATAGTTTGTATAATTTTTATGTACAAGCACTAGTAAAATATCAAGACACATACATAGTACAGAAATTAATGTAAAAACAGCAGAACTTAACTGATTCAGTGGTATAACGAAGAATTTCGTCATGAACCAATACTTATGAATATGTGTATATTTGCAGCTTTATTCCACGGAAAGTAAGTACAATATAAACATAAGAGAAACATAAATTTGTGTTGTGGTCTGTTCTTACTATGGCAAAGAGTCTTTTTATGCGCATCAATTCGTTATGGAGTCTAATGATTCGCGCATTTTTAGGCTTAACTAGTCTTTCTTGTACGCGCATATTCTTTTGAGTGTTATCACTTCAGTTTAAGAAGGCAATACCTTGACGAATCTTGCCGTTTGTGGTTCAGCTCTAGCAACAATTGTGGAATTGGGTTCTTCTTTGTTGAAAACCGTTTGATAGCTTTTTCCGTTTTCTTGCCACATCTGTGATGTTTTTCCTTCAGCAACCTTTGTGGTGGCTGATTTGGTATGTTTACTATCGTAGTTATTGCATACGATAATCCTTTCCTACGTACAAACCTCACATATTTTACTGGAATCGTGGCGAAGAAACGTTAACATTCTTGAATACAAAGTGAAGTCTTTCTGCCTAGGGGTAGGTCTGTTGGTGTTTCCTAGCCATTTTTCTATTTTCAGTAGTAAATGAAATTTCTTTAGGAAAAACCTATAGGTTAAAAGATAAACGTAAATAAACTGTGCTGCAATGTACCGTTTCGTACCTTGTCAGGTATTTTAGGAAAACTAAAAAAGACAATGTTTGAGCTATTTTTAAGTTATTGCCTATTTTATAACACTACACACTTTCCCTAATGTAAAAAGTATGTTAAAATCAATGCTATTCGCTGTAATCCAATACCGTATTCAGAAATATGGCTTGGAGCGCTGCTGTCGCAGTGTATAACAAAAGTCTGAGGGAGTGTCGTGACTGTATATGTTAGACTGTGATGAAACATTATTTATGACGTTCATGGTGAGGTCCTGCTTTGACACCTATCACCGTGCAGCGCGGTATAGACGAACTCAACAGCATGCTAAATGAACTCGACAGAATTCGCATCAAATGGTATTCACACATGAGACTCGTATATGCCTTCGACAGACGATCGTCAGATACTTTTTTTTAAGGCAGCAAGGTGAGCCTGAACGTCATAGACACACTGTCCAGCGAGATCAGCAAGGTGGTGGTTTCCCTATGTTTTGCGGTAGTACTATGTGGGGGCACCGCGAACGCTACTGGTAGTCGATGAAGGCAATAAAATGGCTATTCGGTACACGGATGACATCCTAGGGCCTGCAGTGTAACCATATCGGCCAAATATCTGTGAGTGATTCGTTTTAATGGACAATAATTCTCCCGCTCATCATTGTTCGTTTCGCCATAATAACGACATCGCGAGATTTGAATGTCCGGCATGATGTCCAGACACGAACCTTATCGAACATGCTTGGGATACAAAGAAAACGACTGTTTTGAACGACCCACCAACTCATCAACACAGAATCGCTGGGATTGGGAGGATCTGGAGCAACAGTTCCTTGATGATCTAGTACACGGTATGCCACGACGATTTGAGGTCCTCATCAGTGCAGGAGGACATGTTTCCGTGTATTACGAGTTACTGGTGTGTGCTGCTGTCAGGAACACAGATTCCGCATGTCTAGGGTACTGTTGTACAACTTGTAAATTTCTGTTTCCACGAACATTAAAGAGAAGTGAAATGTTGTTATATTATATCTCTATTCCATTTTTGTGTACAGGGTCATGAACTCTTAAAATCGTGGTGATGCAACACTTTCTTTTACGTATTTTATTTTGAAACACATACACTCCCGGCCATTAAAATTGCTACACCACGAAGATGACGTGCTACAGACGCGAAATTTAACCGACAGGAAGATGATGCTGTGATATGCATGTGACTAGCCTTCCAGAGCATTCACACAAGGTTGGCACCGGTGGCGAGACCTACAACATACTGACATGAGGAAAGACTGCAACCGATTTCTCAAACACAAACAGCAGTTGATCGGCGTTGCTTAGTGAAACGTTGTTGTGATGCCACGTGTAAGGAAAAGAAATGCGTACCATCACGTTTCCGACTTTGATATAGGTCGGACTGTAGCCCATCGTGATTGCGGTTTATCGTATCGCGACATTGCTACTCGCGTTGGTCACGATCCAATAAATGTTAGCAGAATATGGAATCGGTGGGTTCAGGTGGGCAATACGGATAGCCGTGCTGGATGCCAACGGCATCGTATCACTAGCAGTCGAGATGACATCCGCATAGCTGTAACGGATCGTGCAGCCATATCTCGATCCCAAGGGCCAACAGATGGGGACGTTTGCAAGACAACAACCATCTGCACGAACAGTTTGACGACGTTTGTAGCAGCATAGACTATCAGCTCGGAGATCATGGATACGGTTACCCTTCACGCTGCATCACAGACAGGAGCGCCTGCAATGGTGTTCACAACGACGAACGTGGTCGCACGAATGGCAAAACGTCATTATATTCAAATGTTTGTAAAGTCTATGGGACTTAACTACGGGGTTATCAGTCCCTAAACTTACAAACTACTTATGAACTAACTAAGACTAAGGACGGCACAAATATCCATGCCCGAGGGGGGATTCGAACCCCCGACCGCAGTGGCCGTGCAGACCGTGACTGAAGCGCCTCAGTCCCCTCGGCCACCGCGGTCGGCAAAACGTCATATTTTCGGATGAATCCAGGTTCTGTTTACATCATCATGATAGTCTCATCCGTGTTTGTCGACATCTCGGTGAACATACATTGGAAGCGTGTCACCCGGCGTGATGGTATGGGGTGCCATTGGTTACACATCTCTGACACCTCTTGTTCGCATCGACGGCACTTTCAACAGTGGCCGTTCATTTAGATGTGTCACGACCCATGGCTCTACCCTTCATTCGATCCCTGAGAAACCCTACTTTTTAGCAGGATAATGCATTACCGCATGTTCCAGGTCCTGTACGGGTCTTTCTAGATGCGGAAAATGTTCGACTGTTGCCATGGCCAGCACATACCCCAGGTCTCTCACCAACTGAAAACGTCTGGCCAATGGTGGCCGAGCAACTGGCTCATCACAATACGCCAGTCACTATTCTTGATGAACTGCGGTGTCGTGTTTAAGCTGCATGCGCATATGAACCTGTACGTCATCCAAGCTCTGTTTGACTTAATACCCAGGTGTATCAAGGCCGTCATTACTGCCAGATGTGGTTGTTTGGGTACTGATTTATCAGGATCTATGCACCGAAATTGCATGAAAATGTAATTATATGACAGTGCTAGTATAATATATTTGTCCATTGTCATCTGCGTTTATTCTTGGTGTAGCAATTTTAATGGCCAGTAGTGTATGTTTTAGAGATACTATCTCTCCCACGTGTCACTTTTCACTTCATACAGTTGCCTAAAAGGAAAGAAGTAAATAGAACTGAACTGAGGACGAGCTGCACGTGCATGGCGTGACTTTTACTGTCCTCCTGTATAGTCGAACGGTTAGCGCTTCCGTCGCTGCTAGTGCGAGTGGTCCAATCACCTTGAAGGCACGGAACAACTGCCTGGTAAAAACGAGCTGTCACTCCGTCCCAAAAGGACTGAGTCGAACCGCTCCTGCATTTGTATTGATCTGAGAACCTCCACACGACACCTTCAAACAACTGAAAGATGTAATTGCGTAGTCCAGGGCCAGCAGAACAGAAACGGAAGCCCACACCTCAGTAGCCGATGACCACCAATCATGTCTCGCTATGCAAGAAGCAATAGACAACGGCTCACCGCACGCCCTCCGCCTCAGCATCTTGTCATAATGAAGTTCCCTTTCTTCCGCGTTGATTTTAAAAATTATGAAGTAATGTTTAGTTGACAGTAAATATAAACTATAGTAACAACCAGCTCTGATCAGTATACCCAGGTGAAGGCCACTGTAACGTTGGCCGAAACGTCGGTTATTAAAGTAATAGCCTTCTTACGTCATGACGCCGTACAACCCCCTCATAACTTTTATGTCAACTGAAAGATACATAGTGATAAGTGGAATAAAGACAAAATTTAAACTTTTCCAATATAGCTTATGTGGATAAGGTCAAGATATTGAAAGATCCTATCCCATAAAGGCTTACCTTCCAAATGGGTTAATGTTCTAAATAACTTAATGTACGTAATGACAAAATGTTCATAAGTCCTGTTGAAATTGTGTTTAAAACTTCGTGCTCATTATCAAACAATGCACGAATATATAGTAATTTACAATCCATGTTAGTCAAAAGACTCATCTGAACTTTTATGACGTCATATTTCCTCAACAAGGAATTGTAGAATGATATAATTTTGCAATTAGATAAAGCGATATATGCCGAAACATGTGAAAAATAAAGAGGCTATACAATTATAACTTTGTGACTGATACTGAAGATTTACAGCACAGCACTGTAAGAAGTATCTGGTTTTCTAGGCGTCTTACTGTCTACCAGTTTATATTTTCTCAACTACGTGCTGCATTCATTGATTCAAGTTTGCAGTTGCATTCAGTAATACTTGTAGGTACTGTCTGAAAGTGTGATTTGAATACAATTAGTACTTTAAAAGTAGTAAATTAAAACGTCATGGTAGATGCTCAAATTTGATCGCATGGTCAGCGGAAACTTTCTTCCATTCGTCAATCTGTAGGGTGTGTCAGCGGAAAAAATGTATTGTAAGGGTTCGGAAGATCTATAAAAATGGATATGTGTGCGTATGTATGTATGTTCTTTATAAACTGCAAGACTGCTGGAGCAATTTTGATGAATTCTTCAGGAAATCTTAAGATTAGCCTACTAGAAGATGCTGTGAAGTTTCGTATCGATCACATCAAGGTATTTATTAACATATTCGTAAAAGTTTACGTCTAGATTTGGAACGACAGTAGTACCCCTAGCGGAGAATGAGCAAACCGCCATTCTTCTGTAACTACAGTCCAGCCGCTGGGAACGCTAGCGTCACTTCCATGATCGTTCGTGGTGAATGTCTGAAATGAACAGATGAGTTTATGAATTACGTCAGTACCAAATAATCATCCAACCCATCCAACTCTATAAGCTGAATAGCGGTAACTGTGCAGTTTATAACAATTTTTCTATTATTCAACACATAGTGCAATGACAACTGTATGCACATTGGTGATTGAAACACAACTTCGCTTTTATGTATGTAAAGATAACGAGTATGCAACAGGCAGACGTGATGGTGGATAAATGATTGCGTCGTAAACTTGACGTGAAAGTTTACGAACTCGATTCTATTTACGTGCTGAATTTTGTCTCCCGTAACAAGAGTTGTCTCAACTTCATCGGTCATAAAAGATGATTTCAAGAACACTTCCATACAATGACCCAACATTGCATTATTCAAACATACTGTCAGTTTTCACAGCATTATAGGCTATTGTTCAGAAACAGAGCTACTTTACTTTATTGTCTTAGAATATGTAGGACTTACTGAACGTTGAGACGTACAGTAATAATTGTGAAGAGACTCTAATAAATAATATATGTTCTCATGTGTAAGTGGTCGTGGTCATGGTCGTGGTCCTCTTTTTAATATTTCCGTTACACAGTTTCAGACTCTTCCAGTAACTATCTATTGCGATATTATACGAAATACGATCGAAAATTTTCTTTCCATGTCTCCACCTTGTGGGTCGTTGTAACTTTAACCGTTACGTTTTCCTCTCTATTGTGTCCTTACATCGCCCAGAAAAACTTTCTAGGCCTAATTTTTCCTGTTTACTTACGTCCATCTTTTCAACAAGACGGCTTCGATTACAAATATTGTGTATCGGTCGCTATCTACGATAGAGGCGCAATAATCATGTCGATTGCCAATTTTAGTGGTACTGCCAAGCGTCTGCCGTGCTGGCTGACATCAACGTTGAATCAGTGTCGGTGGATGTAAAGTTATTGTTTTATTGTTATACAATAGAGCGGAGTTTAATTTCTGAACTAACGTCAGAGTTGATCTCCGTCAGCAATGTTTATCCAATCAGCCCGTAACGTTTTACATATTCGTACACCGTGATATTAGTACGTAAATATGGATTAAACACGCCGAGGATTGTATAAGCATGGTATGCATAGTGTTTAATCATATTACACAGAACATAGTAATTAATAAAATATATACCCATATAGATTTCTGTAGATCTAGAATACAAATTCCACCCGTGCGAAGCCGAATGGGTCAATAGTTATATATGAATTTGGTTGGAAGCAGCTAAGTATAATCAGTTTCGAATATTGGATGGATGAATTTGGAATGTTTAAGCACCATCAGCTTCAAGACAAACACGCGGGTTCTAATGATGTTACTTCTTAATACCTTTAAATTTAACTAAGATTGCCCCTCATAATTAGTGATCTATGGCAGTTCAGTCAGTAACTACGAGTATTATAGAAAATGAATTTTTTGCGTGTCATGGAAGCAGTTACATTGGTGGCATGCAACAGGTGGAAACCACAGTACCCGGCAGTTTTCGAACAGATAGCTAAAGCGAACGACTTCAGACCAAGGGACGTTGACGTATAGTTCAATAAGCTAAGACAGAAATGATAATTTTCTTTGTGTTTTTGGCCCCCTTTTCCACAGTTGCAGTTATATAATTTGTATAGGTTATGGGACCATCATACGCAACTGTTAATTAGTTTACTTCAGACCAGACGCGTTCCTCTTTATTCTAAAGCATCTTCAGTGGTCAGCTGTACAAGAAATGGTTTGTATTACATTATTAGTTTGTTTTTTACTAAATTCGATCGGCAACAGTTCTCATGCAATCGGATTGTTTTGATTTTGAATAAAATGGACTACTAATATTAGTCACGAATTTTTATATTGTCCTCTTCATGTGTGATTTGTAGCACAATGCTACTTGCTCTCACTTATTATATTTACACTATTTACACTGTATACAGTTACACTTCTTACAAAAGATTTGGAAAAATTGTCATTTATGTGGCCTGGCAGACTATGTATGTCGTTTGTTTTATTTTAGTTTATCATCTGTGTGTGTGTTATTTGCTTACAAGTTCTTTGGTTCGTGCTGTGAGATATGAGCCAAATCGATTTCCTGGACATATCAGTCACAAAGAATCACAAGCATTCAGCATCTATAGAAAAAGTACTGCTTCAGACATAATATTACACCAGTCTTTTAACCACCCGCATTCCCAAAAGGAATCAGCTCTGAGATACATGTTACACAGATTAAACACAGTACCACTAGACAAACAAAATTACAAAAAGGAGTTGGAGATAATAATTCAGATAGCAAATAGTTTCCAAAAAACCCTCATTATAAAACTGAATAAATGAATCCATAATAAAATAAATAAACAAAACACTCAAAACCAAGGGCTCAGAACACTCACAGCTACCTCCTAAAACAACAACAACACAAGTGAAAGACATAACACAGAAACTCAACAAACAAACTGGTTCACAATTACTTATGGAAATAAACTGACACACAGAAATGGAAAGAAACAAGTAATAAACGTAGCACATCAAAGCCACAAATCATTACAGAAATGCCTAATAAAATCAGAAAGCACTGACATCTACCAAAAATCTGGTTTCTAGCAGCTCAAATGTAACAGTTGTGATGCTCTATACTTAGGACAGACCAGCAGGACATTTGAAACACGATATAAATAACACAAACGGTAAATATGGCAACAGCCATTCAACATTTGCAGAACATCTTAAGCAAAAATCCACCATCCCACCACATAGAAACCAACATGAAAATAGACAGATTTAGCAATAAGAAACACTTCCTGAACCTCCAAGAGAATTTCCAAATTCAAAAAGCATTAATAGAAAAGAAATACATATTAAATGACAAAGTAAACATCAACAACCAAACATTATTTAAACTAATAAAACACATAGTAGGCAAAGACAAACCTCCCTCACCCTCAGTCCCACCACACAATACGACCACATAAAACAACAACTCCCTACCACACACACACACACACACACACACACACACACACACACACACACAAACACCTGCAGAAATTCAGAATCTCTCTCTCGAACACACACACACGCGCGCACACACACACACACAAATGTCGTTAGTTGAACTACAAATCATATTTATAAACAAACACACAATACAGTCACAATTTGACATACATAGTTGCTAGCAGACACCTGTTTTGAAAGAAAAGAAACAAAAACACATCTCACAGCACGAACCAAAGAACTTATGAGCAAATAACATACACACAGACGATAAACAAAAACGAAACAAACGACATACATAGCCTGCCAGGCCACAGAAATGACTACTTTTCAAAAACTTTTGTAAGAAGTGTAACTGTATAAAGTGTAAATATAAACCGTGACAGCAAATGGGAATGTGCTACAAATCACAAATGAAGAGGACAATATAAAAATTCGTGACTGATATTAGTAGTCCATTTTATTCAGCATCAAAACAATCCTATTGCTTGAGAACTGTTATCGATCTAATTTAGTAAAAATTAGTCAAATACTGTAATACAAACCATTTCTTGTACAGTTGACAACTGAAGATGCTTTAGAATAAAGCAAAACGCGTCTGGTCTAAAGTAGACTAATTTACAGCCGCTTAAGACGGTCCCATAACCTACATGCCTACAAATTCTAAAACAGAAAACTTCCCAATCTTCAGTTGTAGCCGATACGAAATCAATAAAAACGACTTACATTGGTAACTTGTCTAACAAAATTAACAGAGTTGAAAAGTACAGATGTAACTTTGGTATTCACCAAAGTAATGTCCTTCAGAATACTGGTGGTAAAAAAGATCACCAATTTCTGACCTCTGCTATCTACAAGGTTCCATTCACTGAATATAACAACCAAACAGTTCGCAATTTCCTCATTCCCTTTATAGAGCTCAAAAGTGGTGTTTCAGCTAGCAGATCTGTGTTTGGTCATCACCTACTAACAGAGCAAATATTCTGAAGGGCCTATTCAAGTGAATCTAAAAATCTTACACAACGCACCTAAAAGGCCTTTATTAAAAGCCCTTGAAGAGGTTGACATATTTTCACACAATAAAATACAGCCGTTGACACTATTAAACGAGCAATCGGACTTTATGGAGAAACATTTTTATGATTTTCTTTGAAGACTTGCTGTAGTGCGTATGTGATATTTTGCTTGCTTCGTTTTATTCTGTGTTATTGATTATTCAATGACTGACATGTCTTTTGTGACAATTGAAAATACCAGAATATATCACGTCAGCTGCCTAACACACATATATAAAAATTTTACAAAATTACTACGTATATTAACAATCAATAAAGTGTTTAAAAAATTATTCCAAATAAATATTTGTAAAGCTATTACACCAAACTGCTATAGTCACCAGTCCCTTGACATGCAAACTACTATAACTATCTGTAAGGACACACACACGCTTATGGCCGAGGTAGGACTCGATCCTCTGGCGGGAGAGACTGCCCAGTCCGTAGCATTAAGCCTTAGACCACGCAGCACTCTCGCGCGGCTGCAAATTGTTCTTCCCGCTAACATACAATATAGGCGTGTTTTAGGCATATTACCCTTGTACGTGCAAACAACAGTCATCGGCGCAGTCAGTCCTGTCTCCATGGTGACCGACGGCGTCCCTTGCCCACAACATTTCTGACGCGTCGTCTGCTTCGTCACTAACGCCACGTGTCGACTGTCTCCAAGCCGTCGTTTCCACGGCAACGATTGGCGTCGCTACATTTTATCTTTGATTCTGACCCAGCCTTCGACTCAAATTTTACGGTTATTTATTGTCTTTAAATGGCAGGTATTATACAGGATGAATCACCTAACATTTATTTATTTATTTTAGACGAACGGTCTGCTGATGATATATTCAAAATTTCAATGTCACTTTAAAAAATAAATTTAAAACTTTTTGTCAACTAGACTAATTTTTCTGCACTATAAAAATTTATCTGTTCTCTCTTTTTTTTAAACAGATTCCTTTTTCCTAAACTCATTGTTTTTCTACAGTACCCGACTTCACTCCGGGACTTGATATTATTCGGAGATCATGGCGTGGGAGTCGGTTTCGAGTGTAAACAAATAAGGACTATTCACGTATCACTTTAAAAGTGGTGAACCACTTCCACTCCACTTTGTGGAGAAAGTCTTCTATGCTGAGAAATAATTTGTCTTCTCACATAAAAAGAAGTGTGTCTTTCCTCATTTGTTTACTATCGCGGCTGACTGCCACAGTATAGAACCAGAGTAACGTAAGTAACAAAAGGGTAAACATCATAACATTAGAGGTAAGATATACTGAGAATATATTTTACATGTTTGTTGCAATACTTACGAATAAACATTTTTATTTCATTATCTGGAGTACACACATATATATTTTTTCGTATTTCCTACTGTAGAGGAAGCGACATACAAATGATCGTGGGAGAAGCAGGTGTCTTTAAAAATAATGACGCTATGCATTAAAGTTAATCCTATCCATTTATTAATAGTAAAACTGTAAGTTAATTGTATGAAATTGCGATCTTTTAAACTGGATTGGCTGTTCAGTACAGACCAGTGGTGCCTTAGGGATACATGCAGTGCATTCACAAGGTCAGATTCGATTATGTTTTGTGATGCTATTTGACGATCATCCTTGTTCCAGTACATAGTTTTTACGAGTTAGCATTTATGAGTAGTATGAACGGAGATTCAATTTTAAGTTGAAGGCAGTGTAGCGGCATGCTGTAGGGGTGTTTACACTTTCTTCAACGTCTGCCATCGTATAGACTGATGTATATATTCTCTCTTCACGGGAAGTATTCATTTGAATCACAAAACTGAAATCTATCCTTGCGTTTTAGTAATAATAACATTTGTAAAACTATAAGCTAATTTTATTAGTAATTGCGATCTCTTTTAAATTAGATTGGCAGTTCAATAGACATCAGTAGTAGTGTATTAGGGATACTGTATCTGTATCCTATTTCCTTTCCAGTCATCACCTCGTATTTCATTGAAGTGTCGGTTCTCATATTCTTTGTTAGTTAAAGGATTTGTATGCGTGGCCAAAGATATGTGCGTGGCCAGATATATGATTTTTTAAAGTAGGTACTGATCTCATCTTCTGGTGTTGATATTAAAATTATATTTTCGATGGAAAGCCCTTTAGGTAAAGAAAAAAATTATCTTGATTGACATGGGATAAAGGGCTATTACCCCTTGTAAGTCCCTTGACCGTGCCTTAATGTGTTTCTGCGTTTTTGTGACACTCACATTGTACACTTATTTATGATACATATAATGGTTATGATTACTGAAACTAGCCGCGGCGGAGTAGCCGAGCACACTGACGTGTTATGCTCCGATATGCGAGGCCGTTCCTCAGAGATTCGAATCCTCCCTCGGGCATGGATGTTTGTGTTGTCTTTTAAAATAAGTTAGTTTATAAGTAGTTTGAAAGTTTAGGGACTGATGACCCCGCAGTTAAGTCCCATAAGCTTAACCAACATTTGAACATTTACTCTAAACTAATGTCTAGTTGTGTATACTGGGTCGGGATCCCGTTACAAAAGGAAATTGAGAATCACTGTCCAGATCATTTTCTGCTCTTTTTTTAGGAGTAGAAAACTACCCTGGCATGTACCTCACTGCCGCGAGGGGGTAGCCGAGTGGTCTGGCGCACGGATCGCACGGCCTCCAGCGTCGCGGGCTCGTATCACCCCTCGGGCGTGGATGTGTGTGTTGTCCTTAGGTTAGTTTAACTTAATTTAAGTAGTTTGTAAGTCTAAGAAGTTATGACCAAAATAGTTTGGTTCCACAAGAATTACAAACATTTGAACATTTCCAGAATGAAATCTTTCATTTTGCAGCGGAGTATGCGCTGATATGAAACTTCCTGGCAGATTACAATTGTATGCCGTAACCGGGGCTCGAACCTGGGACCCTTGCCTTTCGCGGGTAAACGCTCTACCGACTGTGCTATCCCGACACGACTCACGATGCCGTTTCACAACTGTACTTCCACCAGTATCTCACCTCCTACTTTCCACACTTCACAGAAGCTCTCCTGCGAAACAAGCAAGACTAGCACTCCTGGAAGAAAGGATATGGTGGAGACATGGCTTAGCCACAGCCTAAGGGTGAATGATTTCATTCTGGAAAGGGAGGCTGTGGCTGAGTCATGTCTCCACCATATCCTTTCTTCCAGGAGTGCTAGTCTTGCATGTTTCGCAGGAGAGATTCTGTGAAGTTTGGAAAGTAAAAGGCGAGGTACTGGCGGAAGTTGTGAGGCGGCATCGTGAGTCGTGTCGGGCTAGCTCAGTCGGTAGAGCGTTTGCCCGCGAAAGGGAAAAGTCCCAGGTTCGAGTCCCGGTTCCGGCACACAATTTTAATCTGCCAGGAAGTTTCATTTGAACATTTGTTTCTGTACCTCGTTCTAATTCCGCTCCCGATCATCCGTATTGGAAAAGTTGCGAATCCCAGGAATCAAAGCAAAGTCTTATTGAACGACTTCGAATTCACATTACCTCGAGCACAAAGGAACCGGCGGGTAGCCTCAGATCCTCGCAGCAGGTGGAGGTGGGATGGAATAAAGTTTCGAAATACACGCGTTCGATATTTCGCATCTGGCGGGCACATTTAGTGCGCCGTGACTGTAATTTCTGTAGGAAGGAGGGGCGGGCAGCCAGGAGAGGAGATCCATTAGCGCTCGCAATCCTCTTACTGTGGCGGGCCCAGCCCTGCAAACCGCACACCCGGCCTTACGGCCATTTACAACACTCCCTGCCGCCTCCTCGCCCCACGATCTTTCAAAATACCAGAACGGAACACCGGTCTACATGCTGTGGCACTGGCAGCAACGCACACACTCAAAATATTAGATGTATTTACAAGTCACCCCTAACTTTCGGAGAAAGGAACGTTTATAAATTAGCGAAAATGTAAAGTAAAATGGCGCGAATGGATGGGAAACACCGAAGGGCAGGTTCAACCGCTTATTGGTAAGGTTTTGCCGGTTCTTCGCGCCCGCGGGCACCTTTAATTGGCACAAATTGGCCTGCGTAGTACAATAACAGCCATGGTCTTCCGAGTAAAGTTCTAATGCTTTAAATCTCAACAATGGCGACTGCGTCATTGACCACCGCTGGCGGAACATTGTTGTGACTGGCCAAGCAGGGGATCGCCTCATGAGAACAGTCGGTCTGAGACGTCATCGTAACTATAGCAGAAGCGTCAGAATCAAAGCGAGGGGAAAAAAAAAAAAAAAAAATCCCTTGGTCGTGTTTCCGGACCATCGGGCGTTCCGGTTTATTGGATGCAGTGGCGGACTGAAGGCCGCTTCACACCGCGGTCACACTATGTCACGTGACGTCACGGGACAGACGTGGAATCCACACCGCCACAGACATCTGTGATGTTCCTGGGACATCGTTCCTGCTCTAGTCCGTTCAGTTGAAACACGTAACATGGCAGGTGGTTCGTGGTGCGCCGGCCGCGGTGGCCGAGGGGACTAAGGCGCTCCAGTCAAGGTGTGCACGGCCACTACGGTCGGGGGTTCGAATCCCCCCTCGGGCATGGATGTTTGTGCCGTCCTAATTCGTAAGTAGTTCATAAGTAGTTTGTAGGTTTAGAGACAGATGGCCCCGTAGCTAAGTCCCATAGACTATACAAACATTTGGACATTTGAGTTCGTGGTGCGACAGCCGAGTTCGATTTTTCCCCTAATTCCTAAACGTTCATTAAACTGTCCTATGGCCATCAACCAAAACTAATTCTCTACAAAATATGATAGTTTTTAACATTTTACAAAAGGAAATGACTTTTTTTTACTTATGAGAAATTGTAGATATAACAATTCAAAAAGTAACTCGTTTTACTATAAAAAAAGTAATGTTTGAGATTTGGAGCCCTCAGGACGTTAGGAACGGGTCAATTTAAGCGAGGTTTCGAGGCCCTAGAATGAGAGGAGCCATGGGCGCTCCTAAAAAATGGTATTTGGAGCCCCCCTAAGACGAAAGGCCCAGGGCCGCCTCCCCCACCCTTAGCCCAATACTGTAGCACCAAAGGCGTCGGCGAGCTTAACGTCCCCATCCGAAGGACGGATCATCGTCAACACTGTGACATATCCTCACTCCATGAAACACTGCGGAGATATTACATTCGATTAGATTACATTAGGTGTTCCTTCCATAATACGTACTGAGTTCCTCGTGGATTGCAGTCTTAAAAATCAGGCGATGCTGATTTTATTAGATTGGGTAACGAACCAATAAAGGTGGTAAATGAGTTTTGTAACTTGAGTACTAAAGTAACATATAACGGTCGCAGTACAAAGGATATAAAATGCAGAACGCAATGATAAGAAATGCGTTTTTGGAAAAGAGAAATTTGCTAACGTCCAATATTCATTTAAGTGCAAGGAAATCCTCTCTCAAGGCATTTGTGCGGCAGTGAAACTTGGACGATAAATAGTGTAGACAGGAAGACGACAGAGGCTTTTGTAATTTGGTGCTTCAGAAGAATGCTGAATATTAGCTTTTGTAGATCACAACTAATGAAGAGGTACTAAACAGAATTGGGGAGAAAAGGAATTTTTGACACAACTTGACTAAAACAAGGCATTGACTGATAGGACACAGTCTTAGACAGGAAGGAATCGCAAATTTGGCATTGAAGGGAAGTGTGTGGTGGTAAAAATAGCTGAGGGAGACGAAGAGATGAATATAGGAAGCAGATTCAAATGAATGTGGGTTGTCGTTCTTATGAGGAGATGAAGAGGCTTGCTCAGGATCAAGTAGGGTGGAGAGCTGCATCAAACCAGTCTATGGACTGAAGAGCATAACAAAATGTTCTGTACTCTCGTAATATTACTTCCCTTCCCTACTCTCTCTCAATCCCTTTGCCTCTTCCTTTTCAGAGTAAATTACCACCTTCACCTCTTTCGGGCCATTTCTCCCACTACACCTTCCCGCCTCCTTGTTCATCTCTTTAGTATGGAGCTGGTACTAAATTCCCCAGTTGCCAACTGAATCCCTTTATGATGTACCATGTGTAACATGTTTAAATCAAACGGCCGTGCTAACGCGTACACCGTGTACCCGTAATCAAGACGAGATCGCACGAAAGCTCTATAAATACAGGAGCAAACAGGTTCTGTCTCTTCCCCAAGATGTGTGGGTAATAAATTATAAAATTGCCAGTGTTTTGAGTCACTTTCTTTTCGGGTTCTTAAAATGTGGTAACTATGAAAGTTAAAAACTGAATGGGAGACCCAAAAACCTCGCGGTATCTTCAGAACGGATACCTTCATCTGCAGTTCAGGTAAATTAAAAACAGTATACGGTTAAAAAAGAACACACACTTATTTATCGGTTGAAAACTTACTACCAGTCTTCTCTATCTGGAGGACTAGCTACCTTAGCCTTCTTCTTGGATAAGGTGTTAGAACCCCCCAGTGGTACACCCATCCCAATAGGAGGTTGTAAATCACTCGAAAGATCCATCTCAGTCCCACGATCAGCTACGGAAGTAAGTGTCCACCACCTAGACAGAGCCCCACATGTCTAGGTAAGCCTAATACAATTGAGGCTCTGCAGTATCCCCAGAGGTTGCTAGGTACCGACTGTTCCACCTCAACTGCCCTACTTCCCATCAGCATGTAGCATACCTTGGGATTGAGGTTTTCTCTATAGAGGTATTTCCTTCCTCATGATCCGGGAGGTCAAGCCAAGATACCCACATTCCCTGGTGCACACAACGTTCTACCATCGCGCTACACCGTGGTAGGTGAAGCGTGCCCACCGGTTCCGGTTTCAGAGGACTGGCGGCGCTTACCAGTTCCCATCTAAGGGACTCTGGGTTCGCCAAGCACATACTCAGCAAATTAATGGTGAGCCCCCTGAGAGGCACAGAAATGCACTCGAAAGATAACCGTTCTCATTATACATCTAAGTTTAGTATCTCCAGCACCTCATACGTGCCAGGTCAGTACTTTCATTTCTCATCGACAAGTGAAGCAGTAATCTGACAGTTTCGTAATGCGGAGCAAATTTCCCGTTCCCTTTGTTGGTAGAACCATTCCAGGATTCATCACAAATGATTCAGTGCCAGCATTTTGCCAAAGCAGATTCATTTTCTGAAGAATCTAAGCCCAAAGGAACAACTGCATCAGCATGGCAACGGGCTAACTTGTATAAGGTTTTATACTGTTCTTTTAAACTGCGTTGGTATTTACAGGTTGTAATTATATTCAAGATTATTGTATATAAATTACCGTACATTATTCATGATTATGCCGATGGTCTATCAAATTTGCAATTATGGTTTTGTTAGCGTCGTCACACACTCACATCTTGAACACTCTAGAAAATGAGGAAAAAAATCGCCCCATCATATGAAGTATAAGCCTTAAGGGTTTCTTCGTACAGTAAACCAACTACGAATTTTCCATGAGGTATTAAAATACGCATTAAGTAATTGATGGATAATCAATAAGCAATTTGATAATTTTTTAATTCCAACAAATTACAGAGGAGTAATCACATTAACTTTTCAATGTGCTCCATCAACGAGTAGAGCTGAATACGGATTAAATTTTCAGATTTGGCATATTACATAACATTAGACATAGATTGATTAATATATTATTATTAACATATTTAGTGTAAACGGTGTACCAAAATGAATTTTTGAAATTCCTCTCTGCATTACATCTGACACAAAACTTTAAGTTTTACAGATTGTACAATTTATGTGAAACGATGTGAACGTCAAGCGTCTGTATGTGTTTTTGACGTCAGTTAATAGGTTTCAATAAATTCGCTATATGCAAGAAATAATCATGAAGTGATACAACAGTAGAAACACCAAGCCAAATTCTTTATCCAAGTACCATTTTTCGGTCTTGGGGTTTGCGATAACTGGCTGCTCTTAACAATGTAGATGCTATAAAATTGATAAAAACAACTGCAATCGTTGCCGTGAAGTAAATGAATCCAGAAGAGCAAAATGAGTCGAATAGGTTATTACTGCAGAATACTACTTTCGTGTAAATGGCACTTAGCTTCGCTACAAATACCGATCTTTCTGTTTTGAGCCATACGTAAATTTAGATAGAGAAACTCATTTATAAAGTATTGTTTCTTCGATAACGTAAATGTAATTACATGGGATTAAACTGCAACTGCAGGTTTCAGTTAGCATGAGTACTGTATTGTGAAATTTAGCTTTAATGTAGACTTACCGTATGTTACTGCCGTGACAGTAGCAATATTCCTGTTAATAAAGTTTTAATGTAGAACTGTTAGTTGTTACATTTCGAAATCAGCGGCATGTCAGAGATATTCCAACAAATCGTAAGTATGCGGTATTCTTGAAGAGACTGCATCTCATCATTCTGATAATTTGTAACATATTAGATGAAGGTTAATTATTTAACCACAGTCTAACAAATAGACTTGTATAACATAACAGTTTTTGTTACCCAATGTAATACCAGCGCTCCAAGCGGACATAAAACTTCACTACTGAGTACAGAATCTGAGGAGTGCTAATTGTGCCGTTTACACTGATTCGTTGCACAGTTTTTACAAAATTGAGTGTAGGTTCTGTCATCAAAATCGACAATAACTAAAAATGTCATTTGTCTTTCTTTAGTGTCCTATGGACCATTCGAAATATGAAATGGTATTTACGATTTTCTCATAACGGAGAGATATTTAATGAAGAATTTTATTTCGTTTTAGGAAAAGAAGAAAGAAAACCTTCCTACAAAATAACAGAAGGCGCGACATTTGACAGAAAGATGTCGTATTTCTACACAACAATGCGAAATTATGTTTACTATGCGTCCGGTCAGTTGTATGGAATGCAATACCTACATTATATAATGTGACTAATAGGTCACTATACTTAAGCTAAAGGAATAGACACACAACGCGATAGTCAAAAGATAAAAGCTATAAAACTGTTGTCAACACAGAATAAACGAGATCGCAATTGTCGCTACATCTGACCCACAAAGAGCAACGATGTCTTACACTCTCACTTCAGAAGCAAAAGTAATTCAGTTTACAAACTTATCCGTGCATCACAAAATTAAGTGTAAGAACTGATGAATCAAATACGTCTCAAAATAAGAAAAGACAGATCAACATCAGTCTTATGCAAGTTGTGTGTGTTTGGAATCCATTGAATCCAGCAGAGTAAGCTACAATTATTCACATATTTCGATGTATTTCTTAATATGTTGTATCTTATAACATTGAATCAGTAAACCTTTCCTGTTTTCACCATTACTCATCTCTCTTGGCAATACAGTAATTAATAAAGCTCAAAACACATGCATCATTTCATTAGTGAAACGCTTGGAGCGTTATTGTGTGTGAAACGACAACTTTCACATCAAGGAGTGCCACAACTGTATGTATCAGAGTGTGATTTAATTCATGAGCAAAGAAACTGCTATTAACTATATCAATAATATTTTATTACTATTACTATGCGTTCAGGCACATACTCAATAATGAAATAAAAGTTTCTTTGACCATATTATGCAATACAATATTAATGTTTTGCACCACTCATTCCCTCGGTAAAACGTACGATGAAAAAATCGATTTCAGTTACCTGTCTATTATAATGGTAAGAGGTACATTACATACTTCTTTTTGAGTCCAAAACAATTTGTAAATTTTATAGTTTAGACGACCATGCTACCATAAAAATGAGAACGACATTTTTCGTACAATCTGTAATATTGCTAAGAGCCTCTTCTTGGTATCACTATTCATTTTTTCTCTCTTTCGATGGTTGGAACACTAATACTTTCCTAACTAGTAAATCATTTCTTGTGCCAAGTGCTGTTGCCCTCAGGAACAACTACAATGTCTTGAGCCAAGAAATTAATTCGTATTATTCCTCTGTACACTTTATTTCGTTCCAGTGTATTTATTTCAGAAACATTGAATCCAGGGAAATGTCGAAAACACTGTCACGGGACTCGTTTTTAAAATACGGAAGGATTAGCTCGTGGTTCAGTCACCCTACTTCTATTTGTAATTACCTGCAAATGACATAGTTTTCCGTGTCTAGTAATCCAGATTTGGACAAAAGTACATGCCAGTCTACAATCTTAAGTAACTCATCAGTAAATCAGCTGATTGTTTCAAGCGAAATTATTATATTAAGCATATGTCTTTCTTGTTCTATAATTTTTTAAGCTTCTTCATTTCTAACACCATGGAGAGTTATCGTCATTTACCAGATGTAAAGTTGAGGCTTGACTCATACTTTCAATTCACTTCAATGAAAGAGATTACTATCTGATGAAAAGTTCTTGATTCAAATAGAGAATCATTTATGCTGCTTAGCGATGGCTACAGAGACAAACAGGCTGGCTTCAAAATCTGAAAAAAAGTCTTCTACTAGAGGGTATCTGTGTAGGAAAGATTTTGTAGACTCCCATTGGTTTAATTTCTTAACGTAATAGCATCTTACTGGTAAACTGTGTTAATATGCTATCAAGTCTACAATTATTGGTGTAGTTTGACAAGTTATAGGAGGTTCAAGGTTTACTTCCGAAAATCCTTGATTGTTCTTGGTCCTGACATCATTATTTTTTCCTAAGATTACACCTCTTCACTCGAAAGAATAGCCGAAACGTCTGACACACCACGAAATTGAATAGAGCAATGACTTTTGATAGGACAATCATCATCATCATCATCATGTATGTTATTTCTCATCGGTGTTGTTTTATGGGTACGCCATATCTCCCGTATTACTGATGTAAAGTTTTTGATTGGAGGAGATCAATTTGTGTATAAATATTGTCGAAATGAAAAGAGTGTGCAACAGGTTGTAACAGGGTGATAATTTTGTTACTGAAAATTGCTGCTAATCGCATTTGTCAAAAGTGACTACACTTGGCCAGCGGGAGGTATAAATCCTGAATAAATAATATTGATGTTATTTAATTATTGATAATCAGTGTCGTAATTAATTAAGCTTGACCCTATCTGACTTAGCATTGACTACAGCCTCCAACCAGCACCTCTTACGATTCACGAACAGCACAACTTCACTAATAAATGTGTCAGAATTCATGTAGTCGTGATGTCGAGTTCGTGTTATAATCAAAATCGAAATATCTGATAGTCTCCGATTGCAATGATAATAGCTCAGTACTGTGAAACTGTGTGGTGTAATGATCTTCACAAATACTACAGTCAAAGTTACCAATAATTTTGATAATATTGTTTAAAGCATTCAACTTCCTTATAAAACTTTGCGTGAATTAATTTTTGATTAACTGGTTCCAGGGCCTGGGTAGCGTACGCGTGTGACTGGCTGAGCAGAGTCTGGCATTTAACGTATTCCATAAAAATTACTTTCATCAAGTCTGGTTAATCGACTATAATACTTTGAATACTGTTAGCCCGCTTAATTTCTATATAAATGAAACCAACTGTACGTGCAAACTCTCTTGCAAGTTAAAAAGCTTTGGCATAATAATTGATTGCAAAACTTAGAACAGCAATGCACTTTAATTACTAGTCTCTGTGGTTGTAACACGTTTAGCAATTCTTTAACTCGTCTAGCAATTTCTTTAAAACTGATCGTAATTACTTTGAAAAATGATTGAATTTGTTAGTCAATATACAGGCTTGCATAATCAACATAATCTAATAATGGTGATAATGGGGTGACTACAACTACTTAGAAAATTGAGACTGGTTTCAAAATAAGTCATATATAATTGAACCAAAATTCTGATTGGGTTGACACTACAATTACATGCATACAAAATAAAATGTTACAGAAATACTCATCTGTTTTCGTCGTCTTCGTCGTGAAGCCCACACAAAAAAATATGATTAATATAGGTACTCTTACTGCTGGTTCAAAATATTTTTATCGGCAACTCTTTGTTCAGCTTGTCTGGCTGAAATCTCCATGCATTGATATCATCTCGATACACCTTCTAAACTACGTAATTACAGCAACGATCACTCTCGGTGACAATAGACTTGATAACCAAACAATTACTTTTCTTGCACACATGAAAAAACATTACTCTGGTCACTTTCGAGTATAAATAAACTTGTTTCGCACTTCCTTTAATACATTGAACAGTACGCCTCTTAGGCTTATTGCAGTTGCATTAAACTCGCGCCACACTGCGCTTACCGTGCCTCTGCACTATCAACAAAACATTTATGTGTTTACTATAGCGAGTCCACTCCGCGACTGCTTCAGCAGCGCGACACTCACAGCTGCAACGTTTGTACCAAAGACAGTCTTTACAAGAGGTTCAACATTTTCTCTGGCGCATTGCCAACTTACAGCATAAGAATGTCCGTGCATTCATGCGGGTTTACACATACAGTACAAGTTTACACTAAATGATTCAATACAGGAAATGACGTTACATAAGAAATGTATCTAGCATACAAGAAATGAAATACATGAAATGAACAAATTTACGACAATATATACATTTCGTTAAACAAAACTGTAAGATACAGCGACAGGTGTACTCTTACACTGATCCAAAATTAATGATTGAGGTATCATTTTCAAGGTTTCGTTCTCCACTAATAACTAAAAATACACAGAGAGTTTAAAAGGTATTGTTTAAAAAAATAAATCAATAAAATTGTACTGTTCTTACAATATATGTTGATATAAGGCGAACGATCGTAAAAAGTGACGCGTACTTACGGTTGCTTCCATCATCCTCCGCGCCGGGTATCAACTTAGTTTGCGCAGCCGATATAAAAGAAATTAGAAGGTGTCATACCGCGGTGGAGTAGCCGAGCGGTCTAAGGCGCCTCGCTGCGGAGCGCGCGGTTGCTCGCCGTCGGACGTTCGAGTCCTCCCTAGGGCATGTGTGAGTGTGTGTGTGTGTGTGTGTGTGTGTGTGTGTGTTTGTCCTTAGGTCAGTTTACCTTAGTTTAAGTAGTTTGTAAGCTACGGACTGATGAACACGCAGTTTGGTCCAATAGATTTACAAACATTTGAACATTTGAAGATATTGACAATCTGTTTTACTAATATGAACGACAGCTCTTGGAGTTGTTTAGATTCTTTACGCAAGCGTAGTTTATCACGAGATTTCTCTTTCACACGTCAATGCACAACAGCTGCTTCAATTGTTCACTTTGTCCAAGCAAGCGTTGTGTACTGTGCGAATGAACTGAATTTGGTATAATACACACGTTTTCAAATCATAAAAGAAACATGAAAAGTCAATATACGTTTCGCAATTAATCAAATTGTATTTAATTATATTAATTTTCTTACAATAAGACTAATGTTTGTTACTACTATTCAAAGTTTATTATCATTTATACATATTTATCTTCTTGCATCTGCCGCTTCTCCATTACTATCTTACCTATCTGTGACTGATCAGGATAGATGGCGAATTATTTGCACGGGTCAACTAGTACTAATGTAACTGTAAAGAATATTTAAGTCTTTTATCTACGTCATTACGCAAAACTAAGTACCCTACGTCATCCCTAAGTGGCAAATCATGGAACATTTAATTTCTTTCTAAAGTTTAGGAGAATATAAAATAAATGGGTTCTGATCTTTGTATTGTGTTGTTTCAGAAGATAAATGTGAAACTTGTTAGCAATGTTTTTGTCTGTTGAGGACAATTTCCGATGTAAGGGACAGAGAGAAAATAATAATCCACTCACTAACGCACATTAATGTCTGAGACGGTGGAAGGGGCGAATAAGAACTTGTGTTTTATGCAGCCCCGCTAAAGGTCACATTCTTCTGGGAAACTTTTACCGCTTTTATTAATAAACTGCGGGAAGGCTGTTGGACTAAGCGGGATTACCATAGTCGCTGAGTAAGTTTCGAACGATTACATTATATCTTACTGTTCTCGGTAGCAAATGTTCAAATGTTTGTGGAACTTATGGAACTTAACTACGGGGTCATCAGTCCCTAAGCTTACAAACTACTTATGAACTAGCTGACACTAAGGACGGCACAAATATCCATGCCCGAGGGGGGATTTGAACCCCCGACCGTAGTGGCCGTGCAGACCATGACTGGAGCGCCTCAGTCCCCTCGGCCACCGCAGCCGGCGTCTCGGTAGCAGGGCTTGGGTACACTACTGGCCATTATAATGGCTACACCAAGAAGAAACGCAGATGATAAACGCATATTCATTGGACAAATATATTATACCATTATTATTATACCATTATTACATTTTAACGCAATTTGGTTGTATAGGTCCTACGAAATCAGTACCTAGAACAACCACCTCTGGCCGTAATAACGGCCTTGATACGCCTGGGCATTAGGTCAAACAGAACTTGTATGGTGTGTTCAGGTACAGATGCCCATGCAGCTTCAACACGACACTACAGTTGATCAAGAATGACTGGCATATTGTGACGAGTCAATTGCTCGGCCACCATTGACCAGACGTTTTCATTTGGTGAGAGATCTGGAGAGTGTGTTGGCCAGGGAAGTAGTCGAACATTTTCCGTATCTAGAAAGGCCCGTACAGGACCTGCAACATACGGATTATCCTGCTGAAATGTAGGGTTTTTCAGGGATCGAATGAAGGGTACAGCCACGGTCGTAACACAACTGAAATGTAAGGGCCACTGTTCGAAGTGCCGTCGATGCGAACAAGAGGTGACCGAGACGTGTAACCAATGGAACCCCATACCATCATGCCGGGTGATACGCCAGTATGGCGATGACGAATACACGCTTCCAATGTGCATCCACCGCGATGTCGCCAAACACGGATGCGACGATCATGATGCTGTAAACAGAACCTGGATTCTTCCGAAAAAATGACGTTTTGCTATTCGTGCAGGAGCTCCTGTCTGTGATGAAGCTTCAAAGGAACCGTGGCCATGGTATCCGAGCTGATAGTCCATGCTACTCCAAACGTCGTCGTACTGTTCGTGCAGACGGTTGTTGTCTTGCAAACGTCCCTATCTGTTGACTCAGCGATCGAGACGTGGCTGCACGATCCGTTACAGCCATGCGGATAAGATGCCTGTCATCTCGACTGATAAGAGGCTGTTGGGATCCAGCACGGCGTTCCGTATTGCCCTCTTGAACCCACCGATTCCATATTATCTTAACAGTCATTGGATCGCGACCAACGTGAGCAGCAATGTCGCGATACGATAAACCGCAATCGCGATAGGCTACAATCCGACCATTATCAAAGTCGGAAACGTGATGGTACGCATTTCTGCTCCTGACACGAGGCATCACAACAACGTTTCACTAAGCAACGCCGGTCAACTGCTGTTTGTGTATGAGAAATCGGTTGGAAACTTTTCTTTTGTCAGCATGTTGTAGGTGTCGCCACCGTCGCCAACCTTGTGTGAATGCTCGGAAAAGCTAATCATTTGCATATCACAGCATCTTCTTCCTGTCGGTTAAATTTCGCGTCTGTAGCACGTCATATTTGTGGTGTAGCAATTTTAATGGGCAGGAGTGTATTTATTCTGAGGCGAGTAATTTCTATAGACATCAGTAACGAATTTTGAGCTCATATTGCATAGCTCTACGATTTTAGATGGCTATTTTTGTTATTTAATATTTTACAATATACCGAGTGTTCAAAAAGTCGGTATAAATTTGACAACTTAATAAATCACTGAATAATGTGAGAAGTAAAAATTGACACACATCCTTGTAATGAAATGGGTTTTTATTAGAACAAAATAAATAAATAAATAAAATAAAATGAAGTAAAAGCATAGTATTGATAGAAGCGTGAGAGATGTCTTGCGCGAGTCGTTTGGTGATGATATTGTCGTAAGCCGTCACTTTCGTCATGCTTGGCCTCCCAGGTCCCCAGACCTCAGTCTGTCAGTGGTTAATTATTTGTTTTTGGTATGGTTTAGTATAAAAAAGTTTTGTAAAAATCATTTAAAAAAGCGATAAATTTTTTATGCGGGAACGTATTACCTTAATGCCATAGAATACAGCACAATAGTCCTTCTGACATATCTGTGATCGGTCACATTGACATTCGTCACGAAATATTCCGGTTGATTATGACATTCCGTTTGCGAACAACAGGCCAAGCCAGGAAGTAGAGTGCTGCAACAGTTCTTAAAATAACGGTCACGAGATGTGTCTCCCCGACATGGTTAAAACTGTGTGATATGTAGTAGTGGAAGAAGCACTTCAAATTATTAAAATATCTCGGCTGTGTGCACCACACTAAAAGCGAAAAAGTTCGCGAAAGCTTTTCTGTTATGGTATTCTACTCAGACTGGCAGTTTGTTCAGTGTTAGCGTCGCTTTGTTGTAAACGAGCTGGTTGCAATGGGTGAACACTGGTAACGACAGTAATGAATGGGGATACGTACAAAACGAGTGGTGTTCCTTGTAACGAATACACGCGTTCACTACTATTTCGGTTTCTTCCTCGCCGTCGGAGGTTCGAATCCTTCCGTGGGGCATGGGTGTTTGTGTGTGTGTGTTGTCCTTAAGTAAGTTTACCTTAGTTTAAGTAGTTTGTATGCTACGGACTGATGACCACGCAGTTTAAGTAGTTTGTAAGCTACGGACTGATGACCACGCATTTTGATCCGATAGCTTAACAAACATTTGAACATTATTTTCGTTGTACCTCAGCTCACGTACTTATTGGATTTCGTGCCACTACAAACAGTATGGCTATAAACGTAATTTGGGGACGCAACCAATAAAAATAGCATGAATCAGAAAAATAAAATAATGCCCTTCCAACATATTTCACCTGCGAGTATTAAACAATGTTCAATGAATACTAGCAGAACGCTGCCATGCTAAACGGTACGTCAGACAGATATGCAATGAATGTAAAAATAAATAAGAGAACCTTTGCAGACATGGCTTCTCCCAGCTACACCTGTGCTGGGTGTACGTCTAGAACCTCGTGAGAATCTTCATTGATATCACACTGTGATGTCCCTGAGCAGATGTTGCTCCAGCAGCTAAGTCACAACGTCTTTACTGATGACCAGTATCTACTCAGCCACTGCCCGTCTGGTGGCATCGGGCGTCAAGTGACCAAAATCGGTCTTTCCCGTGTAAAATGTTTGTTAAGCTTATGGAACTTAACTGCGGGATCATCAGGCCCTAAACTTACAAAGTACTTATGAACTACTTTATACTAAAGACAACACAAACATCCGTGCCCGAGGGAGGATTCGAACCCCCGACGCGGAACGACCTCGCGCATCGGAGCATAGCGCCTCAATGCGCTCGGCTACTCCGCCGCGGCACAGTGCAGTATTTTAACCAGCAATGTATTAATAATATTCATAGAATGTATGACATCAACTGCGATTGGGCAAAGCTGAAAATGTGTACCCAGCCGGGATTCGAACCTGGGTCACCTGCTTTCTAGGCAGTTGCGCTGACCCCTACACCACTTTTTTTAAAAAAAATAAAGACCTTCTTCGGCCGGATCCTTTATTTTGGATTTTCCTTTTTTTTTTTTTTTTTTTTTCTTTTTTTTTTTTTTTTTTTCTTTTTTCTCTCTTTCTCTCTTCGCCTCCGTGGGCCTAGTAGTGAAAAATAAAATAAACATCAGTTTTTCCTGAAGAACAATGTAATTTTCTGAAGATAGATGGTGGTGATATCAAGTACTGCTATACTCTGTCTGCCCTGTTCATTGGGCACTTGAAAAATAAAAAATAAATTCCTTTCCTTCTGTTTAGTGATTATGCCCTTCCTTGGACAGCTGAAGTAAATAAGAAAAAAAAAAAGAAAAAAAAAAGAAAAAAAGTAATAATGATTAGTATAAAAAGAAGCTTTTTTTTTTTCAGAATAATAATTTAAGTGGAGCTACTCAGTTTGTTATGTTATTCGTAACCTTTCGTATCCTTTTATTGAGGTAAGAACTGCCGTTTCAGGGTTCTGTTGAGGCCTTCACGGCTACCGTAGCGGCCGCGGGGCCCACGAAGTCCCCACCGTACTTCGCCCCCAACAGCAGTCCTCTACTTTAGCAAGTTTTTACCCTATTTGACGTTGGGTTTAGGTTATTATCCTATTCCCTGTTTCTGGAACACGATTCTCATCATGTTACCAAAATTCTTTTTGTGATCTTTCTTATGATATATTTTGTAATATTCTCCTCGTAGAAATTCTCTATACTCCTGTATATCATCTTTTCCCTTCTTGTTTTTGACGTACCAAATGTAGTGGGCAAACAAACCATAGGATTACATTGTTTTTCTGTGAAGGAAACGAAACGTCTTCGGGGAAGAATATATAATTTAAATCGATTTCTCTCCCATCGGTACGCTTAAGCAATGAAACGTGGTGTTTGAGTTCCTGCCATATTTCTCTATATCCTTTACAGAGGAAACGATGGTTCAGTGTGTCAGTTTCATTACAGTTCGTGCATTTGTTTGTTTCACTGAGCCCTGTTGAAAATAGTTTCTCATTAGTACTTATGATGTTGTTTATGACCCTATACCATGCTACCTGCGTCTCTGTAGGAAGTAATTTATTATTTATATTCCTCCAAATATTTTTCCAGTTCTTGTTTGGAAATTTTGCTTGCATTTTGTTTTGGTTCTCCTTTGAGTTTTGTTTTGTGACCATATAATGGCAGTTTCTCTTGCTTTTATCCTGCAGAATACATGTCATGTAACTCAGTTCTAAATAATATAGACTACTGTGTCCGAATTTGTAGTTTATGTTACTAATATTTAGTGGTGGCTGCAAGCTTTCGGGTTTAAAGAGACTGAATAATTTCGCTCTTACGCTATCAGAGTGGCTTTCGATTAGTTGTAGGGATCTCTTTAGGAACAAAGCAGTGGTTTTCTTCGGGATGTCCGTAAGCCCTAATCCTCCGTCTTCTTGTTTTAAGGTCGTTGTCCCGATTGCCACTCTAAAGATCTCTCCTTTCCAGATGTAACGGCAGACTGTGGACATAATAGCTTTTGCTATTTCCTTTGGTACCGGTAGAATTTGTCTTACATATGTCGCTTTTGACAGAATAGCGCAATTTATTATTTTAATTTTTTGTTTTATATTTAGATCCCTTAAGTGATTCAAGATGAGGGTGCCTCTGATCTTATCTAATATCTTTTCCAGTTAGAGGCTGAAGTGCGGAGAGGACAACTATATAGTGTTATGCCTAGGGCAGTGTGAGATTCGTCACATTAAGCCCAAGGAATCTGTACAGCTGCTAGACCATTCAGGTTCAGGAACGCACTCTTTGTCTCGTTTACTTTTGCCCCTGTTGCGTTGCAATAAAACCGGAGGTGTTGTTCTGATAACGTCTTCGTCATTTCTTATAATCACTCCAACATCATCCGCATACGCGTTGGTGACTATTTTCCTTCCTGATACGGATATTCCCTCAAGTGCGTCATTTAATCTACGTAAAAAGGGTTCTAGAGCTATAACGAAGAACATCAAAGATAAAGGGCTTCCCTGAGGAACTCCGTTTTCTATTATAATGTCCTTGGTGTATTTTCCATTGATAGATATCTTCGTATTTATCCCTTTTAAAATGTTTTTTAAAACGTTGACAGTATTTTCAGATAATCCCATGTACGTCAAATTTTTAAAAAGGTATTCGTGATTAACCCTGTCAAAGGCTTTCTCAAAGTCTATAAATAAAAGCCCGCCATGTGCTGGTGTGTTGGAAAATATAGAAATGACATCCCTGTACTCACTCAAAGTTTTAAATATACTACTCCCAGGGAGACAAGTCTGATGGCCACCTAGTATTTTTTCTAAGACAGGTCTAAATCTGTCTTTGATAACCCTGCTATCAATTTATAATCCGAATTCATTAGGGTTATTGGTCTCATTTTCTTTATGTACTTTATTTCCGAAGTCCTACCTTTTGGAAGCAGCACAGTTAAACATTGTTTAAAATCTGCTGGGGCAGCCTCACCGTTCATTATTTCCTTTATAATTTCAGTGAATTTGCTACCTATGAGATGCCAATAGGTTTTGTAAAATTCTAGGGGCAATCCGCCCGAACCTCGTGATTTTTTCTGGGGGGAGGACTTTAATATCTCTAAAACTTCTTCTTCTGTTGTTTCTTCACTGATTTTTCTGTTATCCTCCTTTGATATTATGTTACCAAGTCCCGATTGGGATACAAATTCTGTTACTAAGTTCTCATGTACCTGCCGATCATTGTAGAGGGTTCTATAAAATCTAAACTCGTCTAAAATGTCTTTTTGATTTGTCAAGAGTTTGTTATCCTCAGCTCTGAGACATTCAATAAAATTTCTTCTCCTCTGCTGCTGATGCCGTATGAGATGGTAAATTGAGGTATTTTCCTCCTCCACAACAGTTTGTGTATGTGATTTAATTTGGAGACCTGCAATTTGTTGACTTTTGATTTTAATTAGATGTGCCTTAGTTATGTTTATCTGCATTATTACGCCCTGTGTCAACGGTTGCTCGTAGAGCTCGCGAAGACATGTGTAATAGAATTCTATTGTGTTTCTCATCCACCTCGCTCGTTCTTTACCATACGCTATTAATGTTGCTCGTAACTTTTTCTTCGCATCAACAGTCCACCATTCAATACTGGATCTGTATTTATGACGTTTTCTTAAGGAGCCCTGCCAGGTCCTTGCAAGTTGGTCAGCTAAGTCGTTTTCTGCCAACATGCTTACGTTTAACTTCCATACGGGTCTAGCCCAATATGTGTTCTGTTTACTTAAATTGACACTGCATCTTACTCCCAGGTGATCGGAGAAGATGGTGGGTATAACTTCGACACCAACTACATAGTTCTCTAAGTTAGTCGAAACATAAATTCTGTCAATCCTACTCTGAGATTTTATTGTTATATAAGTAAACCTGACCATAGTGGGATATTTTATCTCCCACGCGTCTTTCCAGTTCATGTTCTGGACTAACCCCTCAAGTTCCCTGGATTTATTAAAATTTGGGCGCTGGTCCTTTTCATGTAAAACGCAGTTCCAGTCTCCACCAATTAAAACGTCAGCAGGATTGTAATAAAGTAAGGCTAAAATATCACTTTTATAAAACTTGGCCCTATCTTGTCTGGCATTGTTGCGGGATGGCGCATAAACGTTGATAAAAGTTTTATTTAAAATTTTACATATAATGCCCCTACCAGATTTGACGTCTCGCAGTTCAATTCCTTCCTTGATAAGAATGGCTGTCCCGCAACTGTGCTCAAGAGCTACGTTTAAAATTTCTTTGTAGCCTGCTACATAAAGATCCCTAATGTATACCTCCTGCAAGAATGCTATATCAGTGTCTGACTGATATAAAAAATCTTTAAGAGAAGCCACTTTGGTTGCATTTTGCATTTTGTTAATATTTAATGTAGTTACATTGAATGTTTGCAGCATGTAAGATATGGTAAATAACTATTCTTTAAAAATAGGTATGTCTTTCTTTCTTATTTCTTTCTTTCTAATTTCTTTCTTGCCGATTATTTTTTTCATTTGTCTCTAATAAAGGTTCCCATAAAAGTTTCTGTCACGCTTTTAATAAAAAATGTCTTCGTCTTGTGCCGGTTCTTCTTCCATATCTTGGTCCGTTAGTTCCTATTTGTCTTCCGCCCAGTTTCATTTTGTCGCGGAATTGCTTTTATTTAGTGACTGATCCAACGTTTTGTTGGCAGTGGCATTTATTGATAAAATGTCCAGATTAACTTGGCTTCTGTTTTCTGAAGATTGCTGACTGGCCCCCACAGTAGTACAAACTACCTTCTTCTTTTCTCGTTCTTGGATGGTTCTCAATTTTTCCTTTAGCGCAGGAGCAATATTCTCTGCCGCTTCGTGTGCTATTCTGCGTCTTTTATTTTTCTTCCGTTTTGGGGTTCCCGCCGGAGACACATCAGGTGATCTTTCTGCAGAGTCAGTTGAGGATTTCTCAGCCGACATCTGCTCTGCCTTTTCGTCTGACTTTCTTTTGTGAGTGTCATATTGAATCTCAGAGATAATTTTTTTCTCTGCGCTATTGCTGAGCTTTGCTTCTCTCTCTTTGCCTGTTTGTGGGTCGTTATCGTGTGCTTGACTAATCACTTTCGGACCGTTTCCTGTTTTTGACGTACTTTCTTTTTTGGGAATCTCCTTTTCCGGTTGGTTGTCTATTATTTGTTCTATATCCATCACCACCGTATCAGAACTCGCTGGCTCTTCATGATGCAGAACTGAAGAGCGCGGCTCGATATCGGATTCTGCGGTTGGCGATGTATGTGTGAAACCGTCTGTCATATTCGGTCCTTCATTTATTTCCGCATCTGGAGAATTTACACCACTTCCGCCGACGTCGGCACTACTGCCTAATTCAACGACATTTCCGGGTACCGCTACAGGATTTGCGTCCTGCGCCGTTGTTGACAGCTCTGCGGGTCCGCGCGGGTAAGCGGCGGCGGCGGCAGCCTACGTCAACTTGAGGCTGACTGCCTGGCCGGGGACAGCCGCCTCTCCGTTTGGTAGCTGCGGGACACGCCTTCTGCTACATTCGTTCCGAACGTGCGTCGTAGAATTGCATAAGACACATGTTCTAGGTTGGCCATCGTATTGCACAAGTGCACGGTACCCACACACATATATATAAGAGGGAATATGCCGTTGCAATTCTATTTTGATTTGGCGGACGCCGTTCAACACAGGAAACATGTAAGCCTCCGACCATTTTTCAGCGATATTAGAAACAATTCTTCCATACGGACTGAGAACACGGTTAATTTCTTCGACCGGAGTCTCGAAGGGTAGTTCAAAGACACGTAAGGTCCTGATACCTAGCCCTGCATGAGAGACTAGAACGTCACTTACTTTCCCATCAGAATGATTAAACTTAATGACACCGCCGCAATTATCAACAATAGCAGAGCATAATTCTGGACTCTGCATCTTTACATATACTGCATTGGATACAAAGGATAAGTGTACTCCCACTACGTCGTCGCCATTTATCTTAACTTTTTCCTCAATCCACCGCTTAATTTCGAAAGCTTTTGGTCTTACGAAACTTCTATCAAATGTAAATTTGATCTTATCTTTCCTCAGCTGTTCGATCGTCTTCATTCTGTCTTAGAAACGTTCATAACTGAAGCCACAATCACAAATGTCGTGATCACACTTTTGTGTCCCACCCTCGTCGCCGCTTTTGTGTCTCGTTTCCGTCGTAGGTGTCGGTGGCCGAGTAGTATTTAACCGACACAGGAATAAATGATGCACGCTTGTGCAGGTAAGAGGTGACCAGCCAGTGGGAAGCAGAAACTAGAAACACTAGAGTAAATTAGAACGAGATATATATTGAACAGAATTTATACAATACTTAACTTTTACATAGTTCTGTACTGCAGAATGCTGATACATAGTTGAGCTAGAGGCCTGCCTAGTGCCTGTCCGATAGCCAAGTCTTCACTGGTGCCTATCTGATTCCGAGGTGTTAACTGGTTCCTATCTCAGTCCCAAGTGAACGATGTCGTCCAGTGGTGGCCACGAGCGGAGTTGTAGCAGAGGGCGCTCGTGGCCGACGTCGTAAGAACGCCGCGCCGTGCGTGCATGGCGGCGCGCGGCGAAAGTAGGTGGCGCGCACTTTGGACTTGTGCGACACCACACACACTAACCTCAGAATCAGCGACACAGACGTTGTTTACACCAGAACGTAAGCGCTGCCGCCGCACGTCCTCCTCGCTCCACGGCTGAGACTCGAATGCCACTGGGAACACAGTGATCACCGCACCTGCAAGGACTACCTAAGCACGCCTCCCGTCAGATACAAATTCCCAGCTTCGCCCTGCCCACAGTTATTAAATAATAACGACTGCAGGATCAGAAGTGACGTCTGTTCTCTCGCAACAGACGCCACATGTATATATATAATATGCAGGTGACGGGCAATGATTCTATCGTTAGTGGGGAGGGGTGGGCAAAGTTTGAAGCCCTTACTCTTACGGGAATTAGTTAAACTACGAGTTTGAGTACTGTGGGCAGGGCGAAGCTGGGAATTAGTATCCGACGGGAGGCGTGCTTAGGTAGTCCTTGCAGGTGCGATGATCACTGTGTCCCCAGTGGTGTAGGGGTCAGCGCAACTGCTTAGAAAGCAGGAGACCAGGGTTCGAATCCCGGCTGGGTACACATTTTCAGCTTTGCCCAATCGCAGTTGATGTCATATATTCTATATATATGTCATATATTCTATGAATTATGAATTTATGAATAATAACAACTGCAGGATCAGAAGTGACGTCTGTTCTCTAGCAAAACAGACGCCACATGTATATATATAATATGCAGGTGACGGGCAATGATTCTATCGTTAGTGGGGAGGGGTGGGCAAAGTTTGAAGCCCTTACTCTTACGGGAATTAGTTAAACTACGAGTTTGAGTACTGTGGGCAGGGCGAAGCTGGGAATTAGTATCCGACGGGAGGCGTGCTTAGGTAGTCCTTGCAGGTGCGATGATCACTGTGTCCCCAGTGGCGTAGGGGTCAGCGCAACTGCTTAGAAAGCAGGAGACCAGGGTTCGAATCCCGGCTGGGTACACATTTTCAGCTTTGCCCAATCGCAGTTGATGTCATATATTCTATATATATGTCATATATTCTATGAATTATGAATTTATGAATAATAACAACTGCAGGATCAGAAGTGACGTCTGTTCTCTAGCAAAACAGACGCCACATGTATATATATAATATGCAGGTGACGGGCAATGATTCTATCGTTAGTGGGGAGGGGTGGGCAAAGTTTGAAGCCCTTACTCTTACGGGAATTAGTTAAACTACGAGTTTGAGTACTGTGGGCAGGGCGAAGCTGGGAATTAGTATCCGACGGGAGGCGTGCTTAGGTAGTCCTTGCAGGTGCGATGATCACTGTGTCCCCAGTGGTGTAGGGGTCAGCGCAACTGCTTAGAAAGCAGGAGACCAGGGTTCGAATCCCGGCTGGGTACACATTTTCAGCTTTGCCCAATCGCAGTTGATGTCATATATTCTATATATATGTCATATATTCTATGAATTATGAATTTATGAATAATAACAACTGCAGGATCAGAAGTGACGTCTGTTCTCTAGCAAAACAGACGCCACATGTATATGTAATGTATTAATAGGTTGAAGATACAATCGGGGCCGGCTCTAAAGGGGCAGGGGGGTAGGAGGCAAGGGAGGCAAACCGCGCCTTCGCCCAAGGCGGCAGATTCCTGAGTTTGTGGTTCGGAATAGGTTAAATTAAACAAGAAAATGAAAAGTGGAAGTGTCTTGCATCAATGTAGAAACGTGAAAATAAGTTGAAAATACAAATTGTTACATATTGATAGACATTGATACAGGAAAAGTGATATGCGTCACCCTACAAACAAAATAAACATGCAAGGTTACTACGTCGAAGGATGAGCCAATGTGTTCGGCAGCTTCGGGCGTTTCCGCTTGACGTCACTGTTGATCGTGACAAGCGGTAGTAGGGCCACACGCATTATTGCGTTCGAATACGGAACTGTTCAGACTTCCTTTTAACTAACAGTAATTTAAGAAAACATGTGCGATATAAGCACAAACACAAAGGAACAGAATGCTACTATTTTCTACCACCAAAAAAACCCATAAACTGATTTCTAGTATAGTGAAAACTGTATATTACGGCCCCCTTGACATACTCACTTTAGCTGAACATTATGTTCCACTTATCCGACGTAGAACACCACTGGTTGTTGGCTCGCAACCTTAACGGTATCGTGAAATAAGTAAAATATGACCATTTTCTTTTTGAGGTGTTTGATAATGAATACTGGGTCTTAGGGATTCCTCGACTTGTGTTTACGGGACAACTATTTTTTGTGAGTTGTCAACCTTGCACAGTGGATACGGCATTCTCAGTTGGCAGTTTCATTATATATCAATACTAGCTTTAAACCCGGCGTTGCCCGGATGTTTGTTTATCCTACACTCTCGTAGTCCACATCCCCTTCCCCCCTCTCTCTGCGTCCACCTCCTTCTCTCCCATCTTTCTTAGCTACATTCCTTTCAAATCTCAGCTTCATAGGTGAAGCAGTTTTCGAGATTTCGTGTTTAGTCAGTGACTGAGTGAGTGTCCTTTCGCTTTTTTATAGGTAGAGATTAAGAAAAGAGATCGCTTAATTTTCGATTCAAGAAAATTAAGGGAGAGTTGTAGACAAAAATAAATAGTAACATGCAAATGTGTAATTCTAACTTTATTTGATAAAAGGTCATGCCTAATGCGACAGTTTTACGACATCTACCGCGAAACTGTTGTGAGCGAAAGACTTCTTTTCTTTTCATCATATTGTGTGTGTGGGGGGGGGGGGAGGGGAGAGGGAGGGGTTCAGTTACAAAACGCTTCATAAACATCCGAAATTACATGAAAAATTTGTTGCAGGTCTCTAACTACTCCCATTTCCAACAGTTGATGCATAAATCTGGGTATTCTCACGCGGTGGCCTCTCATTATGTATGACGTCATATCTCCTGAATTATAAGTCGTGCTCTTTTGTTTTTGGGCCAGGAACCTTCGTGGGCGTACGGTGAACAGTCCACCAAAGTTTCATTGCAACCGAGTGTATGGTTTATGGGCACATAGGGGACATACAAACATTCATTTATATATATAGATAGGTTAATGCACGTCACAATGTTTCAGTTATTTGCATATTGTCGATTTGTTGTAGAGTGTGCCTACATTTATTTCATCTGTGCAAACTGATTGTCGGAAGCTTCACGTAGTATACTCCCATTTTTCATTCTTTCTTGAGATATTTTTAATTCGGTTAATCGATGGTGTCGGTATGGACAGTAACAACAGTAGATTATATATGTTATAAATATTTCTTATGTCCCGGTCGTAGTGCAGTGTGCAATGAACAGGCGTACTTTTGTTTTCTAATTATGAGCTGTGACGAGTATGTGCCGCCTGTGTAGATGAACGTCTCTGCCCCAAGTGCTTTCGCGGAACTTGTGGTTTACACAACAATTAGCCGGTAAGGCTACTCAAGGAACTGTAATGTGAACGGATTTTAGTTTTATGGTCTGCCGCTGAGGCGCTGACCTAAATTAATATTGGTGGACGTATTAATTTTGGAGCTCTGGCTTGAAATGTAAATGTAATACTGACGCTACTTTCATCTTAAAGACATATTCACGACAAAGAGACGCATGATGAATGAATGTAAAAAGTGAAAATAAGACATCATATATGAATAAATATACAGGGTGTTTCACTAAGTGTGTTTGTCTCTGTAACTTATAAAATAATAGATGACGGGAAATTTTAATGCGGTAGGTCAACACAAGAAATATTACACTTTCTGCGGAGCTATGAACATAGTTTATTGCATCATTTTCAAAAGAGTTACAGCACAGAGATATAATTTTTTTAATGGAACAATAGTTTTTTTCTATCGTGCATTGGAATCGTTGAAACCAGCTGCGTCCAAATCAAGTTAAACTACATTCCTATCACTGTTAGTTTGGGAGCTACAACCCTTTAAAGTTTCAGGGGCAGATACCACACGATGTACATAATACATGGCTGTGTGGTGGGTGATGGATTGGCGGTGGGAAGTTGATTTACATAAGATGTTCAAATGTGTGTCCATGTTCCTCAATGCATAATGCAATGCGGCGCCGAAAGGATCTGCGGACGAAACGTAACATCGCCGGTATGACGGAGCGACATGCGTCCTCGATGCGCCGTTTTAGATCATCTGGGGATGTGGGCTCAGCGACATAAACACGATCCTTTAGATATCCCCACAAAAAGCCGGGCGACCTTGCGGGCCATGAATGAGGACCATGGCGCCGCAACCATCTTCCTGCAAACCTGTCGTTTAGTTCTTCCACAACAGAACGCTCAGAATGGGCTGGGTGACCATCGTGCTGCATCCACATATGGACTCTCGTGTGTAGACACACATGTTCAAGGAGACCACCCAAACTGCCGGCTATAAAAGCGCGATATATCTCACCTGTTAGTGTACCTGGGATGTAGTGTGGACTGATGATTTCATCCCCAAGGATTCCACACCACACGTTAATAGACCACCTACGTTGACGGTCGACAGGTCGTACCCACCGAGGATTGTATGCGGCCCAGTACTGCATGTTATGGCGATTCACTGCACCATAAATAGTGAACGTGGAATTACCAGAGAACATAACACTTTGTAAAGACTCCAGTGTGAAATTACGCATGGCCCACTCACAGATGTCACTCTTGCATGGAAATCGTTCTCATGCAGCTCCTGGGTCAGTGACAGGTGAAACATGTGGCCGTGTACTATACGCTACACAGATGTGAGACTGACACCAGCGACTGCAGCAAAGGCTCGTAACCTAATACGAGGATCGTGGTGTAGTGCAGCTAAAACAAACACCTCCGTCTCTGCGGCGCATTACCAAGCTGCCTGATGCCAGAAGTCGTTGTTCGGCACGTAAGAACGTAATGGCTCTTCGCCTAGGATATCTCATGGCATACGCCGTGGCTGCTTCAGTGGCATCGTGTCGGCACTCGCCGAGCATCAGCAACATGTCAACGTACTCGTTGTTCGTGTATGCCACCTTCATCCGATGTCATTAACTGTGCTATATTGAGCTCCGGTTGTTTGTGTGGCTCCAACTGTCGGGTATACGGCCGTATGCGGCGACAGTCGGCAGTCTAATTTCGCATCGAGGACGCTTCTCGCTCCGTGACACATTTAGAAGGCGCATTGCATTATGCGCAGCGTTTGTGGTATCTGCCCCTGAAACTTTGAAGGGCTGTAGCTCCCAAACTAACAGTGATAGGAATGTTGTTTAAATTGATTTGGACGCAGCTGGTTTCAACGAATCCAATGCACGATAGAAAAAACTATTGTTCCATTGAAAAAATTATATCTTTGTGCTGTAACTCTTTGGAAAATGATACAATAAACTATGTTCATAGCTCCGCAGAAAGTGTAACTTTTTTTGTGTTGACCCACAGCATTAAAATTTCCCGTCACCTATTATTTTATAAGTTACAGAGGCAAACACACTTAATGAAACACCCTGTATGAATAAAACTGACGAAGTCGAAAAATGCCGGGGTGGGGGGCGCTTAGAAATTTTTGCACGGAGCGATATAAGAAGAATGTGTAGCTCTGAGAGATAGAGTAGTGAAGGTCGCAGAGGATCATATAGGCAGAAGAACAAGGACTAATAGAAATCCCTGAATAACATAAGATATACTGAGCTTAACTGATGAGAGGAGAAAATGTAAAAATGCACCAAGTGAAGCAGGCAAAAGGGAGTACTGACGTCTGAAAAATGAAACTCACAGGAAGTGCATACTAACTAAGCAGGAGTGGCTAGAGAAGAAATGCAAGACCGTAGAAGAATGTATAACTAGGGAAAAGATAGATACCGCCTACAGAAAACTAAAAGAGACATTTGGAGACAACAAAACAACAAAAATAGCGGTATGAATATCAAGAACTCAGATGGAAAACCAGTACTAAACAAGGATGGGAAAGCTGAAAGGTGGAAGAAATATGCAGAAGTCCTGTACAAAGGAAGGAAACTTGAAGGCGGTATTCTAGGAATGGAAGATGAAGAAGAGGGAGATCAGATAGATAATACTATACTGCGAGAAGAATTTGACAGAGCGCTGAAAGATTTGAGTCGAAACATGGGCCATGGAGTAGATGATATACCGTCTGAACTGCTGATATCGTTAGAACCAGTCATGAAGTAATTGTTCCACCTGGTACGCTAGATATACGAGACAGGGGAAATACCATCAGACTTCAAGAAGAATATAGTTATTCCAATTCCAGAGAAAGCAAGTGCAGACATATGAAAATTACAGAACTATCAGTTTCATAAGTCATGGGTGCAAAATACTAACATGAATTATTTACAGACGAATGGAAAAACTTGTAGAAACCGAGCTTGGGGAAGATCACTTTGGATTTAGTAGAAATGTAAGAACACGGGAGGCAAAACTCACATTACGACTTATTTTAGAAGATAGGCTAAGGAAAGACAAACCTACGTTTTAAGCATTTATGGATTTGGAGAAAGCTTTTGACAATGCCGATTGGAAAAATTCTGAAGGTAGAAGGGGTAAAATATAGGGAGCGAATAGTTATATTTAACTTATACAAAAACAGCGGTTATTAGAGTTGAAGGGCATGAAAAAGACGCAAAGCTAGGGAAGGGAATAAGACAGGGTTGTAATCTTTCCCCAATTTTGTTCAATCTGTACACTGAGCAAGCTGTGAAGGAAAGCGAGGAAAAAATTTGTAGAGGAAATTAAGGTTCAGGGAGAAAAAATAAAAACGTTGCGGTTTGCCGATGACATAGTGATTCTGTCAGAGACTGTAAAAATTCTGAAAGAGCAATTAAATGGAATGCACAGCGTCTTGAAAAGAGGGTATAAGATGAACATCAACAAGAGTAAAACAAGAATAATGGAATGTAGCGTCAGAAAACCAAGCGACGCTGAAGGAATTAGATTGGGTAATGATACAATAAAAGTAGAAGATCAGTTTTGTTACTTGGTATCAAGATAACTTCTGATGGCCGAAGTAAAGAAGATATAAAATGCAGATTGCTATGGAAAGAAAAGCGTTTCTGAAGAATCGAAATTTGTTGACATCCAATATTAGTTTAAATCAGCCCTCTCCTTCTCGAGCACACGCTGCTTGCGCGCCCCGGTGCCTCGCCGTGCGGCACCAGTCTCCTCTCACTGTGTCGCAGCACGTGTGCGACTGAGACAAAATGTTCAAATGTTTGTAAATCTTATGGGGCTTCACTACGGGATCATGTCCCTAAACTTACAAACTACTTATCAATTAGCTTATCCTAAGGACGGCACAAATATCCATGCCCGAGCGGGGATTCGAACCTCCGACCGTAGTGGCCGTGCCGTGACTGGAGCGCCTCAGTCTCCTCGGCCACCGCGGCCGGCGCGACTGAGACAGCGCTCGCTCTCGCGTCTTCTTGGATGCGCTGAACATTCGTTCTGAATCTTATCAAACAGGACACTGTCAATCCATCTTGCGAACGGTTACCATGAACACAAAATGTTCGGATTTGTGTGTGCCGTTCTTATTGGTCAGTAGGAAGATTCTTTAAGCCTGATGGCAAAGCACAATACTTAATATTCCAAAGCAGTGACAAAGCGCCGACACTACGAAAATAAAGATTCCTTTACACACGAGATAATTGCCGGACCAGACAGAGGAGAACTGATTACTAAATTAAAAGATCAACTACCACAATCTGAAGAAGTAAGTCTTGTTTATTCCAAAAGAAAAACAAATATATATTATTTTTAATGCACTTACTACGGATCGTGCGGCATCTCGTGTCAAAGGTTCGAGTCCTCCATAGGGCATGTGTGTGTGTGTGTGTGTGTGTGTGTTGCCCTCAGTATAAGTTAGCTTAAGTTCTATGTAAGTCTAGGGACCGATGACGACAGAAGTTTTGTCCCGTAGGATTACAAACAATTGAACATTTGGAACGGTGACTGCGCATTTAAGAAAGACATCACGAGTTATTTACATAAATTAAGTAAATCGTTGCAAGGTAAAAAATAAATTAGTCGCTACTATGTGTGACCGTATTGGAAGTTCCAAATTGAAGGTTTTGATTACTAAAAGGTAGCTTGAAGAAGGAAATTTGGAAAAATTTTCCTCTCAAAATCCTTATGTCCACATCATGGAGCACACGAAAGAGTTACATTCATTTCATAAAAAGTTCGAAGATAGGTTTGAAGAAATAAAATAACTTAATCTGCACGCAAAAGTTTTTAAGAAGTCTTTCTCGGTGCACACAGACGATGGCCCATCATGTCTCCAAACTGAACTGATAAAACTACAGTACGATTAAATTTCGACAGACCGATACTACCGTTACAATAGTAATTTCAATTCCTTTTTATGAAGGCGTTGATCAACAAGAATTCGCGAGGATTCATCATGCCCTTATCCTAAAATGCGTTGCAATGTTCTGAAAAACGTTCATTTGTGAACAGATGAACACAAAGAAGCTCAATACGTCGTTGCAAGCTGTATTTAGAATTGCAACTGCCAAAACGATTATGCCTAACAGGAGAAAATTAGTGGCTTCATAGCTATGCCAAAGAGCAACAAAGATTATTGAAAATCTGCGGACCAAATACAGTTCCAACTTGGTGTTTCTTCAAAATGCGGGCGACCTTCCCCGAGAGTGCGCCGGTATCTGGAATGAACGCAGTGCCTACATCCTCCCTCGTGTTTTCATCCGTTTCCACAGATTTTGCTGCAGTGGTTGGGCGGAGAGCCCGCTGAATCCGCCGAATAAAATTCGTGCACTGGTGGGGAGCGCAAAAGATAATCTCGGTTTGAGGAAGGCCGGCGTGTACCAGATTCCGTGTCAGTGTGGCAAGTCATATATTGGACAGAAGATGCGTTGAACATCAGAGGCACACATGATTGATGTATCCGAGCAAGTCGGCGGTCGCTGAACATTGTTTGTCGGAGAATCACTCGATGGAGTATGAACACACTAGGATTCTGGTACAGACGTCGAGATACTGGGACTGCGTCGTTAGAGAGGCCATTGAAATTCGCACAAGTGACGACCTCTGAAACCGTGACTGTGGCTATAATCTTAGCAAAGCTTGGGTACCAGCGATTGGGTTAATTAAGAGTCAATCTAGCAAACGTAACGTAGTGACGACCACGGGGGACAGAGCCATCACATCGACGTCATCTCAGACGCCTTCGCAATCGGTTCCACTGCGCGGCGCGCGGACCACGGAGGGGTCGCTCCGCAGGCCGAGGGTATTTAAATTGCCCGCTACCGGGATAGAACCCAGTTCCCTTCGAACCGCGTGAGGATCTCCGTGCAGGCACGTTTCCAGGAGCTCAGTGCGTCAGTTCAGCTGATGATGGCGACATGTATGATCGTCGAAATACTGTGCCCGTTGGA